>CAJSYZ010000006.1:1253375-1902155 GCA_910574455.1 Trichaptum fuscoviolaceum
GCAAGGTACGCGAAAAATTGTCGTTATCGTGCGTCTCAATCCCCAGATCAACTCAACGCCTGAATTGTTTCTAGTGATCCTACCGTTACGAACGCCACGACAACTTGCGCAAGGTGGTCTGTCCAAAAGCAAAACGGAATTGAAACCATTGCTGGTGCTCTCTTGACGGGACAGACTGCGCCTGCTGGACGCGCGCACTCAAGTTGGGGGATGGGCTGTCAGCTGCTTTGGCTGCTCGGACATTCTATCAACTCGTGGGCTATTCTCTTAGTTCGCCGTGTTCTATTCAAAAATTAACCTTAATGTGTTGCATACGGATTCCGGCTGTACTTTCAGCATTGAGCACTGCGCAGTCTTTGTTGGCTGATGCACAGACTGCTGGCCAGGGGGTGGTGACGAACGTGCAAGTAAAGGCCATAATGCAACTAATTTTGCGGAAGTTTCAGTATAGATTAGGCTGGCATAGGTTACTTCTTCTTCATGAGCGATCATATTTGCGTTTTTGTTTTACACCGGGCTTGCGAGGATTTAGTACTTTGGATCATATGTATGAAAGTGTTTGACAACAGATTAAGCGAAATACGGCTGTCCTGAAGCAACTCATCTGCGAGCATGTTTAGCGTTGCGCAACCTCTCTCCATGTGCGAGGTGATTAGTGTAATTTAAGTTCCTTGTCGTCTGAACGTACACGTCCATTAGCGCGATGGTGCCCTCTTGGGCATACTAAGTAATCGGTACCCATCGTACTTGACAGTGTTTCTAGCTACTCTGTACATGTACTGAAGATGTTGATGCATTTATGACCAAAGTTTAGTCATTTGAGCTGAAGCCCGCCAACGTCTTTACCGGTAAAGAACTGTGCCTTTGAAAAAACAGTGTCAGGAAGCCCAAGTTATGTACGATGAAGATCCACCCACTCTCGTTTTATATGAACGCGCATTCGCCATTTCACATGCTTTGTAAGTCCTTATACCAGCCATAGCGCAGATTCACATCTTCTATAGCGCCTTCTATTTCGACTGCAGGTCATACACGAACACTCCAAAATTAGATTATCTTTTTCGGAGGAACTGGCAACTTGAATATTGACAGCGCAATTGCCCAGTGTATTGTCCTTTAGACTATGGACATTAGGGAAAAGGGATTGCAGCTTTTGGTCACTAGGAAAAATAGGTTTGAGTGTCTCAACGACAAAACTCTAGTTGACTACTGACCGGGAAATGGAAAAAGATTTTCTTGCCTTTTCGTAATCTTGCCGGCACTGAAGAAGTGCAAAACCTAGAAAGAATACCAATCAGTCTCGCATTCATTCAAGGTCAAAAAACCCACATACCAGGCTTTGCCAATCTCGCGTTTGCGAGAAGAGTGGATCACAGCGAGTACAAACAAATACTGACCCAAGGGAATTCAGCTCTTTCATAGACATCCCACTGAGTTCAAGGTTCTCCGAGAGCGCTTTCGCGATCATTATAACCTGGACGTCCGGTACATTCGTTTTATACGCGTATGTTCCACAATGATCATTCTCGGATGACCAAAATGTGCTCAAGGAGGTCCTCGCGTCACTCTCCATGATACGAGAGAATGGTTTTCGGAATGAAATGGTCCTGCGAGGTTGGATCCCTGAAGAAGGCACAAGCTGTGTTCTAGCACTTTTGAGGGGGGGATGAGAAGACTTTTCGGATCCTTTCCTGCCCTTGTCATAGTCATGATGGAGTAAGCCACATTTCCGGAAAGCATCCATCATGCCTAGTTTGACAGAACTCAGTTAGCCTCTCTGTTTCCTTTCGTTCCGATTTCGATGATCTTATCTTTTATAAAATTGACGATCACTCTCCGTGATCGAAGAGTCTAACCCCTTCGCGTTTAGAAGATTCTCAACAGCGGGAAGGAGTAGGATTTCTCGACACGAAACGAGGTATAATTTGCCTTCCTCGTTGTGCGCAACAGAGCTTCGCTCAATATCACGAATGTTGTCCCTGCGCTGTTTAGACAGGTCTCCGTTTCTACTCGAGATCTCTTCTCTTTTCTCAGATAGATTGTTTCTTCCAATTGTGGTCGAATAGTGATCCATGCTATGTATATGCGTTCAATAAATGTCAGGTGTGCGTGCCGTATTAGCCCCGGGTTTCTAACCTTTTATCTGTAAGTTCACGCGACTGTTCGATTAAAGTTCGCCATGTCCAGCCGTCTTCGTCCAGAGTTGTGGAAAAGTCTTCTTCTGTATAGCCCAAGTCACGCAAGCGGCTGCAAATGCTAGTAGGGGTTACAACTTTGATACACCACAACTAGCAGAGCCACTTACTCTTTACGTCGATTCAGCCTCAGATCTTTGATGTCTTTCTCCCTCTGCTTCTTCTTGTTTTGATCCAAGATTCCAGGGCCTTCGAGTGCTTGGTTACAGTAAGCAAGGGGAATGCGTGTACGGTACGAAGTATCACGGAACTCACAACCCACAGCTGATGCATAAGGCGCGATCGCTCGATCACAAGATCCCTTTGTAGTTGTTCGTCGCCCTGCTCATAGACTCATAGTCCCGGAATGCACGTCTGACGAGAGGTTTATAGTAACGTTGACCATAGAACCAGCCATACGTATGAATACGTAACCATTCCACCGTGTCTGGTATTTGACACACTTAAGAAAGGTTAGTCAGAAAGACATGTAGATACATAGGGCTTTCTTACTTACAATCGCTTCCTGGAACAAGTGACGCCAAATCGCGAGCGGTCATACCTTCGGGGAAAGTGTCAGGCCTGAATAGCCTTAGACTAAAGCTTAGAGTGATTTTCGACACGGTGAATAGTGATCATTCGTACTCTGTTTCCTCGCATTTCCTGCATAGTCTTGATCTAGTGTATATATTCACATCTTTCGCGTGGTTTGCGAGGCAATTCTACGGAAGGCATGCATGAAGGGAGTTGATTATACAAAAACGTTGTTGCTCACCATGCAGAACTTATCGAAGATCAAGCTTGCGTATTCAGGGCAAGAGAGGTCTGGAGGGCAAGGTGGTATGCCGAGTAGCCCGTTCGGCAGCGACCCATATCAGCTTTGAAGACTTGGATATTAGCAGGCTCCTCAATGCTTTGGATGCTCTCGCCATCGGTAGCAGGACTTCCGGAGACGAATAAGAAGCAATCTTGGCAGAACATCGGTCATACTGCATTTGCAAACCAGATATGGCACTCACTTCGCAAAATACTTCGATGGGCATGGTCATGATTAATGACAGCGATCCTGCGACACGTCTTCTTTTCTGTGGAGGAGCAGCGTCCTGTTCATTTTCGCCAGATCTTTCCGTGGGTTTGATAGATTTAGCCCGTCTTCTCGGCTTCGGGTCGTTGTCACAGGCTATTTGGTGAGTTCTCCTTTGTAGATTGTCAATGTATTGATACATAAGAGGGCGGAATAATATTCACTTCGATGATGAGCGAGTGCTCACCATGTCCAAGATCTCAGAGTTTCAGAAAAGCACAAAGATGTTTAGGCCTGTGCAAATGGTGACGGTAAAGAGAAAGGGAGCCTGAGTGGGCAACTTGGACGCGTTTTTCGTCGCGTCTCAAGTGCTCTCACATGTGACCTGACCAATGAAGTACATACATAGTACTTAGTAAATCTACTTTTTACTTACTTTACTTACAGGAGTCTTTTACGTATTAGTATGACAACTTATCTCACTTACTATACTACTCATGGGTACTTCAAGTGTATATTTTTAGCATTATTTACATAGTAATTATTTCAACTTGAAATAGTGAAGTTGTTAGTTCGAATCGAAGTCTACTATTCACAGTCATGACACATTTTCAACCTCTTGTTCTCTAGCCAGCGATCTCAAATGAATGACGCCGACTACAAATCTGCAAAGGAGGCATTCGTGTCCGACATCACAGGCACGACGATCAAACATGTTAACTTGATTTCTGCCGTTGCACTTGTGTGTACAGTCTAGTCTTCTGCTAATGTTTCATCGGCTTACTTCCTTCGCAGAGCTCAATTGCTCTCAATGCATCCTTACGGAGCCGCTTAGAGCTACCAAAGAAGCTGGATCTCAGCGTTGAATGGCTTTTGCTGGTTTTACCTCTTCTGTTGTCGATGACATTGTTCGCAAACCATCCAACGCTTCTATCTCTTATTCTTGTTATCCCATTAGGAGGTCTCATGCTTCTCCCCGCAAGGCGCCCTGGAACGCCGTTGCCTTCCCAGAGCGAACTTCCTAGAGCACCTTCCCCTTCACATGCCATCAATATCGTCTCTGGGCCTAGTCCTCCATCTAATTCTTCGCTTCCTTCTCGCATTCACATCATCCCACTCCCTGCATTGACAATCTATCGGTCTCATATGATGCTCATGACAATACTCGCAATCTTGGCCGTCGACTTCCCTGTATTTCCACGAAGCCTCGCAAAATGCGAAACCTTTGGGGTGTCCTTGGTGCGTTCAATTTGTTATGTATTCATTCACAAAGATACTGAATTCCGTAGATGGATATGGGAGTCGGCTCGTTTGTGTTCTCTCAAGGGGTCGTCTCTGCCATACCTATCTTGAAGAACCCAGCTTACCTTACAGGCCCTGTATCCCCGAAACTCGTCACAGCAATCAAGAAGGTGGTTCCTCTACTTTTTCTCGGCATTGTTCGCTTGATAATGGTCAAGGGAACAGAGTATCCTGTACGTCTCCTCTCCAGACTGCTGATATCATTCATCTTATCACCATTCTCAGGAACACGAGTCCGAGTACGGGACCCACTGGAACTTCTTTTTCACTCTGGCGCTCCTTCCGTTTTGCAAATAGCACTACACCCTATGATCATCCACCTGCCGATCTCATTGTTAGGGTTCATAATAGCCTTGTGTAAGTTCAGCATAAGAATCAAGTCTACTTGAAACTGACTCTTCCCTAGCGCATCAGATGGCACTATCGTTGACACCTCTCCAGTGGTTTACGTTAAACGCAGCGAGGTCAAATCTAATCAGTGCAAATAAAGAAGGCCTAGTTTCTCTCACAGGTAAGAGTTCTGCATCTTGAGCTGGGGCTTCGCAAACCTAATGTATTGCAACCAGGTTACCTAGCCATCCATCTTCTAGGTCTATCCGTCGGAACAGTGCTTCTCCCGCCTTCTCCTTCGGACTTTCGAAGACAACAAGCTCACCTTCGAAAGCAAATACAAGTGGGTGGGTCTGCAACACAACAAATACAGCACACAAAACCACTTAGGCGTCAAGACGATAAGACCGCAATCGAGTTGTTCTCTTACTCCATGCTGTGGTGGACATGCCTTGGCTTGTGCTATGTCTTTGCAGTTGGAGGCGGCATCTCAAGGAGACTAGTGAGTGCTAGAATCTGCTACGAACACCAATGTTTGACATCCCATACAAAGGCTAATATGTCCTACGTCCTTTGGGTGACCGCGTTCAACACCACATTCATACTCTGTTATCTGCTACTTGACATTGCCTTTTCTTTGTCGCCTTCCCGCAAGGGGAGTGAGCGCCTTCAGCCCTCTGCTATATCGTCTTCGAAGGACAAAAAGGCCCCGGCATTGCTAGAAGCTATCAA
Organism: Trichaptum fuscoviolaceum; assembly: GCA_910574455.1. Classification (NCBI taxonomy): domain Eukaryota; kingdom Fungi; phylum Basidiomycota; class Agaricomycetes; order Hymenochaetales; family Trichaptaceae; genus Trichaptum; species Trichaptum fuscoviolaceum. The sequence continues at coordinate 1,258,938 of CAJSYZ010000006.1, forward strand.
TATGAATAGCTTAACGCTCTTTCTGATTGTAAGTTTGATGTTGTCATACTTGTATGTGTTACTAATGACGACAAAAGGCCAATGTAGCGACTGGTCTCATCAACCTTTCAGTTCAGACGATGTATACCTCTGATGCGATTGCGATGTTAATCCTTTCCGCTTACTCCATTGGATTATGTGCGGTTGCGTGGGCATGCAAGGAAAAGCGTTTGTTGCGTTTATGATGTATGTAGCTTCTTTGGTTATAGACTTACTGACCTGATGCAATAATACTGCTGACCAGTTACGCGTATCCTACACGATGAGGTCCGTCACGATCAAACACAAAGGATCATTCATAACGATTCGATTGCGATACAGAAAGACAAACATGACGGAATAAAGATAAAGCAAAATACACGTGGGCTATGCGAAAAAAGCATACAATGAAGTGCTTGAGAAAGGAAACAGAGAATAATGAGTGAACGTGGTTCGGTCTAAGGAAGAACTTAAGACAAAACAAAGGCAAAGGAAGGGCATAGCATGACAATGGGGACAATCAGGCAATTTGATGTAAGTATTCTACAGCGAAGGTCAGCAATCTGCGCTTGTGACAATGAACAGGGTTAATTACTGACTTAGTCGAATTCGGCACGGGACTTGTAGGTGATTGACTTGATGAGTACGCGAAAGATGAGCTCCACTTTTGCATCAAGCATCGTTTCTTTAAGACCGACATCTTCGATGTTAATGCGAAGGCCGCTGATGGTGGAGCCAGCTTGGACGAGTACGTCGTAGGTTCCTTGCGTAGCAAGATCTTGGGCTACGCGATGGAACGTTGTGGTTTTCTTCTCGAGGAAAAGTAAATCAAGGGCGTCAGTAATAAACGGTGGCAGAATGGAACGGAACAATCTCTCGTGGTCGCGCGTATGCATGTACACAACAAGCGCGGGGAAGCTAGCAAGGTGACGCACGCGCAGGAGTACACGAGGCATCACACTCTGTCGTCGATAGGGTATTCGCGCGCCGCGTGGTACCTTGAGGTTTGGACAATGCAAGGCGAAAAGCAAGGCCTCGATGGGCATCTCGATGGTCCTCGGATAAATTCCTGTCGGTGATGGTCGTTCGGAATACAAAACGAGTGTGTGAGTGGGTCCTAGTGGACGCGGCGAGACACAAACCTGTTCAGAAGAAAGCCTGAGATCGCTCGGTTTGTCGAGCGATACCCAGGAACCACTGAAGACACCTGTATCAGTAGAAGTCATGTCGCTCACCTTGCATTTAGAGGTAAGAAGTTCTCGCCGCTTGAATGGCAAGCCTGACAAAGGTCTGAAAGCGAACCGGAAGCGCACCTTCCTTTGCTCTAGACGGACGGACAACCATTTACTAAGCGGACAATCAGAATTGTGTATGTCAAAGCATTATTATGATGTTACTCACTCATCATCGCCTTCATTCTGTGGGACGATTTTGAGACCATCTCGGATGGACTCGATGCTATTGTTTATAAGCAGCTCCTCGCGATCCGGCGCGAGTTCAAGCAGTAGATCCCTGTTAATTGTTTGCTCACCTAGAGGATTGGCTCGGCTGAGACTAAGCTCAATAACGGAGGCCATGGAACGAGATGTCCTAAGATAAATAGCAGAGTGGTGGAGAGATAAGATGTGACGATTCATTGATCAAACGAGAGTCAGTGTTTATATAATAGTTGATACAGGATGTGGTTCGTTATGTGGCCGTCAGCTCGGTTTGGTGACCACATCATCCACCACCACCACTCGACTTTGAACTTGCTAGCCAGTGAGGGAGGCTCCAACTACGATTTGTTTTATTTACCCTCGTTCCTGACATCTGAAGCCACCAAAGTACTATTTTCTCCAGCACAACTGTATAAACGTGAGAGAACAAAGAAGAAAAGTGGCCTTTGCTTTTGTGATCATGATAGTCGCATGCCATGCCGCCTCCACGAAGCCCAGCCTAGTAAGAGAAGCATCAAGAAGTGGCAATGTACAAGTGGTGTAGAATATAACGTTGGTGAGAGCTCAAAAAGAAGTTTATTGAAGGGTCTCATATAAAAATACGAACTTAGTACTAGTACTTACTAGTAGTAAGCACGTGCGGCTTACTAGTACTAGACTAGTACTAGTAACCATCAGCATCAGGGAAACTACTTTCTGCTGAAAGTGACTTAAGTGTTACTTAAACGTCCTGAGAGACTGAAGTCTTAAATAAGGCAAGCTTCACTTATTCATGCATGTCCTCCCATTATTCAGGACAAGTTGGCTGAAATAAGTGCGGGCTGGCTTAAATAAGGAAAGATGGCTGAATCAGTGCTCTAAGTGTTTCAGGCATTCAGCACCCCAGTGCTCCAGTGTATCATCCTTTAATTACAGCAGTACATAAGTGTTGTAAGACGAATTGCAGTGCTCAAGAGTCTAAGTGCATAAGAACGATCCAAGTATTTCATTGCATCAGAAATATATAAGACAACATTATGTAGCTATCAGTGCCTCAGCGTTCAAGTACATCAGTCATTTACGCAAGACTAAGCATAGCAGTCGCAATCATGGGATCCGCCACGACATTATCCCGAACCTCTGCCGTGACGGGCAGTGGCAGGCCACATTTCGCTGCCGTGCCTTCAATTCTGCATGTTCTTTGGCGTACCAGTAGAAACGAAGGCTGCTCTGCAAGTCGATGCTAATATAATATTGAGCGCACGGACAGAAACGAAAAGAAGAGGCTCACCAGTGATCGATTTGCCCTTAGAAGTCTACGCAGTCCGTAGCCGAATCCCATTTTGAAGCGTCGTCCTCCTCATGATCACCATCTCCACCTAAATCCTCGTCCTCGTCCTCGTCCTCGCCCTCGCCCTCGCCCTCGCCCTCGCCCTCGCCCTCGCCCTCGCCCTTGCCCTCGCCCTCAATCTTGTCAACACCCTCGTCCCCGCTCTCGCTCAGGTTGTCGTCACCCTCAGCATTAGCATGCTCGTCCTCTGCATCACCTTCCACCTCGCCTCTATACTCAGCCCCCTCACGCTCTTCGCCCTTATCGTCGGTTCCGTCGGTTCCGTCTTCCCAATTATCAGCGCCTTCGTCATACGCTTTCTCGCAGGTCGAATCTGCATCTACAACGTCAAAATACAAGGAAAAGTCCCTGCCAGTGATACCCGATCCAACAAGTTCGGTGTTCTTTCTCGTATCGATATCTGTACTGGCATCGTAAGCTAGGAGGCGGGATCGAACCTTTTCCCAGTTTGATTCAGTGAAGAAAGAGGGATTCGACAACAAGTTAACATAGTCGTCCGTATGAGGCTGCCACAGAGCGCTAGTGAAATACCACTCAGCGCCGCCAAGTTCTTCTTTGATATTTTGCAACCGAGCCACCTGTTTATCAATGGCAACCTTGACCTATCCATGAGAAGATCAGCGAATAAGGACAATATAAGTACTGAAAAAAATAGATACCGCTGTTGCCGCAAGGGCGAGGGCACCGATAGGCTTTCCTATGGTGTTTCTGTCCAGTATTTTATGCCGACCCATGGCCAAGACAATGTGTACGGACAACACTGAGACCACAAGGTCAGAGCAGAACAGTCCTTGCTTCTGTACATTTAGGGTCAATGCATGGACACAAAATGTGACAATAAATACTCTTTTACTTACCCTCTCCATACTATACCAGCTTTCCCATAGAAACGGTTCGGCTTTCTTCTTGTCAACTAGCGTCTGCAACATCTTCACAATTGCTTCGTTTTGCATTGACTTTGATTGTTCGCCGCTGATAAAACTAGCAACTGATTGCTCAGCTTTCTCAAACAGCTTCTTGCGCCAGCTATCAGAGCATCTCTGGGCCGCCTGAAATACGAGGATTGCATCTCAATTTGGTAAAGGTGATTTGAGAATAAGTAAAAATGACTCAACTAGAGAACAGATATCGGCGAACTGAGTTTCGTAAATGAGTTCCACAGAATCAAACACTTTCCCCCACAATGAGCTGATGAGCTTATTGTCCGGGGTTTGCCATGGTGTGACGGACTTTCCAACTGCGCGAAATAGTGAAGGTAATAGAATATGAGTCCATCCTGCCTGAGTACCGGGAGGGAGACACTGGTTTGTCGCCCTTTTCCTGCCTGGCACGCGAGATCCTTCCCTTCCTTCATTTCGATCCTTGTCCTCAAGTCCCACTGATGTCTGCATATACGTACATCAGCAAAATATGTCATAGAAATGAATTTGATTCGACAAACTGAGCTAGTAGTCCGAGAGACTTTGCGATGACCTTGATAAGCCCCAGTCACTATCACTTCGGGTCCGGGGGTGCGGGACGCTCTCGTCATTGCAAGCGACGGTGCTCGAGGTGCTAACGACATCTTTCGACCACCAGACTATTAAGAAAAGAAGGTGAATGCTCACGTTTAGAGTGTATCAATCGACTCTCACTTACTTCATTATCAGCCACCAGCAACTGCCTCTTGCGATTAAAGGTAGCGGATCCAATCTCCGGCTGCAACACGTCAGAAAGCTGTTATCCATGGCAAGTGAGCAGATCGAAAAGAAGCACTTACCGTCGTGTCGGCCTCAGGCCGATAAGGAATATCAGAGGGGTTCCTCTTCTTACTCAAGTCCTTTCCGCCTGATCAGATACGAACTTGAATGCCAATTACCATAGAATTGACACTTACTGTGGCACCAGCCTGTGTGTCCATGTCAATCAACAATGACTTATTGATCTTGACAGTCTTATTAGCCTATTGAGATGGTTTAAATTAAGTAAACATGAAATGAAGGAATTCATTGCACGTGAAGGTAGAAGAATTACCACATTAACCTGAGAGTTGGTGTCTGGTGGCGACTTCCTCTTTCCGTTCTTTGTGACTGTGATGTCCTATTCATATGCACACATTAGCGATCGACTCGAAGTGAAGAAGGAAACGAATAGTTGCTACAGGAGAGCACCGGAAGTGAGCCTACGGTGCATCAACGCTCACACATACCTGTACACGGGGTTCCAAAGCTAGTGATCGCACCTTACAACCATAAATAAGGGGGGGAACGAGAGAAGTTGAAATAAGATAGACTTACCGGTGCGCTAAGCTGCGAGTTAGCAGTCCTCTTGTTTGCATCCTATGCAAATACCAATTCAGCAATGAAGGATATAGAATGAAGATCACTGTGCTTCGCTGTCTGGCACTCACCTGTCCACCTGGTTTTATCTCGTTGTTCTTATCCTCGAGTACGGGAAGGGATTGCTTAGTAGAATGAAAAATGAAAAATGATATGACATCGCTTACCGTTGAAACCTGCGACCCGGAAAGAGTGTCATGCAATAACTTCCTTTTCTTCGAGTTGAGGTTGCTGCTACCTCCATCCTGTTCATGACACGGCAGTTGGCAGATAAATAATAACGAAGGGATATGAACAAACGGTCATGGAGTAACTGACGTGAATCGAACAGAAATAAGTCGTACTCACACAAGCTTGAGCCGGCCTTGTTAGCCTCTTCGGATTGCTTCCGCCCTATAAACAAGTTATTCAGACTGCATTTGCCATTCTAATTCTCCGTCAACTCACAACATTTGATTCCGAATCGACAAGATGTGCCTTCTGTTGCACACTGATTGTGCTATTTTTTACACCATGATAGCTTGTAAGGGTGATTGTTTCTCCTTCATCCTCCCAGGGACTTAAGTTTTCATCATCTGGCAATGAGATGGTGTGTCTGGTGTAGCTTTGCGTCAGCAAGGCTCATAATACAGTGGTAACAAGGACAAGAGCGTCAATATTGCAGGTGAAGGACTTCCAAGTCGGGTCTTGGCCCGGGAGCGTCACGGTCAACTTGAACCGCTGGCACCGTGACCGCAGTGACACTGGCAGCCTGAGTGGCAGGCTCATTAGTAATCTAGTACTACTACTAGTAGTCGGGATGATGTTTAATCGCACTCACCATTACATTGACTTGACAGTACAAGATACTGATTCAGACGCAATGCAAGATTCAAACTTCAAACTCACAAATTGATCCTTTCTGAGTCTATCCCTGCCACTGGCACCTCAAGACCTCCACCCTCTTCACCGATGAAAGTGGAATCATCTGTGTTGCGAAGCGCCCTGACAGGGCGTTTTGTCTTGTCGTTCCGCCTTGACGTAGCGGGCGAGTCTATTATGTCCGTTTCTTCACCAGAAAGACTCTCGTTCGGTCCTGCAGGAGCGTGAAAGAATGCGTCGCTGGGAGTGGCGGCAGACCTGGACATCTTTGCGGTCTGCACACGTGTGCGAAATGGAAGTTCACCTTTGGAATCTTCTTTCCTAGCTTTTTTTGCAGGCTTCCTGTTTGGCTCATCCATACTCGCTGCTTCGCATTAACGTGAGTCACAGGGTTCAACCTCCAAGCTTTGAGATCGTCTGAAAATGTATAGGCAATGTTACTCACGAATATCCAAGTCTTCGTTGTGTCCATCTTCACAATCCGATATGTCTTTAACATCGTTCTTCGAGTCTGTTTATGCCAGTTCAAATCTGTGTCATCACTGATCTAAAGTTGAAGACTTACAACTAGCTTCGCCTTTTGGCTTTCTACGTCCACGTTTGCCAGTGAGTTTGGGCACTGTTGAGCCCATCTGGGTGCGTGTCTCAAGAGCCTTCGACAAGTTGTTTTCAAGCTCTACGGTCTCTAGCATCGCTGCTTCTTGGTTCTCTGCTGCAGTCACCTTCTTGCGAACCTTGTCAGCTGCCTCTTGTTCTTTTGCTGCCCGTTTTTGCTCCGCAGCGTGTTTTCTCCTCTCTTTCGCAACCGCGACTTGCTGGGCCACAGCTCTGCGGAAAGCTGCCTGCTCTTCCTTCTGCTTTTCCTTCTCTTCCTTCTCCTTCAATGCCTCATCCCGCCTTTCTGCCTGCCGTACTTTCCTTTTCTCTTTTTCTTCCTTCTCCCGCAATATCTCCTCCTGTGTTCGTCTTGTTCTGAGTTGGTCAACGACTGCTCCGGGGTGCTTTTCCTTGTTCTTAGCCCTTGTCTGTCTTTGAGTTGACATTTTGTGCAGTGTTTTGAGACTTGTATGATGATAAGATGTGTCGAAGGTGCAAGTTCAAGATCAGGGAGGCGGGGGCGTCTATCTTAGACAAGTTGAAAATTTACGCCCACTACTACCGTGACTACTCTATGACTAATTTTAACTCAGGTTCAAGTTCACTGGCACTCCGAGTCCGAGTCACTGCCAGTGCTAGCAGCCTGCCAGTGCCAGTGAGGCTCAGCTGTGAGTCCCAATTGTCGACGTGTACTACTACTGAGGTTACATTCAAGTTGATGCCAGCGACACGGAAAAAGCACGATCCCTTTCATTTTCCACCAACTATTCGATGCACCTTGCCTGGCTGTAGTAGGACGTTCAAGAGTCAATCTGGAAGAGCAAGACATGAATATTCAGCTCATCCGACGTCATTCTTGGCAAGTTCTTCTGCTTGTGGTCATGAATATGAATCGTCACCTATTCGACCCATACGAGCTCCAAGTCCTCAACTTGAAGCTCTCCTGAGGTCGTCCGAACTTCCATCAGAGGGTCATCTTGAGAGCGGCTCTGACTCCTACAATTACAATATTTCCATGCTTACACAGGATATCTCGATGCTCAGTATAGGCCGAGACGAGCTGCTTCAAGATTTGGACAGACCTGATTCTCTGTCCCATTCTGTCACTGGAAGTGATAGTGGCCGTTCTGAAGACTTGGATTCCGACATTGGAGATTATGAGGAGAGCGAGGATAACTTGAAGGTGTATCACAGATACTTGAATGGTGCGCGCCAAATCAATTGTTCCCGGTTTACTGTAGCATTTTGACACCAAACATTGTGCAGCCACTCCATGCGATGCAGAAGGGAACTTCTTAGAATACGAAGACTCACCCGCTCCGCGAAACGAATCTGCGTCAAATGACTGGTTTCCATATTCGTGCCGAGCAGATTTTGAGCTCGCAGATTTTCTCTATCGGGAAGAGCAAATGTCTGCTGGGAACATAACAAAGCTTCTGGGAATCATGAAGGCTTATCAGCTGATTCAGGAGGCGGAGAATGTAAAATCTTGCGGATGTTCCGAATTGGATGCGACATTGCCTGACGATGACTTGGATCTGGGTTCAACTAGTACGCTACTCGATGGAGATGCGCAAAAAATGTATAACGCCATTGATGCTACGAAAGTCGGTGATGTGTCTTGGAAATCCTTTAGTAACTTCTACACGGACGATCATAGCCAAAAGGCAACAAACGAGAACACCGAGTCATGGAAGAGGAAAGAATATGATGTATGGTATCGGGATCCTTTGGAAGTGATCCGGAATTTGGTGGACAATCCGGCGTTGGAAGGCAAATTCGACTATGTCCCGTTTCGTGAGTATCAGCCGAAAGAGGACTCTGATGACAACAAAGAACAAGTCTTCAGAAACTACATGTCCGGAAATTTTGCTTGGGAACAGGCTGTAAGTCATGAATCATGCAGCATTCGAAGTTGGAGGAAGTGTACTGATTATCCTTGACTTAGAACAAAATCTACGCCGAAGATAAAGCAGTTCATGGGTCCATGTTCGTTCCGGTAATTTTAGGGAGTGACAAGACAACAGTTTCCGTTGGAACTGGCAACAACGAATATTATCCGTTATATCTCTCAATAGGAAATGTATCTAACAAGGCCCGGCGGTCCCAAAAGTTGAATACAGTCCAGCTCGTAGCATTTCTAGCAATACCAAAGAGTGTGTGTCAAAAACTGAGCTATCCATTTGTGTTCTGATGCTTTGCAGCTGAACGGCAGTACGAAAAGTCGGATGAATTCCGCCGCTTTCGACATCAAGTCTTTCATTCATCTATATCGAGAATCTTGAGACCACTGAAGAGCGCAATGTCCATAAACAACGAACAAACCATTTTCCGGTGCCCTGATGGTCACTTGCGTAGGTCGATTCTCGGACTCGGCTCGTATATAGCCGATTATCCGGAACAGGTGAGTCTATGCGCAATATGCACTGGATGGTGCTGCAAGTAAGTATTGTCCTTTCCACAAATCACATCCGACTTGAGTTCGAGGAAATGGCTTAATGCGGCTACTATATAGATGTACAGCACCTCACAAGAACCTAGATAATCCGGAATTTGTTACAAATCCTCGAACAAAAGAGCTGCACAAACGATTGATAGAACAGGTGGATGACAATAGCATAAGTAGAGCCACAATTCGTAAGGAGTATGGGTTCCACCAAGATATCGTCGTATGTGTTCCAACTTCAAGTTGTCCATTAGATGCACTTACCGCAACTTGAACTATGTCCCGTAGCCCTTCACCAATGATTTTCCGCGTGCAGATATATGCGATCTCATTTCTCCAGACTTACTGCACCAAATCATCAAAGGCGTGTTCAAGGATCATCTTGTCGAGTGGATTTGCCAGAGCATGACCACGACAGAGCTGGATATTGTGGATAAAAGGTACTATTCCCTTACAAGTCGTGTGAATACCACTGCTAACTTTCACGTAGAATCAGAGTTGCTGCTCCTTTTCCTGGACTTCGCAGATTTCCCGAAGGTCGAGGCTTCAAGCAATGGACAGGTAATGATTCAAAGGCACTTATGAAAGTATGTGGTATTTTCATCATGATCTTGTTTGAGGTGGTGGTTTGCTGATATCTGATGCAATCCGCTTACTAGGTGTATCTTCCGGCTATTGTGGGCATTGTACATGATGATATAGTTCACGCATTGAGTGCATTTCTGGACTTCTGTTACCTTGTGCGTCGGTACACGATTACAGCCTCAACTCTTGATCAGGTTAAAGCCTCCCTGGATCACTATCATCAATATCGCAAAATATTCATAGCTAAGGGCATCCGGGATAACTTCTCACTTCCATGACAGCATGCCATGATTCACTATCCTACAATGATCCCTCTCTTCGCTGCACCAAGCGGGCTGTGCTCATCAATCACAGAGAATAAACACATTTACGCGGTCAAGGAAACGTGGCGACGCTCAAACAGAAATGATCCTTTAGGTCAGATGATGTCAGGAATCCGCCTCAGGTTATTTTATTTCTTTTATTTTATTTTATTTTCTTTTACGATCACACTCCGAGTCGGATCCCCGACATGTCCGGTCCGAAACCGGACTTTCTTTGACTCCGATTCTCTTCCTTTTTGCGTAGGTTACTTGCCTGTATGTTTGCAGGCCGCTAGGACAAGCGCCCTGCAAGCAATTCTCTTTTCTTTCTTTCTTCCGCCACTCCGACTCGAACCTCCGCTCTACCGATGCGGGACCCCGACTAGAGCGGGACCCCGAACTCCGACTTACGTCAGCGGTATAGGTCGGACCTAGTCGGATCAGGGTCCAGTGGCTTGGTACTGTATAGTTTTTGCCTTTGTTCATCAAAACCGCGGATCCCCCTGCGAAGCACTCCACTTTTGGCCTCTTGTAAAGTGCTTCTCAGGTGATGTGTTTATCTTTAGCTCTGATGTGTAGAATAGCTTAATTGACTTGTAAAGTGCTTCTCAGAGTGAGAACCACCGCTCATTGCGTCCGATTGTCGTCTGTGTCCGATTCAGGGTCTCGAAAGCGAAGGAACCACTCTAGGTCGTAACAGATGATCACAGCAAACCAACGTCTCAGTAAACTTATTGCATCGAGGGCAGACTTCAAGAGGCGTGGAATGCTGGAAAGTCCTCTGGCTGAGGCTTCATGGAGAGCTTTGCTAGATGTTCTGCGCAGGAATATGTCAGAGTCGGAGTCAGATGACGCTGAGAGGACCCAAATTCGGAAGGAGCAGATGCAGCATCAAGATACACCCGAAGCTGGTGCAGCTGATGATACAGAGGACTTCTTCGATGACATTGTGGGCAATAATGAACTCAACGAAATTGCAGACCTGGAAGATCCCGAACTTGAAAGCTTACTAGTAGTGCATGGGCCACAGCATCTTGCGGTTCAAGACATACAACATGCTGAACGCCAGATCCGCTTGGGTGGCAGAAATGACCCTTTGAGCTTGATGTTAATGGCTTCGAAGCAACGTGGGTATTACTTGGTAACCCATGCTTTTGGTGTTACACATCTGACTTCTTTGTTGTCATCCTTGCAGAGTCCAGTAAGGTGTATCCTAAACAGCTCAACACGCTTGCGGCGATAAAAGGTCATCCAGAGCTCCGACAGCTCCGACAGCTCATTAAAGAATACTTATTCAACAAGTACGAGAATCACACCTCCAACTCAAGGGGCTCCTCTGGTAGAGCCCAACCAGCAGTTGAATTGGACACGAGCAATGACTTTTCAATATTCCATTCAGCCACCGCTTTCTTTGCCTACCATGGCGAATCGATCCCTATAGAACAAGCAATGAGGGAGGTGATCAGGTCCAATCCCTCTTGGCGCGGAAAAGCAAGACATGATGCAGTCCTTGTTCGAGTTAGCTCCTGCACAAAGGGGTTTGCGGGAATGAGAGTTGCCCGAGTTATGCTTCTTTTTTCCTTCACCGCTAAAGGGGAACGTCAGGACTGCGCTCTCGTCCAAATTTTCAAGCGTGTTGGAGATTCACCCGACCTGAAAACAAGAATGTGGATAGTCGAACCGGAGTATGAGTTAGAGAGCTCTACCACCTGTGTCGGATGCTGTACTGGAGTGAATGCCAGTGGCAGATGTCACTATCAGCGCAACTGCAAGGCTCCGAAGCTATCTGTGATAGATGTAGGGGACATCCTCCGTTTAGCCCACCTCCTGGGGGTTCCGAAGGGTGATGAATGTCCTCCAAAGTCATTGACACCTGAGGAGACCCTGGATTTTTATGATAGATTCTATGTTAACCGATTTGCTGACATGCACATGCACCAAACACTGTACGAAGCTAGACAATAATTACTAAGTTAAACTCTTCCGTTAGCACATTGCCACATAGTACTACAAAGTGTATTGAGACTTGTTGTACAGTTTACATTGCCAGAGCCAGCGGCGACGACATCATGGTATTCATTGTTCGAGGTAATATAATTATCAACAAATCTCAAAGCAACAAAAGGAGAAACTGGAGATGCAAGCATACTGTGTCCATTGTCAACCCACCACCTACGAGAGGGCTAATTCGGCTAGTAGTTGAGGCGACCTTGAGGACTTGAAGGCTTGGAGTCATCCTTTGACTCTATCGCCAATTCTAAATAATTGCGATACCCTAGAATTTGTTTAATATCAATATTCACCGCGATGCCTTTCGGGGGTTGTCTGTCAAATGACGCGCACACCGCCTCCGTCAGATACGTTTGGTATCTCTGCATGTCCGCATGCTCCAAGAAAGATTTTCCAGTCGTCTGGGTAGTCAAGGACGCTGCTGACGTCGATGCTGCCGTGTCCTGTCTTTCCTTCCCCTTGCCCTTCAAGTTCGTATGATAGGCCTCCATTTCGTCCTTGTTATAGGCTGCTAACATATCAATAGAATCAAGGACATCATCAGTCGACTCCTGCCTTTGATGTACTATCTTGTTTAAGAGCTCTGATACGACATCGCCTTTCCCCTTCCGCATGACAACATCGAAAAGACCCTTTGTGGAGGCAATTTGCAACCATCTCTTGACAATCCTAAGCGCGCTTATCAATCTCCTCTGAAGATGACCCAATTCGCGGAAGTAATTATTAATCTCAACAGAAGGAATATCTGCCGGTGGTCCGACAGGCCCCTGCTTCGACTTTGCTTCCCTGGTAAACCTTCCTATGATGTCATGCAAACGCGCCTGAATAGATTCTGCCGTTGAGATAATTGCATAGTCATTGGAGGTGACCTCTAACACCTTCGTCCGATGGAAGAATGCATCGTGAATATTGCACAGCTTAATCGCCATTTCCCAAGATTTCTGCTCCGTGTCAAACTGCAGTAGCATTTCGTTGACCTCCTCTTTCTGGGGCTGAAAATGAAGCCGTTCAACCGCAGGTAGAGCATGACACGGGTGCAGGTTATCCGTGGGTACCTGCAGGTACCTGGGCCAAAATACCTGCGGTTCCAGGTGCACCCGCACGCAGGTACCTGGTTCCCACGGCTACCTGCGGATCCAGGTTTTGATTTTTTTTTGTCCAGGTACCTGACCGGGTACCTGAAAGTACCCGGTCAATCACGTGCACTCTGTATGAGTGCGACGGACGCAACGATGTACCATTACATTTGCCTTCATTCTACTCAACATGTACCACTCTGAGCTATCTCGAAGCTCCCTATGGAAGTTATACTGGATCTCTTGAACCTGCCGACCACAGCAACAACCTCGAGCCCGATGACCGCCTCCCCGCCGACTATGCGCTGGTCTGCGACGCTTCTGCGCTCAGACCGCGCCTGCAAGTCTTTCGCCCGCGCGGTCAACCGCAAGACAGAATGAGACCGCGAGCACGGCGAGGCCGTTGCGCGGCGAAGATCGAGCTGGAATCTCGTACTGCAGAGGTTGAACCGGTCTACATGTACGTCTTTTTTTCGCTTTTTAAATCTCCTTTCCGTACTGATCTCCCCTTCGCCGCCGCTCGTCGCCCTCGACATGCTGATCGTCCAGCAACCGCAACACTTGCCATCGTCTGCACTCATGATGCCGCCTCACAGTGGTATGCGTCGTCAACCAACTTCCAAGGTCAGGCTGAACAGGCTCGTCCGAAGATGGACTTCATTGACTGGCTGCTGCGAAACTTTTCGCAGTCACTGCGCTTTTGGAGTTGGAATGGGAACCGGCGCCTGAGCTACTGAACCATTTCTTGTGACAATATGGCTCGTCTTTGGAATCGCTTTCTACCCCGACGTGCTGGACAGCTGCGGGAGTGCTTCCACACTCTCCTGCGATCGCTTACGGGAATTCAAGGTCGAAAACCTCATTCCTTCACCTCTCGCTTTCAAACAGCTCCCGGAAGGCATCGGGCACTTGATCTACTCAGTTGTCTGGGTTGCTTCTCTGCGCGTAATGAGCAACAGTGTGAAGGAATTAGAGAAGCTGGCAGTGGTTACGGTTCAGTGTTGGGATGAAGGCGAGAAGCACCCTATGTTACCATGTCTAAAGATCGCCTGTGCTATGACAGGAGCAGTATTCCGGAGCACAAGGAATGTAAATTGTTCTTGTGCATGGTTGTGAGTGGTTTCATGTTGTTGATAATCCCTCACTCATTGACTTGCAGCGTGGCGATCCTCTCCCTATCACCACGTCCCTTTGCTTTAGGAGCCCGCGAACTTGCGCACTAGGCTTCACTTTGCGGTCGACGCGGTTGACACCTGTAGGCACCTCGTCACGACCGCACACAATCTGATGGGGACGCAAACACCTTGCCTTGCTGGACGACATGGCTCATTCAAAGCTCGGACCATGCAGGACTCCTCAGAAACACAGATGGTATGTTCTTCATTTCCTTTATCTTATTATTACATTACTCACTGCTATTACCTGCAGGTCCTATCAGGTACCTGCAATACCTGCAGGTAACGGGTCCAGGTAGACCCGGACCGTTTCCCACGGTTCCGGGTCGGATCCAGGTATCAGTTTTTTTGTGCAGGTACCTGCGCTTCACGGATCCGGGTACACCTGCAGGTGCACCCGTGTCATGCCCTAACCGCAGGCGTCATGTATTTCGATTGCAAACTCCCTGGTTCCGATATCGGATGATAGGGTAGATGCACTTTCAGTGGGGGGGGCCGAATACCGGAAAGATGACTGGAAGCCTGAGAATGAGCCTGGAAAAGTCTAGAGACCGTAACTGACATGCTTTGGAGACCGGCATTGATGATTGCGATGAGTTTGTAAGTTACGTCGTAGTAGGCCTGGAAGAACGGTATGAAGAATTGGAAAGCCTTAAGATCTTTGGCATCCGTATCGTATGAGTTCAATACTGCCATAAACTCTTCTGCCTTCTCTTCTCTATAAAGTCCATATTCAGATAACAGTTGTCTAAGACCTTCCGAGCCGTCGCGAGAATGAAGTTGGTAGTATTCATTCATGATTTTCTGAAACTTGAACTTGTTCAACTCGAAGTAGAGGGAACCGAAGGGATCATCAGTGCCTCGACTGTCAAGGCAAGTCCGTATCTCCTCTCTTGAGAACCCAAGGACAATTGCGGAGGATTCCATGAAGAAGAACCTTAGACTATCCAAGGTCTTCCTTACTCTAACAGCGTCGCCTGCTGCCCGTGACTAACAAGCGTAGGTTATTAGACGTTCTTTTTCGAAACATGATCATAATACTTACCCCAGCAATATTATCAGTCAAGAGAGCGACATCAGAATATATCTTGCGAAGAGTATCGTTCAACGTAGCAACCTGACCCTCCAAACTCGCAATCCTATCATCTGATGAAAGGCCTGGATGGCCTGAAGTCGAGCGAACCGACGCGCTGCCTTCTATGCCAGTGTGCGACATGGCACCTGGATGGCCTGAAGTCGAGTGAACCGACTCGTTGCCTTCTATGCCAGTGAGCTGTGCATTTTGTGCCACAGCGTCAAGCAGTTTACCCATAGTACGTCCGGGAGATTTATTAGGTGGTTCGAGAACACCGCCAGGTCCCGGGACGCGATAATCGGCCAGTGATGGTGACCTTGATGGTGGTGGAACGGATGTCGGGAATGATTCCCCCCCTTCAAGTTCAAGTTTGGGCCTTTTCTGATTGGGCTCACTAGGACTCGGAGATGAAGGGCCGCATTTGTTCTCGGCAGAAAATATGACACTACTAAAATCTTGACTTGCGCCTATCTGCGTGTACGCAGCAATCCAGTTTGGGTAGTGTGAGCTGCCGCCACCAGCGGGTGAGTTGCTGAGCTGCCTGTGTGAGCTGCCGCCCCTGGGCTCCCTGCGTGAGCTGCCGCTACCACCTCTAGAATTTGATCCCGACATGTTAATTGTGTGAGACCCAAGCGTCACTGGCGTGCCAGTGGTGGGATAATACCCATCATTCCGACTCCTTTTACGATCTACAATTTAGTTATTGTCAGAACCAACAAGGGCGTTCGACTCAAACTCAGGCTCACTGGACATTTTGGATATTTTGAACAAAACTGTGACTTGAAGCCTGATAGGAGGTTGTTTCGCTTTCTCCAACAGCTTCAAAATGGAGTTAAAACTGGTGCAATAGTATAGTAGCTGTGAGCCTACCAACTCCGAGTCCGACTCCGAGTCGTCGGAACCGAATAGTAGTATCTTGAACTTCGGTTCAAATTTAGAGATCAAGTTGCCAATATACTAGTAGTAGTAGATAGTACTACTCAGGCTACAACTTGAAGTTTGAAGATCTCAGTCAGCGGATGAAGTTAAACTAGGAGACTGGTTGACTCACCGCCAGCCTGAGTACCGCCAGTGGCAGCCTCTGAACTAAAATTTAGGTGGCAGGGACTTCGACTTTAAGGTGAGAGGGCTTCAAGCTGTTGAAAAGAACAACCTTGAGTACTACTAGAGTACAGTACTACAGAGTATAGTAGACAAAGACACGATACGTCGATGCCACTGGCAGTGGGCATGGGGTAGTCAGGCTACTAAATGCGGAACTTGAATCTGAACTTGAAGCCAGACTTCTCAGGCTCACGCCACTCACTGCCAGTGGCAGCCACTGCAGAACCGTGCCAGTGACGTCTTTCCCACTGCATTCTTTCCCATTTCGTCCCAATAGTACTACCTATTCATCTTGAACTCGAAAGCACAACAGCAACGACTTCAACTTGAATCAGCATCATGCTGGCATCATCCAAGCCATCACGTAGAAATCCGATTCCGCGTGAGTCCTACAGCTTTCTACTACGTTCTCCTATACCGGCAGCAATGATTAATGAGGTGATATCCAGCTTCGCCAAGGGAAGGCTTTGATTTGATAGAATTGTCTCGGCAGATCACGGGCTTTCGCCCATCCAACGAGGAAAATAGTATTCGATCTGCAAGGCAGAGACTAGAAGGTGTCATCGATGGCATATGGCCAGGTGAGTCCTACTTTCTCCTTCGCCGGTAGTCCTGCTTTGTTGACTACTTCTACTCGTGGCAGAGAATCAGAGTCTGAGCGGATCAATAGTGCCTCGTAGAACCCCTCGGATGCCAACAAACACTCACACGGACTAACAAGCACCCCTATGCATCGGACTGGGCGTTGATCAGGATTTGTGACGACCGTCTCCCATCTGACATGAATATTCTCTGCAAGCAGCATCGGAAGGGGCAATTTTGGAATTATGCAGACTTGAGAAGGTATGAACCAAAGAGCTTGTGTGGTTCAGCTGCTTTTGATGACATTCTGGAGTTCATGGGATGGAAGGAAGGCACTCAAGTACATGATGGTCTGGTGCATATCAAAGATTTCACGAAACCGGGCGACATCTACAGCCGTGTTTATCAAGAAGAAACGGACAAACAAGCGATTACAGATAAGCAGCTCCATAGAGCACTAGCGAATGATGGCACAAAGGTCGTATCCTCGAAGCTTGAAACAAGACGGGTATATAAGTTTGGTTGGACAACTGGCCACACAGTGGGCGTTTATAACAATCTCACTTCCTACTGGGTCGATCTTACACTAGAATATGATGTCACAGTCTCCGGTGAAGGCAAACGTCGCAAAACCTGTGGAATCAAAGAAGGTGTAAAGGGCGTCAAGAGTTGCTGGCAGGCGGTCCTGCAATTTCCACCCGGCAAGCACTTCGGTGGTCCTAGCCGTATATTTGGAGACCAAGGTGATTCCGGAAGCTTGGTCATCGACCAGGATGCCAACGCACTTGGTACAATCACCTTTGTTACGACTTCGACCGAATGGCAACACGATGGGTTCACTTACGGAGTCCCTATTTGGCAACAATTGTCGGAGATGCGCACCTCAGGCTTCGGTTACGGTGATATTCATTTCGGATTCGAATCACAAGAGGATGATGCAGTGATGTCGGAACTTGCGGAATATCATCCACAGATTAAGGTAACTAGGGCTAACAAGGGCTCGAGTACATGGAAAGCGTGGTTTAATGAGGAGCACCACAAGGTTGAGCGGGAACGAGCAGCATTGGGACCTTTTAATTCACTTAGACCGCAGACTCGGAGTCAGACGAAGTAGCCTGAGGACTCAGGCTTGTACTCAAACTATTTCTAACTGTTTTCTTTTCGTAGCATTACCTCATACCAGTGCATACCACTAGTATTCAAGTTGTGTCTTTGTATGTTTGTCTCCTGTTCTGTGTTCGTCGACCTTATACTTGTGTTTTCTGTGCATCGGTATTCAAGTTGTTGTATTCTGTATGTAAATAAAAAACGATATGAATTGTTTACTAACTATTCCGAGTCGGACTTGGACTCACTGGCACCAGTGATGCTCTAATTACTGCTCGATAAATTCACGACTGGCTCGAATCCGGGTCTACCAACCTGAAGACCGAACATCGTTACGGGTCATTGTTCGGCAACTTGAACTTTTGAGCTGAACTTGAAGTCCCACGACTCGGACTCGGTCTCAGGCTCTGACTCGGAAGTTCTTCCGACTCGGAGGTCAGCTTGAAGTCGGAAACTACTAGTACTAGTAAACTAAGCCTGAGGGGCGAAGGTCGGTCCGGCTACTACTACAACTGCTCTGCTCGACAACTATTAGGTATAATAATTTTAATGGAATGACCGGTTGTTATTCTCGGGACGTTCTAGGTCAGAGGGAACTGGACGGCTTGACTTATGCTATTGCCTTCTGGCAGACGACGGAGGAGCTGGATCAAATGGGCTTTGCGACCAACCTTGATTCAAAGACAGACACGCAACTTGGTAGTATTGTTTTCCCGACTCCGAGTCAGCAAGAGCCCGACGTGGACATCGCCGCTCGCCTTTTCCCAGACTGAGCCCCTTCCTCAACTCCCCCACCATGCGCACAAACTCTCTCATCTCATCCTCTTGCACTACCTTGAGGCTTGTCATTTTCTTCAACCTTGGCGCTGTCTCCTTCACATATGACATCTTCCATGCGCTGCTCTCCTGCACTTTGTACTAAATTATGTCGTAACAGATCTGGGCGGAATGGGAGACAGAGGTCTGCACGAGCATGGCACAGGAGTTCAAGGCTGGTGAGTTTATTCTCCTTCTCAATCCTTTTACTTCACGTTATTTACATACCATTTGATACAGAATCCTAGCTCACACCGTTTACAGCGCACGCAAGATGGTGCAATTCTGGAACACCGCCAGACAGCACCACCACCATTGCCATCGCACTCCTGCTACTAGTAGTACCCAGCATCGACATGATGACTTCCCACGTGGGGTCTGACACTGGCATCACAGGCCCTCCGTTGTCCGCTACCACCACTGACAGCCATGGTCAGGTTGGAAACCAGAGACTTCCGGAGACACTTTCATTGTTGTGGGGACTGGTAAGTAGCCCTAGTAGTTATCCGCTATTGCAACAATAGCTCATGACCCGATGAACACAACTACATGACTGGCTGATGCTATGGTTGTTGAAGCGCTTAGAATGCCAGCACGCTTACGAGTTCGAGACAACAGCGCGCACCATCTTGCCGGGCAAGTCTTCTTTCAGAGACAAGTCATTCGGAGATGAGGAGCTCAAAGGCTTCCAGTTTGCCTCACCAGACGACCATCAAATTCATATCTATTTCGCTGATTCCATGGCTCATGGCGGGGATTTAAGAGATGCTCCTTGCCGACACAAGGGACTTCTTGCAATCAGAGAAGGTATGTACATAAAGTGCCACACATCGACTGAAAGTTTAACCTCTCTTTCTGAATCAGTGGTGCGCTGACCGTGGTAACCGCTCTCGTCGCGACAATTTCCTCTATCGTGTCCCTGGCTTGGGCAGATCATCGTTGATCCATGCCCTTGCTGGCGCGCTCATGCTCGACATTCTCGCCATCTCACGTTCCGCCTTTTGGATGAACGATGTGGCGTTGTCGTCGCTTATGGGCCGTGTGCCTGCCCCGTGTATTGTCCTTCTCGAGGACCTTGATGCTGCATTCACTCGCTCAACTTCGCGCGACGGGTCCTCAACCTGTGTTCCTGGTGGTAAGAAGAAGAGCTCTTTGTTGTCCGACAACAAGGATAAGATGACGATGATGACGACAATGAAGAAATTGGCAAGAAGAAGAAAAGCAAGAAATATGACACTCTATCCGACGTGAACATGCTCTCTCTTTCTGGCCTTCTTAATGCACTTGATGGTGTCGCCGCTGCTGTTGGCCGCTTCCTCTTCTCGTCGCAGCGACGAACCATCTTGAGCGTTTCGACCCCGCGCTCTCGCGCCCCGGTGGCATGGATGTTTGGATCGAGTTCAAAAGCGCAAGCCCTAGGCAGGCTCAAGCGCTCTTCTGCGACTTCTTCCTGTACGCGGACATCAAGAAGCCCGAGATCACCAAACGCGAAGGCGAGCTCGATGGGATCAGCCTCCCCACCACACCCCATCCTCTGGATCGATTTCGGAAATTCCGGTGTCGGTATTTGCGTCCGATGCCTCGAGTACCGCAACCTTGAGCTCGAGCTCATTGATGAGAGGTGCGTCAAACAGTCTACCTGACGTTGGCAAAGCAGCTCACGACGCAAATTGCAAATGCATCAAACGGGAAAAAGTATTACTTCATCTTAGATATCGTTCAAGTAGTCATGTCCTATTCCTCGACAAACACCTCTGTGCCACCACCATTGCCGCCGAAACGGAGATCGCTCGGTTTCAATATGCAGAATAAGTCGATTATCGGCCGACAGCGCAATCCCCCCAGCTCTAAGGTCAAGAAACGTGCCTTCATTCAATCTACTTCTTTCAAAGCGGATTGGGGTGCATTGATCCCATTTCCCATATCGGCATGGTTCCGGTTTCGAGTTGTGTCCAGGGATGACTGATTGTATGACGGCTTACTCGTGGCTTTGCCTTCTAGAGCTGATGGAACAGCTTCTTGTGCAGTGGGCTATGTCTTCCTGACTTCTTCGGAGTTAACCTGACTCACTTTCTTGTTTGTTTGTGCATAAAATGAAAAGAAGCCTCATAATCGAGTCATCTAGAAGAAATCCTTCTTATCTCCTGTCAGTTCAGCTTGAGGTTTATCCGAGCCATAGTACAATGCACTGATAGATTCCTCTCTTCTTTTCCCAGAAGAATAAGGCATCAGAAAAATGCGTGCAAGAGCTTTGTATAAATGTGAACTCGGAGTGGGTGTCGCCCCTCCCCGCCACCCACCCACCCACTCAACCCTTCGCCATGAACTTTTATCACATTCTGTTGGGGCTACACATGCTCCTATTGTATTGACCATGCTGTGCTTCGAGTACGCATCGCGCGAAGACTTCCTTGGACACAAAGGAGGATATCTAGGATGCAAAAATTCGTGCTTACTTTCTATTTCCTCTCAAAATCACTGCACTGACTTTTTGCCAGCTTCACAAACAGATGCAACATCTCCTCGACTACCTGGGGGTTCCGCCAACGCCTCTTCTTCAACTTCGCAGTTATACACTCGGACCTCTTGTTCCTGAAGTATGTCTGACCACCGCGACGATGGAGAATGCCGTAGACGTCATCTATGCTTCCTTGCCGGATGCCCCGGAACGACGCTTCGTTGCCCTCGACATTGAATGGGCGAGTAACTCACCAGAGCTATATCGCGTGGACCTCATCCAACTCGCGGTTCAGCAACATGTGTTCCTCCTCCGGACTCATCTACTTAATGAACTTCCCGCGAGATTGACACAATTATTAGGTGATGAAGCTGTATGGAAAGTGTCAGCAGGAATCGCTGGTATGAGAGTCCCATTTCTTCTCTCATTATTCGGCATAACTGAACTAATTGGCAGGTGATGCAACTCGCATCAGGAATAAATTTGGCGTTCCCGTAACCTCCTGTGTCGATTTGACAGATTGGGCGCGCTTCGTTTACCCCGATTTCTGGCCAAGAACGCTAACTTGGCTCCAGCTGCTTCTGAACCCCCGTCTCTGGTTCAAGTTTCCGCAACCGTTTATAAAGCTGGAGGAGATGGCAGGCAGACTCCTGCAGGCAAACATTGAGAAGGATGCCACGGTCACGAGGAGCAATTGGGCCGAAGTTGAGCTGTCGGCTGCTCAAGTCCATTGTAAGTTATCCTTTTCAAGTTGTCACTCAGGCTGATCATCTTCTCACTTGCATCTGCTCTATTAGATGCGGCAATCAACGCGCACAGCACGTTTGCTGTTGCTTCCGTCTTGAATCAAGATGCCTTGGCCTTACCGGATGCAGAAATCCATCACTTCCCAATGCTCGATATTGAGTAGGCTGAGGCCCGTTTGAATAGTGCTAACGGTGTTATCTTGTTGAGTAAATTGTTGAGTGCATGCTCTTGTCTTCAAAAGTTGCCAGGAGCATCGTGATTGTATCTATTATTGAATTGCTTCTCGTTGAATGATCATTGTAGACTGAGGTTGTCAATGGTGTTTGCTGTCGCTTTCAAGATGTCATGAAGATGAAGGTAGCTTGAAATCTCAAAACAGAGGTTCAAGTTCACTTGAGTACAGTAGTGGTAGTAGTAGTAAATCTCACTTGAGTCTGACTTGCCACCTGATGTACAGCTTCCCTCCTTACGCACTGATTTTGTCCTGAAACGCCGTTTTAAGGCCATCAGGCAGCCAGGCAACACTTCAGGCAGGCATGACAACGCTTCAACCCATTTAAGGAAGCTCCAGGACGCGCCAGCCGCCGTTAGCAATCTCTGATGTATTACACTTGAGCACTGAAATCCTGACTTGCATTCTGATGCACTGAGAGACGGCTTGCATCCTGAAACACTCCTTATTTCAGTGAGATAAGGCAATCAGTGTATTTTCAGACGAAGTAGCGACCCTTCAGACAGGTGCCAGCCAAATCAGGACGCGTCAGGACGCGTCAGTCGCCGTAAGCAAAAGGAAGTTTCCCTGATGAGATACCACTGGCATCTTGAAGTTCTTTCTTTGATCTTCTCCACCGTCAGACCTCATCTCCTTCTCTCTGACACATCGACTATTCTCGCAATGTCTCCTCACCTGGAAATTAAGGATGGCTCGTCTGTGGAAGGGACATTGCGAGGCAATTGAGTCGGCCAGCGCATCTGAGTCAGATATGAAGAGTGAGCCCAGATGTTGTGACTTCTATCTACACCTGAAAAAAATGATACTACATCACAAGTTTTATAAAAGACTTGCATAGCGTAGCCCCAGATCTTCTCAAGTCGGGTCATTATCGCCCTCTGAAATTCGTGCTGGAATCATCTTCACCATGTTTCAAAGATCCCGGATCAACGATAAAACAATCGTATCCCACCTGCGTAATCACTGATCTCGCTCAAGGCGCTAGTCTTGGGGATTTGGCCCTCTTAACCGAGATAAAAGTGCACCCCTTATGTGTCTTCCGTGGGGCGGACTGCAGGATGCAAGCGGGTGCAGTAGGCTGCGGACTGCCCATTGCCTTCAAGGCTATCGAAGATCTTTGCCAGTGCTCGCGCATCACAGTCGCGACATATCATGACAACTCGAGCGTCAAGATTGGGCTATGCACGTCTCGACGCCTTGTTCCATTTCCCAGTTGCATTTTGGCGGCGGTTCTGTGTCCAAATAACGAAGCTCAGTGACTCTCTGTTAGGTATCAATCGGGTGCTGTCTATCGCTTCTCTTGGTTCTTAATACACTTCATACTCGAGGGGCTTCTTATGTCTCGGGTCTCAATGACAAGTCCAGTTCAGGATCGCATATAGGAGCCACTGAGGTCAAACCGCCTGAAAGGTTAGTAACCAAATTCAGTGACAATACATTTACGCATGCGAGCGCGAGAGGACTTCGTCGGACGATCCAATGAGATACATCTGGCATTCAGAATCTTGTTGGCCGTTTCTATGGCGTGCTTTATTTTTTCTCATTCTCGCTTCATCACGACATAACAAGGGTGCGTAGCTAAAAACTCTCTACTTGCTAAACTGATGGAACGTATTCCTAGATGAGTTTCGCGCCTATCCTCACTCACATGGGATCCTGCCTCGATGTAGTACTTGTTGTGCTTCCAGTCTGGAACAGCAGTGACTTAACCTATTGCGACTATCAGCGGAGCCTAGCAACTGCTTCCGCCACGTTCGACAGTTGTCAGATGTTCCTTAAATAACTGACCGAGTGGAGACTACGCCTAAGCGATTATGCATGTATAAAGTCTGTGCTCATTGTCTCTTGCTCTTCATCTGAGTTGACCTCACCTCGACGAACAGTTCTTCAGTATATCTCAAACAACCTCTCATTCGCTAACTTCTGTCGCATTCTGCTGGTCAGCATCTGTAGCCATCATGCTTTTCCGCATCAACGTAGTGTCTATCACAGCCATTGTTCTCGCACTTTCGTCTTTGGTGGTTTCGGGTGAGCAGAGGCGATATTCGTTTTTTACTGTGAGAATCTACTGACCCGCATTGCTTCATTTCGGCTGGTAGTACCCATCGAGTCTCGTCAAGTCGGAGACTTGCAATGTAACATCGACAGATTGAGCATCGTCGCAGCACTGGCAAAGACAGTGTCTGACGTTAAGACTGTAGCTTCTGCCGGATCAGGGTATGCGTTGAACTTTTTGCCTGGCCACTTCTGTCTATCACTAACTTTCAATACTTGTAGTGATCCTGCTGTCACGAGCGCGACAACAGCGGCGCAGGGTGGTTTGTCGAGCGCGACGCAAGGAATTGAGACAATCGCCGGCGCTCTCTTGACCGGAAAGACAGCCCCTGCTGATGCGCGAACTCAAGTCCAGGATGGACTGACGACCGCGTCGACCGCTCTGTCATCTATCAACTCGTAAGAAATATATCTTTTGAACACTGCTTATGGAGATTCGACGCTAAAGAAAATACTGTAGTACGGATCCCAGTGTAGTCTCAGCATTGAGCACCGCACAGTCTTCGTTGTCTAAAGCACAGACTGCAGGTGAAGGGGTGGTTGCGAACTGCAAGTAGAGAATCTACATGACTTGGTGGACTCTAGCTGTCACTTGTCTTGTTCCAGTAGGATTTCTTATGAGCTACGGACACATGCATGTTTTACTTTGATAGTGGGTTTACGATCGGTTTTTACGCGAAATAAAGTTCAGTGAACTGGCATTCCCGAAGGGTGTCATTGCTACTTACTAAGTTAATCCCTTCCAACGTATTATCTTAAATGAGTTTATCTCAGATATAAAAACATCGCATCGTCTAACGCCCAAATTAGTTGATGTGTTTAATAAAGCGAGTCCTCAGATGCCTACTAGAAACTGTGAACTTATTCTCCGTAGGGCAACAGTAGTGATACCGAGTTCATGACACATATGTATTCACTTCACTTGATGACAAGAAAAAACAGCATCCATCTCTTCCGACGATAGCGGCAGTATATGCACGTCTCGCTTACCCCAGACTTGCTCTTCCTGAACGGCGTTTACACTCCCACATGCGTACGTCGATGAACGATGAAGTACAACGGGATTAAAACCCTCAAGAAACAAATAAGACAGTGAGAATTGTTAACTAATGGCTGACAGTAACTGCAATACGGCGTAAAATCTGCTCATCTCGCGTCCTCGAGATACAATTTTCACACAATGCGATTTCACCAGAGGCAAGAGATGCCGAAAGCTACCATTATTTCTTTTATAGGCAATGTGCTGTGCCTTGACAGAGAATTTTGTTAGCATGAATTAATCTGTTGTGTATCCGCTTGACTTACTTTCTCCGTATGTGTGCGAGCATCTGTTGTTCACATTCGAGGAACGCAAACAGATTGGCTTCCGAACAAATATGACATTCCCTCATAATTGACACATGTATTCTCCTCTTTTGGTTGCAATCCGCGCATCGACAGCTTTTGAACAGTTTCTTTGAACTAGAAGCACCAATGCGGTTTATCAAGACAACACTTCCTCCAGAGTTGTCGTTGTCTATTAGGCAGTGATCGTCTATGAAGAACGAGTGAAGCAGTTTATCCCTAGATTTGAACGAATTAGATACTCCAGTCCTACACAGGATAAACAAAGAGCTAACCATAAAGGGGATGCTTTCGCCTTCTCGAAGTTATTCTTTTGATCGCAAAAGTGTTCTACCTGTCCTCAGCTATCAGCCGCTCGCAAATGAAGCCACATCTGATAACTGTACGTACCAAGGATTCCCAGCTACGTTTCAAACGGAAGAGTGGATCGCATCGAGTGCAAACAAAAACATCGCCCATCCCCTGCAGTTCCTTCATGGAAGATTTCCCAAGGCCAAGTTCCTCCACAAATTTCTTTGCGATCAAGATGGCCATTCGATGCGGAGCATCAAATCTGGACAGATAAGTAATTGGTTCCCGACTAGCATTAATGTATGTTTCCTTCGTGGCTCTGTCGAAGTCCTCTAATATCTCGGGAAAGCTCCCAAGGCCAGTGTCATCCGTATCTCGGAGCGAGAAGAATGCACAACTGTGTATCAAGACGGACAAGTCGGCCTGAAGTGTCACAGCGGGTGATTGCGAACCAGAGGGAATTAGACCATATTTAGAGAATGTCGCCGTTAGACCAGCGGCTGCTTTTTGCTCGACCTTTCCCTTCATTTTGGTCCCTAGATCAAGAATTTTCTCCTTAATGAGTTGACTTTTGTCCTCGCCGATAGTCGTGTCAAAGCTACCATCCTCAAGAAACTCCTTGACAAGGGGTAGTTCGACTAGTTCTCCAAAGGAAATGAAACAGAATTTACCCTTGTCAGAATTCAAGACAGGGAGAGCTAGCCGGCGAACAGCCTCTTCACGCTGCACCAGGCATCTTTCGCGAGCGAGCTGATGCTTCTTCTCTTTTCTGAGACGCAGAGTTTCCACTAATTGCGATCTGATATTATTCCAAACTGTGTCGTTCAAATTTTCCTTCAGTTGTGTAAAGAGATGAACGATACAAAGTTGGACATACTCCTTTCTGTCAGCACTTTGGGCTGATCAATTAGAGAATCCCACTTCCAGTTCTCTTCGTCTAGCTCAGTATCGAAGTCGTCTTCTGTGTACCCAAGATCAAATAGACGACCAAGAATACTGAGAATAATCAGAAGGGCTACGGTAATTCGAGAAGAACAGAGCGAACTCACGCTTCCCTTCGCGCCCGCTTCATATCATCTTTGGCTTTCAATTTTTCGCTTTTCGTCCTGCTTAGCCAATCATCAACTACAGGAGCGTGCTAGTTGGGCATTAGTAAACAGACAATAACGAGCAAAGGTAAGTTCACCAGAGCTAAGTTAAAGATGATCTTGGACCTCTCGATCAGGATCTCTGCTTTCTTTTCCTTGTCGAACGTCAGATATTCTCGGCACGCCTTGACCACAAGAGGTTTGTGAAACCGTTGCGTGCTTGTCAACATCCTTAGATGAAAGGACACCGCAGCATCGCCTGCATCTGATGATATGTACCGTAACACTTCTTCGAACCAGTTTTCGACTTTTCCACAATGATATACTTGAAGGTATTTCAGAAAAGAAAAGACAACTGAATTAAAAAATACCCACGAAACGAGCCCGGGATTAGGGCTGAGAGTTCAATTAGCTCCATCCCATCAGGAATGAGACCTTCTCCTGTAATAAGACTAAAAGCGCTTTAGTCATGCTCAAAACAAGGAAACGAACAATACAATACTCTTTCTGTTCACAAGCTCGGCATAGTCTAGCTCTTTGAGCGAACCTTAAAATTGAGGATCGAATCGCCATACATCCCTGCCAGCACATCATTTACAAAGCGACTTGTAAAATAGGAGATAAACGCACCATGCAGAACTTGTCGAATAGTAAACTTGCGTACTGAGGGCAGCTAAGGTCTGGAGGACATAAAGGTAGCCCAACAGCACGTTCAGCTGCAGTCCAAGCTGGTTTTGAAGACTTGGACATCAGCAAGTTCCGTAGGTCCTTCGAGGCCCTTGAGATCCGTAACAAATCTTCGGGAGACAGGTGGCCGGAAATCTAAACTGCATGGTCAACAGTCGCTCAACCAGGAGATTTGTAGAATATTTACTTCGCAGAACACATCGATTGGGATGTTCATGATCAAAGATAATTTTCCAGCGCGTCGCTTTCTCTTCTTTACGGCTTCATCCCCGACATCGTTGGTCGTTTTAGCGCGTTTTCTCGACCTGTCAATCCTGTACACATCATAATATAATCACACAGAAGGGATAATTTACACCTACATTAACAATTATCAGGCTACTTTTTGCAACTTCATATGATGTGGTTGAAGGTAAGGCACGCAAACGCGTAGTGGCGTCCATCGGTGACTTGAAATCACGTCGCGTCACGGTTGTGACTCTGCACGTGCTTACCGTGACATGATCACAGTGCTTTTCAGGGCCGCAGGCTGCTGGCGGTGTCCGAGCCGTCTTCAACTTCAAGTTGTAATTTCTGCAAGTACAGTGGTACCGACGGTGCTACTAAGTACGTAGTATCTGGCCAGATTGCATCTTTCTCTCACTTATTCGTACGTTCAATCAATATCTGTCTTGCTTTATTTTTTGCCGGTTTCTGTCAGCATTCGGTTCGGTTCTGACATTTGCTGCTCAGAGTTCGGTCAAGTTGTTAAAAAGTAGAAGACGAAATATTGTTACGCTGTGGTATCTTCAAGTTTGCTCGGCGTGCGCCAGTGCGCCGGTACTGCACAACTCAGGCTGTTGTTGGGTTCAAGACGAGTAAGTACAAGAGAGCAAGTAAGTATTTGATTCGTAAGTTCACGCGTTATTGTTATACCTCCAACTCAATCAAAACGAAAATCATTTAGAGGATTTAAGAATGGCGTTCTACCTGTGCCGGAATTCATATTCGTCAATACTTGGTGACGCGGCTACAGTGGCTCTTGAGACGGGGATGGACGCTCAATAACAGGGGCCTGGAAACCAGACTACGTTCTTCTCTTGGGCTCTCACTCTCAAGGTCACGCGAATAAGATGCGGTGGTGGGTTTTGTTTGTTTTGTCACCGCAAAAAAAAAGAAAAAAAAAAGTTCGCGCCATTGAAGGCAGGATGGGGAGGGGAAAACGCACAAGCCTTGGGGGGATAACCGGCACCCAAGTTTAGACCCGTTTGGATCTTGCTAAATGCGAAAAACCTCCCGGTAGCAAGAGTTGGACTCGCACCACCACCATCCGAACGCTGATTCTACTCAACTCTACCGCATGTTTCCCCGCCGCAGAGACCGCCGCCCGATGAGGGACAGTCAGCCAGTGCATTACCACAGAGCCGGGCATGCAAACGCGTTCTGGGTATACGAGGTGGCCGCCGAACTCTCCGTCCCAGCGACCGTCCAAAGGGATCCTATCTAGTTCCTAACTTTACACGCATGTTTCCCCGCCGCAGAGACCGCTTCCCCCAGGAGGTTCAGCACTCTGCATTTCCACGAAGCCGGACATGCAGACGCGGCTCGGGAGTACGGGGTGGCCGCCGCTCGGGTATGTTGCCCTGCCTAATGCAGGGGACCGACGGCCGTCTTCCGCCACGCTTTCCACGGTGCAGAGGGCGGCATTGCTGCCTCCATGACGGTGTACTGGCGCGACGTGCCCGGAGGCTGAAGTACCCAGGATGTGCTGTGGACGGGCCCCGAGGAAAGTACGAGCACACCGATGTCGAGAGTAGTGGTGAGACTCGGTGGCTGGACTACCTGTTGGAAGGGGCCTTGGTGGAAAGGTGCTGAAAGGCGAATACAGACATTCTGAGCTGAAGTCGCTGGCAGGAATGTGGAGGTAGGAGGTCAAGAGGGTGTGGAGTCACTACGCCCGGCCCTCCATTCCTTTATACCCCCTGAATTTATGGCGAACAAACAAACACTTTGGGCTTGTTGTTTAGTTCTGGACGGGTGTGGTTCGAACACGAGGCTAAGGAGGAAGCCAATCGACGCGCTCGCCACCTAATTGCTAGTCACCCAGCCTCACGCTTGGATAATGGAAGGACTTCGAAGAAGTACCACGACTCGTGACAAGCGGGAGCACGCGTACGTCACGCGTCAAACTGCGTCGCGTCTCTTCATCATCGACCACAACAACAAGGACAACTCCGAGCCTCAAGACAGCGGCGACGCACAATGAAGACCGCGATTACCTCGCAAGTTGGTCGAGGCCTTGTTCGTGCCACCCGCCTTAGTTCCTTAATGCCTAGCGGACGCTACCCGCTATAACAAAGCCCATTCGGACGAGGCCTTATTCGTGCCACCCGACTTACTGCTCAAGACCTTGCGGACGCTACCCGCTTTTAAAGCAGCGGACGCTACCCGCTTTCAAAGCAGCGGACGCTACCCGCTATCAAAGCAGCAGACGCTACCTGCTATAACAAAGCTTACTCGGACGAGGCCTTAATCGTGCCACCCGAACTTGTTCATGCCTCACGGCCTTACGAACATGACATTTGCGTTCATGCCTTTTGGCCTTACGAACACGCGCTTAATTTTGTTCATGCCTTTGCGCCTTACGAACATGCGCTCCATTTGTTCATGCCTTCGGGCCTTACGAACATATCTGCTTGTTCATGCCTCTGGGCCTCACGAACACATGCAGCTAGTCGGACGAGGCCGCATCCGTGCCACCCGAATCATTGTTTGATAGTCGGCATTTCGACTAGACAGCCTGGCTGCCAGCGGACGCTACCCGCTTGCAAAGCAGAGGATGCTACCCGCTATAAAAGCAGCAGATGCCACCTGCTATATCAAAGCCCATTGGTTGTTGCAAACATCCGGGATGTGAGTGGAAGTAAGGTGAGTATTGCACTTGAATGTCTATTTACATGGGTGGCACTATCTATGGAGACCTTCGGTCGGCTTAGCCTTCTTTGTGGGTTTGCCGAGGTTTCTCCTCGTCAGAGGCTGCGCCTCCCTTCGGTTGTGGGCTTGACTCGTCGGTCCCTCGGCAACCCAAGTTGCTCTAGAGCAAGGACCTGTTCAGCGAGCTCCTGAGTGGCTTCTCCCAAAAAGAACCTGCCAGCCCAATTTTTCACTACAGTGTCCTTCGAGGATGCCTCTCTTTTTCAGAGAATAACAACAGACGGGAGCGAGCGGGAGCGCAGGAACGAGTCGGAAATCATCAGATTATGTTGTCATCCGCCTGGCCGGCCACACAGTCCTCCATCTAATATTTCTGTGTAAATAAATCACAGGGAATGGATGGGAGTTCGTTCTCCAATAAAGGAGAGAAGGTGTTACTACTGTGGTCTACATAACATAAGTTATCTGATTAGATTTACCCCTGTGTACTATTCTAGACTAGTATGCAACGAGTCAGTCACTACGAAAGCAAACATCTTTCTTGCAATACTCAAAACAAGCCAGGGAGCTGCTAGATGCCTGGCGGCGATCTAACATTGTGAGAACGCATATTCCGTCGAGTGCGACTGCTACGGGATTCACTGACACACAAAATTGAATTCCTGGAGAAGCTATTTAGTGATTTTGAGCTGCACCGAGGTCCAACAGTGCGATGTGTTGTAACGTGAAGGACTGTTGCATCGTTTGCGCCTCCAGAAATCGTATACAACTCATCGTTCTTGATGATGACGAGGCTATGAGCACATCTAAGCTTAATGTACAATCGAACAACATCTATTATATAGTGTCCACCCACCTCTTTGAATGGTAGTAATAGTCACTACAACACATGCATTCACTCCATCGCCTCTGGAACGATGAAGTATAACGGAATATCACATTTGCGAATAATGTAAGACCAAAATAACTGATGACTTGCTGTACATAAATAACTGGGGATAATCTTATAATAGTAACGACGTAGAGATGGAATCTGTTCTTCTCGTCCTCGGTACGCAGTTCGCAAGCAGGGGTCGCCTTTACCAGATACGTTCAAGGTGAAGGGCTGCCATTATCTGATCAATAGGCAGTGTACTGTGCCTTGAGTGAGATACGTGTTAGCATGGGTTCGTTGACTATTCTTCTGTCATACCTTCTCCGTATGTGTACGAGCATCTGCTGTTCACAGCTGAAAGAATCATAAACTTGGAAAAGCGCACAGATACGGCAAGCCTTGGAAGGACTATAGTTCCCCCTTTGTTTGCAGCTCGCGCATCGGCAAGGTTTGATTAGCTTATTCGAACTGGAATCGTCGTTAGTCCGGCTTATTGTGGCAACGCCTCCGATTGGCACGCCGATGTCTAGACAGTGATCGTCTACAAAGAACGAGTGTAGATTTTGATCCCTAGAAATACACAAAATGGGTATTCAACCTGCGTTCACAGTAAGCATAGAATTTACCACAAAGGTGATTTCTTCGCCGTCTTGTAGCTCTTCCTTTCGTCACAGAAATGCTCAACCTGTCCTCAGTAATCAGTTGTTAGCCAATACATTCACGATTGACTATTACACACACCAGAGAACTCCAACTGCGTTTCCGACGAAAAAGTGGATCGCATCGAGTGCATATGAAAGCATTGCCGAGCTCCTGTAGTTCCTCCATCGTGGAGTTGACGACGTCAAGTTTCTCCACCAGTCTCTTAGCAACCGAAATGGCCCTTCGATGTGGAATATTCGATTCGGACAAGTAATTTATCGGATGTCGTTTAGCATAGACGTATGTTCGCTTCGTGTCTTTGACGAATGCTTGTAAGATATCAGAGAAGCTCCTAAAACCACCGGAATAAGAATTTCGGTCTCTGAAGAACGCGCAGCTGTGTTTCAAGACAGATGGATCGACTGGAAGAGCCTCAGCGGGAGACTGCGTGCCTGAGGGAAGCAAGGCATATCCAGAGAATGCTGTCATTAGATCAGAGGCCGCTTGCCACTCAACCTTTCCCTTGTTTCTGGTCCCTACGTCAACAATCGTCCGTTCAATGAGTTCCCTCAAGTCCTCCCCGATAGTCGCGTCAAGGCTATCGCACTCAAGTAATTCCGTGACAAGGGGAAGTTTGAGTAGTTCCCCAAAGGAAAGAAGGCAAAATTTGCCCTTGTCAGAATTCAAAACAATGAGAGCCCGCGAGCAAACGGCCATTTCATGCTGCGCCCGAGCAAGTTGGCGTAATTTCTCCCTTCTGAGACGCAGAGTTTCCTCTAATTGCGGTCTGATATCATTCCAGACTGTGCCAATTTCTTCAGCTGTGTACATATATGGATTATTTGTAAGATAGACGTACTCCTTTCTGTCAGCGCTTTGGGCTGATCAATTAGAGAACCCCACTTCCAGTTCTCTTCGTCCACTGAATGATGGAATTCGTCTTCTGTATACCCCAGTTCACGCAGGCGACTAAGAATACTGAAAATAATCAGAAGTGCTGCGTCAGCGCAGAGGATTGCAGAGAACTCACGATTTCCTTCGGGCTAGTTTCGTTTCGAACGTGGAACTCAATCTCTTGTTTTTCGCCCACCTCAGCCAATCCCAAACCGCTACAGCTTGCTTTTGAGGCATCAGTACATAGACGAATATGAGTAACAAGTATTCACCTCAGCTAAATGAAAGATGATCTTGGACCTCTCGATCAGAATTTCTGTTTTTGTCTCCTTGTCAAACGTCGAATATTCTCGGCACGCTGTGACTACAAGAGGTTTATAAAATTGTTGAGGCGTTTTTATCAGCATGGTCAGATGACGCGATGCCATAAATTCGCGTGCATTTGATGATTTGTATTGTAACACTCCTTCGAACCAGCTTTCGTCTCTTCTATAAAAGTATACTTCCAAGGTATGTCAGAAAAGAGGAGGCCACTGAGTCATAGCACACTCACGCATTGAACCCGGAATCAGTGCGGAGAGCTCAACCACTTCCATCCCTTTAGGAAGAAGGCCCTCTCCTGTGATGATACTAAAAGAAACCTCAGCCAAGCTCAAGACAAGGAAACGACTGATTCTATACTCTTCTGATTCACAAGCTCCGCATAGCCTAGCCCTTAGACTAAAACTAAAATAGCTCGCTCGATTCGCCAGACAGCTCTGCCGACAGGTCAAGCATAAGGCGAAATGTAAAATAGCAGACGACGCACCATGCAGAACTCGTCGAATAGCAAACTCGCATACTGTGGGCAACTAAGGTCTGGGGGACATGGAGGTAGAATGACAGCACGTTCAGCTGCAGTCCAAGCTGGTTTCGAGGACTTCGACATCAGCAAGTTCCTCAGACCCTTCGAGGTCCTCGAGATTCGTAACAAATCTTCGGGAGACAGGTGATCGGCAACCTGAATTACATGTCGACAGTTACTCAGAGAAGTGACTTATAGAACTTACTTCGCAAAACACATCAATTGGGATGGTCATGATCAGAGACAATTTCCCAGCGCGTCGCCCTCTTTTCTTTGCAGGTTCACCTTCGTCATCTTCCGTTGTAGCACGTTTTCTAGACCTGTCGCTCCTATCCACGTCAGAATTTACTTATACAGAAGGAGTGTTGTACTCTTACATTACTATTTATCAGGTTCTCCTTTCTTCAACTTCCTTCAATGTGGTTGAAGGTCAAGGTAGTCGCGCCGTAGGCACGTCGCGTCAATATCACTAGCACGTGGTCGTGCATCAGGGAAACTTCCTTTTGCTTACGGCGACTGACGCGTCCTGACGCGTCCTGATTTGGCTGGCACCTGTCTGAAGGGTCGCTACTTCGTCTGAAAAATACACTGATTGCCTTATCTCACTGAAATAAGGAGTGTTTCAGGATGCAAGCCGTCTCTCAGTGCATCAGAATGCAAGTCAGGATTTCAGTGCTCAAGTGTAATACATCAGAGATTGCTAACGGCGGCTGGCGCGTCCTGGAGCTTCCTTAAATGGGTTGAAGCGTTGTCATGCCTGCCTGAAGTGTTGCCTGGCTGCCTGATGGCCTTAAAACAGCGTTTCAGGACAAAATCAGTGCGTAAGGAGGGAAGCTGTACATCAGGTGGCAAGTCAGACTCAAGTGAGATTTACTACTACTACCACTACTGTACTCAAGTGAACTTGAACCTCTGTTTTGAGATTTCAAGCTACCTTCATCTTCATGACATCTTGAAAGCGACAGCAAACACCATTGACAACCTCAGTCTACAATGATCATTCAACGAGAAGCAATTCAATAATAGATACAATCACGATGCTCCTGGCAACTTTTGAAGACAAGAGCATGCACTCAACAATTTACTCAACAAGATAACACCGTTAGCACTATTCAAACGGGCCTCAGCCTACTCAATATCGAGCATTGGGAAGTGATGGATTACTGTATCCGGTAAGGCCAAGGCATCTTGATTCAAGACGGAAGCAACAGCAAACGTGCTGTGCGCGTCGATTGCCGCATCTAATAGAGCAGATGCAAGTGAGAAGATGGTCAGCCTGAGTGACAACTTGAAAAGGATAACTTACAATGGACTTGAGCAGCCGACAGCTCAACTTCGGCCCAATTGCTCATCGTGACCAAGACATCTTTTTCGATGTTTGTCTGCAGGAGCCTGCCCGCCGTCTCCCCCAGCTTTATAAACGGTTGCGGAAACTTGAACCAGAGACGGGGGTTCAGAAGCAGCTGGAGCCAAGTTGGCGTTCTTGGCCAGAAATCGGGGTAAACGAAGCGCGCCCAATCTGTCAAATCGACACAGGAGGATACGGAAATGTCAAATTTATTCCTGATGCGAGTCGCATCACCTGCCAATTAGTTCAGTTATGCCGCATAATGAGAGAAGAAATGGGATTGTCGTACCAGCAATTCCTGCTGACACTTTCCATACAGTTTCATCACCTAATAATTGTTCCAATCTTGGGGGAAGAGCATTAAGTAGATGAGTCCGGAGGAGGAACACATGTTGCTGAACCGCGAGTTGGATGAGGTCCACGCGATATAGCTCTGGTGAGTTACTCGCCCATTCAATGTCAAGGGCAACGAAGCGTCGTTCCGGGGCATCCGGCAAGGAAGCATAGATGACGTCTACGGCATTCTCCATCGTTGCGGTGGTCAGACATACTTCAGGAACAAGAGGTCCGAGTGTATAACTGCGAAGTTGAAGAAGAGGCATTGGCGGAACCCCCAGGTAGTCGAGGAGATGTTGCATCTGTTTGTGAAGCTGGCAAAAAGTCAGTGCAGTGATTTTGAGAGGAAATGGAAAGTAAGCACGATTTTTTGCATCCTAGATATCCTCCTTTGTGTCCAAGGAAGTCTTCGCGCGATGCGTACTCGAAGCACAGCATGGTCAATCAATAGGAGCATGTGGAGCCCCAACAGAATGTGATAAAAGTTCATGGCGAAGGGTTGAATGGGTGGGTGGGTGGCGGGGAGGGGCGACACCCACTCCGAGTTCACATTTATACAAAGCTCTTGCACGCATTTTTCTGATGCCTTATTCTTCTGGGAAAAGAAGAGAGGAATCTATCAGTGCATTATACTATGGCTCGGATAAACCTCAAGCTGAACTGACAGGAGATAAGAAGGATTTCTTCTAGATGACTCGATTATGAGGCTTCTTTTCATTTAATGCACAAACAAACAAGAAAGTGAGTCAGGTTAACTCCGAAGAAGTCAGGAAGACATAGCCCACTGCACAAGAAGCTGTTCCATCAGCTCTAGAAGGCAAAGCCACGAGTAAGCCGTCATACAATCAGTCATCCCTGGACACAACTCGAAACCGGAACCATGCCGATATGGGAAATGGGATCAATGCACCCCAATCCGCTTTGAAAGAAGTAGATTGAATGAAGGCACGTTTCTTGACCTTAGAGCTGGGGGGATTGCGCTGTCGGCCGATAATCGACTTATTCTGCATATTGAAACCGAGCGATCTCCGTTTCGGCGGCAATGGTGGTGGCACAGAGGTGTTTGTCGAGGAATAGGACATGACTACTTGAACGATATCTAAGATGAAGTAATACTTTTTCCCGTTTGATGCATTTGCAATTTGCGTCGTGAGCTGCTTTGCCAACGTCAGGTAGACTGTTTGACGCACCTCTCATCAATGAGCTCGAGCTCAAGGTTGCGGTACTCGAGGCATCGGACACAAATACCGACACCGGAATTTCCGAAATCGATCCAGAGGATGGGGTGGGGTGGGGAGGCTGATCCCATCGAGCTCGCCTTCGCGTTTGGTGATCTCGGGCTTCTTGACGTCCGCGTACAGGAAGAAGTCGCAGAAGAGCGCTTGAGCCTGCCTAGGGCTTGCGCTTTTGAACTCGATCCAAACATCCATACCACCGGGGTGCAAGAGCGCGGGGTCGAAACGCTCAAGATGGTTCATCGCTGCGACGAGACGAGGAAGCGGCCAACAGCAGCGGCGACACCATCAAGTGCATTAAGAAGGCCAGAAAGAGAGAGCGTGTTCACGTCGGATAGAGTGTCATATTTCTTGCTTTTCTTCTTCTTGCCAATTTCTTCATTGTCATCATCATCGTCATCTTATCCTTGTTGTCGGACAACAAAGAGCTCTTCTTCTTACCACCAGGAACACAGGTTGAGGACCCGTCGCGCGAAGTTGAGCGAGTGAATGCAGCGTCAAGGTCCTCGAGAAGGACAATACACGGGGCAGGCACACGGCCCATAAGCGACGACAACGTCACATTGTTCATCCAAAAAGCGGAACGTGAGATGGCGAGAATGTCGAGCATGAGCGCGCCAGCAAGGGCATGGATCAACGATGATCTGCCCAAGCCAGGGACACGATAGAGGAAATTGTTGCGACAAGAGTGGTTACCACGGTCAGCGCACCACTGATTCAGAAAGAGAGGTTAAACTTTCAGTCGATGTGTGGCACTTCATGTACATACCTTCTTTGATTGCAAGAAGTCCCTTGTGTCGGCAAGGAGCATCTCTTAAATCCCCGCCATGAGCCATGGAATCAGCGAAATAGATATGAATTTGATGGTCGTCTGGTGAGGCAAACTGGAAGCCTTTGAGCTCCTCATCTCCGAATGACTTGTCTCTAAAAGAAGACTTGCCCGGCAAGATGGTGCGCACTGTCGTCTCGAACTCGTAAGCGTGCTGGCATTCTAAGCGCTTCAACAACCATAGCATCAGCCAGTCATGTAGTTGTGTTCATCGGGTCATGAGCTATTGTTGCAATAGCGGATAACTACTAGGGCTACTTACCAGTCCCCACAACAATGAAAGTGTCTCCGGAAGTCTCTGGTTTCCAACCTGACCATGGCTGTCAGTGGTGGTAGCGGACAACGGAGGGCCTGTGATGCCAGTGTCAGACCCCACGTGGGAAGTCATCATGTCGATGCTGGGTACTACTAGTAGCAGGAGTGCGATGGCAATGGTGGTGGTGCTGTCTGGCGGTGTTCCAGAATTGCACCATCTTGCGTGCGCTGTAAACGGTGTGAGCTAGGATTCTGTATCAAATGGTATGTAAATAACGTGAAGTAAAAGGATTGAGAAGGAGAATAAACTCACCAGCCTTGAACTCCTGTGCCATGCTCGTGCAGACCTCTGTCTCCCATTCCGCCCAGATCTGTTACGACATAATTTAGTACAAAGTGCAGGAGAGCAGCGCATGGAAGATGTCATATGTGAAGGAGACAGCGCCAAGGTTGAAGAAAATGACAAGCCTCAAGGTAGTGCAAGAGGATGAGATGAGAGAGTTTGTGCGCATGGTGGGGGAGTTGAGGAAGGGGCTCAGTCTGGGAAAAGGCGAGCGGCGATGTCCACGTCGGGCTCTTGCTGACTCGGAGTCGGGAAAACAATACTACCAAGTTGCGTGTCTGTCTTTGAATCAAGGTTGGTCGCAAAGCCCATTTGTTCCAGCTCCTCCGTCGTCTGCCAGAAGGCAATAGCATAAGTCAAGCCGTCCAGTTCCCTCTGACCTAGAACGTCCCGAGAATAACAACCGGTCATTCCATTAAAATTATTATACCTAATAGTTGTCGAGCAGAGCAGTTGTAGTAGTAGCCGGACCGACCTTCGCCCCTCAGGCTTAGTTTACTAGTACTAGTAGTTTCCGACTTCAAGCTGACCTCCGAGTCGGAAGAACTTCTGAGTCAGAGCCTGAGACCGAGTCGTGGGACTTCAAGTTCAGCTCAAAAGTTCAAGTTCAAGTTGCCGAACAGTGACCCGTAACAATGTTCGGTCTTCAGGTTGATAGACCCGGATTCGAGCCAGTCGTGAATTTATCGAGCAGTAATTAGAGCATCACTGGTGCCAGTGAGTCCAAGTCCGACTCGGAATAGTTAGTAAACAATTCATATCGTTTTTTATTTACATACAGTCATACAACAACTTGAATACCGATGCACAGAAAACACAAGTATAAGGTCGACGAACACAGAACAGGAGACAAACATACAAAGATACAACTTGAATACTAGTGGTATGCACTGGTATGAGGTAATACTACGAAAAGAAAACAGTTAGAAATAGTTTGAGTACAAGCCTGAGTCCTCAGGCTACTTCGTCTGACTCCGAGTCTGCGGTCTAAGTGAATTAAAAGGTCCCAATGCTGCTCGTTCCCGCTCAACCTTGTGGTGCTCCTCATTAAACCACGCTTTCTATGTACTCAAGCCCTTGTTAGCCCTAGTTACCTTAATCTGTGGATGATATTCCGCAAGTTCCAACATCACTGCATCATCCTCTTGTGATTCGAATCCGAAATGAATATCACCGTAACCGAAGCCTGAGGTGCGCATCTCCAACAATTGTTGCCAAATAGGGACTCCGTAAGTGAACCCATCGTGTTGCCATTCGGTCGAAGTCGTAACAAAGGTGATTGTACCAAGTGCGTTGGCATCCCGGTCGATGACCAAGCTTCCGGAATCACCTTGGTCTCCAAATATACGGCTAGGACCACCGAAGTGCTTGCCGGGTGGAAATTGCAGGACCGCCTGCCAGCAACTCTCGACGCCCTTTACACCTTCAAGTTCTTTGATTCCACGGGTTTTGCAATGTTTGCCTTCACCGGAGACTGTGACATCATATTCTAGTATAAGATTGACCCAGTAGTAGGAAGTGAGATTGTTATAAACGCCCAATGTGTGGCCAGTTGTCCAACCAAACTTATATACCCGTCTTGTTTCAAGCTTCGAGGATACGACCCTTGTGCCATCCTTCGCTAGTGCTCTATGGAGCTGCTTATCTTTAATCGCTTGTTTGTCCTTTTCTTCTTGAAAAACACTATTACTACTATTGGGACGAAATGGGAAAGAATGCAGTGGGAAACTGAGTGCATCGTCTTCAAGACGATGCATTCACTGCCAGTGGCACTCAGGCTGGCAGTGCCACTGGCAGTGCTTACTAACTGGCTGTATTACTACTACATACTAGTAGTACTACTAGTACTACTTGTTGAAAAATGCTGTCATAAGTGGGACTACTAGTAGCAGTGTCGGACTTTTAATCTGAAGTTCAACTTGAAGTTGCAGGATCACTGGCATGATCCGAATCCAGTAGTCTGAGTACCCCATGCCCAAGTCTTATCATAGTACTACCACTGGCACTCAGGCTGGCAGTACTGCGACGTCACGGTGTCGTGTCTAGTACTACTTACTCTACAACTTCTTCAAGTTTACGCTTCAACAGCTTGAAGCTCTTTCACCTCGAAGTCCCTGTCACCCAAAACCATTTATTAAGTCCCTCAGGTATTGGCGGTGAGTCATCTTTCAGTCTCCTAGTTGAAGTCACCGCATTCAATACTCACTGACAGGCTACTACTACTAGTAGTACTATTACTATCAGTACTACTATTCGGTAGCCTGAGTGTTGCCTCGACTGCTACTAGTAGTACTCCGAGTCCGTGTTTCAGTCTTGCGATCGAACTTCTGCCCTGAGTGCCACCAGTGACCGTGGCAACTACTACTATTCGGTTCGGACTTGGCAACTTGAAGCTGGAGTCTCCGTCACCTCTGAGTCTGGTAGTACTGCACTGGCATAATACCAGCTACTGGTCACTCCGAGTCAGACAGGCACCAGTTGAAGTTTGAAAGGACTCGGAAGGAATACAATCCCCCCCTGTCGGGATCCCCCAGGACCCCAACATGTCTAAGGCAATCCCGAACAGAACCCGGTATGCTGAAACCCGAAATCGCGACCTTGGCTAGATCCCGAAAGGATCCCCCGCTCTCTGATCCCAGAAGAACCTCTGCTTCGCCATGCATTCTCCTGCTAAGAGTTCCGCCCCGCTACGACCTCCTCGCCCCTGCTTGTCCTCGCCCACGTCTCCTCGTCAGTCCCCCGCCTCGTCCCCGCGTCTCGATCCATCCCTAGCCCGCCTCGTCGTTCCCCCGACTCTAGGATGATCCCCCGCTCGCTCCCCGCTCCCGTCATGCTCTGTTCCCCGCTCCAGTGAACCCCGTACCTTGCCATAGTCCCGAAGTCACTCACCATAGCCACAGCCATAGCCATAGCCTGCCACAGCCATAGCCATAGCCATAGCTATCCCAGACCTCGTAGGTTCTCGACTATGCCCGGATACCAGATCCCGGCCTCGCGTCCACAGTCATGAAGTGCAGTTAGGAGATTGATCCACTGCGTCCAAAGCCGACCTCTGTCTGGCCTTGAGTAAGCCAACACGACAGCGGTTGTTACGCATCAAGCTGCTTACCCTTGTTTACACATTGTTTATGTTCCCCCTCATCTTTTTCTCTCACCCTTTCTACCTGCATGTGCGTACACACATTGCATCATTCTTTCATCATCGACTCCACACTCCGATGGCTCCACTCGCTCCACCTTCACTCCGAGAGCCCCAGGACCTTCTACTCCGATGATACATCATTCTACTCCACTCTACTCCACCTATGCCCCAATCTGACATCATCCTCCATTAATTAGAGCCACTATGACGGACTCACTCCACTTCTGACCCGCGATGATGTAGTTTCATTCCTTGCTCCACTCTATTGTTCTCTGTAGTATATAAGGCCATGTACATAGCGCCCCAGGATGACACTTAAGTCAATCCTCCTATAGTCTTTTACAATCACGTACCAAAGACTCTGTTCACCCACGACTTCCGGTATAGAGACCCTCACAAAGCGGACCCTCTATACTGTACTTGCTACTTCACCCAACAACGCTTTGGTCACTTATCATTTCCGTGATAAGTCCATCGAAGCCGTGAACGTAACAATTAGGATTGACTTCTTTCTCATCTGAGATTGATCTCAACTCCGAAACACCCCCCTCTACGCTCTACCACATTCTACAGCAGAATAAATCGGTACACCCTACGCATTCCAATCCGGAATACTGACGGTTAAGTATTACAACTGGCCCTTGTCTACTAACTATCATCTAGGAACGAAAGGAATACGAACGACAGTACGATCGAATACACCAAGCATACACTGTTATACTTGGAAGGAAGCGACAGACAAGTAATCGCAGAAATTAAGCAGGTTCACAACAGAATTTACGGTCCTTGTTACGCGTTTGGTTGGTGATAGCGTGAAGCAGAGGATCGCGACCCATTCAAGCAGCT
The DNA here is from genome assembly GCA_910574455.1 of Trichaptum fuscoviolaceum. Lineage (NCBI taxonomy): Eukaryota > Fungi > Basidiomycota > Agaricomycetes > Hymenochaetales > Trichaptaceae > Trichaptum > Trichaptum fuscoviolaceum. Next base: position 1,301,182 of record CAJSYZ010000006.1, read on the forward strand.
TAGCCACGTCCAACGTAACTTGAAGAGAAGAAGGAAGCAGGGGAAAGGTCTCATCCACCACAGAAACTGCCACAGCCGGAAGACAAGCATACCCTCACTCGTCGACAACAGCAATACACGGTGAACATCAAAACAGATTATCCAGCGAACCTAGGAAGACAGAAAGGACAAGGTATCCGAAGACGTTAATATCACTCACGCATACTCTTGTAGCTCAAAGGGTTGATAACCCGAGGAAGTGCCCAACCTGAGGATTACTATACTACTCGCCGATCGCACGGAACTACCGTTGGCAGGCGTACTAAGGATCAACATCCTTAACCCCGTCTCCATCTACGACTTACAACCCACTTCATACCAATCCGACACACCCCCTCATAACCCCTCCGAACTTGACGAAAGCAGGACAGACCCACAGGACTATTCCGAGTACGAACATCGAACACAAGAAGATAACGAAAGCCTCTACGATCAACTTGTACCCCCTCGATTAGAACCCACCGTTACTCAGGAAACCTACGCATACTCCGCCGAGGAAGGAACAGATTTCGAGAACCCAACCCACCATTGGAACGAAGTATCTGAGCACAACAGATTACTACCTCCTGTGACTCCGAATCATTCCAACCCTCCGATCACTACACCCCCAAGCGTAGAACGAGCCCTACGTCCCTTCCCTCAACTTCGAACGTCCGAACGAACTCCCACACCCGCTCCAGGACCTTCCAGAACTTTAGGAAACCTCAGACAAACTTTCCAAAGGACAGGAAGACGACTCAGGAATACATTACAACAACCGATTAATCAATCTGGCGAATCAAGCTCCCGCTCCCGTCCCCAACTTCGACCAACTAATTGAAGACAACTATCAGCACCTTGTCAACAGTGCATTAGTTCATCCGATTCAACAGAACTCCAAATACGACCTACAATACCTCCAACTCCGTCTACACTCTATACGACACGACCCCATTAATTGGATCTACCGACACGGCATCTTTTGGTTCGAAGGAAAGCCATACATTCCCGATTGTTACCTTCGCAAAGGCCTTATTGGAATCTGCCACACCAAAGTTGACAACGCCATTGATCATTTCTCCGAAAGAGAAACCCTCTTGAACCTCACATCAATCGTTTATTGGCCCGGACAACCCCAGGACGTTGCAACCGAAATACGGAAGTGTATTTGTTACCTACTACACTCTGAACCACCCACCCGAGTTGCCAGCCCACCTCTCGAAGCATCCATCCGATCCATTACTCCACCCCCTGTTGAACCCGAAGAAGGAAGCCGAACCGTTACTCCAACTCCCCCAGCAAACGAAGACACCAACTGAATTAAATTTCAGTAACTCGTTAAACTGGCGCCGAAAGACAGACCACCAGTCCCAGGAAAATACGTACCCATAGCAGCACAAGTACCCGTTGGAGTTACCCGCCCAGAAAACGCCAAATTTGACCCAGTAAACCGAGCCTGGTACAGACTTGACAAATCCAGAAGAAAAGTTTACCTTCATTTTCACTCAGGACACGACACCTGGAGAGCAATCTCGCATACCATCAAGAACCCGACCACATACTACAAACAGGTTAATACTTGGTACGCAGGAATCGAACCCAGTCAGGAAGAAATCGACCAGATACTTGCAAGAACATCGAGAACAGGCAGTCGACTTAACTCACCCAGAGTTGTTTCTTCTCAACTTGCATCACCCGCTCCTTCACAACACTCGCCATTAATCACTACTCAACTAGAAGCACCACCAGCTAAAACCGAAGCACCACCCGCTGAATCGACAGCATCACCCTCCTTATCCTACGCCGCAGCAGCAGCACCTAAAGCTGAACAAACCTCCCCACTCCTCACATTCACCCAACCGAAGGTTGAAACACCTGCACCTGTTTCTGAACTCAAATCCGAAGAACCAGAACTTGTAGGACAATTCGAAGGACTTCGCATCGACACCAGATTTGAAGAAGGCGCAACTTGGATACCCACTTGGACCCCACTTCCCAAGAACTACACTTCGCAGGAGACACAAACTATCCTCACTCTCGAGCAACTAGAGAAAGAGGAAGCTGAACTCAGAAGACGCAGACGAGAATCTGAAGCAGAAACTTCAGACGAATCAGAAGAAGACTCAGAAGCCGAGGACACGGCACACACCGCCGAAGGATCTGCACACTCAGCCGCAGGATCTACATCGGTTAACGCCAACAATAGTAACCGAAGCTCACCTGTACCCATTCTGGAGAACAACGAACACCCCGATCAGGAAAACCTACCACAGCCACCCCCACCCCCACCATCACCTACACCCCCAGGAACCCCAGTGATAGTCGAAATGGCCGATCAAGCAGACCATCAACCACGAGGCACCGGAGCAAACAAACCTTTTAACTTTACCGGCAAACGAAGCGAAGCTAGCCGATGGCTTAGCCTTGTTGAAAACTACTTGGCACTTAACGATTTGGACTATGCAACCGATCAACGCAAAATACGATTTGCACTCTCCTTTTGCACTGAAGGACCCGCTGCAATCTTTGCAAAGAATGTTAAAGACGAACAGGACAATGCACAATGGGTTATGACTTGGCAACAATTTGTGGACAAATTCAAGTCACATTTCATCTCAACCGATTACATCGCCGACGCATTCAAGGAACTCTCTAGCCTTAAGCAAGCACCTACGGACAAAATCGACGATTACATTCATAACTTCCAGCGACTCGCACGTGAAGCAAACATTACCGACTTCACAGTACTCTTTTCCATGTTCAAGAATGGATTACTGCGACATACGCGAACCGCACTACTTCAGAAGGATATCCCAGTTCCAGACAATGGAATAAAGATAATGGCACCATACTACGAAGCAGCCAGGAAGATAGGAAAATCATACGAAGAGATCTATCAGGACAACCGCCCATTCAATCGACTCCGCAACCGTTATGGACAATCCTCATATAATCGACCTCGATTCAACAAATTTCGCAGACGACGACTCAACGAAATGGACATAGATTCTGAACCCGAATCAGACCAACCCGAGGAACCAGAAAATTTGGAAGAATCATTCAAGCTCTACGCGATGTACTTCAACAAGCTTACGCCCGAGGAAAAGAAGAAAGCGCAAGCAGATGGACTCTGTTTCTACTGCAAGAAGGCAGGACATTTTGCAAACAAATGCCCTTCGCGTCCCGCACGCACCTCAAAGTTCCGAAGCTCAGGAAAATCCCCAAGGAAATTCCAGAACAACTTCAGACGAAACAATGGACGATTCAAGAAGCGAAACATCAACTCGATGGAACTTGACAAAGAACCCGATGACCCGGACGATTTGATTGCTGAACGCGCAATCCAGATCCATGAAATGATGACAGACCTCAATGGACAAGAACAGGAAGCATTGTTCAACATGCTAGACGAAATGCCCGATCCCAATGATGACAACGACGATTTTGACGATGATGATGGAAATTTTTGATCAACTCCGAGTTGGTTAATCCGATTCAACTCAACACCATCACTATCAACGGAAACACTCGCTCTTTTCGCATACCCATCACGGTACTCATTAACGGACAACCTCACACACTCTCAGCTCTACTCGACACCGGAGCACAACTCAATTTCATCAACTCAAAACTAGCCAACAAACTCAAACTAAAAACACAGAAAATCGACAAACCCATACTAGTCAGTAACGCCGATGGTACACTCAACACAGAAGGCAGTGTCACCAAACGAACTCGAATCTACATCACACACCCCCACACTCTTTCACCACATTTCTACCTCACTCATATCCCAAAGGACGACGTTATACTAGGTCTACCTTGGTTTAAACAAGCTAAACCAAAGATAGACTGGGGAAACGATGCAATCACCATAAACAAGATTACGATTTCAACCCGAATGGAACAAGAAAAACAACAGAAGCTACCACCACCAGAAAAACTCGACATCCCAAAGGAATATATGCCCTATGCCAACATCTTCTCTGAAAAAGAAATCCAAACATATCCACCAGCACGACCTTATGATCACGAAATCAAGACGAAACCCTCATTCATACCGAAAATCTTCAAAACCTACAATACTCCGTACCACCAAAGACCCATACTCCGTGACCTTATTAATGACCTACTCAAGAAAGGATTCATTAAACCCTCCGCATCACCGATGGCCTCACCATTATTCTTCATCAGCAAGAAGGATGGAACCCTCCGACCGATTCAGGATTATCGATATCTTAACGAGCATACAATCCGCGATGGATTTCCGATACCGAACACCCAGACACTATTAAATCAACTCCAAGGATCCAAATACTTCACCACCCTCGATATTCGACAAGGATACCACAACATTCGAATCAAGGAAGAAGACCAATGGAAAGCCGCATTCAACTGCGAAGAAGGACACTTTCAACCGACAGTTATGTTCTTTGGCCTATGCAATTCACCCGCCACCTTTCAACGTTTCATGAATGATATACTTGCAAAGCAAATCCGCGAAAACAAGTGTATTGTTTACATGGACGACATTATGATCCATGCCGCCACTATGCAACAACTTATCTCGAATACCCTCGAAGTTTTCGACGTCCTCAAGAAACACAAGCTATATCTCAAACCTGCCAAATGCCGATTCCACCAGACCGAAGTCCCATTCCTAGGATACATTATCTCCGAGTCACAGATCAAGACTGACCCGACGAAGATACAAGGAATAGTTGACTGGCCGACTCCAAAGAATCTACGAGACATACGTTCATTCACAGGATTTACGAACTTCTACAGGCGATTCATTCCCCATTATGCCACCATATGCCGACCCCTCGATCAACTAAAACGCAAAAACATACCATTCGTTTGGACCGACCGACAACAACATGCTTTTCAAACACTCAAGGACTTATTCTCGAAACAACCACTCCTTATGCAACCCGACCCGAACAAGCCATTCTACCTCGAAACCGACGCTTCAGCCGTAGCTACTGGTGCAGTACTACGACAACTCGACAAGGATAATCAATTACGACCAATTGGATACATCTCCCAAGCACTTAATCCAACACAACGAAACTGGCAAATATACGACAGGGAACTATTTGCTATCATCCGCGCATTACAGACATGGCGACACTATCTATTAGGCAGCCCACATGTTATCACAGTACATTGTGATCACAAGAACCTAACCTATTGGCGACAACCACAACGATTAACCCCTCGACAAAGCCCGATGGCAGAACGAACTTTCACGTTACCCCCTCCAAATCCAAGCAGTCCCCGGAAAACACATGATCCAATCCGATGCCCTTTCCCGGAGACCCGACCAATTTAAAACGGAAGGAGAACTCAACAACGAAGTTACACTTCTACCAGAGAAGGTTTTCATTCAAGAGATGGAAATACTCAAAGCCGAAATAGAAGAACAGGACGATGACGATCGAAACACCATTGACATCGACGAACTTCATGACAAGATTCGACTCGAAACAGGCGACATTCAGAAAGCAATGACACTCATTCAGAAAGAACTCCCCCTCACGAAACCAAAGATGAACGACTTCTCAATCAAGGATAACCTTGTACACTTTAGGAACAAGATCTATGTTCCGAAGAACAAGGAAATCATGAGAAACATCTTACGACTTCATCATGACCTCCCTACGCGAAATCACCCAGGAATAGCAAACACAATGGAACAGATTCGACGCACCTACTACTGGCCCCGCATGCAGCAGTTCATTTCGAAATATGTGCAAGGATGCGCAATTTGCCAACAGATGAAGATAAATCACCATCCACTCGTACCTCCGCTCAGCCCGATCATCGCAGACAAAGACACATATCCCTTTGCTACAGTCAATATTGATTTCATTACCGACCTACCGGAATCAAATGGCTACAACAGCATATGTGTTATTGTGGACCATGATTGCACCAAGGCAATAGTACTCACCCCATGCAACAAGACAATCACCGCACTCGATACCGCACAACTCTACATCGACAATGTCTACAAAAGATTTGGATTACCCAGGAAAATAATCTCAGATCGTGGACCCCAATTTGCATCAACACTATTCAGACAGCTATGCCGCTTACTGCACATCAAGCAGGCTATGTCTACAGCATATCACCCACAAACTGATGGACAAGCAGAACGAACAAACCAGGAAATCGAAGCATACTTCCGAATTTACGCAGCAAACCACCCCCAACATTGGTCACGATACATACCAATGATGGAATTCACTCACAACAATCGCAAGCATTCCACCACAGAGCAGACCCCTTTCCGATTACTCATGGGATACGACCCAACATCATTTCCTACGGAAAAATCCGAGATCGACAGTAACATCCCCACACTCCAAACTCGCTTAATCAAGATATTGGAACTCCGAACTGAAGCCGAAGCAGCTCTAACTCTCGCACAAGAATTCCAGCGTGAGACACAGGAATCACACTTCCAGCCCTTGGAAGAAGGACAAAGTGTATGGTTAGAAGCCAGGAACCTCAGACGCACCGGACTACCTTCGAAATTCCAATCTAAACGAGAAGGACCCTTTACGATCATCAAGAAACTCAGGGACAATGTCTATCGACTTGATCTTCCAGAGCATTGGAAAATACATCCAGTATTTCATGCTTCTCTTCTCACTCCACACAAGGAGACGGACGAACATGGACCATCTTACACACGACCACCACCCGAACTTATCGAAGGAGAAGAAGAATATGAAGTTGAAGCGATACTCAATCACCGAGGACCTCCGAAGAAGCGTGAATATCTTGTCAAATGGCTAGGATACCCGACATCACAGAACTAATGGATACCCGAACACTCACTGGAGAATACACAGGAACTTCTGTCCGAATACAAGAAGGCACACAGGATCAAATAACCGAACTTGCATTTGATTTCATTCCGCATCCGGAACAAACTAAGGACGCCACTCAAAGAAACCTCCGAATCAGACAACAACCCGTTATTCTTCCGATTCATCAAATTCTCAAGAAGTATATCAGCCTCAACCAGACACCAACGCTTAGCAAGATGATCAAGCCAGCAGACCTCGCTAACTTCTGCGCATACATCCTCTCACTTGATATCCGACCGGAAATCAAGGATCTTGCACAGAAATTACTTTACGAGTCTTTCCGACGCATTGACCAAGGCCTAGGACCCTATCGGACCTTTTCTCAACGATTTGTATTCACCTCATCCAATCGAAGAGATACCCCGGAAATTACAGTCAGATATGGGCCGAACAATCAGTTCATTATCACGTCAACACCGCACTATCAACCGCCGCCGCCCTACTCCGATACCATCTCCACAACCCCTTCGTAACGACCCTCCACCCACGGAAATAAGCAAAGAACAAATCCTTAATGACCTTCGCACACTAGCAGCAGAAACTCCAACCAACCGTCAACCCACACTCATTTTCCACCTATTCAATTTCATTCATCAACAAGAAGAACCCAACACTCCACCGCTCAATCACCTCATCGATTTCATCGATACTCTTCTTACCCATGCGACTCCATTACACCAGGCACACCTTTCGATAGGACTTTACATACTAATTCAAATGGTCAAGACAAATGACCTCGAAGGATCAGTACAACTTCCGAATGGATTCCGATTCATTCACCGGCAACCGGCATCCGTTCAGACCTCCGAAACTTCTACTTCCAGAGATTCCACATCCCCTCCGCCCTTGGAACCTTTCTCTCCCGCATATAGTCCCACTACCTCCACGGAATCACTCACCAGTCACACTACCGACGACCCGGACTCAGACAAAGAGAACATCCCCACTCGACATGCCATTCAACTTCGACACCCCTATTCCGACGTTCGAAGCGCCCCCCTTTGACGCTGAAGAAAACCTCGCAGCCACTGACCCCGGACCTCTACTACCAGCTGAGGATATTGATCCCCTCTGGGTAACAGGCTGGGGCAATCATGCAAACGATTGGCAAAACGGAGCATGGCACCCGCAACTGACACCCGCACACCCGGAAAACGACTACCCTTCCCCTCCGCCCTCTCCCACTCTACCCCCTCTCAGTCCCTTCGACCTCGTCCGGCATTATATCTTTGACCCCTCCCACTCCGACTATATCAACATCCGCCGACTCAAGACTCTCAATCCCCATCCCCAACTCACCACCCTCGTCCTCCGCCGCACATTCTTCACTCCGGAGTACGCCACCCCGATTCTACAAGCCCTACACATCCTCCTCGACCTCCCCTACGTCCCCTGGATAGGCCGACGCGTTCGACACGCAGGAACACCGCATCGACACTTCGTAGCTTACGACGAAGACCCCATCTGTGTCTGCAGTTGTTGCAGGTATTGCCCCGTTCACTAACAATGCCAGCTATCCGCAACACTCGTCAAGGACTTCCGAACCGCGTCTTTCGAACCCCTCATCCTCGAAATGTCAAACCAACGCGACAGCGATTCATTGACGGCACCCTTCCTCCTCCCGATCTCGAGCAACTTCTACCCGGCATCACCTTCCAACAGACACTACAGACACGACGACAATGTGCAGCTACGCTTCTGCATAATGGCAAACTTCACGACCTCACTCAGAATGTCACTGTCAGCCCCCTTCCCCATATTGTCTACACCACTCAGCAAATGTATGACATTTTGGAGACGATGCTGGATCTGTTTGAGAGCAGTCGACGATCGCAACAGAAGGTTGACACCTTCGAACATCAGGAACTAGTACGTCGTTTGAATCAGGTTCTTATTACTCAACTCGAGAACCAGTTCAACGAATTCGAATTTCAATCGCTCCTCTCTTCGGAGATCGTTAACGGAAAGGTCAACGTCCCCACCGACCCGGAACCACAACCCATGGCCGATCCCTCCCCTCTCGAGCTCACTCCGCAGGCTGCGCTCGACGCATATCACGAGCAGCTACATGTCCCGATCTTCGACCTAGATCGACTCCATAACTTCGAAACCGCTCCGCCGCCGCCTAGCCCTCATCAACAGCTCTATCTCCCTACAGAGGAAGAACTTGAGACAATCAACCAGGAACTTCAGGACCTCGCCATTCCTGAATTACCCCTCATGGCTCCGCCCGACATAACGATACAGCCGCCTTCGCCGCCATACATTGTCAACACTCCTCGACCGGAAGACTTCACTTCGCCACCATCATACGCCCCCATCGACTGGACCGACCCCTATTTCCTTTCAATGTATCGACTCTTCCTTAATAACTTTGATTTCTCTCAGACAGTCACCAATGTACCCAGCGCTTGAACCCCTTATTGGTCTTAACTTGACCCTATAGCGACTGATATTTATCTTTCTCTTACGCTTTTACTTATTGATCTTAACTTGATCCTATAGCGTTGTACCTTTCTTTGAAATTCTCGCATTCGCATTTCTATGCTACTACGGAATTTCAATCTTAGTGACAGGGTATTGTTACGCATCAAGCTGCTTACCCTTGTTTACACATTGTTTATGTTCCCCCTCATCTTTTTCTCTCACCCTTTCTACCTGCATGTGCGTACACACATTGCATCATTCTTTCATCATCGACTCCACACTCCGATGGCTCCACTCGCTCCACCTTCACTCCGAGAGCCCCAGGACCTTCTACTCCGATGATACATCATTCTACTCCACTCTACTCCACCTATGCCCCAATCTGACATCATCCTCCATTAATTAGAGCCACTATGACGGACTCACTCCACTTCTGACCCGCGATGATGTAGTTTCATTCCTTGCTCCACTCTATTGTTCTCTGTAGTATATAAGGCCATGTACATAGCGCCCCAGGATGACACTTAAGTCAATCCTCCTATAGTCTTTTACAATCACGTACCAAAGACTCTGTTCACCCACGACTTCCGGTATAGAGACCCTCACAAAGCGGACCCTCTATACTGTACTTGCTACTTCACCCAACAACGCTTTGGTCACTTATCATTTCCGTGATAAGTCCATCGAAGCCGTGAACGTAACAGCGGTCAAGGATTGCTGTCCCGCAATCCTGCCCGGTCACGAACCCTGCCCTGCGCTCGTCCTGCCACGGTGCCCTAGCTAACCCCTTCGACATCCTGTGCCTCTCGACCTGCCCTTGTTCGTCCACAGCCTGCCCCGCCAGGAATCCCGCCTTGCCGCGAACGCTGTCAAGCGTCCCCTCTGACAATCCCGCAACCCACGCTCGTTCACGGTTGGAGTCCTGTCAAGACTCCCCCACTCGTCCCGGTTGGAGTCCCGCCAAACTCCCCCCGCTCGTTTCCCGACTAGAGTCTCGCCAGACTCCCCCGCTCATTCCCGGTAGAAACCCCGCTCGCTTCCCGGTTGGAATCCCGCTCCTTTCCCCCGCACGATCCCAGTCGAAAACCCGCTCGTTTCCCGCCTCGCGTCCCGTCTCGAATCCCTGCGCAAATCCCCCGCAGGATTCCCGCCTTCGATCCCGCCGCGATTCCCATCGCAACCCCAGCTAAGTTCCCGCTCTGATTCCCGAAAGATTCCCGCTACGATTCCCGGTCGAACCCTGTCTCGATTCCCGGTCGAAACCCGAACTCGATTCCCAGTCGAAACCCGAACTCGAAACCCGGTCGAAACCCGAACCAGATTCCCTGCATGATCCCGTCGCGAATCGCGCGAGTTTCCCGTCGTCCAAGGGAAACCCCTTAGCTTCCCCGCTCCTCGATGCTAACCTCGTCTTGAGATAGCCCCAGGTGATTGGCCTGGCCACACACGTGCCAGCCAACTAGTCTCGTTAGTAGCGTCCTGTCCCGGCCCGCAGACCACATTCCCGCCACCCCGTGTGCGGGATTGATCTCATTGTCCGCAAGGACTCGAACCCCGTCCTTAGTCGCCCTGCCCCGCGCGCGCCTCGCGATTAGGCTTCGTTACGACATCGAAGCACCGGCTTCTTCGAAGTTGGTCCCTGTCGATCTCCCGCGACCCTGATCCACGCCAGAAGTTGCCTGCAACTTATCCCGAGACGATGTATGCATTACATCCGCCCCCCACGCTCGTTACCCCGCTGCCTGTGCGCCAGCTTGATACCTCGCGCACAATTACATTCCTTTAGTTCTCTTTGTTTCACTTGACCATGCTTCACGCTCGTTCCCTTAGATCTTGCCCAGATGTCCCCCGACACGAATCCCGAATCCCGGATTCACGTCACTGTATGCGCGGCCTTCGCCCGCAAGATTGTGTAACTAGTTAGTTGCGCGTTTGTGCATGCCCGTTCCCTGTAGATTCTGCCCAGTAGATAAATACCTGTCGCCACCGTAAGGAGCACTCACTTTTGTCCTCTTGTCGAGTGCTTCCTTAGGTGTGTTTCTGTCTTGTCTCTAGTGTAGTTTTACAATGCTAACTTGTCGAGTGCTTCCTTAGGGAACCTCCTCCTGATACAGAAGTGTTGCCTTGAGATCCCGGTTATCCTGAGCTCTCTGCTCCCGTCCTGAGCACGCCTGCTCTCTGGCTCTCTTGTCTCTGTCTTGTCCCGGATCCCGCTCTGCAAATCCCGCTCTGAGTCCTGCCCAGGATCCCGCTCTGAGATTCCCGCCAGAATCTGCTCTGCGATTCCCGCCAAAGTCCCGAACGATTCCCGCTCTGCGATCCCCGCACGAATCCAGATTCCCGCACGAATCCAGATTCCCGCGCGAATCCAGATTCCCGCGCGAATCCAGATTCCCGCGCGAGTCCAGATTCCCGCCAGAATCCCGCTTTGCATTTCCCCGCGTCTCGACTCTGTTCCCCCGCGCCTCGACTCTGCCTTCCCCGCCTCGACTCTGACTCCGTCCCGTCCTCGCCTCGAGCCCCCTTGCGTCTCGCCCCCGTAGCCCCGCTCCCCGCGCGACTCCGTTGGCGTTGTAGCGTCCTTAACGGTTCCCCTTCGCCTTCTCCGCTGCCGCGCGCTCTCCCAGGCCTTGCCCCGGAAGCCGCTAACGCGCCCCGGCCCCCAGGTTCCCCCCAGGTCGTAACACCCCCCCCAAAGTTCAAGACTTGAACAAGATGAAGAATGCAGACCCAGACGGACCCGGCACCAATAGTAGGGCCCTTAACTCCGTGTCTCACTCGCGGTCACAACTCCAGTTGCCAGTGGGTCCCTCAGGCCAAGTGACGCCATTGGACGACTACGTCGGACTCGGAGGCACCTTTTGGCATGTGTCCTCCATGCCGCCACCGCCCGATACTACCAGTGGTGGAAATACGGGAAGAGGTGGCAGTGCACAGTTTGGTCGTCTTTATCAGCAAGCGATGCAGGCCACTACACCTCCGGAGACTCGAACACCTACTCCAGTACTACAGGCTCTGTCCAGTTCCCCGGGTCCAGTCCAGCGTCATGGCTCCGGAGCTTCGAATAGCTCAAGTCTCACTTGTATCTTAAAAAGGTCACCTAGTGCAGGCAACGACCGGGATCGTTATAGTAAATGGGCACAGTCTGCGAGTTATATAGGAGGTGCCCTGCCTGAAGGTTCGCCTGCGAGTCAGGCTTGGACAACGTGGGGTTTATCAAAGAGAGCTTCTCCGATCCCTGGTAATTGGGGGTCGCTCACTACGGCTATCATTAATGCCGAAGCTGGCATTTCCACTCTTGAGGAGTACGCGTCCAAGACTATTGAAAACACTCAACGTACTGACCTGGTTCACCCGACTGGAAGCACTGGCAGTCAAGGTACTGAGGCAACCTTCATCCCTGCCACTGGCAGTGAAGCACTTCATGTTAGCGCACAGCTGGTTGAACCTGGGAAACAATCTTTGGAAACGGACAAGGATGCGAATGTTCGGCTCAATGCTATGGAGAAGACGATTCAGCTGCTCCTAGAAGGGCAGGAGGCTGTTTTGAGTGCTGTAGCCCAATTAAGATTGTCGGTTACTCACCTAACTGATTGTGTATCCGGAGTAAGTGACAATGTCAATTTTCTAAAAAGAATGTCATCTGAAAACATACACTTGTTAGAACCGAGCACCAGGCGATGCTGTCATAGCAAGGAAGGCTCTCGATGCTATGCTGTACTTCCTCTTTGAAGCCTCTGCAATCGTCCTTGATTTCAATGATGACGAAATACAAAAGTGCATTTCCTCTGCATCAAAGTCCCGCAGTCTCAGTCAGTTTCATCACTTCGATGTTGGACGGACTGGCCTCCTGGACGTCATGAGAGACCATCTCTCCAGATACTATATGAAATGCATAGATCAAGAAGATGGCAAGACCTATCATACATTAACGAATGATGCACCACATGCGCAGTATGTTAAAACGCTAGAACGCCCTCGCGAGTTCTACGTGGGCTTGGATAAGGAGTTCAATCAGACCGACTTCTCCACTAAGGATCCCTCTTGTCTTTTCCATTTCTTCCTGCCATTATTCCAGATCCATCTCCGCGCACTCTGGGATATCATCGTTGATGTAGACACGTTGATCCAGAAACTGGATCATTTTACCTGCACCATTGAAGAAGATGGGTCTGTAGTAATGGATCCTGTGTCTCGCCTTTATGAATACGACGAAACGGATGGCAATAAGAAACTCCGAACACATGCGCGTGAGCTGTATCCCGATTTCTTTACGGCTCCAGGTCGCAATGACAATGGCGATGAACTTCCTAGTTTGGATACTGCAAGTCGGGAACTGGCGCTACGTTTTTGTACCAAGGTTGACGCCATGTTTCAGGACAATGTCTCAGTAGAGGCTATATACGATCACGACATGCGCGTACTTAAAGAGGCGAAGGGCCTTTCATCTGTTTCTTTATCACAGCTCGTTATAGGGGATCTGAAATCACTTCCAAACCGCATTGAGGCTTCCTTCGGGGCGTTGGAAACTCTTCACCTCCGCTTGATAAATGGGTTTAAAATCGTCAGGAGATGGTTGGAAATTGTCTCCAACACAAAGGTATTCAAACTCCTCATGGGCGTATCGGAAGCCCCTATCCGCAGCTTTCTCAACGAGATAATACACCAACGGGCGGAGTCAACTGACGCAATCCTCGATGCTTTTAACAATTTGCACAAACATACAAGCGACGCCAAAACTCGCGAATCTGCAAAGGATGCTGCACAGGCCATGACTACGTTGTTTCGCAACCTGGATTCACACGGTGTACCCCCAATTCCTTCAAGTTCTATTGGTGCTAGTGCATGGAATGCGACAGCATCCAGCCTCGCGCAGCCTCGCGATTATCTAGAGGAGCTGATACAAAATACGGGCAAAAACGTGAAGGATTGTGAAAAGCTCTGGTATTATCATCGTATGCAGTGATGGGTTGGGCCACAGCGATCAGTAATTAATGTATGTGATGAAGTCTCTTCACTCTCTAATATGCGCTCACTGCAGTGCATTTAGCTCTTCTCTCCATCAAGCCATTGCAGGGCAAAACAAGCAACCGTTCCCCGAAAGTTGTCTGGGAAATATTAAGAACTCCGAGGTGAAGCTATGACTTGAAATACCCATACAATCTCTGAGCTATGCCAGTGTCTTCTGTTTCTCCTTACATATGTCACTTCGTGAATTGTTGATAATAATTGTTACCTCGTACGATGAATACCATGATGTTATTGCCAGTGTAAACTGTACAACTTGAACTTGAAAGCAAGCCAAGAGTATGATGTCAACTTGAAGTTAATACAGCCTAAGAGTCGATGCCTTGATTACACTTGCATGGCATCATGATCATGATGCCACTACTAGCAGCAGTGGCTCAGGCTGGCACTGGGTCTGTTTCATTTACATCTCTTTCTTTAATTGCCATATCCTCACTTTTAAGTTGTAGGTTTCAATCTACTTTGTAGTATGTGCTACTAAATGAAGAGTTTATCTTTATCATTGCCAATGTCTGCTTTCGTACAATGTTTCGTGCATGTGCATGTCAGCAAATCGGTTAACATAGAATTTATCATAAAAATCCAGGGACTCCTCAGGTGTCAATGACTTCGGAGGACATTCATCACCCTTCGGAACCCCCAGGAGGTGGGCTAAACGGAGGATGTCCCCTACATCTATCACAGATAGCTTCGGAGCCTTGCAGTCGCGGTGATAGCGACATCTGCCATTCACTCCGGTAGTACAGCATCCGACACAGGCGGTAGAGCTCTCTAACCTCAAACTCCGGTTCGACTATCCACATTCTTGTTTTGAGGTCGGGTGAATCTCCAACACGCTTGAAAAATTGGACAAGAGCGCAGTTCTGATGCTCCCCTTTAGCGGTGAAGGAAAAAAGAAGCATAACACGGGCAACTCTCATTCCTGCAAACCCCTTTTTGCGAGTATTAACTCGAACAAGGACTGCGTCACGTCTTGCTTTTCCGCGCCAAGAGGGATTGGACCTGATCACCTCCCTCATTGCTTGTTCTATAGGGATCGATTCGCCACGGTAGGCAAAGAAAGCGGTGGCTGAATGGAAAATTGAAAAGTCATTGCTCATGTCCAATTCAACTGCTGGTTCGGCTCTGCCAGAGGAGCCCCTTAAGTTGGAGTTGTGCTTCTCATACTTGTTGAATAAGTATTCTTTAATGAGCTGTCGGAGTTTTTGGAGCTCTGGATGGCCTTTTATCGCCACAAGAGCCGTGAGCTGCTTAGGGTACACCGTACTGGACTCTGCAAGGATGACAACAAAGAAGTCAGATGTGCAGCACCAAAAGCATGGGTTACTAAGTAATACTAACATTGCTTCGAAGCCATTAACATCAAGCTCAAAGGGTCATTTTTGCCACCCAAGCGCATCTGGCGTTCAGCATGTTGTATGTCTTGAACCGCAAAATGCTGTGGCCCATGCACTAAGCTCCCGGGATCTTCCAGGTCTGCAATTTCGTTGAGTTCATTCTTGCCCACAATGTCATCGAAGAAGTCCTCTGTATCATTGCTTGCCCTTGCCAATGGAGCACCATGATGTTGCACCTGTTCCCTCCAATTTGAGGTCCTCTCAGCTTCATCCTCCTCCGACTCTGACATATTCTTGCGCAGAACATCACGCAAAGCTCTCCACGAAGCCTCCGCCAACGAATCGTCCAGCATTCCACGCCTTTTGAAGTCTGCCCTGGCTGCAATGAGTTTACTTAGTCGTTTGTTTGCTGTGATCATCTGACCCAAAGGATCATTTCTGTTTGAGCGTCGCCATGTTTCCTTGACCGCGTAAATGTGTTTATTCTCTGTGATTGATGAGCACAGCCCGCTCGGTGCAGCAAAGAGAGGGATCATTGTACGATAGTGGACCATGGCATGCTGTCGTGGCAGTGAGAAGTTATCCCGGATGCCCTTGGCTATGAATATTTGCCGAAATTGATGAAAGTGATCCAGGGAGGCTTTAACCTGATCAAGAGTTGAGGCTGTAATCGTGTACCGACGCACAAGGTAACAGAAGTCCAGAAATGCACTCAATGCGTGAACTATATCATCATGTACAATGCCCACAATAGCCGGAAGATACACCTAGTAAGCGGATTGCATCAGATATCAGCAAACCACCACCTCAAACAAGATCATGATGAAAATACCACATACTTTCATAAGTGCCTTTGAATCATTACCTGTCCATTGCTTGAAGCCTCGACCTTCGGGAAATCTGCGAAGTCCAGGAAAAGGAGCAGCAACTCTGATTCTACGTGAAAGTTAGCAGTGGTATTCACACGACTTGTAAGGGAATAGTACCTTTTATCCACAATATCCAGCTCTGTCGTGGTCATGCTCTGGCAAATGCACTCGACAAGGTGATCCTTGAATACGCCTTTGATGATTTGGTGCAGTAGGTCTGGAGAAATGAGATAGCATATATCTGCACGCGGAAAATCATTGGTGAAGGGCTACGGAACATAGTTGCGGTAAGTGCATCTAATGGACAACTTGAAGTTGGAACACATACGACGATATCTTGGTGGAACCCATACTCCTTACGAATTGTGGCTCTACTTATGCTATTGTCATCCACCTGTTCTATCAATCGTTCGTGTAGCTCTTTTGTTCGAGGATTTGTAACAAATTCCGGATTATCTAGGTTCTTGTGAGGTATTGTACATCTATATAGTAGCTGCATTAAGCCATTTTCTCAAACTCGAGTCGGATGTGATTTTTGGAAAGGACAATACTTACTTGCAGCACCATCCAGTGCATATTGCGCATAGACTCACCTGTTCCGGATAATCGGCTATATACGAGCCGAGTCCGAGAACCGACCTACGCAAGTGACCATCAGGGCACCGGAGAATGGTTTGTTCATTGTTTATAGACATTGCGGTCTTCAGTGGACTCAAGATTCTTGATATAGATGAATGAAAGATTTGATGTCTAAAGCGACGGAAGTCATCTGACTTTTCATACTGCCGTTCAGCTGCAAAGCATCAGAACTTGAACACAAATGAATAGCTCAGTTTTTGACACACACTCTTTGGTATTGCTAGAAATGCTACGAGCTGGACTGTATTCAACTTTTGGGACCGCCGGGCCTTGTTAGATACATTTCCTATTGAGAGATATAACGGATAATATTCGTTGTTGCCAGTGCCAACGGAGACTGTTGTCTTGTCGCTCCCTAAGATCACCGGAACAAACATGGACCCATGGACTGCTTTATCTTCGGCGTAGATTTTGTTCTAAGTCAAGGATAATCAGAACACTTCCTCGAACTTCGAATGCTGCATGATTTATGACTTACAGCCTGTTCCCAAGCAAAATTTCCGGACATGTAGTTTCTGAAGACTCGTTCTTTGTTGTCATCAGAATCCTCCTTCGGCTAATATTCACGAAACGGGACATAGTCGAATTCGCCTTCCAACGCCGGATTGTCCACCAAATTCCGGATCACTTCCAAAGGATCCCAATACCATACATCATATTCTTTCCTCTTCCATGACTCGGTGTAACACTTGGATTTCATCCAGTGTTCGTACGAAGCCCGCCGGACACGACAGTGGCACCCGGAAGACAAAGTAAGCACCCGGAAACCGGAGTCGCTCAAGTACAAGACTCGGAAAGACACCAGCAAGTCCAGAGCATAGCAACAGTACAGAAGACGCAAGGCCGGAAAGCGGAGTCGCTCAAGTACATCCAACGGCCGCAAGACAGTGCACCCGAAGGACACCGGACAAGCAGCAAGGCCGCCGGTCGACACTCGAAGCCAAATAGCGCAGGGAAAACTGTACCTGAGCACGGGTGAAAGAACTGCCAAAGCAAAGGACTCACTGGTGAGCACCCGACGGACGCTTGCATGGGTGGACGAGCGAACGGGCGAACATTTGTTCGAACGGACGTGCGTACGGGCGTGCAACCGGCCGGCGACATAAGTGTGGCGACGGACAAGTGTGTGCGCGTGGCGTGGGAGAACAGGGTGACGGACAAGGGAACTAACGGACGTCACATAACGGACACTTGGTGGCGACGTGCGCGAGTGGCGTGGGAATAGGGTTGCCAATTGAGGGACGGGGAAAAGACGGGGACTCAGCCTAGTAGCGGTGACCGGAGTAGCCAGTTCACACGCGATAATAACTTGTGTTAAGCACGTCATGTAGACCGTGTGAAAATTTAGCTTTCTTTCCCCGACCACTACTATCTAAGTGTGTGCGCGCTTGGGAACGGAGCGGGGCTACCGTCGGACGTCTGCGCTGTGAGCGCGTTCGACACGACAATTAGTTCTTTCGACGGACGACGACTAGGGGCCTCAAGAGCCATTCTTACTGGGGCTTTGTTTCTTGTCTTCGGACTTCTCGCGAGGGCGCGGCCGCGCAGAAGACTCTTGGACGGGCGACGGGGGTTCAGTGCTTGCGCATAGGCGCGTTCTACTGTTCGCCTTAGTTCTTTCGACGGAACGACGGGTCTCTGAGGCTCAACAGCTAAGCTTGCGGATTTCCTCTGGGGTTCTCTCGAGGGGGCGACACGGCCACGGGCCTTCGCTTAGTGGGAATAACGGTTGACGGACGTACGGGCGTCGTCTCTGTGGTTTCCTTCACTGTTTCTTCTCTTCTTTTGTTTCTTTTACTACTCTTTTATTTCTTACTGGGTTCCCTACACTCCCACCCCCTTATCATTTATTTTATTTTCATCTGGAGCCCACCGCGAGGGGGTGGTTCTTTTGTGTATAACCCAAAAAGATATATTGTCGCCCTTCGGGCATAGTAGTTTACATTTTTTCAATTGAGAAAAGAAAACAATTAGAAGGATTTAGTGGCCAGCCAAAAGAACCGGCAGAAAGGTCGTTGGGTTGGTAGTCTGAAGGACTGAAAGAGAAAGCCAGGACGAACAAGGTCTGGTTGAAAGATGGATGTCGAGGCAGTTAGAGCTGCACTGGAAGCGGCGAGAACGATGGTTCGTGACGCAAGGTCGTCTAGTGGCCTGGGGCCCTGGATAGACGAACAAACAGGAGGTGTAGAGGGCGCACTGATGAGCCCGCTAGAGGGAATGAGTCTGGAAGAACTCGTGAAGGAAGCCGAGGTAATAAGAAGGTTGGTAGAGGAGGTTACGGAAGTGACAGCGCGCACGACAGCAAACGCGGTGTCGTTGATTAGGGAGCGGAGGGGGCTGGCTGTGGGCCTGCAAAGTCCAGAAGAGAGAGTTAGGAACGGGGAAGCAACGAGGGGAGCTAGGAGAACGAACCCGGGGCATGGCAGCGGGCTCGGGTGTTTCTATTGCTGGAGGCCGGGACACCGGAAGTTCGAGTGTCTTGACCTGAGGGCAGACGTAGCGAACGGAATGTGTAGAGTAGGGCTGCAGAATAGAGTGGTGTGGGCAGACGGATCAGAAATTCCGTTCGAGAGAGGTAGAAGTCTGTGTGAGCAAGTGCGCAGAGGCCAGCGGGCGCGGTCTATGCAGCTGCGTGCGCGGATAGAACAGAAAGACGAGGTTCACACCAGGAACCCAAGCCTGGCTGCGGGCGAAGTCTGGGAAGGGGAAGCGCAGGGGAGAGCGCAGAAAGAGTCGGATAAGGAAGAGAAAGGAGAACAGGGAGTTGAGGGGAAGGAGAGACTTGAATCATGGTGCGAGTTCGAGGGCTTGGTGAAGAGGCTGGCCGAAGACTACAAGAGCTCGTGGAGAGAAAGGGGAGAGGCTGGGGAAGACGGAGAGGTGCAAACATGGTTCCGGGGTGTGGACATGTTAGCTCGAGAGATGGAGAGACAACTAGAAGGTGAAGGGGGGAGGAGTTGTGAGGAAGCAAGGGTCCGGATAGCGGGGCTACGGACGTGGGTGGACATGGTCCTAAGGGAAGAGAACCCAGAAGGGGGGAGACAAGAGAAGGAGGAGCGAGAGATTGAGAAGGGGCACGGGAAAGAGGTCGTAGGGTTCTGGGAAGGGGTGGAACTGAGGAACTCGAAGGATAAAAGAGGCTCGAGGGCTCAAGGAGAGAACCTGACAGCGCTTGGGGTGGTAGAATCTGGCCCGGATGGATGGTGGGTAGCCAGGGAAGAGGATTACCAGAAGAATGGCTTGGCGAAGCAACTAAGGGGTTTGAAGAAAGTGGACTGGAGGGAGGAGTTCGGGGAGTCCTTTGCGTATAAGGCCGTCGCAAATAAAGTTCGGCCCGTTCCAACGACGATGCCCGAAGAAATGCGCATCGAGAGGATAAGGCATCCAAACCCATTGGAAGGGCTACCGGACTTGCCAGTGTGCCCGCCGGATTTTACGCCAGGCCGTCGATTGACGCAAGAACGGCACGACGCCATGGACTGGAACCCAGGGGAATTTCTGACGCTCGAAGAAGTCAAGCTGGTCAAGTGGATGGCGAAGGCTCATGAGGACGCGATGGCTTGGGACGAGTCCGAGAAGGGCACGTTCGACGAACACTACTTTCCGCCAGTCAGGATTCCGACAATCGAACATGTTCCGTGGGTCATCAAGAACATTCCTATACCTAATGGCATCCGGGAGAAAGTTATCAGCATTATCAAAGACAAGATAGCTTCTGGGATTTACGAACCTTCGAGTGCGTCGTATCGAAGCCGGTGGTTCTGCGTTGTGAAGAAAGACGGCAAGTCTCTCCGACTGGTGCATGACCTGCAACCGTTGAATGGCGTGGCGATTAAGGACGCGGCCGTACCGCCGTTCGTGGACCAGCTCGGGGAGTCCTACGCGGGACGGGTGTGCTATTCTTCGTATGATCTATATGTGGCGTTTGACCAACGGAAGCTCGACGTCCGTTCGCGGGACATGACGACTTTTCAGACGCCAATGGGGACATTTCGACTGACTTCAATTCCTATGGGATACACCAACTCGATGCAGATCTTACACAACAACGTCTGTTTTATGCTTCAAGAATTCATCCCTGAGGTGACGGAACCGTTTGTCGACGATATTGTCACGAAGGGGCCAAAGACTCGATACGAGCTACCGGACGGGACATATGAGACCATCCCAGGAAACCCGGGGATTCGACGATTCGTCTGGGAGCACCTGCTACGGGACAACAAAATCTTGCAAGTCTTGAAGACATACGGCGTCACAGTATCAGGGCCGAAAATGACGATTGCGCGCGAAGCTGGCATGATAGTCGGGAACAAGTGCACTTATGAAGGACGCGTGCCAGATGAGTCGAAAGTCAAGAAGATAGTCGACTGGCCTGAGCCCAGGAATGTCACAGAGGTGCGAGGATTCCTAGGGACGGCAAGTGTCCTTCGTATCTTTATTCAGGACTACGGACGCATTGCAAGGCCGCTAACGGACCTGACAAAGAAGAATATTGAATTTCACTGGGAGCGCGCGCATGCTGAAGCAATGGACCTGCTCAAGGACCGCATAGTGAATTGCCCAGCACTGAGGCCAATAGACTATGAATGCGACCGGGCAGTGATACTCGCCGTGGACTCATCTATCATAGGGTTTGGGTACATTCTCTTTCAAGAAGGGGCCGACGGACGCAGGTACCCGAATCGCTTTGGGTCCGGCACATGGAATGCACGTGAATCAAACTACTCACAGGCGAAGATCGAGCTTTATGGACTGTTCAGGACGCTTAGGGCCGTCAGGGTATACATTATTGGTATCAAGAACCTGGTCGTAGAAGTCGATGCCAAATACATCAAGGGCATGATTAACAATCCGGACATCCAGCCAAATGCGACTATCAACCGTTGGATTGCGGGCATCCTTCTATTTCAGTTCAAGCTGGTTCACGTACCAGGGGTGGGACACCGAGGGGCCGATGGGATGTCGAGACGGAGACGCGCGGAAGGGGAGGCCGAGGGGGGAGAGGAGGATGAGGAATGGCTTGACGAGGCGTACGGGTTTCTGATGGAAGGCTGGGAGAAATGGGAAGGGTCCGAGAACGCGAAGGAGGTGCTGGCGATGGACGGACAGGCTGAAGAAGATGGGGAAGGCGAGCCTCGACCACCGATGACGGACAGGCGAAGACGGCAGGAAGAGCGCTTAGAGTTGGTCAGGCAGTTCTTGCGCGAACCAGGGCGACCAGAAGGGATGACGGATGAAGAGTTCAAGCACCTGGTTCGACAAGCCTCAGAATATTTTGAGCGCGACGGTAAGTTATGGCGAAAGAGCCCAGACGGAAAGCACAGGATAGTGCCGGCTCAGGCCAAGCGGACAAGCTTGATGTCGATGGCTCATGACGAGCTGGGGCATAAAGGGGTTTTTGCAGTGAAAGAGAGCTTGCGAAGGCGATTCTGGTGGCCAGCAATGGAACAGGATGTGAAGTGGTTTGTGCGGACCTGTCATGACTGTCAGACGCGCCAGTATAAACTACAGCGCATTCCGCCAGTGGTGGCGGCACCAGCACCATTGTTTCATAAAGTCTTCATTGATACGATGCTGATGCCCGCAGCGGGTGGTTATAAGTATATTATACAGGCCCGAGATTCTTTGACGTCGTGGGCGGAATGGCGAGCCCTACGGGCCGAGACCGCGCGGACAGTGCAGAGTTTCATTTTCGAAGAAATTTTCTGCCGCTGGGGGCCGGTGCACGAGATAGTGACAGACAATGGTAAGCCATTCGTGGCGGAAGCGGTAGCGGATCTGTATAAGCGGTATAAAGTCCATCCAATACGCATTTCGGCTTACAATTCACAGGCAAACGGGGCCGTCGAGCGAAGGCATAGGGACGTCCGTGAAGCGATCATGAAGATGGTCAAGGGAGACGTCTCTAAGTGGCCAAGCGTCGTCCATGCTGTGTTCTGGGCCGAAAGGATTACAGTCCAGAAGGCAACGGGCATGTCTCCGTACGAGATGGCGCACGGGGTCGAGCCGATCTTACCATTTGACTTAGCGGAAGCGACGTATATGGTCCCGGCACCGTCGAGCAAACTATCTCCGGAAGACCTGCTGGCGATACGAGCAAAGCAGCTATTGAAACGGCCTCGAGATTTGAAAAAGGCGCATGAGAAGATCCTGAAGGCTCGCAACGCCGGTGCGCGTGAATTCGAAAAGAAGTACCAACATACCATCTCGAAGCGAATATTCAAGCCTGGAGAACTGGTACTGGTCCGTAACACACGGGTCGAGAAGGAACTGAACAAGAAGACCAAACCAAGATATCTGGGTCCGTATGTGGTCTTGCGACGGACAGCTGGAGGGTCCTATATTCTTGCAGAGCTCGACGGCGCGGTCTCTCGGGCAAGGTTTGGTGCCTTCAGGGTCATTCCCTATTTTGCGCGCGAAGCCATTAACATTACGCCAGAAGAACTAGCGGAAATGTCAAAGGCGGAGCTTGACGAGTTGGCGGAGGACACAGTAGAAGGCGAAGAAGGAGAAGACCAAGACGAGAGCGATGAGGAGGAGGAAGAGGGACCGGAGGACAAAGGGGACAACTGGGATGGGGACAACACGGACATTGAGGAGCTGGACGACAAAGACGATAGCCAGGACAGCTCAGAGGGTTCAAGGGAAGAGCAGGAAGGACATGAAGAACCTACGGAGACACGGAGGATGGTACTGCGACCGCGAGCACAAGGGAAGGGGACTCTAGGATTTATAGAAACGGATGCCGGACTCCGAAACACAGACAACAGCAGCAACAGCAACAGCAGCAGCACGCGCAAAGCATTTGCATGGAAACACACCATCACTTCCTTGCCCGCGCGTTTCAAGACCGGGTTTAAAAAGTTATTTTGATCACTTATAGCAGCAAAAAAATTTTTTCTCTTTCATTTCGGACTTTGTTTCATACCACATCGTCATAGAGCATAGAATCATGGACCATTGACAGACACATTTCATTTCATTTCAATCTCAAACAAGTCTCATTCTAATTAACTAATTGCACATATCATTATTCCTATCATATTGCCTTCGTTCGTTTGTTTTCTCTTCGATTCTAAGTCATCATCTCAAAAAAAAAAAAAAAAAAAAAAAAAAAATCACAAAAAAAAGACATCAAAACAACACCGAATACAGTAGATAGTAGCATGTAATGTGGACAAAGAGGAAGAGGATGAAGAGGAAGAGGCAGAGGGAACGAGAGGAGAGGTGAACCGGAAGGAAGGTGAACTGGAGGACACGCGAGGGCACGGACGAGCGGCAACTACGCACGCGCGATCGCGAGAAGGGACAGGGTTCACACGCGAAGATGGCACGAAGGAAGGAGGACGAAGGGGGAGGGGAAGGGAAGAGAGGGATAGAGAGGGAGAGGGAGAGGGAGAGAGAGAGAGAGTTGTGGGGGGATAAGAGACATGTAGAACGGGGGGGGACGGCTCACGGACGACCTTCGACGGACCGACCAGTCAGGTGCCGAAAATTTTCGCGATTTCCCAAGCAGTCAAGCGACCCATCAGACGCAGTCAAGAGCCACCAAGACGCATAGCATGCACGACGGACAGCTAGTCGATTCAAACGCGCGCGAGACATCGAGGCCAAGTGAAACAGAGCATCTACCCTACGGACACGGCACCCAACTTCGAAGCAAGCCAGCCAGGCAAGGCAGAGTGACCAGGAGGTCACTATTCAAAAGTTGGAGGGAGATGTAACACTTGGATTTCATCCAGTGTTCGTACGAAGCCCGCCGGACACGACAGTGGCACCCGGAAGACAAAGTAAGCACCCGGAAACCGGAGTCGCTCAAGTACAAGACTCGGAAAGACACCAGCAAGTCCAGAGCATAGCAACAGTACAGAAGACGCAAGGCCGGAAAGCGGAGTCGCTCAAGTACATCCAACGGCCGCAAGACAGTGCACCCGAAGGACACCGGACAAGCAGCAAGGCCGCCGGTCGACACTCGAAGCCAAATAGCGCAGGGAAAACTGTACCTGAGCACGGGTGAAAGAACTGCCAAAGCAAAGGACTCACTGGTGAGCACCCGACGGACGCTTGCATGGGTGGACGAGCGAACGGGCGAACATTTGTTCGAACGGACGTGCGTACGGGCGTGCAACCGGCCGGCGACATAAGTGTGGCGACGGACAAGTGTGTGCGCGTGGCGTGGGAGAACAGGGTGACGGACAAGGGAACTAACGGACGTCACATAACGGACACTTGGTGGCGACGTGCGCGAGTGGCGTGGGAATAGGGTTGCCAATTGAGGGACGGGGACAAAGACGGGGACTCAGCCTAGTAGCGGTGACCGGAGTAGCCAGTTCACACGCGATAATAACTTGTGTTAAGCACGTCATGTAGACCGTGTGAAAATTTAGCTTTCTTTCCCCGACCACTACTATCTAAGTGTGTGCGCGCTTGGGAACGGAGCGGGGCTACCGTCGGACGTCTGCGCTGTGAGCGCGTTCGACATGACAATTAGTTCTTTCGACGGACGACGACTAGGGGCCTCAAGAGCCATTCTTACTGGGGCTTTGTTTCTTGTCTTCGGACTTCTCGCGAGGGCGCGGCCGCGCAGAAGACTCTTGGACGGGCGACGGGGGTTCAGTGCTTGCGCATAGGCGCGTTCTACTGTTCGCCTTAGTTCTTTCGACGGAACGACGGGTCTCTGAGGCTCAACAGCTAAGCTTGCGGATTTCCTCTGGGGTTCTCTCGAGGGGGCGACACGGCCACGGGCCTTCGCTTAGTGGGAATAACGGTTGACGGACGTACGGGCGTCGTCTCTGTGGTTTCCTTCACTGTTTCTTCTCTTCTTTTGTTTCTTTTACTACTCTTTTATTTCTTACTGGGTTCCCTACACTCCCACCCCCTTATCATTTATTTTATTTTCATCGGTATTGTCATTTGTCACCTTTTGGCCATTGTCGTCTGTGTAGAAGTTACTAAAGGATTTCCAAGACACATCACCGACTTTCGTAGCATCAATGATGTTATACATTTTTTGCGCATCTCCATCGAGTAGCGTACTAGTTGAACCCAGATCCAAGTCATCGTCAGGCTCTGTCGCATCCAATTCGGAACATCCGCAAGATTTTACATTCTCCGCCGCCTGAATCAGCTGATAAGCCTTCATGATTCCCAGAAGCTTTGTTATGTTCCCAGCAGACATTTGCTCTTCCCGATAGAGAAAATCTGCGAGCTCAAAATCTGCTCGGCACGAATAGGGAAACCAGTCATTTGACGCAGATTCGTTTCGCGGAGCGGGTGAGTCTTCATATTCCAAGAAGTTCCCTTCTGCATCGCATGGAGTGGCTGCACAATGTTTGGTGTCAAAATGCTACAGTAAACCGGGAACAATTAATTTGGCGCGCACCATTCAAATATCTGTGATACACCTTCAAGTTATCCTCACTCTCCTTATAATCTCCAATGTCGGAATCCAAGTCTTCAGAACAGCCACTGTCACTTCCGGTGACAGAATGGGACAGAGAATCAGGTCTGTCCAAATCTTGAAGCAGCTCGTCTCGGCCTATACTGAGCATCGAGATATCCTGTGTAAGCATGGAAATATCGTAATCGTAGGAGTCAGAGCCGCTCTCAAGATGACCCTCTGATGGAAGTTCGGACAACCTCAGGAGAGCTTCAAGTTGAGGACTTGGAGCTCGTATGGGTCGAATAGGTGACGATTCATATTCATGACCACAAGCAGAAGAACTTGCCAAGAATGACGTCGGATGAGCTGAATATTCATGTCTTGCTCTTCCAGATTGACTCTTGAACATCCTACTACAGCCGGGCAAGGTGCATCGAATAGTTGGTGGAAAATGAAAGGGATCGTGCTTTTTCCGTGTCGCTGGCACCAACTTGAATGTAACCTCAGTAGTAGTACACGTCGACAATTGGGACTCACAGCTGAGCCTCACTGGCACTGGCAGGCTGCTAGCACTGGCAGTGACTCGGACTCGGAGTGCCAGTGAACTTGAACCTGAGTTAAAATTAGTCATAGAGTAGTTACGGTAGTAGTGGGCGTAAATTTTCAACTTGTCTAAGATAGACGCCCCCGCCTCCCTGATCTTGAACTTGCACCTTCGACACAACTTATCATCATACAAGTCTCAAAACACTGCACAAAATGTCAACTCAAAGACAGACAAGGGCTAAGAACAGGGAAAAGCACCCCGGAGCAGTCGTTGACCAACTCAGAACAAGACGAACACAGGAGGAGATATTGCGGGAGAAGGAAGAAAAAGAGAAAAGGAGAGTACGGCAGGCAGAAAGGCGGGATGAGGCATTGAAGGAGAAGGAAGAGAAGGAAAAGCAGAAGGAAGAGCGGGCAGCTTTCCGCAGAGCTGCGGCCCAGCAAGTCGCGGTTGCGAAAGAGAGGAAAAAACTCGCTGCGGAGCAAAAACGGGCAGCAAAAGAACAAGAGGCAGCTGACAAGGTTCGCAAGAAGGTGACTGCAGCAGAGAACCAAGAAGCAGCGATGCTAGAGACCATAGAGCTTGAAAACAACTTGTCGAAGGCTCTTGAGACACGCACCCAGATGGGCTCAACAGTGCCCAAACTCACTGGCAAACGTGGACGTAGAAAGCCAAAAGGCGAAGCTAGCAGTAAGTCTTCAACTTTAGATCAGTGATGACACAGATCATTTGAACTGGCATAAACAGACTCGAAGAACGATGTTAAAGACGTATCGGGTTGTGAAGATGGACACAACGAAGACTTGGATATTTGTGAGTAGCATTGCCTATACATTTTCAGATGATCTCAAAGCTTGGAGGTTGAACACTGTGACTCACCTTAATGCGAAGCAGCGAGTATGGATGAGCCAAACAGGGAGCCTGCAAAAAAGGCTAGGAAAGAAGATTCCAAAGGTGAACTTCCATTTCGCACACGTGTGCAGACCGCAAAGATGTCCAGGTCTGCCGCCACCATGACTCCCAGCGACGCATTCTTTCACGCTCCTGCAGGACTGAACGAGAGTCTTTCTGGTGAAGAAACGGACATAATAGACTCGCCCGCTACGTCAAGGCGGAACGACAAGACAAAATGCCCTGTCAGGGCGCTTCGCAACACAGATGATTCCACTTTCATTGGTGAAGAGGGTGGAGGTCTTGAGGTGCCAGTGGCAGGGATAGACTCAGAAAGGATCAATTTGTGAGTTTGAGGTTTGAATCTTGCATTGCGTCTGAATCAGTATCTGGTACTGTCAAGTCGATGTAATGGTGAGTGAGAAGCTTGATTTAGACTCAATTATTAAACTCATACTAGTATGATCATCATCATCCCGACTACCTACTCAGGCTACTACTACCGTGACGCTCCCGGGCCAAGACCCAACTTCAAGTTGGAAATCCTTCACCTGCAACATTGACACTCTTGTCTTTGCTACCACTATATTATGAGCCTTGCTGACGCAAAGCTGCACCAGACACACCGTCGAATTGCCAGATGATGAAAACTTAAGTCCCTGGGAGGATGAAGGAGAAACAATAACCCTTACAAGCTATCATGGTGTAAAAAATAGCACAATCAGCGTGCAACAGAAGGCACATCTTGTCGATTCGGAATCAAATGTTGTGAGTTGACGGTAGAGCATGACACGGGTGCACCCGTGGGTACCCGTGATCCGCAAATACAGGTACCTGTGGCAAAAAAATCACTACCTGGATCCGACCCGGATCCGTGGGAAACGGATCCAGGTGCACCCGCACCCGTTACCTGCAATACCTGCAGGTACCTGTTAGCACCCGCAGGTATTTGCAGTAGGTCATGAGAATACTGTGCAATATTGTTCACTCAATAGCCCAGTCAATGGCCTCAGCCTTGACTTGCCCTTACGGGTTACTCCTGTCCTCAGACGTGGAGATGTAGCTCATGAATGAACAACAAGCTCAACAGCCCAGATGATGGCCTCAGCCGCACCCAACCAACAGGGACTCCTTGTGCCTCAGCATAGAAGTCAGATGTTGAGCTAACAGTATAGCTGCCTGGCTTTGTGCTTTCGCGCGAAGTCAAGCAGTTCAAACCACCATACACCCAACCACATCCAGTAAAGGATAAGACACAGTGAGAGCCGTCAAACTCAATGAGCCTTCATGTGGACGAAGGCTCACTTACACGGATCCCCTGGGGTGAGTTCGACGTGTGTGAGATATTACAGGTCTTGGGCATGGGGACCCTCCCTGGACAAGTGCTTCTTTGTGTGTGCAAGCCCCAGGAATCACCAGAGTGAGCAAGCAGCAGATGAAAGTGCAGCCCAAATGGGGTGCTCAGGCGGCAAGCTATCAACTGTTGCTGCAACCCCGGCTGTCCCAAAGATGGTGCTGGCAATTGATGAGTTTTGCGCCGAGTCGAGCAAGAGTTGGGCGATAGGAAAGCCCTCAGGAAGACGAAGACAAAGGTGTTCTTGGTTTTGTGAAGGCTTGAATCAAGCCCGAGTTATGGGCGATGTTTTCGGCCAAAAGGGGAAAGTGTAGTGGTGCTACCCCGGCTGTCCCAAAGATGGTGCCGGCAATTGATGAGTTTTGCACCGAGTCGAGCAAGAGTTGGGCGATAGGAAAGCCCTCAAGAAGACGAAGACGAAGGTGTTCTTAGTTTTGTGAAGGCTTGAATCAAGCCCGAGTTATGGGCGATGTTTTCGGCCAAAGGGGGAAAGTGTAGTGGTGGTGATGGCGGGATGTGAGTTGATGTGTAAAATAACTATGAATTAGCGAACGTACTTCTTTGGACGACGGCCACCCCGTGCTCACTGTTGACCGCCGTCACCCGTCTTCTCCTTTCTCAAAGATTTTCCTTCAACATAGTCCAAATCTTCCTCCTGCAAGACTCTCCTCTCACCGGACACGCGGAGCCATCCACTGGCGCTGGTGCTGTTGTTCTATGCACGCCGCTTTCGCCCTGTCTCATAGCTCGTCGGCATCAAGTACGCCTTCGCGCTTACATGTGGGCACGTCGTCTTTTTGATGAGCAGATGGGACTGGAATTCGGGAAGGGCGGTGACGAGGTCGTTGAGGTATGATGATTGCCCGCGAAGCTTGTCTGCAGCCCGTCATCGCGATATGTATCTTGTCCTCCGCTCCTGGGCGCACCTTCTGCGCCTCATCCGCAATCTCTCCAAACAGCCACAGTCTCTCCTCGGTCGAAGCTGAGCGGGTCTCAATGAGCTCAATCAGTTTGTAGATTTTCGAGGTCAGAGAGGTAACGGTTGACGTGAGCACGGCGTCGAGCTCGCGGAGGTCGGCAAAGCGGGAGGAGGGAGTCGAGAGTCTGCGCATAGTCCGCGCGCGCGTCGGAGAGAATCGATGGCCGTCGTTCCGTCGAAAGAACTAAGTCGACCAGAAGCACGCGCCTATGCGCAGACTCCAGTCAACCGTCCGTAGTATGTCTTCTGCGTGCGCAGCGCAATCGTCGCTCGCGAGAAGTCCGAAGACAAGAAACAAACTGGACTCTTGCACGTCCGTAAAAGTCTTGCGCCGCCGTCTTCAAAAGCCCGAGGACAAAAAACAAAAAGCCGCAAGAAACAAGTCCTACAGAACGCGCACACAGCGCAGACGTCAGACTCGTCCTCTCGCTGTCGCACGTAGTGGTAGGGGAAAGAAAGCTAAATTTTCACACGGTGTACAAGACGCGACTAACACAAGTTATTATCGCGTGTGAACTCCGGTCACGCAACTAACCTGACCCGTTGTCTTTGTTCCCGTTCCTCAATGTCTGCGGCCTACGGCCACTGCAGGTATCTGCAGGTACCTGCACAGGTACCTGAGTTAAAAAAAAGTCATACCTGGATCCGCAGGTAAGCGTGGGAAACAGGTACCTGCATGCGGGTGCACCCGGAGCCGCAGGTTTTTGCTGCAGGTACCTACAGGTACCTACGGGTGACACGCACCCGTGTCATGCTCTAGTTGACGGAGCATTAGAATGGCAGATGCAGTCTGAATAACTTGTTTATAGGGTGGAAGCGATCCGAAGAGGCTAACAAGGCCGGCTCAAGCTTGTGTGAGTCCGACTGATTACTGTTCGATTCATGTCAGTTGCTCCATGACCGTTTGTTCATATTCCTTCATTATTATTTATCTGCCAACTGCCGTCTCATGAACAGGATGGAGGTAGCAGCAACGTCAACTCGAAGAAAAGGAAGTTATTGCATGACACTCTTTCCGGGTCGCAGGTTTCAACGGTAAGCGATGTCATATCATTCTACATTTTTTCAATCTACTGAGTAATCCCTTCCCGTACTCGAGGATAAGAATAACAAGATAAAACCAGGTGGACAGGTGAGTACCAGACAGTGATCTTCATGGTACATCCTTCCTTCATTGCTTACTGAATTGGTATTTTGATAGGATGCAAACAAGAGGACTGCTATTTTGCAGCTTAGCGCACCGGTAAGTCTATCTTATCTCAACTTCTCTCGTTCCCCCCTTATTTATGGTTGTAAGGTGTGATCACTAGCTTTGGAACCCCGTGTACAGGTATGTGTGAGCGTCGATGCACCGTAGGCTCACTTCCGGTGCTCTCCTGTAGCAACTATTCGTTTCCTTCTTCACTTCAAGTTGAGCGCTAATGTGTGAATATGAATAGGACATCACAGTCACAAAGAACGGAAAGAGGAAGTCGCCACCAGACACCGACTCTCAGGTTAATATGGTAATTCTTCTACCTTCACGTGCAATGAATTCCTTCATTTTATGTTTACTTATTTTAAACCATCTCAATAGGCTAATAAGGCTGTCAAGATCAAGAAGTCATTGTTGACTGACATGGACACACAGGCCGGTGCCACAGTAAGCGTCAATTCTATGGTAACCGGCATTTTAAGTTTGTATCTGTCGAGATCCCAGGCCCCTTTTCTCATTTCCCGCACTTTCCCGCCAAGGATCCCGACATGAGCAGACAATCCCGCGGGGAGAATCCCGCCATTGGATTCCCCGCGCGAAACCCCTTTCCCGACTCGCACGATCCCCCGCAAGATCCCCCGCTCACGTGACCTATCCCGCACCACCGTCCCGACCACCATGCACGCATACACACATTCATTTACGACGACCCGCCACGGCACACGTACATTCACTTATCAACATACGCTCATTAATCCGTTAGTACCTCAAGGTGACGACCTGCAACAGTCTGGCATACCTAGTCTGGCTAGTCGCGGCCCCGGACCGGACGCTGACGTCCACGGACAGGCCGTAGCCATCTGGAGAGACGGGATAGACATGCCTAGCAGTGCGGTCGTAGCATGTATCGTTTGTAGTAGATAGGTGCGCATTGCGCAAGGACACTTAGCGTAGATTAACTATACAGTCTTTACGAAGTAGATAAATAGCTGTAGGCATCGTAAGGAGCACCCCACTTTTGACCTCTTGTGGAGTGCTTCCTTAGGTGCGATCTCTCTCTTTTCTCCTGTGTAGTTAGTTGCGCAATACTTACTTGTGGAGTGCTTCCTTAGGGATCCGCTTACTTGACGTTCAAAGCAGTGAAGAGTCCTAGCTGGCCTTGAGAATCCCGCGACGCGCCTGGATAGAATCCCGCGCGTTTCCCGCCTGAATTCCCACGCTCGTTCCCAGTCGCGAATCCAGATTCCCGAACGCGGGTTCTTGTCGCGAATTCCAGTTTCCCGAAACTGTTTCCCGCTACAATTCCCGACGGTCGTAACATTAGGTCAAAAGTCCTGGCTCACCGCCGCTCGGACTCGACACCCTCACGCTCTTTACTTCTACCCCCGCACCCGTACCGCCGACCCGCGATGTCATCCCACCAGGAATGGGGAGGACTCGCAGACACCTTCGCTTTCCCGTCCCCTAGCTCCTCGATGGAGGAAGACAAACTCCAGCCCATCCTTGATCGCCTCGACACCCTCGAAAAGCGCTACTCCAAGCTAGTCAACGAACACAATCAGGTCCAGAACACAGTCGCCCAGCTCAAGCACGCCAACCAGGCGTTAGAAGCCCAAATCGCGAGTCAGCCCGCCTCCCCGTCTGGGGGCGGAGCTGGGCTCAAGATGAAGCTTCCCGACACCTTCGAAGGCGAACGAGCCAAGCTGGAGAACTGGATTCACCAGATTAAGCTCTACCTGTTCGGACAACATCCGGGACTAGACGAAACCCGCAAGGTCGCATTTGCTCTGATGCTACTGCGGGGGCCGGCGCAAGACTGGGCACGACCCATTCTAGATCGACTCCAGGACATCCCGACACCGCCAGAAGCCGCCAGCCTGGAGGCCCTGTTCGCCGCCCTTCGCGCCTCTTACGGGGAAATCGATGCAGACAAAGCCGCAGCCGACAAGCTGATGCGCCTACGCCAGACAGGAACGGTCGCCGAGTTTTGCGTCGCAATTCCGTGCCCTCCAAGCCCTCACCGGGTGGCCCAAGGACGCAACGACGGATGTCATCTACCTCGACATGTTCCGGAAGGGACTCAAAGACCAGGTTCGCCAGCACATCGCCAGCACAGAGGCGAAGGATATGAAATTCGATGCCTACGTCAACTGGGTTTCCGAGACGGACGAGAAGCTAAGGCTCGCACACGCCTATGGACCAGTATCAAAGCCAGCAGCTACGCCCCGAAGCAATCCCGGCACCACTAGTTCAGCTCCGCGTACGATCCCGACTGCGGGCGCAAGCTCGACGAAGGATCCCAACGCAATGGAGATTGACAGGGTGCGCCGGGAGCGCAGGAGTAAGGGACTATGCTACTACTGCGGAGAGAAAGACCATTTGGTGAGCGATTGCCCAACGCGACCGCCAACCCGAAACCTAAAGGCGACGAAATCCACGTCCCCGTCGAGCCCATCGCCCCCCGCGCTCCAGTCGTTCGAAGAAACGCTCAAACGTATGGCGGAACAGTACGTCCAGAATGTGCAGCAGTCCGTGCTACAGAACGCATTCGCCGCCATGACGCCCGCCGCCAAGAACGTTCACAATCCCGAAGCCCCGCCCCCAGCGGATTTTCAGTAGGGTCGTTGCTCAGTCGCGCCCTATACGACCCAACCGCCCTTGTGGCCGAAGAACTCTCTTAATAATGGTCCCTTGTATTTAACCATCTCTACAATAGACCGTCGTCTTCGACGACATTTGAAGTTCCCGGTACAGGTTAGCGACGGAAAGACGGATGCCTTAGCCACAGTAAATGTTAGACAGCGGTGCGTCGGGAACTTTCATAAATTCCCGCTACGTTTCGCGACACGGACTCCAGACCCGGGACTTGGTAATCCCGATACTTTTGCGAAACGCAGACAATTCCCCGAACGCGATTGGACGCATCACCAAGGAAGTAGTCCTCAACGTCGAGATGAAGGGACACCTAGAACAGTTGACCATGGCCGTCGCGGATATTGGCGACGACGATATTATCATGGGGATCGACTGGTTGCGGCACCATAACCCAACCATTGACTGGACCAACGATGTGGTCGATCTCAACCGCTGCCCGCCCCAGTGTGACAACCAGCAACGCCTGGTCCCGCTTCCCCGCCTCGCCATAGCAGAAGAAGTCGAGACCCCCTGGGGGCCCGACAGGACCCAGGCCGAATGGGAAGCTGTCCCACCGGGATTTCGGTACTCAGAAAAATATTGGGACCAGTACCACGACGCCGAATCCTACTTCGTCACGACGGACGACCATTTCGCGTACAAAATTGCCGCCTCGTACACCCACTCCCAGGCCATCGCTGAGAAGTCTGCAGTGAAGGAAGGCGAGAAAACCTTCGAAGAACTAGTTCCCCCCGAATTCCGTGAGTTTGCCGACGTTTTCTCGAAAGTTGAATCCGAAAGGCTTCCACTGCGCAAGCCGTATGACCACGCCATAGATTTAGAACCCGGGAAGGTTCCCCCGTACAGCAAAATCTATCCCTTGGCCCCAGCTGAACGCGATGCCCTTCGCGAATTCGTTGACGAAAACCTGCGCAAGGGGTACATACGACCTTCGAAATCCCCTGCAGCGGCTCCCGTCTTCTTTATCAAGAAAAAGGATGGAACCTTGCGCATGGTAGTCGATTACCGACGACTGAACGACATCACGGTCAAGAATCGATACCCGCTTCCCCTCACGATGGAACTCGTAGACGCGCTGCAAAAGGCGAAGGTTTTCACGACTCTAGATTTACGATGGGGCTACCACAATGTGCGACTGAAGCAAGGCGACGAGTGGAAGGCTGCATTTCGGACTCAGGCAGGACATTTCGAACCAACGGTGATGACATTCGGGCTCACGAATGCCCCAGCGACCTTCCAGCACATGATGAACGATATCTTCAAAGACCTCATTGGAGTATACGTGATCATCTATCTTGACGACTTGCTAATCTTTTCCGAAGATGAATCGCAGCACGATGAACACGTACGGGAAGTCCTTAAACGGCTACGCGAAAACGACTTGTTCTGCAAACCCGAAAAGTGCAAATTCAAACAGACTTCCGTCGAGTATCTCGGGATGATTATTTCGCAGGGAAAGGTGGCGATGGATCCCGCCAAGGTACAGGCGGTCCTCGACTGGCCTACCCCGAAAAAGGTGAAAGACATTCAAGCCTTCCTCGGGTTCGCGAATTTCTATCGACGCTTCATTCGGGATTTCTCGCACATCGTCAAACCGCTCACGACGCTGCTGAAAAAGGACGTTCGCTGGGCCTGGACAGAAAACCAGCAGTTCGCTTTCGACTATCTCAAGCGCATGTTCACGACCGCCCCCGTCCTGATGATGCCAGACATGTCGCGACAATTCATCGTGGAATGCGACGCCTCTGACTTCGCGACCGGCGCGGTCTTGTCCCAGGAAGGCGACGACGGGCTGATACATCCGGTCGCCTTTTTCTCGAAATCCCTCAACGATGCGGAACGCAACTACGAGATTTATGACAAGGAGCTACTCGCAATTATTAGAGCTCTTGACGAGTGGCGACATTATCTCGAAGGTGCGAGTCATAAACTCGATATCGTGTCTGACCACAAGAATCTGCTATATTTCTCTGAATCCCGAACGCTGACGCGACGCCAAGCCCGGTGGAGTCTGTTCCTCACTCGCTTCGACTTTACGATTCGCCATCGCCCAGGGCGACTCGGGGGCAAACCCGACGCCATGTCACGACGCGTCGATCTTCAACCCGAAGGCGAAGACAACGCGGGACGGACCCTCTTGACCCCCGAAATGTTTCGACTAAAAGCAATTCGTCGGGGAATGACACAGGTACACGGGGATCAGGCCCTCCTACGACGCATTCGTAAGTCAGATCAGTATGAAGACGAACTGGTGGACGCAATCGAGTTGGTCAAGTCCAAGGCGCCTCGAGTCCTGACCAAGGAACTTGAGGACTGGAGCACCGAGGAAGGCCTCATCCTGTACCAGGGTAAGGTTTACGTCCCGAAAGACGAGACCATTCGCCGGGATGTGGTGAAGACTTACCACGACAGTCTCCCTGCCGGACATCCTGGACGTTGGAAAACGTTTGAGATGGTAAGCCGCAACTACTGGTGGCCCGGAATGTCTAACTTCGTAGAACGATACGTTTCGGGATGCGATACCTGCGCACGCACGAAGAACCGATCCCAACGCCCGGTAGGACTCCTGCAACCGAACGAAATCCCGCAGGGCCCCTGGCAGGCGATTTCGTGCGATTTCATCACCCAGCTCCCCCGATCTGAGGATTACGACGCAATTTTCGTGGTGGTCGACCGTCTCACCAAGCAAGCGCATTTTATCCCGACCACGTCTGACATTGATGCACCGGAAACTGCGGAACTATTCCTGCAGCACGTCTGGAAGCTGCACGGAACCCCCCGCCAGATCATATCCGACCGCGGACCACAGTTTGTCGCGCAGTTCATGAAAGCCCTTTTTTCCCGACTCGGTATCAAGGGTACCACGTCGACTGCGTATCACCCGCAGACGGATGGGCAAACCGAAAGGGTAAACCAAGAGCTGGAACAATATTTACGGGCTTTCATAGATACACGACAAGAAAACTGGGCCGGATTACTCCCGATGGCAGAATTCGCGCACAACACGAAAGCGCACGCGGCAACACGACAATCCCCGTTCGCGCTTGTCTACGGCTACAATCCCGAATTCACGATTGCCCCGAGCGACGGTCTGTCCACGGTCCCCGCTGCGGACGCACGACTACAGGAGCTTCAGCAGGCACAGGAAGAGGCAAGAGCGGCTTTGGAGGTTGCGGCAGAGCGCATGAAGCAGCACTACGATCAGGCCAGGAACGAGGCCCCGCAGTACGCAGTCGGGGATAAAGTATGGCTTGAGGCGACAAACGTTCGGCGACCAGGAGCGCGCAAATTATTACCGAAACGACTAGGGCCGTATAAAGTGAAGGCAAAGCTAAGTGACCTCACCTACGAACTCGAACTCCCCGCGTCGCTGAAGATTCATCCCGTATTTCACGTATCGCTGCTCTCGCCATACCACGAAGACGACATTCCCGGTCGAACGCAACCCCCGCCGCCCCCAGTCGAAGTAGAAGGAGATCTGGAGTACGAGGTGGAAGAGGTTCTGGATGCTAGACGGTTTAGACGGAGATTTGAATATTTGGTACGATGGAAGGGATATTCGAGCGCGGAAGATACATGGATTCCCGCAAAGGATATGGGTAATGCAAAGGCTAAAATTCGTAGTTTCTATCGAAAACACCCGGACGCCCCTCGAGAAGTCAACGCTATCGAGCTCTGTGACCTGAGCAAGATTCAAGCTTGGCGCCCCGGAGTTGCGCCTTTGGAGGGGGGTAATGTCGAGATCCCAGGCCCCTTTTCTCTTTTTCCCGCACTTTCCCGCCAAGGATCCCGACATGAGCAGACAATCCCGCGGGGAGAATCCCGCCATTGGATTCCCCGCGCGAAACCCCTTTCCCGACTCGCACGATCCCCCGCAAGATCCCCCGCTCACGTGACCTATCCCGCACCACCGTCCCGACCACCATGCACGCATACACACATTCATTTACGACGACCCGCCACGGCACACGTACATTCACTTATCAACATACGCTCATTTAATCCGTTAGTACCTCAAGGTGACGACCTGCAACAGTCTGGCATACCTAGTCTGGCTAGTCGCGGCCCCGGACCGGACGCTGACGTCCACGGACAGGCCGTAGCCATCTGGAGAGACGGGATAGACATGCCTAGCAGTGCGGTCGTAGCATGTATCGTTTGTAGTAGATAGGTGCGCATTGCGCAAGGACACTTAGCGTAGATTAACTATACAGTCTTTACGAAGTAGATAAATAGCTGTAGGCATCGTAAGGAGCACCCCACTTTTGACCTCTTGTGGAGTGCTTCCTTAGGTGCGATCTCTCTCTTTTCTCCTGTGTAGTTAGTTGCGCAATACTTACTTGTGGAGTGCTTCCTTAGGGATCCGCTTACTTGACGTTCAAAGCAGTGAAGAGTCCTAGCTGGCCTTGAGAATCCCGCGACGCGCCTGGATAGAATCCCGCGCGTTTCCCGCCTGAATTCCCACGCTCGTTCCCAGTCGCGAATCCAGATTCCCGAACGCGGGTTCTTGTCGCGAATTCCAGTTTCCCGAAACTGTTTCCCGCTACAATTCCCGACGGTCGTAACAGTATCTGATCAGGCGGAAAGGACTTGAGTAAGAAGAGGAAACCCTCTGACATTCCTTATTGGCCTGAGGCCGATATGACAGTAAGTGCTTCTTTTCGAGCTGTTCACTTGCCACGGATAACAGCTTTCTGACGTGCTGCAGCCGGAGCTTGGATCCGCTACCTCTAATCGCAAGAGGCAGTCGCTGGTGGCTGATAATGAAGTAAGTGAGAGTCGATTGATACACTCTAAATGTAGGCATTCACCTTTTTTTCTTACTAATAGTCTGGTGGTCGAAAGATGTCGTTAGCACCTCGAGCACCGTCCCTTGCAATGACGAGAGCATCCTGCACCCCCGGACCCGAAGTGTTAGTGACTGGGGCTTATCAAGGTCATCGCAAAGTCTCTCGGACTACTAGCTCAGTTTGTCGAATCAAATTCATTTCTATGACATATTTTGCTGATTTACTTATATGCAGACATCAGTGGGGCTGGAGGACAAGGATCGAAATGAAGGAAGGGAAGGATCTCGCGTGCCAGGCAGGAAAAGGGCGACGAACCAGTGTCTCCCTCCCGGTACTCAGGCAGGATGGACTCATATTCTATTACCTTCACTATTTCGCGCAGTTGGAAAGTCCGTCACACCATGGCAAACCCCGGACAATAAGCTCATCAGCTCATTGTGGGGGAAAGTGTTTGATTCTGTGGAACTCATTTACGAAACTCAGTTCGCCAATATCTGTTCTCTAGTTGAGTCATTTTTACTTATTCTCAAATCACCTTTACCAAATTGAGATGCAATCCTCGTATTTCAGGTGGCCCAGAGATGCTCTGATAGCTGGCGCAAGAAACTTTTTGAGAAAGCTGAGCAATCAGTTGCAAGTTTTATCAGCGGCGAACAATCAAAATCAATGTGAAACGAAGCAATTGTGAAGACGTTGCAGTCGCTAGTTGACAAGAAGAAAGCCAAACCGTTTCTATGGGAAAGCTGGTATAGTATGGAGAGGGTAAGTAAAAGAGTATTTATTGTCGCATTTTGTGTCCATGCATTGACCCTAAATGTACAGAAGCAAGGACTGTTCTGCTCTGACCTTGTGGTCTCAGTGTTGTCCGTACACATTGTCTTGGCCATAGGTCGGCATAAAATACTAGACAGAAACACCATAGGAAAGCCTATCGGTGCCCTTGCCCTTGCGGCAACAGCGGTATCTACTTTTTTCAGCACTTATATTGTCCTTATTCGCTGATCTTCCCACGGATAGGTCAAGGTTGCCATTGATAAACAGGTGGCTCGGTTGCAAAATATCAAAGAAGAACTTGGCGGCGCTGAGTGGTATTTCACTAGCGCTCTGTGGCAACCTCATACAGACGACTATGTTAACTTGTTGTCAAATCCCTCTTTCTTCACTGAATCAAACTGGGAAAAAGTTCGATCCCGCCTCCTAGCTTATGATGCCAGTACAGATATCGATACGAGAAAGAACACCGAACTTGTTGGATCGGGTATCACTGGCAGGGACTTCTCCTTGTATTTTGACGTTATAGATGCAGATTCGACCTGCGAAAAAGCGTATGACGAAGACACTGATAATTGGGAAGACGGAACCGACGGAACCGACGATAAGGGCGAAGAGCGTGAGGGGGCTGAGTATAGAGGCGAGGTGGAAGGTGATGCAGAGGACGAGCATGCTAATGCTGAGGGTGACGACAACCTGAGTGAGAGTGGGGACGAGGGAGTTGACAAGATTGAGTGCAAGGGCGATGACGACGGCGAGGGCGATGACGACGGCGAGGGCGATGACGACGGCGAGGGCGATGACGACGGCGAGGGCGATGACGACGGCGAGGGCGATGACGACGGCGAGGACGACGGCGAGGACGACGGCGAGGGCGAGGGCGAGGACGACGGCAAGGGCGAGGGCAAGGACAAGGACAAGGATTTAGGTGGAGATGGTGATCATGAGGAGGACGACGCTTCAAAATGGGATTTGGCTACGGACTGCGTAGACTTCTAAGGGCAAATCAATCACTAGTGAGCCTCTTCTTTTCGTTTCTGTCCGTGCGCTCAACATTATATTACCATCAACTCGCAGAGCAGTCTTCAATTCTGCATGTTCTTTGGCGTAGCAGTAGAAACAAAGGCACGGCAGCAAAATGTGGCCTGCCACTGCCCGTCACGGAAGAGGTTCAGGATAATGTCGTGGCGGATCCCATGATAGCAACTGCTATGCTTAGTCTTGCGTAAATGACTGATGTACTTGAACGCTGAGGCACTGATAGCTACATAATGTTGTCTTATATATTTCTGATGCAATGAAATACTTGGATCGTTCTTATGCACTTAGACTCTTGAGCACTGCAATTTGTCTTACAACACTTGTCTACTGCTGTAATTAAAGGATGATACAC
This sequence comes from Trichaptum fuscoviolaceum, assembly GCA_910574455.1. Taxonomy (NCBI): domain Eukaryota; kingdom Fungi; phylum Basidiomycota; class Agaricomycetes; order Hymenochaetales; family Trichaptaceae; genus Trichaptum; species Trichaptum fuscoviolaceum. The sequence continues at coordinate 1,342,338 of CAJSYZ010000006.1, forward strand.
TGGAGCACTGGGGTGCAGAATGCCTGAAACACTTAGAGCACTGATTCAGCCATCTTTCCTTATTTAAGCCAGCCCGCACTTATTTCAGCCAACTTGTCCTGAATAATGGGAGGACATGCATGAATAAGTAAAGCTTGCCTTATTTAAGACTTCAGTCTCTCAGGACGTTTAAGTAACACTTAAGTCACTTTCAGCAGAAAGTAGTTTCCCTGATGTGTCGACCAAAAAATTACATCCGGTAGCTCAAAATAGTATCAAGGCTGACTCGGACCAGCAAACTTAATTGTTCAAGAGAAAGTCGTCAAGCATGTCCCTATTGCACAGATGCTCACACCTGAAACACTGAGAGGATGCTGCACGATTGTTCGAAATATCAATAAGTGAAAAGTAAAACCGAACATCGACTTTAGTATGACTTATGTATGATATTTAGTCAGATCTACATAAATCGAATATTCAGGATGTACTTCTTACAAGTTTCTAGATGTCAGAGCAGTCATCGCGATGGCTAGACCACCCCCGACCTGGGTGCGTGCATAAGAGGGTTCTACTTGTTTTATCGCGAGGACAGAAGTGATAGCTTACGTTCCTTACTTTGCTCCGTCGAACTTTACCTTTTTCGTGAACAAATTAGCTCAGATGAGTGCATGAGTATGGGGATGTTGCGCGGAAGCACCTGCGAGCGCACTACGGCCATGTTATGACGATGCACAGAGTTCATGGATCTTCGCCGACGTGTACTGTGTGTCGTCGGATGGCGTAGAGAGATTATGCATCGATCAGCTATTACTCAGAGCGTGACAGGTGTTGGCAGAGTATAGTACGAGAAGCTCCGTAAGAACTCAGAGCGCGGCCAAACGGGACAGGATGTGCGGACCAGCTCTCTGACAAGTAGCATGACAGCATATTTGCAAGGAATTCTATCGAAGAAGAAAAACAAGGAAGCATAAGCATAATGAAATACCACCTTAACAAATCGATCTTACTTGCCAGTAAGCCACCGAATGCAAGTGAGCGGGTGTTCGTTCCCCACCCATCTTCAGAATTGATGGATAAACTCACGCAAAGCAATGTACCGTTCGAAGAAGATACAGTGAGAGAGTCATACAGGATGCATTCATGATCACATGTGCACATAGCATAGCATGAAGAAGATAAAGTAGGAAATGGGATGAGGAAAGACAAGCGGAAGAGGACTGAGTCATGAAATTCACCCCTGCCACATCTATAAGTGATCCGGACATCACAGCTTATCGAGTAAATTGATTTTCGTGGAGTAGTGAGATCATGGTGAAGAGTGATCTGAGCTGTGTGAAACGGAAAGGCCTGTGGACGACAGCGGCAAAATACCCAGAGAGGTGTTTATTTCTCCGGGTTGGGGTTCCTAAAAGGATATGTGGTTAGTAAATGGCATAAAGCAACGACAAAGTGAAATTTGGACGGTGAGGTAGTTGTATCAGATAGGAGCGAAAGACATTAGATGCATGTTTGTCAACACGGTAGTTTCAGTGTGAACTATGCTTGATTTCGGTTGTTTCATCTTTAAAGAGTTTTCCACTCAACGCGGAAGCCAAATGAAAGAATTGGAGGGAAACAGTGCACGATACGGATCAGACCTAGAAACTCACATTCTACGCTTGCCACCTGGTAATGTGGTGACGTTCACGAATCTTTGGACGCATTTTGTGAATAAACTTATCATTTAACAAGATTAGGTGCTACTCACCGACGATTGTATAAAATGCGTTTCTTTGCACGGCCCTTAGGAGTCTTCTTCTTTTCCTGCTTCTCCGCCTTGGGTGTCTGAGACTTGACTTTGCCGGCACGGGCGAGCGATCCGTGAACTGTTCACATATATACGACGAGCAGCGTTTTTAGGGCAATTATAAGCGATTCTTGGTTAATATTTAACTGCTAACAAACAGCTCGGTGAACGCACCTTTTCCCATTCTTGAGGTTGACGATGTTGACGGTCGACGAATGCGACTTAGGAAATGGGCAGCATAGATGCTCACGTCAGCAGGTACTGTACAGTTAAAACGTTAAGGTTCAAATGTCTGCCTGTGGGATGTGATTACGTAGGAATATTGACTTAGTAATCACTGAATCACGATCTTGCGGCGTCGACGCGTCGCGACGCGTTCGTCTTTCCTTTCTTACCACCATCATTGTGCCCAAAAAATTGAACATTCCTTACCTGAAAAGCAAGTGACAAACTAACGAAACATCGCAATGGCAAGAGGCGGAAAATCAACGCTTGACGGAAACCACAGATTTCCTGCGTTCTATGCCTGTTATCTTCTCAAGTCAATACGAACACCAAAATCAACTGCGTGAGCAAACTGACGCATGAGAAACGAGGATCAAGTAGTAATAACATTGTGCAGAACATACATAGGAAGTACTCCGAACCCACCGAGACGTATCCGGTGGGTTATACAGGCTCCCTTTGCTTGAAGTCCAACTTACATTATGTACATACCGACAGACAACATAATGGCGAGCTCACAGCCGGAGCTTGGAAGACATCTCGCAACAGACCATGGGTAATGCAGATGATTGTGCATGGCTTTCCTTCGAAGCTGTCGGCGCTGCAATTCGAGTGGGCGTGGCAGCATCCGCATGCGAGCAGACACCTCAAAGACCCGGAAGATGGCACGAAGCCTCTGTTCGCATATAAAGGAAGTCAGAGACCGCTGAAAGGGAACATTGCGTATGTATAGTTATACATGTGATAGAGTTGAAGATTAATGATGTTGTTTTAGTATCGTACGCAAAATGCTGTCAGTGCACCCGTATACGACATGGCCCTTACATGTTAAGTTATTTACTCGAGATGCCGTGAAACACTGGCACGATGCAGGCAGCCCAGTAGCGAAACCGCGGTCGAAGCAGCTGCCCACACTGGATTCGCTAGTATCTGGTATTCCGAGGGGGTTGACGGTTGGTATTGAGTTGGAAGGTGTGGACGGGAAGACGGGTGATAGTAAGGATGTTGAGGCTGGACGAGGAAAGCCAATAGAAGTGACAGATGGTGAGTTACTTATGCATGATGAATCGGCATCTTTCTTAACGACATCATCAGCCACATTTACATCTACGCATCTTGCAAAGTACACAAAGCTTTTAAGCCAAGGTCAGGCGCATAAATGCGCAGTATGTGCAGAGACAATGGAGCTCGCGTCCTCGGACCACCTCTCTATGTCTCTTTGTCCATCAGATCCGTGTACATCGGTTGCGCATCTGGTCTGCCTTGCGCGGCATTTTCGTCTTTCCGACGGAACATTGGAGTTGATTCCGCGCGGCGGTTCGTGTCCGTCTTGCAAGGAATATGTACTTTGGGGAGACATCATACGGGCGTGCTACAGACGAAGTGTCGGGAGACAGGGCGTTGAAGAACAAGCGGAGCAAGAGGAAGACGCAGAAATCACTGATGATGAGGAAGAGGACGCACTCTCTGCTTCTGTGAGTAGGACACCGAAGAGAGCCAAGGTATGTCGCCGTTAATTCCTCGTTGCTAAATGAACTAATGAGGCATAAGACATCGGCAAAGGGTAAAGCCACTTCAATTCGGAAACCTCGCCAAGATAACCATGGAGATGATTCTGAGAGGGAGACCTTCGATCTCGGCGCTATTTCTGGATCCGAGTCGAATGAAGGTCCTTCGACAATCAAAGCAAAGGCTGGCCCGTCCAGATCTAAAAAGAGGCCCCCTCCTTCAAGCATGAAGAAACTGCCAACAGCCCCGAGGAAACGCAAGCAAGTAAAGAATAACGAGCTGCCTAGCGATGAAGACGAATTCTTCGATTTGAACGCCATAAACTCCGAAGATGAAAGTGACGAGTCATCCTTGCGTGTGCTCCTTCCAAGCGCCTTCCAAGCTCCTATTGGCAAGCCAAGCACCAAAGCTAAGATTTCTCGGACTGTTATTCCCCTTGTTGAAGTTGCAAAGAGGTCGAAACGTGAGTTTCAAAATTATTGGACGTATCGATTATCACTAATACCTTTCCGGTTAGCGTCACCGCGTTCTCGGCTGGTCAGAGAGCTATCGTCATTGTCTATTTCCTCACCACCAACATCGCCGAAACAAGACGTTATTATCCTATCGGATTGAATTATATGTACCTTCCTATTCAGGAAGGTATTGAATGCCCATAAGAGGCAAGTATAGTCGACCACCGACTTTGGACTGTTTGGTTGTGGGTCCAAGTGTGAGCAAGTGTCCAACAGCAATCGGCTGTCGCGGAAGTGTGGATGGGCAATCAACGTCGTTTTTAACGATGACAGTCGCCGACGCGATTGTTATTGTGGTCGAACATTCAAATACCCGCCTCTGGGCCACCAGGGTCTACCCAGCTTTGACCACAAAGTCCCTTGCAAATCCCGCCCCCCGACGCCCTCGTGCCCTCAACACAGCGCACTCGAGCCTGAACACAACGCGTACCACATTCTCACCATCACCTGACAATCAGCTCAACTACGATGATCTTCAAGAACATCAAGAACTACTTCGCGGCCCACCCCTCATCCATTGGATGCACCGTGCACACTAATACTGCACTTTCGTTGAAGTCGTATGCTCGACGCCGCCGAGCGCAGGTATTGAAGCCTGCGGCAGCAACATCAGCCCCTTCATTCACTTCGCGACCAACGAAGGTTCATTTCTCCGATGCATCGATTCGCCGTGCCACAAGCTCTTCGTCGCCTGTTCGCATTTCACTCGCATCCTCGCGCTCTCGAGCATCTATTCCACTTCCGACCCGGCTTGAACGCCCTCTGTTCCGTGAAGTCGATGCTGAGACACTCGCCGCTGCTTCCCCGGAGATGAAGGGTCTTCCTGTTGATTACATTCGCGATGCTCTGGAAACTATTGGCGCAAGGTGGGCTACACTTTATCTTTCGATTAGTACTCTTTTCTGACTTGCTTTAAGGATGCTTTCGGTCCTTGCCTCGACAGTCACCCCGCCCATGGCTATTGCCTCTTCTTCCGCACTTCCCAAGGATGTCCCAGTGACTGTCTGCACTGCTGAGACAAAGGTCCTCCCAACGCATATGCTTGCGGTGCACTCCTCCACCCAACCTGCCCTCGGTGCACGCAAAGTCACACTCTTCCCTGCGCACTCGCTCGTCCTCGCGGCGCACTGTGCTAACCTTCCCGCCCTGCCCGCCTCTTCTCCAACGCCAACTTCGTCGTCTGACTCATCAGACGTGAAGTTAACTCTCCCCGTCATCCCACTCGCACTCCCATCTCCTGAGACATTCGCACCGTTATCCTCGTACCTGTACACTCGCCGCGCAGATACACTACTGAGGACACTCGTCCCACGCGCTCAAAACGCACAGTCCGTGGCCAATGTACCTTCCTCCATTCTTCTTGCGCACGCGCTAAAGATCCACGGTGTTTGGCGAAATGCTTGTGCTCTTGGCGTGCATGATGAGAAACTATGGAAAGTGCTGGACCTCGCCTGGTCGCTTTGTGTTGGTTCCCTAGGAAAGGCAACTACTGCCTCAGCATAATTCTCTTTTCTTTTCTCTCTTCGCCTATGACATATGCCTATTTTGCACTTTCTAGCCACATCTTCGACCTTCGCTTTCATGACCACACCTCGTGATATATTGTTATTAGCCTATGGCATCTATGTTTTAGAGACATAACTTGTACTTTTACTTCTAGATCATGCAGAACAAGAAACGTTCTCGAGCCTCGAAGCTCATTGTAAAATCCAGTTGCGATATGAATCAGTCTGTCAGTTGTGAGTTGGAACTGAAATGACTGTAAGACATATCTGAGTGCCTATTTCAAGTGGCTAACCATTGTTCGTCCCTCCATTCACCTCTCTTCGACCACCGTCACAAGCAGACCGGCATGCGCAACTCGTACAGGATGCACCAGCGTCAACAGCGTTTGCGATCTATCCATGCTCTCTTCCAACTTAGTAGGCCATCGACGAACCAGTCTCAATCGGCCGCCGAACGAGCACCGTTGATAATTGAAGATGCAGACTATGAAAGGCTGGAGGAGTTCGATTTACCAGAGCCGCGTCGATCTGTGAGTAGCTTTTGCCGTTGCTAAGATCCTTAAGAACATAGCTGACACCCTTTGGGAGAAAAGACTTACGACTTCGTTCTCCGGACTATCAGACTTTGTTCACCACGGCTAACTATCGCCAACCACTTCGGGCAATTACTTTGCGCGACTGGCCGCTCAGACGTCGGTGGGTATGGCAGCCACCTAAGACTGTCAGCCCCCAGACTGTTCCACCTATTTCTGAGCGTACTGAGTTGTGGCTGGCGTCTTGCTTCTCGCTGGTTCCTTCTTATCCACGCTATGGCATTTGCAAGGCTCTACGACATCGCAAAGCAGTATGGGCTCGTCCAGACGAACGTTTCGACCGTCGGGAGCATCACTAGTGCGCCCTTTGCTAGACGCAGAAGCATTGCTTTGTTTGGATCACGCCCCCCGAGCGTGGCCGAACTGCCTCCTGGATCCATCTGGTCCACAGCGCTGCCTCATATCTTGAGCCTGACGCAGCGTATACAAGCTCTCGAGACAGATCTAGGCCGGACGAACTCTACTTCTGACGATGACAGAGAAGACTTGCAGACCAGGCTCTTTCTGGCTACTAGAACTATCGAAGATCTGACTGGCCGCCTCAAGGAGTTGGAGGACAAGAACTGCCAAGACGTGGAGCGACTGGGAGGCGAAATACTCGAGGTCCAGCTGAAATACGACGTCCTTAAGCTCGTAGGAGAAGACGTGCGCCGCATGAAGAATGATTTTGCAGAACAGATGGAAGAGTTCAGGGATGCATCCAAGCAGCTCCAGATGCAGATTACCGGACGTGATAACATGATCAGCAAGCTACTCTTCGACGTTGCCACTTTGTTCAAGGACAACGAACTCCTCGCCAAGAAAGGAAGCGCTCTTGAGGTTCAGCTGCTCGACGCTCAACAAAGCATTAGGGAAAAGGATGCTGCGCTGATTGAGATGCAGAATACGATGCCGGACCCGCAGAAGCTCGGAGCTGAACTCGCGCGCTTGCAGAACGGACAACTTGACTCCTGCATTTTCAAGAGAGAGGACTCCGAGGATTCGATTATTATCATCACTGAAGACCAATCGGACGTGCGAGCTGGAGATAAGTTCAAGCCAACCAATGAATGTTCGAAACTCACGGGTGATATTACCCCAAGTCCCAGCGGAGCTAAGCTCGACATTCCGGTCTTCACGAAACCCCGGCCCTCACTGCCTCCCAAGAAGGCGAAGCTCAAGCCTCTCCTTCTGGCCAGCCGTTTCACTACATCTGCTTCATCTCGTAGACTTCTAAGTCGCAAGCGCTCTGCAGTATCCATGCAAGCTCCGGACAACAAGACATCCAAGGCCCTCAATCCTAGAGCTGCCGAATTCAAGCCTCGTCTCGTCCTCCCAGTAGATCTCAAGACAGAAGTCGTACCGTTGCTAGTAAACAAACGACTACCCAAAGTTGAGATGACGCCAAGGACAACGCGCGCGACGTCCGTGCGCCTCATCAAATCGAGAGTAATGTCGAGGACGTCTAAGATGCAGGGTTCGCGCTCAAAGGAAGGCTTGACGTGCAGCACGTCCCGCGCAAGTCTCAAGGGAGCGTTGACACCCAGTGCCTCTCGTTCAGCGCTCGGGGAGGTTACGAACTTGCATATGTGATATCGTTCTGTTTTGCTATGATTCGTTTATCGGTTGTCAGTTATTTAGTCCTTGTTTCTTTCACTTTGGATTCTACATGTTTGTCGTGCTTTCATATATAACGTTGTTCAAGTGGTAGGATTTGTCCTGCAGCCTTGACGGAAGACGCAGAAAGGAGGAAGGAAGAAAAACTTCACACAACTTGAACTTAGTAGATCGTACTACTGTAGTAACTAGTAGTTACTACATACTAACACGACGATCACGTGATTCTGCGCGTCCGAGTCACGATACAAGACGCGTCTCAAAAACGAACAATCCTGTCTCCTGCCACCAACACAACTATTCCGCTGACGGCGGTATCGACATCGTCAAGATAAGATGTCGACGACAGATATCCTCTTCAACTCTCCCGCCTTGCATTCTCTTAAGCGTGCGCAACTTGTTCAACTTTGCAAGCGACACAACATCAGGGCGTCCGGAAAGAATGTAGAGCTTGTCGACAGGCTTAAAGAACACGCACGATCTTTGCCAAACGACAATCCACTCAATGTTGCTATACGAAGTGAGAAGCATTCTGGGTATCCTATTGATGACCGGACTAGTGAGGATGGAAGCGAGGACGAGGAACGATTCAGACCCCAGCGTCCGAGCGAGATGTGGGAGGTTGTCATGGATGACATACCAGAGGAAGAAAACTATGGCTCTCTTCCAGGCTCTTTGTCTTCGAAGAGCATGTTGACAATAGGTGCAAGTGGAGAATTTGGGACGGGAGGAAGTTCACAATGTTTGTGGTTCGCTTCATTGTTCTCGGATAACACATTCTGATGATATTGGCCACATGCCTCTTTAGCCACTATCGGCTCATCTATTAAGGCTTTGGCCACATCACTCGGTTTGAGTCGCTCCGCTTCGGCGACATCTATACCTACGTCTGAAAGCAAGGACACCATCACGTCTTTGAAATCGATTGGAAAGGGGAAGAGCTCGTCGAATAGCAATCGCAAAGTGCTCTCGAACCTTAACTCCTCTGCCAATGCAAGAGATTCCCTCACGGCCAACGCTATACCCTACTCAGCCATTCCTCCTGCACGTATCTCCCAGTTACCCATCATTGAGCCATTTGCGTTCTCGTGCACAGAACAGGCCGATACTTCGATTTCGTCCGTCGACCAACTCGTACCTGGTGTGGGCTCACGAATAGGGACAGACGCAAATGCTTCTGTGGGTATGGAAACTGTGCGTCTCATCACGGCATCCTCTGGCGGGAAGAGGGTGCCAGAAAGCCCTGCTCTGCCTCGACTCGCTCCAATCAAACCATCATTTGACCTCGTCCCGCCAACGCCGGGGAACACTGGGCTTAAGAAGTGGCCCTTGTCCCCCGGAGGTAAAGATGGCGAAAGCACAACAAGAAGCTTGTATCCGTCGCTCAATATAGAGAAAGTCATCTCGGACAGTGCTGGCAGAATGGAAGAGGATGTCGACATGCCTGGCGGTTTAATTTCGTCTGAGCAAGCTGTAGATAGGACAAGGTTGTCACCGTCTCGTCCAGAGCCTTTCATATTTGGCTCACCTCATCCTCGACATTCTGCTTCGAAGGGCGATTTCACCAAAGCAGCGAACAGCGTGCTTGCGGAGATGAATGCCCGTCTTGGTCTGTCAGATGCATCTCAGACAGTTGGACTTGATCTGCTCAGAAATCGTACCGGCGACGGAACGAAGCTTTCAGAAGAGGAGATACTGAACTATCAGTTCGGAGGGAAGAAAGCCAACCAGACGAAGGATGACGAGGAGAAAGCGAAGGGCTCCGTCGGATGGAAGTTTGATCGAGCGCACGAGAAGGAGTTCAGTAAGATGGAGGGTATTGACACGCACTATGCCGCCCGCCGAATGCAGAGCAAAACAAGTCTATTTGAAAAGGAAGCTCAGGAGCCCCTTGCGCCGCTGCCAGCCAACAGGAAACGCAAATCTACTGCAAACGAGGAATCGAGTACAGGTTTGGGGAAAGGACGGCCATCGACTACAAGAACGAATAAACGGCGCAGTAGCAATGCGCGTGTTATCAGTGCTGGTGCGAGACGGAAAATGGGGGGTATTCCTGGTGCATTTGGTGATGATGATGAGGAGGAGGAGGAGGAGGAGGAAGAAGAGCCTCAAGTTAAGCGTGTATGTGTTGAACAGCCTTCCGCGGACAATAAGCCCGCAACGAGGGTGTCAATTGCACCGAACGCAGTCCCGGGCAAGAGTGAGGATGTAAACGGAGAGGAGACGCGTAAGCAGAGCGAGGCAATCAAACGACGCTTGGAACTCAACAAAGCGAGGAGGCGCAGTAGCAGGGGAAGACCAAGCATTGCTCCTCGGGGCTCTTTAGCAGCGCGTAAGTATCGGGATTCTCATAGAGCAATCTGATGCTGATGAAAAGAAACATCACAGAGAAGCAGAAAGGCGCGACATCTCGGTTTGGATTCCTGTCTTCTGCAAAATCACTTGTAAATCGCGTGTGGAATCGCGGAGCCGGAGGGCCTTCAACCGCGTCTTCTTCCATCCCAGTCTCGAAGCCTGCACAGACAAAAGCTGCGACTACTCTACCTGATCAGAAGAACGCAACGAAGCCTGCGCCTACCCCAGTCGCAAAGCCCCCCATTCCAGATGCAAAGAAACCATCGTTCGACGGTATTGGGCTCGGATCAAATGCCAGACCATCGATGTCGACGAGCTCTCGCGCACCGGCATCCAGAAATGTGAGCTCAACGAGTTCGAATGGGTTCTTGAAGCCGGGCGATGCTGGTCGGGCGCACGCGAGTGGGTCGGTTCGGTCAACAAACTCAGCGATGTCAACTTCATCTGCTATGTCAGCTGTCAGCGCATCATCTAATGCGTCTGATCGGCGGTCAAGGTCACCGATTCCGTCATTCAACGTTCCTGGTGATTCGCTACGGGCAAGAAAGGTATCTGGTCAGCAAGCTCCGATTTTTGGTAGTACGAGGACGCGAAACTCGAGCATCAAAGGCTCCGTTGGCTCGATGGGCCCACCAAGTTCCATGGGCACGCGCACCAGCACTGCGTCCAACCTATCTTCTGGGACGGGGGCTCCGAGCGGGGTAGGTAGTATGGGAACGAAGCCCCGGATGCGTCCTAGTTCAACACTGTATGCCCCGACAGCAAGTTCTCTGGCCAAAACGAACGCAAATTTAGCGAGGCGATCCTCTGTGATGAATAAGAATGCAGACCCTAGCACGAGTTCTCGCCACTCGTCGGCGCTTTCACCATCGAAGATCCCAGTTATCCTTCCACTGTCGCCCAGGAAGAAGAATCCCAGCACTGTTGGAAGCGGGGCCGAAGGGGAAAGGAGCATCTTTAGCTCTCCGTTTGTTCTACCTACAAGTCCCGCGGCTAAGGAGGCTGCTAGGACGGGCCAGACGATGAACCCGATAACTGGCATACCGTCCCCTATCCGTGCAAATACTGCGAGAGTCTTGCCGAGCATCGAGCAGAGCTTCGGGTCACTTGGTTCTGGTTCTGGTTCTGGTTCTGGTTTGGGAAGCGCAAGCGCATCGGGATCCATCAACAGCACGATGGGCCGGAATCCAAGCGTCCAGCGCAAACCACGTATCTCGCGCTCGAAGGTGATCGCGAAGCTCGGTGCGCAGCGCGCGGCGTCGCATTCCTCTTCGCACAATGCCACAGCTGGTGCTACAGATGCTTCTGGTGCGGTGGGCGGAGCTCGGAAAGGAAGGACGCGCTCGTCGGTGGGCGCGGCAGTTGCGAGACGGAGTGTTGGGGCTGTGAAAGCGAGGGGTAGCGGTGTGAACGGTGCGGCGGTGATGATGAGCGCGAAGAGACGGGTGAGGATGAGTGAGTATGCAAGGCGACGGAGTACGAAGGCACCGACGGACCTCGACATGGATCTTGATGATTGAATAGACGATGTTTCTTGTTGTAACCTTCGCTTTCTTGCATTCCCCCTCTCTAGGCTCCGTATTGTGGTTTGACTCGTCAACTTTGACTTTTGAAAGCTGCCTATCTTGTCATTTATTTCGATATGTATGTATCTTGTACTCCGATTCCCCCACCTCGCGGACATGTCTTCAACATTGTAAGAGTAGCTGATATAGAAGAATTAGCATCCTGGCGATGGTCTTGATACACCCTGTATTAGTTTATACATATAAATATATTTGACGATTGATTCATCAATTGATTAGGTTGAGCTGCGAAGCGGTAGTCTTATGAACTCTTACGCCGCCGGTGCCAGTGAATGGTCTATTTGAGTTACCATGCCGTGAGAATGTTATCCTATTTATGGGCTTCAATGGGCGCGTCTGAGCCTCCTTCATTGTGAGCCACACAAAGACAAACAAGGCGCGAATATACTTTGTGTCGAGGACAACGATGGCTCCTTCGTCCTTACCACCATGTCTGCCCTCTCTGAACATCCCCCAGCTGCTCCCCAGCTCTTTTCAAGTTTTGCCGTTGTGTTTTCAGAACTTCCTGTCCTCTCGATGGCTCTTTGCGGGTGCGTACAGTACAATGATTGGAAAAATTGTGCTTCATCGTAGGTGGGATGTTGAAACTCCAATGATATGGAAACGGCCTCAGCTCTATCGTCCTTGGTGAAGTCTTGCTCCTCATCTAATGTCAAGCTGCTGGGACTCTGGGACTTCGGATGAATGCACCTGCCGGTTGTGGATTGTGGCTGAGCTGTGGGCGCGTATTTGGTCGACCAAACACTGGCCCACTGTATTTGTGTCTTGTTTACTGTGCTGCACTGGAGCAATCCATCTCGAGTTGAAGGTCGCTGGCCATCGTGACACCGTGGTTGTCCGTTGCTATTCCTGCTCAAGGTCTCGACGTGGGGAGAACGCGTACCCAATTTGGCTGGTTCCTTCAACCGCGTTCGGTTCAACATCGCGTCAGACACCATCTCCTCTACTTAAACTGCTGTTGCCCCCCGCAATACCTATCTAACCGCATCTCCGCTATCATTCATACCACCAGCCTGCTATTTTCTTCACTTCTGGCCTTTTCTCCTCAAAACCAGGCAATAACTTAACATCTGACTTGAAACTCGACTGCAATGGTTCTCGGTCGAATAGCCTCAAATTTTGTTTCCGTTGAGCGGGAGCGTCGTCAGACCATGAAAAACGAGAATACTCCGCCCTCGAAGGCGAATCGGGGTATCAGGTCTGCCTTCTCGCAGAAAATTGTCTCCTCTTTGTCTTCGATTTCAGCAGCTTCGCGACGCAGGCGTGCGAGGCTGCATGGTGGTCTCGAGAAGGACCGCCACCGTGTAGCCGACAGCGCCCGCAGGCGCGAGCGTACTCAGTCTCGTTCTCGCACACATACACCCCCTGTGACGGTGGCCTCACGATCACCACCGGCGATGGTAGATGAGGAGGACAGGATGGAAACGGAGGATTGCGAGATGTCTGAGGTGGTTCCTTCGGTTGAGCCGTCTGCACCTGCATTCCGGGGCGTTACCCTCCCCCGCCGCCTCGCCCGTCCTGCGTACCGTGCTGCGAACACCGCAGCACTAGCGGCAATTGAGCCCGGGCTCGCCGAGACGAACATTGAGTACGTGCGCGACTGCCTTGAGGCAACTGGTGCGAGGTGTGTATCTCTCTTTCTCCATTCTCTATGGAAACGAAGGACTGACGAGATCTATCTATGCATCGTGGTCTTGCAGCATGCTGAATGTATTGGCACGTACAAGCGTATTATCGACCTCCACAAAACCCATCTCCGTTCCATCGAGCCCGAACGGTGGCCTCGGACAGAGGAGACAAGATGCAGCCTCGTTGCCCTCGGAAGCAACCGTACGGGTTGCGGACACGCGCGCAGACCTCCCTACACATATGCTGGCAGTGTACAGCTCTCTTCCTGCTGCGAATCACCTTATCGCCGCGAACGGTCAAACTCAGGTCAGGACCCGTGTCTCCCTGCTACCTATTCACGCAGTCATGCTGGCAGCACACTGCGCTGCAGTCCCGCCGCTCCCGTCATCGGACCCGTCTAGACAGACCCAGATGAAGACAAATAGGAAGGAGAATGGAGAGGTGGTTTTGACGCTGCCGGTTGTTCCGCTAAGCATCCCTTCTCCGACTGCATTCCCTCTCCTCTCTGCATACCTGTATACGCAGGATTCCGATAACTTGCTTCGTGCTCTTCTTGGTGTCCCCCTATCTCCAACATCCTCTCCCACGCACTCCTCTGTGCCAACTATCTTACTATCTCCGGCGGATAGCCTACCAACGCCTGCACCCTCTCCTCAACTCCTCCCACGCTCGGACCTCGCCCCAGTCCCCCCCTCAGACTCCCCGGCTGGGCTAGCAGCAGAATTCTCCGCTCGTGTCTCGCAAACGTCGCGTGCCCTCGCTGCGGTCCATATCGGTGACGGTGATGCTCTATTGAAGAAGGTTGGCTTCGTCATGGGTCTGTGGCGCAATGCGTACGCATTAGGCGTCTACGATTCTGGTTTATGGTCAACCCTCGATGCGGCATGGGCAGTGCTGCTTGGTGCGATGGCAATCTGCGAACGGACCGGCCACACCCAAGCGGTCCGAAAAGAATTTGAAGCCAGCAACTGACCTGGACTGGACAACTTATAATGAACCTCTGACTCAACAACTTATAATCGATCGCGCCTATGAACTCTCGTATGCAACTCCCGTTTCCTCTTCTACTCACCACTGGACTAGTTGACTTTATAGTGTCTTTATTCCCTTGCCTTTCTTCACTGTGTATTTTTTCTGCGCCCATCCGTACCTTCTATGCATCCATCTCCAGTATGTCACACTCCTTGCCCCCTATGCCTCCAAGCATACCTCTAGCCCACTCCCTCTCACTCCCACGATACCCCCCTCTTAATCAATGCACTTCAGATCGCCTATGTGTCAGATTTCTCCCCTGCGCACGCATTCGTAGAGTAACGTAATGTAGTAGTTTATATCTCTGTGTTCCTCGACCTGTGTTTCTACTCATTCTTCCGCCTCTCTTTGTACATGTATTAGATTGATTCTGTACGTAGAAGGAAGTCAATAATCAAACAATCTATCTCTCAACTAATTCAAGTCTGCCTTTTCATGTTCGTATGCCATTATGAACAGAAGTGAGACCGAGGAAAATGTTCCCTTCAAGAGGAAGGTGGCCCATGTCACACTACGAGTCTGTTGGGCACTATGTACCTTTCATTCTCGTTGTACATACATACAGTATATGCATTTACTCATATCAATACGACAATACGATTATATACTCATCAATCTATGTGTGCAATGTAGGTCCCTCATATGATGGCGGGCGGCCACTGTCGATCATTGGACTTCGGCAAATTGCGCCGCCGCCGTGAAATGACACTCCGATTTATGCTGAGCGGCCAATTACTCTACCACCTCGAAGAAGATATATTTTCCAATATGGCTTGATCGCAACGTTCATCTCCTCATCTCTACAGTTGGAAACGATGGAAAGCTCATGCCTATTGAGCCACCATCTATGGCGAAAATTGCACCGAAAACGCTGCTCGTCGTACATATGAACAGTTCACGAATCGCTCGCTTGTGTTGTCATAGTCAATTCTCGGACACACAAGGCGGAGAAGCAGGAAAAGAATAGGGCTCCTAAGGGCCGTGCAAGGAAGCGCATCTTATACAACCGTCGGTAAGAAGTATCTATCCTTGTCAGAAAGATGAGTTTTCTCATAGACTACCCAACGATTCGGGAATGTCACCACATCACCAGGTGGCAAGCGTAGAATGTGAGTTTCTCGGTCTGATCCGTATCGTGCACTGTTTCCCTCCTATTCTTTCAATTGGCTTCCGCGTCGAGTGAAAAACTCTTTAATGATGAAACAACCGAAATCAAGCATAGTTCACACTGAAACTACCGTGTTGACAAACATGCATCTAATGTCTTTCGCTCCTATCTGATACAACTACCTCGCCCTTCAAATTTCACTTGTCATTGCTTTATGCCGGTTACTAACCACATATCCTCTTAGGAACCCCAACCCAGAGAAATAAACACCTTTCTCGGTATTTTACCCGCTGTCGTCCACAGGCCTTTCCGTTTCGCACAGCTCAGATCACTCTTCACCATGATCTCACTACTCCACGAAAATCAATTTACTCGATAAGCTGTGATGTCCGGATGACTTATAGATGTGGCAGGGGTGAATTTCATGACTCAGTCCTCTTCCGCTTGTCTTTCCTCATCCCATTTCCTACTTTATCTTCTTCATGCTATGCTATGTGCACATGTGACCATGAATGCATCCTATATGACTCACTGCAACATCTTCCAATGGTTCATTGCTTTGCGTGAGATTATCCATCAACTTTGGAGAAGGGTTGGGAATGAACACCCACTCACTTGCGCTTTGTGGCTTACTGGCAAGTAAGATCGATCTGTTAAGGTGGTGTTCTATTATGCTTATGCTTCCTTGTTTTTCTTCTTCGATAGAATTCCTTGCAAATATGCTGTCATGCTACTTGTCAGTGGCCTGTATCGCGCATGCCTGTTTCGTTTGGCCGCGCTCTGAGTTCTAGCGTACAATACTCGGCCAACACCTGTCACATACTGAGTAATAGCTGATCGATGCATAATCTCCTCAAGTCGTTCGACAACACGCAGAACACGGCGAAGCTCTCTGTGCTTTTTGCAACATCATAACGAAGCCGTAGTGCGCTGGAAGCTGCTTCGCGCAACATGACTTTTGATCGGCCTATACTATCTATGTCCTCAACTGAGCTAATCTGTTCACGAAAAGGTAAGGAATCAAAGCTATCACTTCTGTCCTCGCGATAAAACAAGCAGAACCCTTCGATGCACGCACCCAGGTCGGGGGCGGTCTAGTCATCGCGGCGACTGCTCTGACATCTACAATCTAGTAAGAAGTACATCCCGAATATTCGATTTATCTAGATCTGACTAAATATCATAAGACATATCAAAGTTAATGTTTGGTTTTACTTTTCACTCACAGAAAATGGAAACAATCGTGCAGCATCCTCCCAGTATTTCAAGTATGAACATCTGTGCATCCCTCTTGAACTGTTTCGCCGTTTTCCGAGTTTACCGGATATAATTTTTTGGTCGACACGAACACGTGCCAGTGATAACTATTGACGCGACGTCCCTTCGGCGCGCTGGACTTAACCTTCGACCACATTGAAGGTAGTTGAGAAGAGAACCTATGAAATGGTGATGTAGGTGCACAATATTCCTTCCGTGTAAGCATAAATCTGATGTATACAGGAGCGACAGGTCGAGAAAGCGCGCTAAGGCGGACAACCGTGATGACGGGGGTGAACCCGCAAAGAAAAGAAGGCGACGCGCTGGGAAATTGTCTCTGATCATGACCATCCCAATTGATGTGTTTTGCGAAGTAAGTTCTATGAGCCACTTTTCTGTGAAACTATTGACCCATGTAATCTAGGTTGCCGGTCACCTGTCTCCCGAAGACTTGTTACGAATCTCGAGGGCCTCGAAGGGCTTAAGAAATTTGCTAATGTCCAAGTCCTCGAAACCAGCTTGGACTGCAGCTGAGCGTGCTGTTGGTCTACCTCCATGTCCCCCAGACCTTAGCTGTCCTCAGTATGCAAGTCTGCTATTCGACAAGTTCTGCATGGTGCGTCGTCTGCTATTTGCCATATCGGCTTGTGCTTGACCTGTCGGCAGAGCTGTCTGGCGAATCGATCGAGCTATTTTAGTTTTGGCCAAAGGGCTAGGCTATGCCGAGCTTGTGAATCAGAAGAGTATAGAATCAGTCGTCTCCTTATCTTGAGCTTGGCTGAGGTTCCTTTTAGTATCATTACAGGAGACAGTCTTCTTCCTGAGGGGATGGAGTTGGTTGAGCTCTCCGCACTGGTTCCGGGTTCAAACCGTGAGTGTGCTATAACTCAGTGGTCTCCTCTTTTCTGAAATATCTTGGAAGTATTCTATTATAGAAAAGATGAAAACTGGTTCGAAGGAGTGTTACAATACAAATCATCAAATGCAGGCGAATCTGTGGAGTCTCAGTCGCCTCGTATGACCTTGCTGATTAAAACGCCTCAACGATTTTACAAACCTCTCGTAGTCACGGCGTGCCGAGAATTTTTGACGTTCGATGAGGAAACGAAAGCAGAAATTCTGATCGAGAGGTCCAAGATCATCTCTCATTTAGCTGATGTGAATACTTATTACTCATATTCGTATATGTACTGATGCCTCAAAAGCACGCTATAGCGGTTCGGAATTGGCTAAGGAGGACGAAAAACGAGAAATTGAGAACCAACGACGAAACGAAATTGGCTCGAAGGAAATCGTGAGTTCTCTACAATCCTCTGGGCTGACGCAGCTCTTCTGATTATTTTCAGTATTCTTGGTCGTCTGCGTGAACTGGGGTATACAGAAGACGATTTCTATCATCTAGTGGACGAAGAGAACTGGAAGTGGAGTTCTCTAATCGATCAGCCCAAAGCGCTGACAGAAAGGAGTACGTCTATCTTACACGCATTCATATATGTACACAGCTGAAGAAATTGGCACAGTCTGGAATAATACCAGACCGCAATTAAAGGAAACTCTGCGTCTCAGAAGGGAGAAATTACGCCGACTTGCACGAGCGAAGCGTGAAAGATCCGTTTGCTCGCAAGCTCTTTCTGTTTTGAAATCTGAGAAGGGCAAATTTTGCCTTCTTTCCTTTGGGGAACTTCGAACTTCCCCTTGTCACGGAATTACTTGAGTGCGATAGCCTTGACGCGACTATCGGGGAGGACTTGAGGGAACTCATTGAACGGACGATTGTTGACGTAGGGACCAGAAACAAGGGAAAGGTTGAGTGGCAAGCGGCCTCTGATCTAATGACAGCATTTTCTGGATATGACTTACTTCCCTCAGGCATGCAGTCTCCCGCTGAGGCTCTTCCAGTCGACTTGTCTGTCTTGAAACACAGCTGCGCGTTCTTCAGAGACCGAAGTTCTTATTCCGATGATTTTAGGAGCTTCTCTGATATCTTACAAGCATTCGTCGAAGACACGAAGCGAACATACGTCTGTGCTGAACGACATCCGATAAATTACTTGTCCGAATTGGATACTCCGCATCGAAGGGCCATTTCGGTTGCTAAGAGACTGGTGGAGAAACTTGACGCCGACAACTCCACGATGGAGGAACTACAGGAGCTCGGCAATGCTTTTATATGCACTCGATGCGATCCACTTTTTCGTCGGAAACGCAGTTGGAGTTCTCTGGTGTGTGCAATAGTCAATCATGAATGTATTGACTAACAATTGAGGACTGAGGACAGGTTGAGCATTTCTGTGACGAAAGGAAGAGCTACAAGACGGCGAAGAAATCACCTTTGTGGTAAATTCTATGCTTACTGTGAATGCAGGTTGAATACCCATTTTGTGTATTTCTAGGGATCAGAATCTACACTCGTTCTTTGTAGACGATCATTGTCTAGACATCGACGTGCCAATCGGAGGCGTTGCCATAATAAGTCGAACCAACGACGATTCCAGTTCGAATAAGCTAATCAAACCTTGTCGATGCGCGAGCTGCAACCAAGGAGGGAACTTTAGTCCTCCCAGGGATTGCCGTATCTGTGCGCTTTTCCAAGTGTATGACTCTTTCGATTGTGAACAGCAGATGCTCGTACACATACGGAGAAGGTGTGTCAAAAGAATAGTCAATGGATCCATGCTAACACGTATTTCACTCAAGGCACAGTACACTGCCTATTGATGAGATAATGGCAGCTCTTCACCTCAAACGTATCTGGTAAAGGCGTCCCCTGCTTGCGAACTGCGTACCGAGGACGAGAAGAACAGATTCCAACTCTACGCCGTCTCACTATTATGAGATCATCCCAAGTCATTTACAACAAGTCATCAGTCATTTTTGTCTTACATTATTCGTAAATGTATTATTCCGTTATACTTTATCGTTCTGGAGGCGATAAAGTGAATGTATGTGCTGTAGTGACTATCACTACCATTCAAAGAGGTGGACGCTATATAATAGATGTTGTTCCGATTGTACATTACTGTAAGCTTAGATGTGCTCATGACCTCGTCATCGAGAAGCCTGAACTTATGATTTAGATTCTGGAGGTGCAGACGATGCAACAACCCTTCACATTTCTCCACACCGCACAGTTGGACCTCGGTGCAGCGCAAAATCAATGAATAGCTTCCCCAGGGATTCAATTTTTTGTGTCAGTGAATCCCGTGGCAATCGCACTCGGCGGAATAGTATGCGTTGTCAGAAATCGCCCACCGGTCATCTGGCTTGGCTTACTTTCAGATATTGAAGGTCAGATGTTTGCTTTCGTAGCGACTGACTCGTAGCATCGTCGACCAAGTCTAGAATAGTATACAGGGGTAAATCTAATTTAGCTCAGATAACTTATGTCGACCACAGTAGTATCACCTTCAAAGCTCTCTCATTTATTGGAGAACGAGCACCTACCCAAGATTTTGTGGCTGGCCAGGCGGATGATAATACAATCTAATTATTTCCTTTGTCCAAGCGTGAGGCTGGGTGACTAGTAATTAGGTGGCGAGCGCGTCGATTGGCTTCCTCCTCAGCCTCGTGTTCGAACCACACCCGTCCAGAACTAAACAACAAACCCAAAGCGTTTGTTTGTTCGCCACAAATTCAGGGGGTATAAAGGAATGGAGGGCTGGGCGAGTGACTCCACACCCTCTTGACCTCCTACCTCCACATTCCTGCCAGCGACTTCAGCTCAGAATGTCGGTATTCGCCTTTCAGCACCTTTCCACCAAGGCCCCCTCCAGCAGGTAGTCCAGCCACCGAGTCTCGCCACTATTCTCGACATCGGTGTGCTCGCACTATCCTTGGGGCCCGTCCACAGCACATCCTGGGTACTTCAGCCTCCGGGCACGTCGCGCCAGTACGCCGTCATGGTGGCAGCAATGCCGCCCTCTGCACCGTGGAAAGCGCGACGGAAGACGGCCGTCGGTCCCCTGCATTAGGCAGGGCAACATACCCGAACGGCGGCCACCCCGTACTCCCGAGCCGTGTCTGCATGCCCGGTCTTGTGGAAATGCAGAGTGCTGAACCTCCTGGGGGAAGCGGTCTCTGCGGCGGGGAAACATGCGTGTAGAGTTAGGAATTAGATAGGTCTTCGGACGGTCGCTGGGACGGGGAGTTCGGCGGCCACCTCGTATACCCAGAACGCGTTTGCATGCCCGGCTCTGTGGTAATGCACTGGCTGACTGTCCCTCATCGGGCGGCGGTCTCTGCGGCGGGGAAACATGCGTAGAGTTGAGTAGAATCAGTGTTCGGATGGTGGTGGTGCGAGTCCAATTCTTGCTACCAGGAGGTTTTTCGCATTTAGCAAGATCCAAACGGGTCTAAACTTGGGTGCCGGTTATCCCCCCAAGGCTTGTGCGTTTTCCCCTCCCCTTCCTGCCTTCAATGGCGCGAACTTCTTTTTTTCTTTTTTTTTGCGGTGACAAAACAAACAAACCCCACCACCGCATCTTATTCGTGTGACCTTGAGAGTGAGAGCCCAAGTAAGAGAAGAACGTAGTCTGGCTTCCAGGCCCATGCTATTGAGCATCCAACCACATTGCGAAAGCCAGTGTAGCCGTGTCACTAAGTACGGCGCACGTAGAACGTCATTGTTAAATCCTCTAAATGATTGTCGTTTTGATTGAGTTAGAGGTGAAGCAATAACGCGTGAACTTACAATTCTAAGATATCCATCACTTGCTCTCCTGTACTCTGAAAGCCACAGATGCTCCGATATTGCTCATGCTCATCCAAGTTAGAGCTACCAGGGCCCTGGCCTGCGCGTGAGCATGCTACCGTGAATAACTTGGCCATCGTTATGGTTCACAAATAAATAAAGAAGCCCATTTGATGATCGTGTTATCCTGGCAGTCAAAACCGAACTTGGCATTGTGCTGAGGATGTTCTGCGCAAAAGATGAGGGCAGACTGAACAAGTCCAACTCCAAAGCTGTTTTGTTTTGGAGTGAGATGTGCGGGTACTGAGGCGAGGCAGCATAAGCTTTATTTAAGCCAACACTTGTCTGGGTGTCTGTTGAGGATATAGGCGCTGCTATTGAAGTTACATATGTTGCAGAAAGACCATCCGATGTTGTCTATTCTACTCCGCTTGCTGAGCCACTCAGAGCTGACCTTCTTCGACCTCTTGCTGCTGATGCATCCATTCCTACTGCTGGGGCGTGAGCTACTGTTGAATTTCCCCTGTTGCACCTCCTGCTAGTAAGGATTGAGTGAGGTGAGAGAGGGTAATATCACCGTAATACTGAGGCTGAGGTTGTTGTTGAAATCAGTGATTTGTCGATAGGCTGCACTCAGTTGGACCGTCGGTGACTCGGTACCACTGGGACGTTTTTGTGACTGCCGCGACACCGTGACCGTGCCAGCCAGTGTGTGACGCTGAGCACGTGCACTGGCGTCACAGAGGCGTTGACGCGCCGTGATTATAAGTACGCCACAACGCGCTTGCATACCTTAACCTTCAACCACATCGAAAGAAATTTTAAAAGGAGCCTAATAAGTGGTGATGTAGGTGCACACTACTCCTTCTGCGTAAGTAAACTCTGACGTGTACAGGAGTGACAGGTCGAGAAAACGCGCTAAAACGACCAACGATGTCGGGGGTGAAGCCGTAAAGAAGAGAAAGCGACGCGCTGGAAAATTATCTTTGATCATGAACATCCCAATCGATGTGTTCTGCGAAGTACATATTCTACAAATCTCCTGGTTGAGCGACTGTTGACCATGCAGTTTAGATTTCCGGCCACCTGTCTCCCGAAGATTTGTTACGAATCTCAAGGGCCTCGAAGGACCTACGGAACTTGCTGATGTCCAAGTCTTCAAAACCAGCTTGGACTGCAGCTGAACGTGCTGTTGGGCTACCTTTATGTCCTCCAGACCTTAGCTGCCCTCAGTATGCAAGTTTGCTATTCGACAAGTTCTGCATGGTGCGTTTATCTCCGATTTTACAAGTCGCTTTGTAAATGATGTGCTGGCAGAGTTGCATGGCGAATCGATCCTCAATTTTAAGGTTCGCTCAAAGAGCTAGGCTATGCCGAGCTTGTGATTCGAAAGAGTATTGTATTGTTCGTTTCCTATCTTGAGCGTGACTAAAGCGCCTTTAGTCTTATTACAGGAGAGGGTCTCCTTCCTGAAGGGATGGAAGTGGTTGAGCTCTCAGCCCTACTTCCTGGCTCATTTCGTGTGTATGGTCTAGTTAAGTGGTCTTCTCTTTTCTGACATACCTTAAGTATATCATTGTGGAAAAGTCGAAAACTGGTTCGAAGAAGTGTTACGGTGCAGATCATCAAATGCAGACGAAGTTGTGGCATCGTTCCATCTGAACCTGTTGATTGAAAGGCCTCAACGATTTTACAAACCTCTTATAGTCAAGGCGTGCCGAGAATACCTGACGTTTGACAAGGACAAGAAAGCAGAGATCCTGATCGAGAGGTCCAAGACCATCTCTCACTTGGCTCGGGTGAATTTATCTTTGTTCAATATTTTCTGTTTATTAATTCCCTGCTAGCACGCTCCTATGGTTGATGATTGGCTAAGCAGGACGAAAAGTGAAAAATTGAAAGCCAAAGATGATATGAAGCGGGCGCGAAGGGAAGCGTGAGTTCGCTCTGTTCTTCTCGAATTACCGTAGCCCTTCTGATTATTCTCAGTATTCTTGGTCGTCTATTTGATCTAGGGTACACAGAAGACGACTTCGATACTGAGCAAGACGAAGAGAACTGGAAGTGGGATTCCCTAATTGATCAGCCCAAAGTGCTGACAGAAAGGAGTATGTCTAACTTCGTAACATTCATCCCTTTACACAACTGAAGGAAAATTTGAACGACACAGTTTGGAACAATACCAGACCGCAATTAGAGGAAACTCTGCGTCTCAGAAGAGAGAAAAGGAATCGGCTCGCTCGTGAAAGATGCCTGGTGCAGCGTGAAGAGGCTGTTCGCCGGCTAGCTCTCCCTGTCTTGAATTCTAACGAGGGCAAATTCTGTCTTATTTCCTTTGGAGAACTGGTCGAACTTCCCCCTGTCAAGGAGTTTCTTGAAGAGGATAGCTTTGACACGACTATCGGCGAGGACAGAAGTCAACTCATTAAGGAGAAAATTCTTGACCTAGGGACCAAAATGAAGAGAAAGGTCAAGCGGAAAGCCGCCTCTAAACTAACCGCAGCATTCTCCAGATATGGTCTACTTTCTTCAAGAACGCAGTCGCCCACTGGGACTCTTCAAATTGACTTGACCATCTTGAAGCACAATTGCGCTTTCTTCTTACGTCGCAGAGCGCATTGCATAAGCGTTAAGAGCTTCCCCGAGATCTTACAAGAGTTCGTCAAAGATACGAAGGCAACATACGTTAACGCCATCCGAGAACCAATAAATTACTTGTCCGCATTGGATGCTCCGCATCGTAGGGCCATTTGGGCCGCAAAGAAATTTGCGGAGGAACTTGGCATTGCAAATGTCTCAATGAAGGAACTACAGGGAATGGGCAGTGCTTTTGTTTGCACTCGATGCGATCCAATATTACGCCAGAAACGTAGCTGGGACTATTTGGTGCGTATAGCTATCAAATGTGGCTTCATTGGCGACCGGCTGACAACTGAGGTCAGGTAGAACACTATTGCGACCAAAGGAAGAACTACGAGAAGGCGAAAGCATCCCCTTTGTGGTAAGCTCTTTCCTTACTCTTAGTAGGGCTATAATATCTTACTCGTCAAAATTTAGGGATAAACAACTTCACTCGTTCTTCATAGACGATCACTGCTTGGACAACGACCACCCTGGCGGAAGTGTTGCCTTGATAACCCGCTCCAATGATGCCTCTAGGTCGAAGAAATTGGTCAAGGCTTGTCGATGCGCGAGGTGCAATCAAACGGGACCCGTATATATATCAACTTCCCATAGTTGTCCTATCTGTACGCGTGTCGATGTGTTTGTAATGTTAAGCTGTGAACAGCAGATGCTCGCACACATACGGAGAAGGTACGTCAAAAGGTTACAAGACGAAACCTTGCTTACTCGCATCCCACTCTAGACACAGTGCATTGCCTATTGAAGAAGTAATGACAGCTCTCAAGCTGTCACATTTTTGGTGAAGACGCCCTTGCGTTAAGACTGTATACCATTGACGGGACAAGTGCTCCAACTCTGCACAATATTGGTTCTACGCGGCTTATTGTCAGCCAATTACAGTTATTCGTCAAGCCACACTGTCTTAGATTATTCTTCAAAGTTATTATTCCGTTGTACTTCGCCATCGTTCGTAGAAGCTGACTCGTGAGTGTAAACGTCGTTCAGGAAGAGACCCAGTCTAGGTAAACGAGTAGTGCATGCCACCGGCAGTGTTGATCATTGAACTTTGGCAAATTGCGCAGCGGCCTCCCTGGTGCTGAGCGGCTGCCACTTAGAAAACAACCTCGACGAAGAAACATTTTCCAGCGATCCCGGCGGTCAAGGATATTTGGAATGCTCGCTATCAACTTATCTGCCGCTTCCGTGAATCTGATACACGACTTTAGGTTATGAAGAATCTAGCCAGCCGGGCTTGTCAGAAATCTGTTGAATTTCTGTATTGTTGGGGCTGGCCCCACATGAGTATTCGTGGCACTCTTGCACTGTCGCAGATCTTTGTTCATCTTCTTTTTTAGGATCACCGTACCGTTCCATTGGTTCCTTAATTGTGAGGTATCCTGTCGTATACCATGATAGCATGCTAAATTCTTGCCGATAGGGATCTTCGGGCGGGATCTATAACGTTTCTGAGCAATAGAATTAAATCTCTGAAGAGGGACGCACGTTAGACATTTTAGACATTTGAGATTACTTTGCTTTCGGGGGCCGCCACTCACTCATACTATCCGCCGTAGTTGTAATTTAACGAAATCTCAGCCAGTTCACAACACAGAAGGCTTTCGATACAGGTCGACCGTCGATGGAAGCCTTATAATTTCATGAGAGAGAGGGAGAGAGAGAGAGGGTTAGGAATTCGTAAGTACACTCACCTCCTTTGCCCGTTGAGCCGAGGTGTTCTGGTCGCTCAAATCCAAGCTCGACGAGGATACATTCGAAGTCTGGCGACGGCTTTAGTTTGAGACCCTTTGCGACCTCTTTCAGTTTCTGGATCAAGTAGCATAAGTGGCTTCATTCTCAATGAGTAGCTCGAACGTACAGGATCCATGCGCTTTGCCTTTGCATAAGACTCTATCTCTTGAGGTTCGAGAATGAAGGCGCCTCCGGGGTTGAGAACATCATATGCACGCCGGAAGAAATGTTCAATCCCTGCATCGCCGTCATTCAGGTGTATCCATTTTGACACTGAGAACCTATAGAAACAATAAGTCATTAGCCCTGTAAGAGCACTGAAAGCAATACGCACGCAAGAACCACATCGTAGAGCTCCCTGTCTTCGACGGTGCCTTTGTTTATCCAGTCGGCCGTTCGGAAGGAGATGTTGTGCGGGAACACGGTCTTTGTCTGAGGCGTAGAAGGTGAGATGGGGAGTGGGCCGAACATATATTCGAATGCAACGGGATATGTGTCGATTCCATCGAGTTTCGCAGTGCTGCTTTCCTCAGTAGTTAGTTTGAGTCGTTAATTGGCCTTGTGTCTGAGCTCAAGTTCGCAGGTGCAGGAGGCCGCCATTGACTCCAGACGGTCCGCCGTCGTTTCCACGCAGCGCGGACAAGACTGTTGTAGATATCGACCCCAATCACTTCCCTTGCACCGAATAATTGAGCTAGTCATCAGACAACAAGTATCGAGGTACTGAGTTAGCCTAATACAATAACAGCAGCAGGATTGCTCACCGACCTCGCAAGTGACCACGCCCTCATTGCACCCTATGTCAAGCACCCCTGCACCCGTGCATTCTTGAAAGTGTCCTTTGGTATCAGCGCCATTCGGGGATCACGGGTGAAGGCATGTTTAGTGTAATAACTACAAAAAGTCTTAATTGACCGTAAGAGATGTGTAACTAAGATGCTCACCCATGATAGTTTCCAATGCAATGGCGGCCCCTTGTTTGATGCACTATCCGTCATACAATGGTTGATCTAAGAGAACTTTAAGGCTTGTATGGAACTTGTTATTGTCAGTTACGTCGCCGCTGGCACGGAGATGAGCAAACAACTTGGGAACGCCCAGTGTCGGCAGTTTTTGCGCTTGTTATGCTAGCCGGGCGTCAAACTCCCGCCTCACTGGCGCACACCGAGCACATGTCGGCACCGGTAGTAACAACACTTTCGTGCTCCATTTTTCACGATTACCTCTGAGCGGTGCAAGTTCCAAGATTGTATACTAGCGGGACTGGCGGCAAGAATAGAGACAAAAAATGAAAGTTTGAATAAGTATGAAGAAAACGCAGTCGGACGGCTGGATAGCTTCTACCATCGGTATGTACCATTGGCAGAAGGTTTTTACCGACATATAGTATCGACGTGACGTGACTAGGTAGTACTGGGGCTGAATTTCATTTCAATTTCCCTCCAGAGTCCACAGTGTCCACCGATACGCGCTTGCTAATTCAACCTTCGACTACATCGAAGGAAGTTGAAAAGAGAAGAGAACCTATGAAATGGTGATGTAGGTGCACAATATTCCTTCCGAGTAAGCAAGGATCTGATGTATACAGGAGCGGCAGGTCGAGAAAACGCGCTAAAACGACCAACGATGTCGGGGGTGAAGCCGTTAAGAAAAGAAGACGACGCGCTGGCAAATTGTCTCTGATCATGACCATTCCAATTGATGTGTTCTGCGAAGTAAGTCCAATAAGTCACTTTTCTGGGCAACTGTTGACCCATGTAAACCAGATTGCCGGACATCTGTCTCCCGAGGACTTGTTACGAATCTCGAGGGCCTCGAAGGACCTAAGAAACTTGCTCATATCCAAGTCCTCGAAACTAGCTTGGACTGCAGCTGAGCGTGCTGTCGGTTTACCTCCGTGTCCTCCAGACCTGAGCTGCCCACAGTATGCAAGTCTGCTATTCGACAAGTTTTGCATGGTGCGTTCATCTCCTATTTTGCACATCGCCTTATGAATAAGCTGCTGGCAGAGCTGTCTGGCGAATCGAACGTACTACTTTAATTTTGGTCAAAGGGCTAGGCTATGCCGAGCTTGTGAATCAGAAGAGTATGATGTTTATCTCTTCGCCGTGCCTCAGTTTGACTGAGGTTTTCTTTAGGCTTGATTTTGGACAGCGCATGCTTCCCAAAGGGATGGAGTTGGATGAGCTCCGCGTATTGATTCCGGGCTCACATCGTGCGTATGCTATAACTTAGTTGCCTCCTCTTTTCTGACATACGTTCTAGTACATCTTTGTGAAGAAGCCGAAAACTGGTTTGAAGAAGTGTTACGGTATAGTTCAGCAGATCCATACGATATTCCATCGTTTCATCTACTCGTATTGGTAAAAATGCCTCAACGTTATTACAAACCTCTTATAGTCAAGGCATGCCAAGAATATTTGACGTTCGATGAGGAAAAGAAAGCAGAGATTCTGATCGAGAGGTCCAAGGTCATCACCCACTTGGCACAGGTGAATTCTTGTTATTCATAATCGTCTATCTGTTAATGCCCTACTAGCATGCTTCTGCGGTTAATGATTGGCTAAGTAGGATGGAAGGGGGAAAATGGAAAGCCAAGAACGATACGAAGCGGGCACGAAGGGAAGCGTGAGTAGTCTAAGCATTCTTCTCGACTTGACGCAGCCCTTCTGATTACTCTTAGTATTCTTGGTCGTCTGTCTGAGCTAGGGTACACAGACGCCGACTTCGTTACTGAGCTAGACGAAGCGAAGTGGAAGTGGGATTCTCTAATTGATCAGCCTAGACCGCTGACAGAGAGGAGTATGTGCATTTTATAGTCTTCATCTCTTTTACGCAACTGAAGGTGAATAAACACAGTTTGGAATAACATCAGACCGCAATTAACGGTAACTCTGCATCTTAGAAGGAAGAAAATATATCAGCTAGCTCGCGAAAGATGCCTTGCCAACCGTATTTCGGCAGTTCGCCTGCTGGCTCTCTCCGTCTTGGATTCTGTCTATGCCTGCCTTTTTTCCTTCGGGGAGCTTCTCGAACTCCCTCTTGTTAAGGGATTCTTTAGGCAGGATGGCCTTGAAACAACTATCGACGAGGAAACAGGTCAACTCGTTAAGGAGCAAATTCTTGATCTAGGGATCAAAATGAAGGGAAAGGTCGAACAAAAAGCAGCCGCCGATTTGACGGCAACATTCTCTGAATATGGTTTGATACCCTCTGGCTCCCAATCTTCCGCTGCGACACTTCGGGCCAACTTGAACGTCTTGAAGCACAATTGCGCATTCTTCTTTCTCCAAGATTCATATTCCACCGGTCTTAGGAGCTTTTCCGAGATACTACAAGACTTCGACAAAGCCACGAAGGAAACATACGTTAAAGGCAATCCAAAACCAATTAACTACTTGTCCAATCTGGACGCTCCGCATCACAGGGCCATCCGGGTCGCAAAGAAATTTGTGGAGGAACTTGGCATTGGAAAACTTACAATGAACAAGCTACAGTCTATGGGTGAAGATTTTGTTTGCACTCGATGCGATCCACTTTTGCGTCGGAAACGTAGCTGGGATTATTTGGTATGTTCAGTCATCAAAGGCTTCATTGGCTAGCGGCTAACGACTAAGGACAGGTAAAACACTTTTGCGATCAAAGGTCGAACTACGAGAAGGCGAAGGCATCCCCTTTGTGGTTAGCTCTTTTCTTACTGGCTATGAAGTCTTACTCATACAAATCTAGGGATAAACAACTTCACTCGTTCTTCATAGACGACCACTGCTTGGACAACGACCACCCTGGCGGAAATGTCGCCCTGATAGACCGTACTACTGATGCCTCTATCTTGAAAAAAATGTTCGAGGCCTGTCGATGCGCGTCGTGCAATCAAACGGGACCCGTATATATATCAACTTCCCATAGCTGTCGTATCTGTATGCGAGTCGATGTGTATGACATGTTTAGCTGTGAACAGGAGATGCTCGCACACATACGGTCAAGGTACGTCAAAAGGATACAACACGAATTCATGCTAACACGCATCCCACTCAAGACACAGTGCTTTGCCCATTGAAGAAGTAATGGCAGAGCTCAAACTGTCATATGTTTGGGGGTAAAGGCACCCTTGCATTAAGACTGCAGTGTATATCATGGACGGGAGAAGAGCTGCAACTCTGCACAATATTGGTGCTACGCGGTGTATTGTCAGCCACTTACAGCTAGTCATCAAACAACACTGTCTTAGATTATTCTTCAAAGTTATTACTCCGTTGTACTTGGCCATCATTCGTAGACGCTCACTCGTGCGTGTAAGCGTCGTTCAGGAAGAGACCCAGTGTTGATCATTGAACTTTGCCAAATTGCGAAGCGGCCTCCCTGGTGCTGAGCGGCTGCCACTTAGACAACAATCTCAGGAAGGAACATTTTCTAGCCATTCGGTCAAGGGTATAGAATGTTCGCCATCATCTTTTCTGTCGCATCGGTGAACACAACTTCAGGCTTTGAAGAAGCTAGCTAGCCAGTCCTGTTAGATGTACAACGCAGGTATCTGTCAAATTTCTGTATCGTCAGGGCGAGCCCAACAGGAGTCGAGTTCGCCGCAGAGCTGCGTAATTTGCTAGCCACAGACATGAGAAAACACGTCAGCCCTCATTCGGAGCATATGGCACGCATCACACCGTATGATGTCGCTAGTGGGATGCTAGGTGGGTTTGAAAAGGGGTAACAGGTCGTTTTGACGTTGACTTGGTTATTATGGCGCTCCGCGTACTTCAATCGCCCTCTGAGAATTCGCAACAAGTACCAGTGGATGGTGCTCTTGCTATGTCGCGGATAGTTGTTCACCATCTTTTTTAGGATTACCGTGCCGTTCTATCGGTTCCTCAATTGTAAGATGAACTGTTGTATACTGACAGTGTGTTAAATTCTTGGTGATAGGGATATTCGGGCGTTATCTATCACGGTTTTGAGTACATACTGGGGATATACATATGTATAGAGGAGGGACTCACGTTAGACATTTTAGACGGCTTTGCTTTCATGCTATCAGCAGCAGTTGTAATTTAAAGAGATCTAATCTCTGCAAAATCAAAGACATTGGGACAGCGAATTCACAAAACAGGAAGCTTCCGATACAGATCGACCGGTCGATGGAAGCCTTGTAGTTTCATGAGAGTGGGTGCGAGTTAGGATTTCGTTAGTGTACTCACCTCCTTTGCCTGTTGTGCCGAGATGTTCTGGACGTTCAAATCCTAGTTCAACGAGAATACGTTCGAAGTCTGGCGACGGCTTTAGTTTGAGACTCTTTGCGACCTCTTTCAATTTCTGGATCAAGTAGCATAAGTGGCTTCATTCCCAATGAGTAACTCGAACGTACAGGATCCATGCGCTTCGCCTTTGCATAAGACTCTATCTCTTGAGGTTCGAGAACGAAGACACCTCCGGGTTTGAGGACATCATACGCACGCCGGAAGAAATGCTCAATCCCTGCATCGCCGTCATTCAGGTGTATCCATTTTGACACTGAGAACCTATAGAAACAATGAGACATTGACTGCGTAGAAGCACTGAAAGCAATACGCACGCAAGGATAACATCGTAGAGCTCCCTGTCTTCAACGATGCCTTTGTCCACCCAGTCGGCCGTTCGGAAGGAGACGTTGTGCGGGAATACGGTCTTCGTCTGAGGCGTAGAAGGCGGGATGGGGAGTGGACCGAACATATGTTCGAATGCAGCGGGATATGTGTCAATTCCATCGAGTTCTGCAGTAGTCCCTTCCTCAGTCGCTAGTTTGGGTCGTTTACTTGGCCTTGAATCTGAGCTCGAGTTCGCAGGTGAAGTCGGCCGCCATTGACTCCAGACGGTTCGCCGTCGCTTCCATGCAGCACGAACAAGGCTGTCGTCAATATCGACCCCAATTACTTCTCGGGCATCGAATAGTTGAGCTAGACATCAAGGTACTGAGTTAGCCTAACACAATAACAGCAGCAGGATTGCTCACCGACCTCGCAAGTGACCACGCCCTCATTGCACCCTATGTCAAGCACTCGTGCATTCTTGAAAGTGTCCTCTGGTATCAGCGCCAATCGGGGATCACGGGTGAAGGAACGTTTAGTGTAATAACTACAAAAAGTCTTAGTTAACCGTAAGAGATGTGTACCTAGTCAGAAGCTCACCCATGATAGTTTCCGTGTAATGGCGGTCCCTTGTTTGTTGCAGTCTCCGTCATACGATAGTTGATCCAAGAGAACTTTGAGGTTGTAGTACTTGTCGTTGTTGGTTCGGTCACTGAGTTGAACAAGGAAACGCGTCAAAGTCGCGTTGGCGTCGCGTCTCACCACCAATTGCAACAACACGACTTTGAACATTAGGCGTCGGCACACCAAGAAATCAGAGAACATACTCATCAACTTCGTCAAGCTCATCATTTGTGTCTTATTGCCATATGCTTCAGTTACTTGCTGTTACTGGACGGGGTCTTGCTCGTGTCAAGTCATGATCTGCTGCCTCGCTCGAGTCAGGCTGGCCTAAGCTGCTATCATATGTCTATGTCGAACAAGACTTTCATAGTTGCCTCGAAATGTTGCTACTTACTGTCTGTCTTTTGTTGGATCAGAGCATCGCGAAGGTGCGCAATACTATTCACTTTCTAGACTTCGCTACTGCCATTCAAACTTTGAAAGTTCAAACAACAACCGTGTCAACACATACAGAGTCCCCAATTTCCACCGTCTTGTCTAAGGCTCATCGGAACTACCGCTGCTGGCGATCAGATAAAGCCTTTCCATTGTGTCAGGCTCACCAATGGCATGCTCTAGTCAACGCACTGCCACCAACCACAATCTCTGAACCACAGAACCACAAACTCTTCTATATAATTGGCCGACTTCCGTCTTCCAGTCCAACATCTTCTACCCTCTTACATTGTACTTCCAAATGCCGACCACTCGTTCGTCCAAGTAAGTTCTTTCAAGAGGTTATCACAGCTGGAAACTCATAGTCGCGTTTCAGGAGAAGAGCTTCGCCCACTCGGGATGACCAACCTTCCGATAGACCTTCAAAGCGTCGCAAAGGTAGCGCGTTAACAAGGACTACAACTTCGGACGTGCAAGAGACGGACAAAGCAACTCCAAAGACCGAAAAGAGGAGGCGTACCAAAGGGAAACTGAGCTTGATCATGACTATTCCTATTGACGTCTTCTGTGAAGTGAGTTTCGCTCTGCATGGATGACTGAATATCTAGCTCATTCAATGAAGATCGCCCGTCATCTATCTCCAAAAGATCTCTTGGCAATGGCAAGGGCGTCAAAAACGCTGCGAAACTTGTTGATGTCTAAATCCTCAAGTACAATATGGACTACAGCTATACGAGCGGTGGAGTTACCTGCATGCCCACCCGATCTCAACTGCCCACAATATGCTAGTCTTGTGTTTGACAACTTCTGTATGGTAAGCAGTCGAAGGTTATAACTCATCCAATCTTTGACAAATACCTTGCAGTCTTGTTTGGCCCCTCATGTCAGTCAGCTAGACATACGGATGAGGTATCGGCTATGCAGGAAGTGTTTTAAGTCTGAGTAAGTTCTCTAACCTTCACCCCTCTGACAAATAGCTACTAATGAATCTTTACATATAGATTGATCTTCGGCAAGGATGAACTCGGCCGTGGTGCCAAGAGTCTTGCAATGGTCATCCCCTACTCCTTTAGTAAGTTCTGACTCGCGATAGAGTACTCTACGACACTCATTCATTCTCTTACTCGTTTGTAGCGGTGTACCAGGACAACAAGCGAAAACACTACAAGCCAGTATTCGAAACCGCTAAGCAACAGTTTCTTTCACTCGCTGACAAGGATAAGAGAGCTGCTTTCCTGGCAAACAAACGTCAGGAGCTTGAAGTGATATTTAAAGTGCGTCTTACGACCTTTCTTTGAATTATTCCTGAGTAATAGATAATTTCGTAGCATGCCGAAGAGGTTGAATCATGGCTTTACGCTAGGGAGAAGTTGAAAAAAGAGGCTGCCAGAGATATGGTTAACCGACGTATCGACTCGTAAGCTAGTTTCTGCTGCCAATACTTGATCATTCTGTTCATTGGCCTTCAGTATACATCGTCGTCTGCGCGAATTAGGATATACACAGGACGAGTTCCCCGCGCTTAAGGATAAGGAGTACGAACTATGGCATTCCATAGCGGCTGAACCCCGAGAGCTAACCGACAGGAGTGCGTTGTTCTAACATCTATCAATTGTCAAAGGCTAATCCGTTGTGCTTTCCGGCAGTATGGAAAAATATTCGGTCAAAAATGGAAGACATTATCCGTAGGACGAAGGAGAATAGGCGCCAGGCATGTCTGGAGGAACGTGAGCGTCGTCTCCGCAGCATCGGACATGAAACTCTTTCAACTCCAGAGGGAAAGTATTGCTTTTATTCCTTCGGAGAACTACTCCATCTCCCCGCTGCCGTAGCTTATCTTCGAGCGGACGGGTTGGACCGTACTCTCAGCGAGGCCAATAAAGAAGTCATAACCAACAAGATACTCGAGCTGGGAGCACTTAGGAAGCGCGAGATAGAGGAGAAAATTGAATCGAGAATGATGGAAGCATTGGCTGAGCATGATCTTCTGCCGTTTGACTTCAAGCTTCCGGAGAACCACCAGAACATGATGGAATACAAGTGTGCCTTCTTTGCCATCAAGGGGCTAAACTTGAATTGTCGTACGTTCGAGAACCTGTTGGCACTATACGAATGGGAAACATTATTCACATATCGTGCAAACAATCGACGTCTTGGAATCTACGAAAAGCTATTGGAAGAACACGTGCCGAACATCGAGGCGTGTGCAGTCGCGCTTAAGCTCACAAGGGCAGTCGGGGTTGGAGATCTAACTATGCGAGAACTAGATGCGTTGGGGGACGTTTTTGACTGCAATCTTTGTTCGGTGCGTTCTCAAAAGTATAAATGGTCAGCATTGGTGAGAGCAAGATCGATACGATCACAGAAGCCATGTACTAACACAAATGATGCCTAGGTTGAACACTTCTACAAGGAAAGAAAACCACCGTCCTGGTCTTTCTACGCAAGGTTCTTCTCTTCATTATTTTTTCGTGTTACAGGGATTCACTGACGGCGCCATAGGTCATACATCAATCATTCCTTGGGCGAAAATGACACTGGAGAATGTGTCCACTGTTCTTCAGAAACCAAAGCCCTGCTGAACCCGAAAAGTTGAAGACCGGGATCGGCTGTGATATTGGTCGGCTTTGATATTGGGCGGCGTTGCCGCCGAATTATGCCAGAAGGAAGAGACTTCAAGAGGTGGGTTCTACGAAAATAGTCGCCCTTGTTATTCCATGTGTTCCTTGTCCATCCCGTATTCTTCTTGTACATGCGTTTACCCAAATCAAAGAGAAAATATACTTCTTTTTAGTTTCTCGTAATCTAATATGTGCAGTGTCGATCATTCTTCGGCAAATTGCGAGACTGCGGCTCGGCCAGTCAGAGGTGAGAAACGTCGTATGTTCTAGGCTCCTACGTACTTCGACAACCACCTCGTCCAAAACTTAGATGTCGTGAAGAACGCTTCTACTATTGTGGTGAACATAAATACCTCTGAACCTTAGTGTCAAAACAATATCTTCAAGCATGAATGCTGACTTGGGTCCAAGCGCGAAGCCCATTGCATTTTCGAATTTTCATGCTTCGATCAAACTCTCGGTTTCGCTGATAATAGCCACATGCCCGGCTCACAACACTCGGATTCCGTCTCCGTCTGGTGCTTGTATGAGACGATGGACAGCGAGAGCGAGGCACAGTCCTGGAACACCCTAGAGGTGAGACAAGGACAGACTTATTATTCAATTGGGGCAGACCTGCGGGCATGTGGCCGTATCTAATGTACTTCTAGGAAGTTAACTGGGATCACGAACATTGGTACATGAAGTTCATTAGCTTAAACGATTGGTTATAGCGCAATATTCATTATTCATTCACAGCTTCGCATAGTCCCCCTTTGCAGGCGGCACTCCATGAGGGTTGAACTTCAGGGCCTCCTTGTTCCGGAACACATCTTGTGTAATCGAGCGGTACCCAGCAACGGTCATCGTGATGTCCAAGTCCGCCAGGAGCGACTTCATCACATGCCGACAGCCTGGTTCGCCCTCGTGCGCCATTCCCCATACATACAGCCGACCCACCATCACAGCGTGTGCGCCCATTGCAATGGCCTTGAAGACGTCCGAGCCTGTGCGCACCCCAGAGTCAAACAGGATCGTCATCTCTGAACATAAGGGCCAAGTGTCAGTATGAGATTGCATATAACAGTCACCACTCACTGTTCCCGACGGCTTCGACAATCTCCGGGAGTACCTCCAGGCTCCCCACCGCTCCATCGACCTGACGGCCTGCGTGATTTGTTACGACGATGCCTTCGCACCCAATGTCGAGCGCTCGCCGCGCATCTGCAGCGCTCTGGATGCCTTTGATCACGAATGGACGACCCCCGGAAATGCGCTTCCACTGTACAAAGAATATTAGAGCAGGCTTTGACGGCGAGGGAGAACACAGGCACCTCGCGAATAAGCCAGAGCATCTTCTCCCAAGTGTGCGCTTTCCCGTGCCACACACTCGAGTCGATCCACTTGCCAGAGTCCGCGGCTTGTGCATCGCCGTACTTGCGCATAAATACCGGGTCAGACTTGCCTAGCTCGTTGCCAGTCTCACCCGGAGCATAGTAGAAGACATAGTTGGCAAGTGCGATGTCGGTCGGCCGCCAACCAAGCTGCCAGGTGTCGACCGTCAGCATGAGCACGTCGAATCCGCTTTTCCAGGCGCGCTCAAGAAGACTAATGGTCTGTGCAGCAATGAGAAACTGGCCGGGAACAGAAGCTAGTATACTTACCACATCATCGTCATGACCCATGTAGAGCTGGAAGAATCGTGGAGATCCCGCTCGTGGGGTTCCGCCGTTCGGACCGTCATACTTGTAGACAGCGTTGCTCTCGTTCTTGATGCCAGCACCGGCGTCATTGGCAGCCGCGACATCTTCGATGGTATTTGAGGCAGCCGTGGACAGGCAGTACTGAAGACAGAAAGTGAGTCGAGGACACTGAATTATATTGTGAGGTCACTCACAGGGATACCTAGTTCGCCTGCGATCTTCGCAGGGACAAGCTCGCCCTTTGGGCTGTACAATTTGTTGATGCCTATGGGCGCGAAAAGGACAGGCGCAGGGATCCGGTGTCCAAACAGTGTTGCTGCAAAGGATCAATCAGCAATTCATAGCGAAGTCAGGAGCGCACATACTCGTCAGATCTCGCGTATTCGTGTCCACGAGCATGCGTGGTATGATACGCCAGTGGTAGAATGCCTCGCGGTTTGCGCGGTCTGTCCATCCCAGGCCAGCATTTGAGTTTGCATAGAAGAAGCCTCGATCATTCAGCTTCTTCTTTGTAGACTCGACCAGCTCGTCGGGGTGCGTCGAGAAGTTTGGCACTAGAAAATATCATTGAGCATGAGAACACTATGACCGAAGTGGCACCCACAAATGCCCTTGTCGCCGCCGTTGCGAAAGACTTCGCGCTGGTAGAGCGAGTAGTGGGGAGAAGGTCCTTGAGGTTTGTTTGTTGGATCCATGTTGAATAAAATTACAATTGTTTTTACGATCTTTTATACGCTTTCTCCAGGCGGAGAAGGGCGTCCGTCAATTGCAGTGCAGCTTTCCTTTCGATCTGGATCAAACGCCGATGAGTCAAAAAATTTGTCGAGGATCCAGTATATGGTAAAGCTCTGCAAACGGAAGACCGTTCGGAAAGGTTGTATGTAGCAGGTCGAGGAGCCACAGCGTCATGGTCGGTGTATAAAAATAGCATAGCTGGTATCGAACAGCGGGACTCCTTCTTTTCTTCGGGGTTCCTTTTTCTGCTAAGGCTCCCGCAATTCACGGAATAAGACAGATCTCTTATGATTCGGAAAAATGTATATTATTGTTTACTTATAGAGACATTTCGTACGTACTCGCCTCTGGGTCTCCGTTCGCACAAGAAAGATCTGAGGAAATACGAGGATGTCAGCGTGTAATAGAGAAGTGCGAAAGCAATGGATGGAAATGTTTCAGAATGTTAGAAGTATGGGTATCATCAAGCAACTCGCGAAAGCTGTATGACTGTTGAGCTTGATATATAAAATTTGTTCATCTTGTTGTGGAAAGTGGGGGGAGGGGGGACATCCGACAGAAGCAGGGAAAGGCTTACCGTAGGACATTCCATCATGTGTACTATGGAGTACTAGACGCTAGTTTGTTGTATAAGTTAGTAGTAGTAAGTAAGTATTCATGGGGCTGAACCGATTATGTTTGAGATGATGTCAGGAAGAAAGAAAGAAAACCGTGGTAAAAGGATGCAATTATGCAAAAAATGGGGCACCGTGCCGTGAGCCTGAGACTTTGGTGCTGTTATAGATTCCAAAGAAAACATATTTTTACACATACATCTATATACAAGGCTTTTCTCAAGAGGATCAGGAGAAGGGGAAATCTTCTACAGTATGGGTGGAATGGTTTACCAAAGGCTCGGAACTCCTATATAATCAGCTATTTTCGATGCATTAAAAGAGCCTTGTTTTTTGGATCGAAAGTCACTTCCGAATGGCAAATGACTTGTAGGTGGCAGAAACATGTCAGCGCACGCATGGTAAAAGCTACACAGGGGGGCATACCTTTTTGCAATATGGATCTTCAATGTCGTTACACAGGGAGCAGTGAATATCACACACGCTTTATCACAAATTTTGCACTTTTTCCCCTTGGCCTCGGGCGTCTGTGTGCACACTGCGCAAGAGCACAACTGTACTAAATTTCCCGTAATCGCTGTAGTGTTGGTGAGAGACATTGCGATTGGTTCTTGAGGGTAGTCTACGAAAGAATGATTAAAAACAAAAAGCGACCCGTACTTCTCGTTCCTGATAGTTATTGTGCATATCAGCGCCTGAGAGAAAATGGCATGGAGAACAGAACACGCACAGATGCACGAAATTCTTCATTTTCGCAACTTCTTGTCTAGCCGTAGTGAGGTGCCCGACCTTCGACAAGTCAGCCTTGCATATATGTCAATATTAACAAAGCCACGCACCAATTCTTTCCAGTCCATTACCTGCCGGAAATCAGGTTCGCACCGAAGGCAGAGAAAGACACGCCCGAGGGCTTGTAACTGGACCATAGACTTGTGAGCTACACCCAGATTCCGGGCAAGAGCGATCGCAGTCGTTATAGCCAGTGGGTCAGATTCGACATTTGCAAACCAAAAAGTATGTTGCCAGGTTGGTCGCGTATGATGATAGTAAGACTCCTTCGAGCTCTTCCAGTCCGCATCCAATATGTCCATAATCGATATGGGCCCGCCACGATTTGGCCATTGACTTTTGAAGAACGCGCAATTGAGGTTCGCCGCCACGACTAAGGCGGAAATAGAATTCAATTCGTCTCTTTGGGCGCGTTCGAAGTCACTCGCAATCTCCTTCACGTTGCCATTTAACATCCAAAAGAAACGAAAATGTTGTTTCACCACGTCGTATGAGATTGTAAAATATTGCAGAGCCGATTTTGCCATGCTTGTCGTGTTTGACGAAAACCCTAACTCGGCAAGAGCGTCCAACGTGCTGGATATGCATCTTGCAATTGCCTGTCCCATCGTGTCCAAACCCGCACCATGCATTACCTGACGTATGACCTGCAGATCGTGTTGACTGATTCTATTTTCGAGTGGGTCTGCGTGTACGATTCTATCGACATCAGGCTGTTGAAGAAGAGTCATAAAGGGGATCAAGCAGGATTTTCCTTTATCAGACATCAGAAAGGATTTTGCAACTTGCTTGACTTGTCCGTCG
This sequence comes from Trichaptum fuscoviolaceum, assembly GCA_910574455.1. NCBI lineage: Eukaryota > Fungi > Basidiomycota > Agaricomycetes > Hymenochaetales > Trichaptaceae > Trichaptum > Trichaptum fuscoviolaceum. The sequence goes on from CAJSYZ010000006.1 coordinate 1,381,942, forward strand.
CGCTCCTGGAGGAGATGATCGCGAGCAATCTCAACCTTTTTCTCCCTCCTTAGACGGATCGTTTCTTCCAACTGTGGCAAAATTTTGAACCACGCTGATTGTACGTAAGTAGGTGGTCGTGGAAACTAGTGGTTCACACCTACCACATTCAGTCAACCCGCGCGGTTGATCGATCAAGGTCTTCCATGTCCAACCTTTCGCGTCGTGATCCGTAAGAAAGTCTTCGTCGGTGTAGCCGAGGTTACGCAATCGATGATGAATCCTGACATACGAATGGTTAGCAATGGCTCATAAGTGTAACTAACACCCCACACTCACTGCTCGCGTCGTTTTGCTTTCTTGATCGCTAGTTCTTCTGATCTCACTTTACCTTGCTCATTCATCCAAGCTACGATTTCCCTGTTGTGCTGAAATTACTTGAACAACCGCATATCAGAAAATACAAGTAAACTCCAATTGCTTACCTCCCGCATCTCGTACAACTTCCGTGATTGTAACTTCAAATATTCTCTCTTATCTTCTTCGTTTTTGACCACATTCATATATCCCTCAATGGCACGGAGAACGAGTGGTCTATAGTACAATTGATCGTCGCCGAAGCACGACTGATCGACAGAAACCTCCACTGAGCGGCTTGTGAACCAATCCTCACACTGAGCTAGGTGGACCACTGCAACATTCATGAGTTAGGAGATTCACAAGAATCAGGCTGGTAAACATACAAGAGCTCCCTGGCACCAGTGTCGACAATTCGCCAATTGCCATGCCCTCAGGAAGTAGCTCTGCGCCGTCCACAAGTCTAAATAGGCCATAAGTGGAATGATCAAGTAAGTGGGCTAATCCTTACTCATTTGTGTGACACGCTTTGCAAAGTCTGGATCTCGTATGAACGTCAACGACTTTCGCGTAGGAGGCGAGACAATTCTGTCCAAATTATAGATCAGTAAAGACGCAGGCACAGCGATCAGATTCCTCACCATGCAGAATGTATCGTAAACCAGGCTCGCATATTGCGGGCTGGAAAGATCCGGAGGGCAAGCTGGCAACCTAACAGCTTTTTCAGCTGCATTCCATATATGTTTCTGGGCCTTGGACATCAACAGGTTCCTCATATTCTTATTTGTCCTTGCCATTCGCAGCACGTTTTCCGGAGATAGGTAAGATAAAATCTTTATAAAAACATTAAGCTCGTCACGCCTCGGAAATTCGTACGCACTCACTTCGAAAAGCACGTCCAGGGGCATGTTCATGATTGGGTACAACGCTCCTTGCAAGCGTCTTTTCTTTCGAGGCGCTTCTTTTCCCTCCGTCGCATTGTGTAAGAGATCATTGGGCCAAGCGTGCTTTCGGTCAGCGCTTTGACTGGAAGAACATCACATCAGCATATGTTTTGCGTTGAGAAATGATAACCGCATACCGAGACATAGTTTGAAAGATAGCCGAAATGGTCGCATTGTTCCGCCTTTTAACTTTGAGTTAAGTGTGGTTCAAGCAATGGCCGAGCCACAGAACCACGGTGAACCACAATTTGCGATGGAAGCGACGACCACTGTGGTTCCGAAAAGCAAGCGACGCCAGCCCCCGAACCACAATTAATCGATTTAGCCACAATCGCTATTCGTCCATGACTTGAACGATATGTGGTTCCTTTATCACGGCCACTGACTTAGGGAACACCATTGTGAAGCGTCGGCGCCCGACGCGAATGAGCAATTAGATACTGTGGTCACAATAGAGCCGCCCGATCGCCTCTCAAATAGCCCCTTGCAACCTGAAGACGTATCATAATCCGGCAAATCTTGTCGACTGGGCAAACCACAGTGCTCCAAATTCGTCCAATCGTGTACGCGCGATGGTCTCTAAACAGGCCTGAACGCCTCCACCACTAATTCCATTAGTACCACGTCCCAAATGGCTTGATGCTCTCAGATAACGTCAAACTGACCCCCAGAGGTGAATTGGAAGCTCGGAATCGCATCCTAAGCTCAATGGGCGTCGTAATAGCAATGGATACATACATGATCGCGTTCGGACGACCACATACTCTTCAAAGACCAATCACTCCTGCACCCGACGTTGGAGGGATAGTAAGGAAGACAGGCAAAGAGACTTGCGAACTTCGAAGGGGTGAAGCACAAAATATGAAGAAAGAGGAATTAGTGAACTCAATTTCCACGCCGTTCGACTCGAAGCTTCAAGTTGAATAGCGTGAGAAGATAGATTTCTGTATATAATTGTCAATTTTTTCTGAACCCGGCGACGTTTTCCTCAACCATCATCAACTTTGCGAGTACAAGTTTTCAAGCTGCGCAGGAAGTGAGATCAATAAACCTGATCATGATGGTACGTCCGTTGTTCTCTTCTTCTTTTCCTTCCCGAGACATCTGCAAAGATGAACAAAATTTCACATTCAAGCTCAACAGTCATACAGCTTCTGCTGCTTGATGAATCATCACTTCTGCAATTCTGATTCTTCCTGCTTTTGATATCATGAAATCTGGGCCATTGTTGACCTTTTGCTTTTAGAACCACATAGAACATGTCAAATATCAAAACGAAAAGGATGTGGTGCATCTTCTCCTGGAATGCGTGACATCTACTTTTCCCACTGTATCCTCTCTTTCAAGCCAGAGATTCAACGCTAAGATCAGGTCCACAAGACCCACGAGGGCCACCACCACCGCTGATGATAAAAGATGCGAAAAGTCATTTGGAACGGGACTAGAATGTACGTCATTTAGTTCCTCAATCTCCCTACAAATTTTACTTCGCCTTCAAGTTCAAGATGAACAAACTTTATATATCAAGCTCAACAGTCATACAGCTTTCGCGAGTTGCTTGATGATACCCATACTTCTAACATTCTGAAACATTTCCATCCATTGCTTTCGCACTTCTCTATTACACGCTGACATCCTCGAATTTCCTCAGATCTTTCTTGTGCGAACGGAGACCCAGAGGCGAGTACGTACGAAATGTCTTTACAAGTATACAATAATATATAATTTTTTCCGAATCATAAGAGATCTGACTTATTCCGTGAGTTGCGGGGGCCTTAGCAGAAAAAGGAACCCCGAAGAAAAGAAGGAGTCCCGCCGTTCGATGCTATTTTTATACACCATCCATGACGCTGTGGCTCCTCGACCTCCGACAACATTTCCGAACGGTCTCCCGTATGCAGAGCTTTACCATATACTGGATCCTCGACAGAAAATTTTGAGCCATCGGCGATTGTTCCAGATCGAAAGGAAAGCTGCACTGCAATACGGACGCCCTTCTCCGCCTGGAGAAAGCGTATAAAAGACCGTAAAAACAATTGTGATTTATTCAACATGGATCCAACAAACAAACCTCAAGGACCTTCTCCCCATTACTCGCTCTACCAACGCGAAGTCTTTCGCAACGGCGGCGAGAAGGGCATTTGTGGGTGCCACTTCGGTCACAGTGTTCTCATGCTCATTGACTCTTTCTAGTGCCAAACTTCTCCACGCACCCCGACGAGCTGGTCGAGTCTACAAAGAAGAAGCTGAATGATCGAGGCTTCTTCTATGCAAACTCAAATGCTGGTCTGGGATGGACGGACCGGGCAAACCGCGAGGCGTTCTACCACTGGCGTATCATACCACGCATGCTCGTGGACACGAATACGCGAGATTTGACGAGTATGTGCGCTCCTGACTTCGCTATGAATTGCTGTTTGATCCTTTGCAGCTACACTGTTTGGACACCGGATCCCTGCACCTGTCCTTTTCGCGCCCATAGGCATCAACAAACTGTACAGCCCGAAGGGCGAGCTTGTGCCTGCGAAGATCGCAGGCGAACTAGGTATCCCTGTGAGTGACCTCACAATATAATTCAGTGCCCTCGACTCACTTTCTGTCTTCAGTACTGCCTGTCCACGGCTGCTTCCAATACCATCGAGGATGTCGCGGCTGCCAATGACGCCGGTGCTGACATCAAGAACGAGAGCAACGCCGTCTACAAGTATGATGGTCCGAACGGCGGAACTCCACGAGCGAGATCTCCGCGATTCTTCCAGCTCTACATGGGTCATGATGACGATGTGGTAAGTATACTAGCATGTGTTCCCGGCCAGTTTCTTATTGCTGCACAGACCATTAGTCTTCTTGAGCGCGCCTGGAAAAGCGGTTACGACGTGCTCATGCTGACGGTCGACACCTGGCAGCTTGGTTGGCGGCCGACCGACATCGCACTTTCAAACTATGTCTTCTACTACGCTCCGGGCGAGACTGGCAACGAGCTGGGAAAGTCTGACCCGGTATTCATGCGCAAGTACGGCGATGCACAAGCGGCGGACTCTGGCAAGTGGATCGACTCGAGTGTGTGGCACGGGAAAGCGCACACTTGGGAGAAGATGCCCTGGCTTATTCGTGAGGTGCCTGTGTTCTCCCTCCGCCGTCAAAGCCTGCTCTAACTTCTTTGTTCAGTGGAAGCGCATCTCCGGAGGCCGTCCGTTCGTGATCAAGGGTATCCAGAGCGCTGCAGATGCGCGGCGGGCGCTTGAAATTGGGTGCGAAGGCATCGTCGTAACAAACCACGCAGGCCGTCAGGTCGACGGAGCGGTGGGGAGCCTGGAGGTCCTCCCGGAGATTGTCGAAGCCATCGGGGACAGTAAGTGGTGACTGTCATCTGCGAGCCCATACTGACACTTGCCCGTACAATATTCAGAGATGACGATCCTGTTTGACTCTGGGGTGCGCACAGGCTCGGACGTCTTCAAGGCCATCGCATTGGGCGCACACGCCGTGATGGTGGGACGGTTATATGTATGGGGAATGGCACACGAGGGCGAGACAGGATGTCGGCATGTGATGAAGTCGCTCCTGGCGGACTTGGATATCACGATGACCCTTGCTGGGTACCGCTCGATTACACAAGACGTGTTCCGGAACAAGGAGGCCCTGAAGTTCAACCCTCATGGAGTGCCGCCTGCAAAGGGGGACTATGCGAAGCTGTGAAGGTACATACATGTATATTGAACACACGCCATAGACGAACGCAAGTCACAGATTTAACCTGATCGAATCATGTTCCTAACGTACTTACCAATGCAGAAGTGATTATGAGAAAGTATGTACTTGTAATATGAGTCCCGAACGCAGAGCGTCCCGTTGAATGCAGGCTGCCGAACGTTATATTAGTCTAGACGAGAGTCAGAGACGGCAACCAGAACCTATCACGCAGAAACATGTCTTCTCTTAGACACAGTTATCCTCTTGAATATTTGGTAAGGTCAGTAGGACAGTGAAGCAGCACCGAACTGCTCTAGGGCGAGTGGGGTATGTCAGTGTCAGTTTCGGACGATGTATGCAGTTGCGGTCATAGGCTATTGCCTATGGGTCGTTTTCTCCTGTTGCTTCGTATAAATACAGCAAGATACGGCCGCATCCTCACAGGTCTGCCCAGATCGAGTTGTAAGCCTGGTTCATGTGAGTCTCTACGAAAGAGAACGGATCTTGTCTTTGCTTGGGTCCAAGTCAGGATGGAAGTTTGTAGATGATACTTCGACATTAGAGTTGTCTGTTCACCATAATACAGTGGCGAAAGGCCAAAACCCGCCTCTGGGTACAGGCCGGAATTTTGCGTGAAAACTCGCCATACTGAATTTTTTGTAATCAAAGTAAGAAAGATATGTCGATTTATGCAATAAAAAAATTTCCGATCTATGTTTCAAATTTTTTTGAAGGACATGAATAATTTTTCGTGAGATTTTAGCCTTTATTGGCCTTGGACTGGCTGGAAATATAATTGGGAGTGATTTCCGAGCCTTTCTGGAAAGCTTCCAATTAAGGTTAAACAGCTGGATAACCTTTGCCGGGATACCGGAAAAAGATAAATTCCGATTAAAATTTCTTGTACTAGCCCCACTCAATTCTGTGTTGGTAAGGTGTGTTGGTATTTTGCTCGGCATGACAAGCTACCATGCGAGCGGTTCGGACCAACGACACCAACACAATCCGGAACTGAGAGGTTGTGTTGGTAAACTTGAGAAATAATTGATCCCGCATGCATGCTGTCAAGCGGAGCTTAGAATTTCACAAGTTGAAGCCGGATTTGGTAGCTTACACATGCAAATTGCTCAAAATGTCAAGCAAGACCGATTTACCAACACGACCAACAGCGTTTTTCGCTGTTGGAGTTGTTGGTAAGTTTTGTCGCTCAAAAAGGAAGCCACCAAGGTCCCGGGTCTTTTAAAGTTCGAAATTTTTGTCCCAGAGAAACGGTACAAGCCTCTGCCGATACCAACACACCTTACCAACACAGAATTGAGTGGGGCTACTGACAATTTTTCTGCTTGAGGCCCATCGGATTGCGAAAAGACGTTGATTCCGCTTCAAGTTGTTCCGAACCCGTGGGAAATAGTTAAAAGAGCTGCAGCCCCAAAATAAGCAAGATGTTTCAAATTCAGACATGAGATTTTTTTCGGAATCATTTTTGTGCAAAATTAATCTATAAGAATTGAAGATACACTGCATTAGAAGCTATTTATACAGTTTCAGGGTTATTGGTTAAGTTTTGTGTCCGTAGAAAGAAAAGTTTTGAGGGGGTTTCCGAGAGGCTGGATTTAGCCTTTCGCCACTGTAGTAAGTGCGTTCTGCTTGATCTTTCCATTTTCTTCAATCGTAAATGAAGAACATGAACGTCGAGCAATGATATCGGCCTTAGTAGCCATGAACATTGGTCTGCTGTCTACTAAGAAGCAACTTTCGTTCGTAAGCAGAACTTCGGACTCATCTCATCGGAGTCCGCGCGATTTGCCGAACCTCAATGATCGACGCAGGATTTGCACATATAGAATGGTGGGGTAAAAATTATATTTAGCTTTGGTGGGAGTGAATGCATGTATAAAATGCATGTATAACAAGGATACCATGGGATGATCAACAGATCCGTAGAATATCAAGTGCGACTGTTTCCAGCTCACAAGAAACCCTCATGAAGTCTCTTCCTGACTCGCCGGCAGCAACCCACGCCGACTGTGAAAGCCCAATCCCGGTCTTCAACTTTGCGGCCTCAACAGGGCTTTGGTTTCTGGTGAGCATTCAACACATTCACCAGGTTCCTTGCCGTCCAAGGAGTGGTCGGTGTATGACCTTTGGCACCATCAGTGAAGCCCTATAATACTAAAAAGAATTATAAACGAACCTTGCGTAGTAGGACGAGGACGGTGTTTTCCTTTCATAGTAGAAGTGTCCAACCTACACATCAGTTGTGTTAGTACATGACTTCTGTGATCGTATCAATCTTGCCCCTCACCAGCATAGACCATCTATACTGTTGGTATTGTATTTTACAAAGTTTGCAGACAAAAACGTCGCCCAGCGCATCTAGTTCTCGCATAGTTTGATCACCAACTCCGAGTGCCTTTGCGAGCTTATCCGCGATTGTGCACGCCTCGATGTTCGGCACGTATCCTTCCATTAGACCCTCGTAGATTCCAAGACGTCGATCGCTCGAACGATAAGTCGATAATGTACTCTCTTTGTATTGTTCCAACACGTTCGAGAACGTACGAATACTCAAATCAGGCCGTTGCTTGATGCCAAAGAAGGCGCACTTGTATTCCAACATGCTCTTGTGGTTCTCGGGAAGCTTGAAGTCAGGCTGCAGTAGATCATGCCCAGCCAAGGCATCCATCATTCTCAGATCGCATTTCTCCATTATCTCTTGCTTCCGAAATGCCCCCAGTTCGAGTATCTTGTCGGTTATGACTTGTCTATCGGCCTCGCTGAGAGTGCAATCCAACCCGTTCGCTCGAAGATAAGCCACGGCAGCGGGGAGCAGTAGAAGTTCTCCGAATGAATAAAAGCAATGCCTTCCGTCTGGAGAGGAAAGAATTTCATATCCGACGCTGCGAAGACGGTATTCACGCTCCTTCCGACATAACTGGCGCCTACTCTCTTTCGTTCGCCCAATAATGTCTTCCATTTTGGACCGAATATTATTCCATACTGCCGGCAAGAAACAACAAATTAGCCTTTGACAACTGATGGACGTCAGAACAACGCACTCCTGTCGGTAAGTTCTCGGGGTTCGGCCCTTATGGAGTGCCATAGCTCATATGTCCCATCCTCGCGCGTAGGGAAATCGTTCTGTGTATATCCTAATTCGCGCAGGCGACGATGTATGCTGAAGGCCAATGAACAGAATGATCAAGTACTGGTAACAGTAACTGACTTACGAGTCGATACGCCGGTTAACCATATCTCTAATAGCCTCTTCTTTCAACTTCTCCCTAGCGTAAAGCCACGATTCAACCTCTTCGGCATGCTACGAAATTATCAATTACTCAGGAATAGTTCAAAGAAAGGTTGTATGGCGCACTTTAAATATCACTTCAAGCTCCTGACGTTTGTTTTTCAGGAAAACAGCCTTCGTCTCCTTGTCAGCGAGTGAAAGAAACTGTTGCTTTGCGGTTTCGAATACTGGCTTATAATGTTTTCGCTTGCCGTCCTTGTATATTGCTTTAAAGGAGTAAGAGGTTGAATGGGTGGTGTGTGGTGCTCTATCGCGAGTCAGAACTTACTAGAGGAGTAGGGGATGACCATCGCAAGGTCCTTAGCACGACGGTCGAGTTTATCTTCGCCGAAGATCAATCTATATGTAAAGATTCATTAGTAGCTATTTGTCGGAGGGGTGAAGGTTAGAGAACTTACTCAGACTTGAAACACTTCCTGCATAGCCGATACCTCATCCGTATGTCTAGCTGACTGACATGAGGGGCCAAACAAGACTGCAAGGTATTTGTCAAACATTGGATGAGTGATACGCTTTCGACTGCTTACCATACAGAAGTTGTCATACACAAGACTAGCATATTGAGGGCAGTTGAGATCGGGTGGGCATGCAGGTAACTCCACCGCTCGTATAGCTGTAGTCCATATTGTACTTGAGGACTTGGACATCAACAAGTTTCGCAGCGTTTTTGACGCCCTTGCCATTGCCAAGAGATCTTTTGGAGATAGATGACGGGCGATCTTCATTGAATGAGCTAGATATTCAGTCATCCATGCAGGGCGAAACTCACTTCACAGAAGACGTCAATGGGAATAGTCATGATCAAGCTCAGTTTCCCTTTGGTACGCCTCCTCTTTTCGGTCTTTGGAGTTGCTTTGTCCGTCTCTTGCACGTCCGAAGTTGTAGTCTTTGTTAGCGCGCTACCTTTGCGACGCTTTGGAGGCCTTTCGGAAGGTTGGTCATCTCGAGTGGGCGAAGCCTGTCTCCTGAAACGCGACTATGAGTTTCATTCGCGATAACGTCTTGAAAGAACTTACTTGGACGAACGAGTGGTCGGCATTTGGAAGTGCAATGTAAGAGGGTGGAAGATGTCGGGCTGGAAGACGGAATTCGGCCAGTTATATATGTTCAAGCGAAGAGTTTGTGGTTCTGTGGTTCAGAGATTGTGGTTGGTGGCAGTGTTGACTAGACCATGCCATTGGTGAGCCTGACACAATGGAAAGGCTTTATCTGATCGCCAGCAGCGGTAGTTCCGATGAGCATAACGACAAGACGGTGGAAATTGGGAAAGGACTCTGTTTGTGTTGACGTTGATGTTTGAACTTTCATAGTTTGAATGGTCGCAAAGGCTAGACAGTGAATAGTATTGCGCACCTTCGCGATGCTCCGATCCAACAAAAGACAGACAGTAAGTAGCAACATTTCGAGGCAACTATGAAAGCCTTGTTCGACATAGACATATGATAGCAGCTTAGGCCAGCCTGACTCGAGCGAGGCAGCAGATCATGACTTGACACGAGCAAGACCCCGTCCAGTAACAGCAAATAACTGAAGCATATGGCAATAGGACAGCAAATGATGAGCTTGATGAAGCTGATGACTCGGAGTATGTATTCTAAGTTCTTGTTGTGACGCCCAATGTTCAAAGTCGTGTTGTTGCAATTGGTGGTGAGACACGACGCGACTTTGACGCGTTTCTTGTTCAACTCTCTGCCAGCGCCGACGGAACCGAAGACAACAACCATACAAGTTTCATAGTTCTCTTAGATCAACCATCGTATGACGGAGACTGCATCGAGCAAAGGACCGCCATTGCACGGAAACTATCATGGGTGAGCTTCTAACTACACATCTCTTACGGTCAACTAAGACTTTTTGTAGTTATTACACTAAACGTGCCTTCACTCGTGATCCTCGATTGGCGCTGATACCGAAGGACACTTTCAAGAATGCACGGGTGCTTGACATAGGGTGCAATGAGGGCGTGGTCACTTGCGAGGTCGGTGAGCAATCTTGTTGCTGTTATTGTGTTAGGCTAACTCATACCTGATGACCAGCTCAATTATTCGGTGCAAGGGAAGTAATTGGGGTCGATATTGACGACAGCCTTGTCCGCGCTGCGTGGAAACGACGGCGAACCGTCTGGAGTCAATGGCGGCCTCCTGCACCTACGAACTCGAGCTCAGACTCAAGGCCAATTAAACGACCCAAACTAACAACTGAGGAAAGCAGCACTGAAGAACTCGATGGAATTGACACATATCCCGCTGCATTCGAATATATGTTCGGCCCACTCCTCATTCCGCCTTCTACGCCTCAGACAAAGACCGTGTTCCCGCACAACATCTCTTTCCGAACGGCCGACTGGGTAAACAAAGGCATCGTCGAAGACAGGGAGCTCTACGATGTTGTCCTTGCGTGCGTATTGCTTTCAGTCCTCTTACACTTACAGGGCTGAAGACTTATTATTCCATAGGTTCTCAGTGTCAAAATGGATACACCTGAACGACGGCGATGCAGGGATTGAACATTTCTTCCGGCGTGCGTATGATGTCCTCAAACCCGGAGGCGCCTTCATTCTCGAACCTCAAGAGATAGAGTCTTATGCAAAGGCGAAGCGCATGGATCCTGTACGATCGAGTTACTCATTGAGAATGAAGGCACTTATGCTACTTAATCCAGAAACTGAAAGAGGTCGCAAAGGGGTCTCAAATTAAAGCCGTCGCCAGACTTCGAACGTATCCTCGTCGAGCTTGGATTTGAACAACCGGAACACCTCGGCTCAACGGGCAAAGGAGGTGAGTGTACGAACGAAATCCTAATCCCCCTCTCTCATAAGAATACAAGGCTTCCATCGACCGGTCGACCTGTATCGAAAGCCTTCTGTGTTGTGAATCCGCCGCCCCAATGTCTTTGATTTTGCAAAGATGAGATCTCGTTAAATTACAACTGTGGCAGATAGCATGAAAGCAAAGCCGTCTAAAATGTCTAATGTAAGTCCCTCTTCTGAAATAGCTATATAATCTAATGATCAGAAACGTGATAGATCGCGCCCGAAGATCCCTATCAGCACGAAGTTAGCTTGCTGTCATGGTTTGTATACAACAGTACATCTTACAATTGAGGAACCAGTAGAACGGTACGGTGATCCTATAAAAAGATGGTGAGCAATGTTCTGCGTCGAAGCAAGAGTGCCACCCACTTGTTGCGAATGCTCAGAGTACGAGTGAAGTACGCGGAGCGCCATAATAGCCAAGCAAGCCGACTGCGACAAGACGAATCGTTAGTGTCCACCATGCGCAATAATTCTTGTCACAGTACCCTGCTTCTTTCCCCTTTGGCCCACTCTGAACATTCGTTCGGTCATATAGCGCTTTCCTAGGTAACACATCAACTCATGTCAGCCACCTGCCGCATATCACGAACAACAAGCAACCTACCAGTTTCCTAGATATGCCAAACTTCCCTGATTCTTGAAGTGGAACGGCTCCGATGTTGATTTCTCCTTCGCAAGACGGTTCACGACGCGAGTGACGTATTTTGCCTTTTGTGCTGCCACTGTAAACGCCGCAATGTTAATCTATATGCGTTCTTTGTCCGAACTGATGGTCAGCATACCTTGTGCAGTTGCTGGGAGAAGATCGTCTTTGGTAACCGCTGCATCCCCGATTGCCCAAATGTTCTGGTCGATTGAGCCGTCCTTACGAATAACATGGAGATTCTCGTCCGTAAGTAAGCTTAACGAGGAAACCCAAGGTCAACGATGACCTGCTAGCATTCTTTCAGGAGCTTACCTTCCGGTTTTTGCATCCTTCTGCATCTCCTCGATGGACTTGATCAACGGATTGGGAGCGAGACCAGTTGACCAGACAAGCAGTCCGAACGGCACTGCCGACGAGTGTTATAAAGCTCGAAGACCTGGTGACTAACTGGACCAACCTTCCCCTTGCTCCTTCACATGCAAGACGCCCTTAACAGAATCTCGTAAGGTCGTGCTGAACCGATACTCATGAAGTGTACTTACATCTTCGACCTTCTCCACATGGTGTCGAAGCTTGATGTTGATACCGTCTCGAGCGAACTTGCGCTCAGCATACCTGTGGTCGTCGTTTGTCAGTCTCAAGGATAAACGAGGATGGGAAACTTACTCTGCAAGCCCCTTTTCAAACCCGCCAAGCATCCTACTAGCAACATCATACAGCGTGATACGTGCCATGCGTACCAAATGGGGGCTGAAGTGTTTTCTTATGTCTGTTGCAAGTAAATCATGCAACTCTGCGGCGAACTCGACTCCTGTCGGGCCAGCCCCAACGATGCAGAAATTCAACAGATTCCTGCGTTGGATATCTGACAAGACTGGCTGGCTAGCTTCTTCAAAGCCTAAGGTCGTGTGTCAGGTCTTCCGATGTGACAGAAAAGATGAAAGCGTACATTCCAGTATCCTTGACCGGATTGCTCTCGCATCCCGGACATCCTTGAGGAAGTAAGCGTACTCTTTGACTCCAGGAACATTGAAAGCTAATCGTGCATCAAGTACGCATCGTCATTATTAGGAGAACGGTGACTGACTCTGAGCGTATGCCCCCACGGCAATAATCAGTTTGTCATAATGGATTGTGAACTCAGGCAATGCCACTTTCTTCGCCTCAGTATCCGCCTCCTCTGATGGAGAGTGCTCCTCGGGTGCAGATTCCGAGTCGGCCAAAGAAGAAAGTGCGAAACTTCTCCGAATGCTCCGTGGGTCAAATGAACTCTTGTCATTCCCCGGTGACTTAGAATCGACCTTCGAGTTCAAGTTAGGAGCTGCATCACTTTTCAGGCGCTCATATCGTGACGGCAACGGCGTTGCAGGTACCTGTGTGGATGATAAGAATAACACGTATCAAAGGAGGTGCTAAGCACGCACACAAGTGAGAGTTCTCTGATCGAAATCTTGAAAACGCATGTGATTAAATGATAATAGAAGTCATATTGACCCGTACCTATTTTATCGCACCAAGCCTGATAAGTTGTCTGATAAATATGGCGTCAGAAAATTGTTCTACACTTGTGATATCGTGGTAAACACGTACAGCTTGCGGTGCATAACGCCGAACCTACGAGCAAAGAAGTCAGCCTAATACATCTCCAAACAGAATTGGACATGAAAGCACACAGGTTCTATAGCACACCTGAACTCCAAAGTGCCTACAGCACAGCTAGCCAGAAGCGGCGTGAAATTGAAATACGAGGACGCGGAGACCATTGTCACATCTTGGTTTGTAGTTCCACGAAGGTGAATGATTTAATCAGTAATTTATAGCAAATATATACAATTTAGTAAGACTCACCCCAACGCTTTTTGTCAACACCTCTGAGCACTTCGTACCCTCCCCACCCAGACCCAACGATGACGAGGCGTTCTTTTTGGAGCGCTGCACTGGCGGAAAACGCTCGACATGGGTAGGCACGCGACAGGGATTGCCGGAGTGGGTATCGAGCTTGCAGACTTGATGTGAACATGATTCGTATCTGATATCGTCCCTTTCAGTCCCTGTATGTAGGAGGATGTATCTGAGTCTGTGAGGGCTGTTCAGGGTGTCTACTGAAGGTGGAAATTGAATGTGCCAGTCAGTTGTCGAGGTAAGGCTTCCACGATGACCGTGACATACCGGGCTCGAAGTCTCGTGAAAGTTGAGCCAACCAACTTCTTAGATTGTTATTAAACTTTATGTAGCCTCTGACTCTGGTGGGAGATGGTGGTACGGGTGGCAAGCGTCGAGTTCTTATTTCACCTGAAAGGTCGCCGGGACGAATCGGAACGACGTCCGCCCGCACGTCTGATGCGATTGGGTGCAGTGCTCAGCCTATCGAGTCATGTAAAATTTCCCTTCCTTGTCGGACGTTTCATAGGCATCGGAAGTAAGTGCAGCAGAAAGCAAGAAACGTTGGGGACACTGGCAGGCTGCGAGTGCTAATTAATTAGACTCAATATTGATGACGTCATCGCTCGAATAAACGGGAGAACATACAACTTGAAGGTAAAGTCTAAACGGCCCTGTCGATTCGCCAGAATGTCGTCCCAAATCAATCGTTTGATACAATGATGTGGAAAACTGCTTTCGTAGATGTCCTGACTGAAGTTACGACGGAGGTACATGCATACATACAGTGACTTGAATGCGAAGGTATTGACCTAGCGTATCATTCTCTTTAATTCCATTGCTTTTGCTAGCTTTTGAATTTCTGTGAGATTGCTATCGGGCTCAACAGTTGCATAAGTATTAGTAGAGAATCAAGTTGCGGAAGTAACATCACGGGCAGACGCGTTCAAGTGTACGGCTTTGTTAGGGGCAGGCTTTATGGCGTCCCTCACGTGCGGCCCGCCTTCGATGACAACCCGAGAGGCAGTGGAGTCCTCAAGTCCTCTCTCTTCAATTCTGTCTCGGTCATCCTGCAAGTTTAAACCTCCTAACACCAACGCATACTCGAACAATTAGCTATGGATGTCGAAGAAGAAGCTCGGCAGCCAAACTTTACAGACAAAATTGTGAGGCAAATGAAAGCACATCCGCTCATACCAGCAGGTAAGTCGGGCACAGGGACCACCTTGTCAAGCAATTTATCTGATTATTCTTCCCGTAGGTATGCTTGCGACGTGCGGTGCCCTGGGGATGGCATTCAAAAGGATGAATCAGAGGGATGCAATAGGGTACCAAAGATGGCTCCGCGCACGAGTGCTTGCACAAGGCTTGACAATCGTCGCCATCGTCGTTGCTGGCGTTCAGGAGGTCGGCATGGGCGCGCTTACTGGGCAGTTGAAGGCCGCGCAACCCCCAGCAACGACTGATCACGAAACGAGAGGCTTCGAGAGGCGCTTGAGGGAAGCGGAGGAAGCGCATAAGACGGAGACTATCGTTGCAAGCACTGGTGCTATTAGCGCTTCCACCGGTGCGGGTTCGGCCTCAACCTCTTCGCGGGCGTTTAGTGACGATAAAGACATTCGACCCCCATCAGTTCCCCCATCTCAGTCGTCCTGGTTGTCGTGGCTCGGGATATCAAGAGGATGAGGAGTGCAATTAAATATACTGTTTACAACGGTGAGATGCCGTGGTTTATCGTTCTATAAACAAAACTCACGACCCATGTAATGACGATCATATATCAATGTAGATTAATGTGTATTACTATCCCTTGTCAACTCGGACCTTTTACATCCATCCATGCCGGTTCTTCCTCTTTTCGGGGGCCACTAATTTGGTGGACATCACCTCGAGTAATATTGCACGTTGCGAAGTCCACGGAATAACTATCACTGGTGGGTTTATTCTCCTTGACCTATACTAGCACTGGAAGCAGACAGAGTAGTACGGTGAATGCTTTCCGTACGCCATGACCTGTCGCAACGCTAAAATTTGATATCATCGCAACCGCGTCTCTCCGATATACCCATCTATCCTGCTAGTGCCTCGCTTGCACCGTCTAACTGCAGGATCGCACTGTCAAGGTGATCTATGGTCTACGAACGTAAGAAGAAAATTAAATTTCTGCGAGTTCATGCAGATCAAAAGGTTCGATTGACTTTCATTCCCCATAAGGAAGGCGCCGTCTCGGAACCAATCTATCAGCTCTGCCTCGCCCCTCGAGGATTTGTTCCATCGAAGGATGGCTAATACACACGATGCCACTTCGTTATATGTCTCATGTGCAATACTCGGAGTGCATCCTTGTCGTGCATGGCGATTGAGCCGTTCGGATGGACCGTTCTCTCCTCTCTCGGACTGAGCAGGTACCGCAGTCTGCACGATCTGCTGAATGGAACATTTCCATGGAGACCGAGTTCCGTAACTACGTGCCTTTCGATTCAGATTTCTAGCTGGTCAATCTCTGAGAGCTCGTGCTGCAGACTCATAAATTGCTGCTCTTGCTCACTTGTGGAAAACCTCCCGTCGCAATGGCTTCGGACGGCTTCACTGCGCTCGATAATTAGCTGGACTATGGTTAATCGACATCGACCTTTCTTACTCTTCTGGGCTGGCCTTCGTGTTATTTACTTCATTACCCCAGATCGGTGCTCTTTATGACCTAGTGTCTATTTAACATTATGTTCAAAAGCGTCAAATCACTGAAGTCGCGTTTCAAATCCTCGAAACGAGTGGACGATACTTCAGGCCAGGCTGGACCTAGCACGCGCCCTGTAGCTCAGACAGCACCTTCAAAGAACGAGAACGGGAATGGTGCGAGTATCCGCAAGATTGCTGTACAGATCGAGCAGCAGACAACTGAAGAGGTACGACCTTCATCTCAGGCCTCGGGACAGCCTCCATCGCCTGTCTCAACCAAGCGATCCGTCCATTCGCGGCGCTCTTCACATGACCACCAATCCCATCGCTCCCACCAATCTCAACAATCAGCACATTCGCGACAATCTCAGCTTTCTTCGTCGTCACTTCATTCTGCAGCTCAATCACCCACAAGACCGGCTAGGCCACTTTCACCCGGTGTCTCCGAAGCCACGTATCCCGAAGCGCAAGTCGTATCAGCACCCGCCGCCCGATTCTCCCGGACACCGTCTTTCAATCAGCCGATTCCGAGCCCAGTGCCGCCCGCTTACAACTACAGTCGACATAACGTCCGCTACTCGTCGTACGGTGCGCAGACCGAAGGACCACCAGTCATCGACAGCGCGTGGTTTGTACCGGTCGCTGTCCTGGACAAGACAGTTTATCCGTTCGAGTACCAGTTTGGGGGGACTATCGGCGAGGGCGGGTTCGGAAAAGTGCTGTTAGGTCTAAATCTTGAGACGCGGCAGCAATATGCTATCAAGGTCGTCGCTATTCGTCGCTTGCGCAGCCGGAGGGAAACATCGAGTGTTGCGAATGAGATCAAGGCGCTGTGGAGAGTGAGCCAAGGAGAGTGTCCATTTCTTGCACGGCCTGCGAGGGTACGGGATTGGTTCTGGCAATATCGAGGAAACATTCATCTGGTCATGGTTAGTCGACTGCTGTCATCCCGTTTTTCGACGCCAATGACCCTCAAACATAGGAATACTATAAAGGTGGAGATCTAGCTCGAGGTTCTGACAGACACCCTGAACTTCGAGATCCTGGAAGATTTAAGCTAATGGTCGCAGAAGTCGTGAGCTAATGTCTGTTTTTTTGTTTCGTATTTCAGTTCATTTGTTTCCCTCTCCCTTCAGGTCATCGCTATACTCTGTCTTCACGATATGCAAATTATACACCACGACGTCAAGCCGTCGAACATCCTAGTCGATACAGAGGGCCACTGCATACTGTCCGACTACGGAGGGTCATGCGAGGCCTCTGCGGGGAAGAAAAGAACGTCATGGATGGAAGGAATGATTCCGATCTTCACCGTCCGCTACGCGGCTCCCGAATTGCTTCTGGACGGACCTGCTGATCTCTCCTATGGAACCGCTGCTGATTTCTGGAGTCTGGGTGCCACTCTGTTTGAGCTCGCAACTGGTCACGTAAGCGATATGCGCCCTTGCTATCCTCCATTGCGTATTGATATCTTCTTGACCAGGACCTTGTCGACGAGGTCGACGATGACCAGGCCGTTTTTGCCATCCGAGAAGGTCGGATTGACTTCGGGCAGCTCGTCCTCCTCACACCTTACCCAGGCCTTCGGCAGTTTGTCTCTGCGGTCAGTAGACATCTAATTATCGGTGCCTAATCTCAACGCTGATAGAGTCTCTGGTACAATGACCTTTGATTCAACAGATCCTAAACCCGGACCCTATACAGCGCCTGCAGGGACATGACGTCAAATCGCATGAGTACTTCGCGGAGTTGTATGTTCCTTGTCTATTCATGCCTGAGCGTTAAATCATTTCTGGCTTGTTTTGATCTTACAGCTCGCAGAGTGATTGGACGGCCATCTACATGAAGCAACGCCCTCGTGAGTGTCGTCGATAACTACTTATTATAGGCGATGATACTGACTACGACTGGGTTCCAGCATTTCGGTCAAACAAACAGCTTCCAGTCAATCCTCGGAATACATCATACGACTTTGTTGATAGGCCAGGCGAGAGACTGCTGGACGATGCGAATGAGGAAATCGTTTGTCGGTGGCTTGCAGAGGATGGCGTGGGTCTTCCGCACCATCGTGACTCGGACTATCATCGTAGACACCGCAATAACGCGCGCGTTGGTCTCCCAGAACTAGCGCGGAGGCAGGCAGATGCTGAACACTGGAGTCCGGAGGAGCAGTTACCTGCTCGTATTTAGGGCTTTCCGTTGGGTTGAAAAAGGGTGTCTTCTGCATGGACAACTAAATCCTAGTGCATTGATAGTAGGACCCTATATTTAATGGCTGACATATGTATTGCTAAGGTATCATCATGGTTCATGTATCCTTCCTCGAATACACTTCCTTCTCGTGAATGGCTAGCTCCAAACTTCATTTCATTTCGCTTCCACGATCTCCGAGGGTCCTTCAATGATGCGTCGGACAAGCGGTGCAATCGTTTTGCGAGTCTGCTTGGCGTCACCTTGCTCGTAGGCACGGGCCTTTCTCTCGCCAACACCGCCGTTAGGCATCGAGTTGCCCGCAAATTCCTCAAGATCCCATCGCTCGAAACCAAAATCTGACGACTCCACGCCAGCCCACAGACGCTCTTCAAGGCCACCTTCCGCTAGCTCGCGAACGATAAACAATGCCTGGCGACCCGCCGTCTTCCTCTTCTTTCCCCCTTTTTTCTTTTCCTTCTTGTCCTTCTTCTTTTCCTCTTTCTTCCTCTCCTTCTCCTTCTTCTTCTCCTCTTTTTCCTCCTTCCCCTCCTTCCCCTTCTTCTTCTCCTCTTTTTCCTCCTTCCCCTCCTTCCCCTTCTTCTCCTTCTTCTCCTTCTTCTCCTCCTTCTCCTCCTTCTTCTCTCCCTTCCGCTTTCCCGTCCAAGGGACCTCGGTAAGGGACTGTAAAGAGAAAGACCTTTTGCCCTTCTTCTTCTTCTTCCCCACGGAGAACGATGTGAGGATGCCTAGCACGTGAAGCCCGTTTTCGTCCATGAATGTATCAACTTCCCGCCAGAATCCTACGGTGTCCTTGGGCATCCAGGACTCAAGAGGCAAAGGAACAGTAGCAAGGCCCACATGAACATCTCGGCGGCCGGGTGTCCAGGAGGATTGGATGGCGTACTGTTTGTAATCTCGGCGCAATAGGTCGAGCGTAGTAAGGTGTTCAACAGCGCTCTTCTTATCACGAAGTTCTGTCGCCAGGTTTCGCACCAGTGGCGCTGCTGCCACATCCAATGGGCGTTTAGCTTGAGGCGATTTGGGCAATGCAAGTGAGGAGCGCGGAACGAGGAAGGCAGCTGCATCATGGTCAGCTTGCACCGCCTTCCCACCTTCCTTCAGTCCGTTGGTGTCAATGAGGATACCACAAAGCAGGAAGGTCGCGAGTTCCGGGGGGACATGAACGTCTGGGCCAGCCGTATTGAGAATATGAAGCGTGACAAGCGATGCGCAACTACCGGTAGGCACCTGTATGACTCTAGGACTGGCAGTATCGGTGTACAGCCCTTCATCCTCATGATGGTCAATGACGGCGACAACGGAAGCAGGAGCGGATTCGGTGAATTTTGAAAGAAGTCGGTTGTGGTCGACGAGAGCAAACTTGTCTGAAGGGAATGGTGTAGAAGGAACTTCGTCGATGCAGAGCAGCTCCTGTAGTTCCGTCGTGAGCGAGGCTAAAGAGAAAGCGTAGATGTTTTCAGGCCGCAGCTTAAGATCTCTGCGAGCAGTTTGTAGAATAGCGATATGGGGATTGCCAGTGGATGTCGAAGCAAACCAAGCATATGCCACCGAAGAAGCAATGCTGTCCAGGTCTATTGAAGATTTCTTAATCATTCGTCTCTCGCAGATACAATAGAAAAACGTACCTCCAGCCTCATTCCCCAAGACGACCGTCCATCCGTTAGCCTTTCCTTCCTTGACTGCAGTTAAATATCGTTCTTTCGAGTTCAACAAAAAGCTCGACAATGACTCGCGCGTTGGCGGTGCCGCATTCTTTGCCTTTGAAGAGAGAATGCGATGTTGAATCAAACGAAGACGAGCACCCAGACCCAAAACCAAAGCCATGATGAGTGGGGGTGAAACGCAGTACGTGCCTTAGAGACTTATAAGTTACATCCACTCCGGAGCTACCCTAAGCCGATACTACTAGACCCGAAGTTGGGAAGGTCAGTGCAAAATGTTCGTGTTGACACGAGACATGCAAAGACACTTGCTTATCGAAGTCGCCTGCAAATATCGCCGGCCCAATGTCCACACGATAGGGGCTTGGTAAAGCGTGGTGTCCAGAAGAGGTTTGACTCATGAGGACAGGAGGCGAAGATAACTTGAAATTTCTGGCTCAACTAAACTGGAACACAATTCGCGTCCGAGTCAAAGAAATGCATCTCGTGCTCGACGTGCTCGACGTTCTCCATGAGCGACTGAGCAGAATGTATGAGCATGAAGATGATTATGATTCGAATGTCATTCTACTGAACACGTCCCAAAAAAGGCTCCGTGACCTCATCCACTGGCAGTGCCAGTGAGCGTTGAACTTTAGACTTGTACCCTTTTACAGCGAATAGCAACTTGAAATGTCTTCTCGAGTCTCTTCAGCACTAAAAAGTCTCGCATCATATCGCGCTCAAAGCTCTCGCAGGTCTCAGGAAATTGTAGAGAAAGGACTCGTGCTGCTACAGAACAGGAACAGATTAACGGGGAATGACGATGATGGTGAGGTACATCTGCTTTACCCCATCTATGGTCTTTGCTTGACGAGAGACTGCAGCATGGTTGGAGCAACTGGCACTAGCGGCAATAGATGTAGGAAGACTACAGATTTCCGAAGTGAGGAACAATATCATATGCAAAGCTAAAGCGAACTAATATGGTGCATAGGAATGTGTCTCCATACTGTCTGAAAAGTTCCCTGGATCGCCACGCGTTGCGGTACTCAATGGCATTCTAAAGGAGGCATCTTCACCAGCGGAGTCGGTGCTGGTATACTACGATGAAATTCTAGAAGAAGACGAGTCAAACGCTGTATGTTACTCTGAATCAAACGAGAAGATGCAGTGATTGACTTGATTCACTAGGCAGCCTGGAAACGCAAGATATCCATATTACGGCGTATAGGGAAGGCGGATAAGGCAGTGGAAGAGCTATCCAACTTCCTTGATACTTATTATACGGACGTCGAGGGCTGGCTTGAGCTTGCAGACATATATTCGACCCTTAATCAGTGCGTCTCATTAATAACTCTACGTTTCTGATTAACTCACAATGTTATAGATACGAATCTGCTCTGCGGACGCTCCAGCACGTCCTTCTCCTTGCTCCCCAGAACCCCTTCTACGTCTTGCAAGCGGCGGAGACGGCATACACTGCTGGTGACGTGCCTTTAGCCGCGCGGTTTTTCCTCATGGTGATCGACATGACCGACGACCCCGACATTGGAGACGCACAGGCAAGAACGGAGGCGGTACCAGAGGGTATATCCGTCCGGGCGTGGTTTGGGTTGAAGCAAGTACGTACTTGCAAATCATTAGTGCGATAATCATTGACCAGTTTCCATTCAGTGCACAAGACGTTTCATCTTGGATCCTCGCGGTACTTCTCATTCAGCCTCGCAAACTTCGATTCCACAACACGTTAACCTGCTTGATGAGCTTGCGACTGAGCGACTCCTGACCGCGCACTCCAGTACCACGAAAAGTGGGCCGATAAGCGGACGAGAGGAACTTGTGAAATGGCTGGAAGTTAAGTAGTATCTTGTCATTATTGCATCTCTTTGTATCATATCTTTGCTTTATGGGATAAAATACGACCACTTTATCCTACCACCTCCTTACATGCTTACAACACAGTCATAACAATAAGAAGACAAAAGTCCATGATAAATATCGGGTATCAACAGGTGGAGAATGTGCGTGTTCGTTCGGAATAGGGGAGAGGTATAATTATTCCATCATCAATCTTCGTGATTACTTCGTCAGATAAATCATATTAGCAAGCAGGTACGTTACTCACTTCACTGCAAAGGCAGTATAGCTCATGCAATAATACAGTAGGTATTACTGGAAGATGCTCTCTCGGTATCGCTTGGAGGTGTCGTAGAGTCGCCACTCTGCGGTTGCATACTGTCAGAAGCGGTATTGGGCGTAGCGAGGACGAAGAACGCATCCATGATTGTTGTGAATAGAAGAGGTATTGCTATCTGAGAGTTGAGTGGATGCTATTTGTTGGCTTTTCTAACCAACTGCTCCAGCTTTTATACATCCTTCTATGCGTGCTAGACTCGTTGCGGTGACCTCGGTCTGCGGCGTCACTATGGATCATTCGCACTAGAGAGCGGCGCGCGAAGGGGATTATTTCCAGCCATGTACAGGTTTAGGCGGTTCCGTTCTCAGAGGTCTGTGAACTTCATTAAACAAAAGCATGGACCAAAAGCTCATAACTTCCTATTGATAGACTGAAACCAGTGCTAGACGCAACGGCGGTTCAGTCTTCCTCTCGTCCTCCGAGATGTTGGATGCTTCCAAGACGTGGACTATTTTTAGATCATAGCAACACCTAGAGCCCGGCGAACATGCTTTTCGGAGGCATGAGTCACTGGCGCCTCTGCGCAGCTCCGTTCAGCCTATGTGCGGCGATACATAGGCTCTGCCAGTGTTCGACACCGCCTTGATGCGGCGATCACCTTGACCTGATCAACGTCGCACAGCTTTGCGACTTGTAAGTGCTGCGGAAGCGGAGTATTTCCAGAAAGATGGATTGATGAATTGCCACAAGCAAAGTACGTACTACATATCACCACCTACCAGGACCCACTCCCATAAGCACTGTGACGCGATTGACGGGCCAGTGTGTTGTCTCCGGCTTGACTTCCAGTTCCGGGGTTTCTCGCACTCGTAGAGAATGCTGTCTTCCGTCGATTTGATTTCAGCTAACTTGTCTTTGAGTAAACGAGTCG
Organism: Trichaptum fuscoviolaceum; assembly: GCA_910574455.1. NCBI lineage: Eukaryota > Fungi > Basidiomycota > Agaricomycetes > Hymenochaetales > Trichaptaceae > Trichaptum > Trichaptum fuscoviolaceum. The sequence goes on from CAJSYZ010000006.1 coordinate 1,405,168, forward strand.
CTGAACAATGGAGGTGAGTCGGACTCTTGGGTACCCTTTAATCTTTTCTATTGTTGTGTTGTGGTTGGTCCTACTACAATAACTACAGCGCCACATAAAAAACACAGATATACGAGAAAACCACAGATATACCGAAAAACCACAAGTTGATATGAAATAGCCTAACATCCACAAATTCTTTGCTGGGCTTTAAAATGGCCGACCTCCAACTTGCAGTCCGACCTCTTCCAAACAATTGCTCCCCCCCTCTCTCCAATAAGTATTCGAAAATGTCGACTTCAACCAAGTGAGTTCTTTCATGAAGTCATCGCGAATGGAGACTCATTCTCGTTTAAGGAGAAAAGCTTCACCTTCTCTGGATGACCAACCTCCAAAGCGTAGTAGAGCTCTAACAAAGAGTACGACCTCGAACTCTAGAGAAGTGTTGGTCAAGCGACGTGTCGACGCGTATGTTAGCTACTGTTCACTCTTCTCGATACATTTTCCTCATTGGACTCTAGTATTCATCGTCGTCTGCGCGAGTTGAATTATACACAGGACGACTTCCCTACGCGTGACGATAAAGAATATAAGCTATGGCGTTCTTTAACGGCTAATTCGAAAGAGTTGACAGACAGAAGTGCGTCGTTGTAACATTCATCACTCACCAAAGGCTAACTTGTTGTGCTTGCCGACAGTGTGGAAAAATAGGCTGCCGAAGCTAGAAGAAGTTATTAGGCTGACAAAAGCGAGTAGGCGCAGCGCATGTGTGGAAGAGCGTGAGCGCTGTGTTTGCCGCCTCGGAGAAGATGTGCTATCCTCTCCAAATGCGAGGTACTGTTTTTATTCCTTCGGGGAATTGCGTTGTCTCCCCACTGTCGAGCAGTATCTGGAAGCGGACGGGCTTGACACCACTCTCAGCCAGGCTGATAGACAAAACATTTCGAACAAGATGCTCGAGCTGGGGGCACTTAGGAGGCGAGAGGTGGAGGAGAAACTCAAAGCGGAAATGACGGAAGCGTTGTCCACCCATGGGCTACTGCCGCCTGACTTCAGGCTTCCCGAGAACCACCAGAACGTACTGGAACACAAGTACGCCTTCTTTGAGAACAAAGCAGGACGGGATCAAGGCTGTCAAACGTTCGGGGCCGTGCTGGAGTATCTCAGAGGAATTACGGTGATGACGTTTCGTGAGCGCGAAAAAGAGTCTCGAGTTCTCGAAGCGATGGTGGCTAGTTACGTGCCTCATATCGAGGCGTTTGCAACTGCAAGGCAACTCGCTGGGGCCTTCAAAGCGGGGAATCGTACAATGCGCGAGCTAGACGCGCTGGGCGTCGTCTTTATCTGCAAAATTTGCGAAAAAGGTTACGAGCGGTTTAAATGGTCTACTTTCGTAAGAGTGGCATCATTACGCTAACGGAAGCCATGTGCTAACGCGACTGACACTAGGTTAATCACTTTTATTATGCGAGGAAGCCGGCACGTAATACATCGTGCGTCTTGTATCCTTTTCATGTTTCAGGCTATCACTGATAATGGGACTAAAGGTCACAAAGGGACCACTCTTTATTACACAAGGAACCTCGCAAATGCCTTGAATTCGCATTAGAGGTCAAAGCCCTGTTGAGCCGCGAGCCTGCAAAGGTGGAGACCAAGACCGAAACCAAGACTAAGACCGAGACCAAGCCCAAGCCCAAGACCAAGAACAGGCGTTGACCGAATTATGAATCGTATGTTAGAAAGAAGTCGGGGAGCTTTTATGGGAAGAGTCGCCTTCGTTATACTATATGATATTCTATGAATCTGTTGATCATTCTATGGTATCCTTTTTGTACATTATTCAAGCAAAAATAATATCTTTATCTTCAATCCATTTGTGTATCAAGGTCCCTCGTATGCCATTGCTGGCTAGTACCGTCGATCATTTGCTTCGGCAAATTGCGCGGCCTCATAACGATAGGCAATCCGAAAACTCAGCGGCATCCATCCATACACTGTACAAGTATCTACAATCGACAATTGAACCCAAGTTTTCCTCGAGGTCTGGTATCATTATCGGCAGGATATGACTGAAGGCCGTATCCACCTCGACACGTTTACACGAAACATTCATACCGTACATAAGTATAACAGCCCACGGCACTTCGGAACTCATGATGATGATGATGGGCCATGTATGCTTGGTATTAAAACTATTGTTGTTATCTTTCCCATGATGGCGGACGACACGACGGTATCAGAAAGTGCTGATTGAGGGCCATCATCCTTGATAATTATTAAAAATAGACAATCTCCCAATGTGAGAGATCCTGGCACTATTCTATGATAGGCCACGATAAAAGTACAATTTTAACCTGATTGATGTCCCCCACTAGCACTTACATGTACATGACCAGACTTATTTTCATACACGATAGCGGTACAACCTGAGTGCGCTAATGCTATTACAAGAGCTAAGCGTAAGATGGCATTATTACATGAGATATCATGTAGGGAAGTACTACGTACGGTACATTGACTAGACCGTGGTTACAACAGATTGAGAAGTGGGTCATTAAGCGAGGTCAGATATCAGCGCATCACGTCTACATACATTTACTTTCGTCCCTCATACATTGCATTACACAGGCGAGCCACATCCAAACGAGGTCGCCGCGCCGGCAGACTGGAAGGTCGCCTGGATGGCCTTCCCGGAGCCGTACATGCCGAGGCACGCCATCGCGAGCGACGCGAGGAATAGCACAAGATTGAACAGCTTGAAGTGCCACTTGCCCGTGAAGAGCGCGCGGCGCCAGCGGGAGAGGCTCGCCCACGAGTCGCCCGGGTCGTTCACCGCCGCGTCGAGCCGCATGTGGAAGCCCGCCCACAGCAGCGGCGGGAACGTGTACGTGAACTGCATGATGCAGATCGCGGCGACGAGACCCGAGATGGTCTGCACCTGCGGAATTGCAGACCCGACGATGAAGGCGAGCGCCCAGTAGATCACGACCATGACTGGAACATGTCATAACATTGTTAGTGGTTTTGTCCTGCATACGATTAATGTCACGAAACGTACATGTCCAGACAATGCGACCTTTCGAGGTCATGAGCTTCGGACCTTTGAACCATTTCTCGACAATTTGGTAGTAAGCCACCTCTGAATGAGGCAGCCAAGGCTCAGAGAACGTGAAGCTGGAAGAAGCGTGACTGACGTACTGATACCAATGTTGCCGTAAAGACCGGCCGCGATGATACCGGTGATTAAGGCGAGAACGTTACCGACAGTCTGCCAGGAGAACTTACTCACACCCTGGAATGCGAGGGGGAGGGTGAACTGTCCCTGGAACGAGTACACATAGATTCCGTACATCATGTAGACGACAGTGATGAGCAGCTGCGCGCAACACTGTCGACAAATCCAGTATTAGATTTGAATGCTACATGGAGGGGGTCAGTCAAGTACGAACCATGCCCTTCCAGAAATCCATAGGACGACGCATTTCAGCCATAAATTCGGGGAAAATCATAGCGCCACCGTAAGCGAACACCATATTCATGATACCGTTCACCTTGTTGAACAGCGGTAGACTGACGAACTTCGATTTCACAATAGGACCCGGACCGATGCCATAAGCCGCCATTGCTGACACAAAGTTCGGCGGAGAGTGGGCAATGAAGCCCATCGAGATGAAGATGATGAGCAAGTTGATCCAGACGGCTCTGTGGTTGGGGGTGAACGACTATAGCTACGAGAACTCCACGGCTACTTACGAGTTAGCGAGCCATCCATATGATTTCAAGGTGCGGATTTGACCGATGACCATTCCAACGAGCGCCCATATCAGAATAGCGACAGAAAAGCAAAATTTGTGATTGTTTGCGATTTGTTCAACACTTTGTGCGTTACTGAGGCAGATCGTGCCCACCTACGTCCCGCATACTACCCGTGAGTAACGGCCGATACATATTTAAAAGACCCGAAAGCAAAAAAAAAAACTCACATTGATCACAAGCTGTAATGATTGGAGCGCATCACAAAAGTACTTGGACTGCCTTCCGAAGATACGTTCAACAATGTCTCCATATGTCTTGATAGGATATCGATGCGAATCGAGTGAACAAAACAGGCGCCACAGGATCAGACCGGTATAGCATGCAACACAGCCCACTGGATATTTTTAGCACGTCGGCAAAAAGGACCAGCGAAACACCGTTACTATCGAACAAACTTGTGATGTGCGAAGCGATTCACTCACTAACGACGTAAAGCACTGCGCCGGGGACATAGCCGACTTGGCTGAACGCGAACGGTGCGTTAAACGGCCCCAGAATATCCGTCGTAATCAGGTAGAATATAGCAGCCCAACTAGCGGTACGGAGAGCTCGGCGGGCATTGATGAGGTCGTCTTCTATATCCAGCTTTTCCTCGGGAGATTCACTGATGTAAAACGCATCAGCTCCTATGCATTCTTGTCTTACTTCAAGAACAAACCTGCCGTGAACATGTGCTTCACTCGCACGGCTCAGCTCAGCCTGTTGCATGTACTCCGCCAGCGAGGGAGATACGAGGTCTGCTCGAAGACAGTTAGAGCCTTAGTAATGCATGTTAGGAAAGAAGCTACAAACCGTGGTGGGCACTCGATGCGGACGAGTCATCTACAACACCAGCGGATTTCTCATCGAGGACGACGTGCTTGCGGTCGTCAGCAATCTGCAAAGCCGTGGACGCCATTGTAGACTGGATGGAAGTGGTAGAGGCGAAAGCGAGGGGAGGAAGGGCATCACGCCCGTCGTACTTAAGTTCGGGAACCTTTGGGGATAAAAATAGACCACTGATTCTGTGGGCAACGACCATGAGGACACATGCTCGAAACGGTAATCGTCGTGGAACAAAGCCCCGCGCTAAACATAGCGCGAGAGGAGCTGGCGAACTAGAATGTATGTCAGGGCGCGCCAGGGGTAAGAAGCATCAAACCTGGCCGAGGTCTTATCACTCGCTTCCTTGTGCCTCTCGAGAATACACATCACTGAAAGGCTAAACATCGTCGGTTTCCCAGCATCCGTAGCGCGCGACTTCCTTCCGCGGATTCTGCCTCGATGAGGATGATGAATCGAGTTGCGCAATGAATACGGGGACTCGGCATCCCATCACTGGTTTTACACACCTCATGGTCTGCATCATTACAGAAAGACACATCTTTTGCATGCGCGCTAGATACACATCTGGTGCGGGACGTGTCCCACGCATTCTTTTCATGGGAAAGAGCTTGTTCGAGTGACACCGGTTATTGAACGTCAGAAGGACTGACAATTTTCAGGGAGGAATTGCTGTCGATCATCCTGAGAAAGTGCTTGTCAACCGAAAACATAGATCGCGGCTTCCAGAGAGCTGTGATAAGGAAGTCGCTTAAGAATACCTGTGTACGGGAATGAGCAAGAACTGAGCAAGAACACAAAACAAGAAACAAACATTTACCTCATCAGCCATAACGCTTATAGAGCTGTTTTGGCGTTCATCTGACAGTCCTTGGGATCCATTAATGAAACGACGGGTAGTATTTCTCAGCGGCGACCGTCGGAGTGAAAGGCACACGCAGATAGTAAAATCGACAAGCCGTGCAGGATTTAGGCATAAGATCTTGAGATCTTGCGAAACCTGTGTTTGAAGTCCGCGAAGCTACGCCAATGCCAGGGCGCGGCAACTTGAAGACATCGTGGACAGACGTGGGTCCCTGAGCTTTTCCAGCTTTAAGCTTCTTACATTTGGACCGTGCAGACCATCTGTTCAGTGCTGGACGCGCCTGCCCAAGGAAGTGGATAACGTTAGTGTGCTGCGAATAGTCGGGTATAATTTGATACTTCACCACCATTACCATCGTAACACGGCAAGAAGCAGCTGACCTTCTTTCAAACTTCATAGCGAGGACACTGGGAGACAAAACCTTTGTTAGGCAATTCCGCAATTCAACTAAACCACAAGGGAGGTACATACGTTGAATAAGGCGGAACCGATAAGTCCCGATTGTATAGCAAAAGTGATCGTCGTTGTCGTCAAGGAGACTGAGGAGACGGAAAGACGGAAAGGCCTCTATGTACGCCTTAGGAAGACAGGCCGCGGTGGACAACAAAGTAGTACTAGTAGACATCTGTTTCATTCCCTCATAAGTGTGACAAGCGAATGTAAAGCCAAGACCATCTCCAAAGGCCCAGAAGTCAAGTTCTTATTTCCCCCTATTTTCAGCGTTCCCTTCAAACCAGCATACGTCGAAGTCTTAGACTAGGAACACGTTCAGTCGCCACTCCCAAAGGAAAGCTAAGTGCAGAGTCTGAGACCTAGATGGGGATGGCAGAGAGGGTTACACGCCATGACGGCAGTTTCGTTGGTCGGACAAGGGTATGAGCGAAGAGAACCCCCGCGAAAGTGTGCACACCTTTTTTCGAGAAAGTAAAAACTGAACAGAGCACAATCGCTTCTGGGAACAAAGAGGTCATGAAGTAAGCGGCGGGTGTCTGGCTGCGGAAGTCTTGAAGAAGGTTACTTCGTCATCCTGAGAGTGTCCTAGAGCCATCATTGAAAGAAGGGAGGTGTCGCGGGCATCAATTAGTACATGATAAAAATGCAGAAAACAACAATAAAATACACAGATCAACGAGAGCAACTGATACGCGCCAATATCTCCAACTTCACAGTGCAGTACCACGCTCGAAACTGGCACGGATTTCCGCTGTATATTTGTCGTAGTATCGGGCAATCTGAAAACAGATATCATAAGAAATGACGCAAAGGGTCGTGTGTTAGGGAAAGATACCTTTTTGTTGAACACACGATTGCGCTCGTTGATGTACGTGATATCGCCTTCGTCTTCGTTGAGGCGCTTTCGTGAGAACTTGTTGCGTTTGTCTTGTCTAAAGAAAGGAAAACACAAGGGATATTCAGTACAAGCACCATAAAAGGTGAAAGATTTGCGTACTCCATATTGAGTTTGTGGATAACCCGGTCGACGGCCTCGTCATCTGGCTTGTGGTCGGCATACACCAGTGAATTCGCATCACGGTATAGGGACTCAGCAGCCCGCTGCTGCTCGTAGGACACAACCTGGTGAATACAAATCAGTATCAACAGAACCAAAAACAGAGATACCCAAAGTACGTACTGCGCTACCTTGAGGATTGAAGCTCGTTAAGGCTGACGAAGAGCCTTCGCCATTTCCTATCGCAAGCGCCTTCTGTCGATTGTACGCCGCTAGGTCCGGCTTAAGATGACCAAGGTCCTTTTTGTAGCGTTTTCGTGCCTGCTGCTCCTCGTCTATTCCACTTTCGATAAGTATTCAGTGAAGAGAGTCGAAGACTCGCGCGTACCATTAAACTCGAAATCCGCGTTACGCTCCTTCCTTCTCTTCTTCTTCTCCCACTCATCGTTTTCCTCGATGGTGTATTCCCAGTTCTTCATCCTCTCTGCATCCTCGCCACGCTCTTCCGCCTCTGCTTTCAGGCGCAGGGTCTCTGCAAGCTTGAGTTGCTTCTCCCGCCTTGTGGCTTCGCGGACGGACATTTTCTGTTTCGTCGATTCGGTCACGAGATCCTTACGATTCTGCCTTGCCGCATCGCGCTAGATAATTCTGTTGAGCATAGGGCTTGGTTCACTCTGACTGTGATGCTTAGAAATGGACGTACCATCCGATTGCGAAGCTCAGCCAGCTTCTTCTTCCGTTCGTCAATTGTTTTCTTCTCGTTCTCGCCATCAGCTCCCTTCGAAGCCTCGTCCTCATCCTCCTTGTCCGACATGTTCGTCATCTCTTCAACGAATTCAACAGCAGTTTCTGCAATGTCCTCCGCAGCATCCTTCATTGTTTGGGTTGCTCCGCCCGCCATTCCTTCCCACTTGAACTTGAAGGGAGATAAGATAATTGCGTCGTGTTCCGTCCAAAATCCTTTGGAGTGTACACTATGACCAGTACAACGGAGATGGAGTGGTTGGTCGTGGTGGCAAGAGACTGCGACCTCTACACCTTTGGCCTGAGTATTGCGTAGCTCAGTAGTATGGTCTATAAAAGGAAATAATTACCCATTAAAATATAAATTTGACAATTTCGACTTCAAGTTGAAGCGATACTTCACTTCTTGTACAAGACCTGCTACTTAGATTTCTATTATTCTAAACCATCGTACACTGACGCATTCTACTGGTTCTGAGTCTTCGAGGTTGACTGCTCTTCCTGTTTCACTTATACTCCAATTGACTGGAAACCGGCAACGATAACTAAAAACAACGCTACTTCCAATGTCTGACGGTGATCATATCAAAATCCAGAACATATCTCTGATCACATCTCTATGCGAATCTCCTTGGACCTCGATTAATCCGGCGACGTCCGTCAGCCAGCCCGTATTAGTCTCACTTGACATATGTCATGATATTGGTGCTGCTGGCTTAACAGACGACTTATCACAATCAGTTGATTACTCGGCGGCATGCAAATCTGCTCAAAAAGCGTGTAGTGTGGACTCAACGGATTTCGCAGCTCCTACAGCTTATGGTCTAGCTGAAAAGGTCCTTCAACAATGTGTGTCGGACATAAACTTGCCTATCTCAGAGATCGGCGTTGAGATACAACTCCCAAAGGCCGTTCTACGCGCCAGAAGTGCGAGTGTCTCGGTCTCGCGGAAGAAAGACGGATCACTGTCGAAGTCTCCGTTGTTCAAGATCAATGAGCTTGTCGTACACACCGTCGTGGGGATCAATCCTCAAGAACGCGTTGACAAGCAGCCTGTCGTCATTACACTGGCGCTCGAACATGCGTCGGATTTAGACAAGTCATTCAAATTCAACTTCGCCTGCTTGGAACGACAAATCTCTGACGTACGTTCGTCCAGAATTCTAGCGCAGAAACCCGTTAATGTTGACTATAGTTTGTTGAAGCTTCAGCATTTCTCACTGTCGAGGCCTTGACTTCAGAAATCGCTCGGACATCCTTTTCCGTGATTGAGGATCCGGCACAATATACCGTTACCGTGCGCGTGGCCAAACCCGCTGCTTTGCGGTTTGCGGATGCACCCGAAATCTCAATTACTCGCAGGGCGTCAGATTATCCCAACACCGCAGAGAATATACAACCCTCGAGGTATGTGCTCCTCATATTTGTCTCTATATCTCTGATTTGCTTTCAAGATCACTAGAAACCTCAAAGACACATGCGGCAATTGCTCTCGGGGCTAATATCGGTGACAGATTCCAGAACATCGAGGTTGCACTCCGATATCTCGATGACTGTTCCTCCTTGTACCCGAAAGGCGGCCATAGTTCCGGTGACATATCCGTCCTCACCACTAGCTTTCTCTACGAAACAGCTCCGATGTATGTTGAGGATCAGCCTTCGTTCATTAATTGTGCGTGTTTGGTGAGCAGTCTCGACAATCGTGTTAGTAAAATCTCACTCATCTACACAGGTGGAGACGAGTCTCGAAGCGCGCGAGCTACTGGAGGTCTGCAAGCAAATAGAATCTGCCGTCGGAAGAGTCCCAAGCGTTCGATTTGGACCAAGAGCGGTTGACTTGGATATCATCGTATATGGAGAGCAGACCATAGACACAAGAAGACAAAGCGAAAGGGATAATCTAGAAAACCTGGAGGGACATCTAGTCGTCCCACATCCTCGAATGCCAGAAAGGGAATTTGTACTAAGACCTCTGAACGAGTCAGTTATATTTATCTCCACCGGATATATGTTTTGATGTTCGCTACTAGCATAATCCCAGAATGGGTTCATCCTCGACTTGGTCTTCCCATTCGATCTTTGCTTTCCTTGGTTATGCTGAAGAAACCCTCGGACGAGCCGCCGATGTATAAAGTCATACCCTTTCCCTACCCTATCAGCATTCGGGACCCCTCATCACTAGGTGCACCGGCAACACTGGGATACTGGACTATGCCAGATCGTAGCTATCCACTGCCGTCGAAGGCTGACGGGCCAACTCCACCTTTCGTCATGGCAACATTGAACGTAACTCCGGACTCATTCTCCGACGGTTCAGATCACTTCAAGATGGAGGACGCTCTTGCCTACGTTCATCAATCTGTTCTCGCGGGTGCTCAAATCATTGACATAGGAGGATACTCAACTCGGCCAGGCGCTGGATTTGTTTCGGAGGATGAGGAGATCAATCGAGTTGTACCTGTCATCAGGGCCATACGCAACGACAGTCAGAGCCAGAATATATTGATCAGCATTGATACATTCCGAGTTGGAGTGGCGCGAGCTGGAATCAACGCAGGAGCGAACTGCATCAACGACGTTTATGCATTCTCCGGGCCTGATTACCCTCTTACAGTCAAGTCGTCCGATCACTTCCAGGAGATGCGCAGGCTGGCGAGGGAAACGAGTGTACCTGTGATCATGATGCACTCTCGAGGCGAAGCCGGACAGAACAAGGACTACTCAGCCTATAAATCACATTCCGGTCCCACCACTCACGCAGTATTAGATGGCGTACGTATTGAATTGGGCCAGAAAATAGTTAATGCAGTCGAAGGGAAAGGCGGTCTCCGCCGATGGCAGGTTATTGTGGATCCAGGGATTGGTTTCAGCAAAACAGTCGAGGACAACCTAGAGCTTCTTCGAAATGCTTCAGAAGTCACGAAAGAAAATGTATGGCCTTCTGCTAGTAACCGAAAGTTCTATTCTACGATGCGTCGCTTGCCTTTCACATCCCAAACACGAAATGTCCTTGCCGGTTACACACTTCTTATAGGGACCTCTCGTAAATCGTTCCTTGGCACTATAATCGCAAAGAATTCGAACACGTCCGAAAGACCCGCGAAAGAAAGAGACTATGCGACTGCGGCAGCCATCACCTGTGCAGTTCAACAAGGGGCAGCCGTTCTTAGAGTGCACAACGTCCAAGGCATGGTAGACGTCGTAAAGATAGCGACAGCTTTGTGGCTCTAGTGGCAAAGACGGATGAGGACCAAAACATGTATTGCTCGATCAACTAATAGATAAGGTCTGACCAATATACGGCATTATGCAAATAATTTTTTACCAAAAAGCCCGTAAAATTCATAAAATCCAAAAAGATGTGAAGTGCGTGTGGAAAACCACATTCTAGTCATGAATATATACCAAGCGCACTGTCTAGGAAGTCCTGGAGTATATCCCTTAAGAGGGGGGGCTACACGAGATGATTAGTTTGTGGCTGAAAAAGACTTGAGGAAACTAGGCTTACACAGGGGGGACAGCGGTGGCGGGGCCAGGGTCAGTAGAGAGGGTGGGGAAGGGAGTCGAAGCGCAGGCCTGCTCAATATCCGCGTTGCTCAGACCCGCAGGGAAAGTCGCAACCTTCGTGTTAGGTTTCGGGGCTGTTATCGTAATGTCAGCCATAGTTCAGTAACAGTACCTGACGAAAGTGCTTACTTGGGATAATTTCAGAGCAGTCGGTGAGGCTGGAGAGCGAGTGGCCAACAGTGGACAGCTTAAGCATTGCCGCCTTGAAGTCGTTGCGCATCGCGTCCTGGTCGAGGACGAAGCTCTGCCATTTGCAAGCAGTGCGGGAGTCGCGGGCGAGCTCTGAGTCAGACTGCAGACGGATCTCACCGGCGAGGCTGGATTCAACTTCGCCCTGGTTGCCTCCAGTACCCGGGAAAAGGGCTGTGGGAAGAAAGGAACAAAAAGTCAGCAAACAAGCGCGTGCGAAATAGCAAGACCATTTTTGTACGCACTTCCGCGGAGCTGAGTTTCAACGAAGAACTGAGAGTCAAAGACTCCCGGAGTAGAGTCGAAAGGAGTACCAGGGATGGATGGGTCGACGTGGTCGGCAGCAGCGATAGTGTGAGAAGCAAGGAGTGCAACAACCTCATCAGCGCTGAAGCCAGCATCGCCGAATCGGGCAAGAATGCTATCAACAGTGTCTGCGAAGAATGATCAGCTCCGTTAAAATTCGGTGAGAAAAACGAAGAATACACACCGAACGGCTCCGGGACAAGGAGGTCGGGGGCTGCTGCCGTTGGCTGCGGGCGACCAGCAAAGAACGAGAGGCGAGGAGCTCCTGGGCAGTTGCTCACGCCGACAGCACCAGCGAACTGGATGAAGTCACCTGGAGTGACGTTCCATTTCGCAACAAAGGGTGTCTGAGCATCGACAATGTCGTCAATACCGCCGTTGGCGTGGAAGACGGTCTCGGTGGCCGCGAACGTTATGAGTGAGCCATCAGCGCCTCCACCACCGAACTTGCCCTGAGCAGTGAGCTTAGGAGAGAAGCCGATGGCATCGTGGAAGGTCAAACGAAGAGACTCGTGGACCTCCTCACCACATTCACCACCATCGAAGAGGTTCTGAAACAATATATTAGTCCATGAATTAGAAAAAGAGGGTCAAGATACTGACTGTCTGGACATCCTCAAGGATAGGGAACCACGCACAGCACGCTGCGTTCGACGCGGTGTGCACACCGTCGGGGCATGCAACTCGCTTGGTGACAGCAGCGCTAGTCACAGAAAGTGTAGCAGCAAGAGTAGAAAGAGCGAAGAGGCGTCCGAAGGCCATTGTGACTGCTGGTAAGGAGGTATGAGTTCGCTCGAAGATGTGACGCTGTGCTGCTGGTATTTGCAAGGCGCTGAAGACGAGAGACCTGAAGAAGATGAGGCACAACAAGGCCTCATTTTATACTTGCACGAAGTAGCAGCTTGAGACGGACATCATCACACGGACCGCCCTCTGATCTGTCTTCAAGCAGCTGGGAATGGCAGACTTGCAATTCCTGTGCAATTCCACCAATCGAAAGCAGAGCAATTACGGCCAACGGAGCAACGCAAGCGCTGCGGTCGCGCAACCGACGGGCAAAACGTATCCCACGCCTTGGGTGTGAGAGGAGTGTGAAGCAGTGCGTAAGTAGCTCACAGCCGATCTTGGCACATTCGGCAGTCACAGCAAGATGAGTATGCGAATGCAGATCAGACCAGCGCTATCGTTAGCGGATTGGCGCACACGCCAAATGAAGCGGATCCCAGGACAACGGTAGATGCGTCCAGAGGTAAGATTCATAGAAGATGTGCGTGTCCGTGGGAAGCTTCTTTCGCGTCAACCTTCATAGTTTGAGGAAGAAACAAAGAAGAACAGAGAATGTTCTCTTCTAGCGCTTGACCTTTCGACTCGGTAAGAGAATCCACTTCACAATTCTATCGTATTCCGCACGGCACTTGAAGGTGAAGCACGGTGAGTCGGATCACTGTGGCGGTCGTAAAGCGTAAGCGTAGGACGCCCATCAAAGCGGGCAGGGAGGACGATCCCCATTGCTGTTCAATTTCGTAAAGATGTGTCATTCCGGAATGATAGGACGCTGTGTCCATCATTACATGCCCAACATACGTTTTCAATCGATTTCATCTAGTAAAAGCCAGTGCAGAACGTGCAGTAGATCGCATCAGCTGCGGTTGGGGACGTGATGAACGTGCGCAAACTGGCTCAAACCGAAGGATGAAAGATACATGACGTCCAATGATGGATAACTCCGGAACCGACTTCACTTTCCAAACCGCTTCGACCCCACAGCTTGGAAAGGACTTCATTCAGGCCTGAGATGAAACTTCGTAGATTCGTAGATGGCAGCCAATGGTAAGTCTGATGTTTACGGGCAAGGGGTACGATGGGGCTACTGCAAAGCAAGTGAGAAATGCGTGTATCATGAGCTTCGGTCAAGGCGGAGATGCCGTGGATTGATTGTTCCAGAAAGGGGTATTTTCGACCTTGAAGACTCCTATGTGCCGGTGCCAAGAATGCCAAGCCCGGTAACACGCTTTGCAACTACTCCATTGAGCCGGGACGGCTGCGGTAAGTATTCCGTAAAGCCCTTAAAAAAGCACAACACCGGTCAACTTCTTAGCCGACAAAAAGGAACAATGATGGGAGACAACGTACTGCACTATACAACTTGAACGGGATGGTCCAGGCAACATATTCAACATGTCCGGTGAGGCCGGTGAGAAAGTACGCAAGCCCAGCTGTGAAACACAGAACTGGAAAATATTTCTAATTCATCAGCGGCGACTTTGAGAGCTCGATTCCATGGAAGATAATGTCGTACTGAGGAATGTCCGTACCTAGAGTAAAACAGCTGGATGTCCTATCAAACAGCTCCATAAGGTTTAGACCTGGTGAGAGATTCTTGTACATCAAACGTTCGCATATTCATTGCTATGGAGAAGGCCAATGGGACGAGAACGCAACTTTGGAGTGCCCGTTAGTTGCTTGTTCGTATCGTAGGACATTTGACATATGTGGGAGGCTCACAATTGGCTAAAGACTCCGATGGTCTCGAAGCGCGCACGCTCGTACTTGATATCCATGTGGTAGTTGAAGACACTATTGATCGAGGCGATTAGAGTAGTTGGCGTGGGTCGGGTTCGGTATCGTATGAATGCAGTGCGAAAGTAAGTTCTAGGTGCCGGGAATGTGAAACTAGCTTGGTACCTGCAGCTGATCGATAACAAGAGACGACAGAGTCCGATTGGTCTTTCCATTGCATCCCGAATCATAGACTAACTCACTAAAAGGGGAGAAAAATTAATCAAAGTAGTATCCTGCCAGACATTAGAGCTGCAACTTACTCAAGACCGACATACTCCGGTTCCGACGATGTATTTTCACAGGCATTGGAGTGCTGCACCAGTAGATACAAACATAAGGCCAGGCCGAGGCATGAGAATGATACTCCACGTTCCGGCCTACATCTTGAGCTTAATTGCGGAGGGAAAGTTCGGGGGAGTAAAGGATCCGTAGACATGCTCTCCCGCGTCGATCCTTGAATTTGATTTGAGTTTTACTTCTCACGTTGAAGAAAAGCTTAATGCTGTCCTCGGCCTCTCCTCGCTATCTTAATGATCCTGGGAATGACGATGAGAACTCCTGAGTATGTTTTTCTGGATCAATAGACTTACTACAGTCTCAGTTCATCCGGATGAGCTGGTGATGTCTCCGGATGATGCCATGTGAGATGACATTACACTGTCGGCCAGGCACAACCTCGAACTCGCCAAGTTGTCATCACACACATGCTTTCAACATGGTGGGACGTAACGACTTCCTCCTTTCAGCTCCGAGGAAATCGGCATAACAATCATATAGTTGATAAGTATACACTCCTATAATCAGGACCGAACATCGGAAGCAGGGATGATTTTGATGTGATAAATAACGTCTCGCCAGTCATATACTTCACTGCATGACAGTAACAGACCTTAGTAGAACTTTCCTAGTAATCATGTTCAAGTTGGACGCACCATGATATGCTCATCCTTCGATACTACAGGCTAAAATCCCTCATCTCTCATAACTCTTCTGCACTGGAAGTACGCGAGCGTCCTCCAATGTCTCTTGTAAAAGACATCTTGAATCGCCACGTCTGGCCATGAGAGATAATCTGATAGTTTTAAGTTGAACGACGCATGCTAATCACGCGGCAGTATGTCAACATCCCTTCGATCTGTGAAGGACACGGCATTTTGTTATCGACGACAAAGTACAAATCGTCACTAGCCTTGACCGAAGAAGAAGAATTCAAGGTGTGCTACGCATCCAAGTCGATATAGTTACTCACTTTTAACCAGACAATCCACTGCAATACGAAGAAAACGGCCTATCGTTGACGCGCCTCGCAAGAATGCCCTTCAATCTTCTCTACCTGATGCTTCGATACAGGACACGGTGGATGCTCAAGCATGTCGTGAGGGAAGTTCTCTCATCAAGAGGGTGAATAAAGTTCCAGTAAGGTCGATGAAATGTGGCAGCCAAATGTTTGTGTGCGTTAGGGCCGCAGAACACTTGGCTTGCTGGCGGAAAGAAAACAACTGAAAGATCAACATCCCTCCGCGACATCTTATTTGTTGGTAGCAGTCGGTCACTTCGTGAACACTTAAGGACTCGAATTAGCTGGGACAAGAGATCCACTTCCGCCTAGTGATGCTGGATGTATCGTCAGAAAGGCCGAATCGTGCATGGTTGTGCAAGTTCAACTCACCTATTGAATGACAGCCAATTCCACGTCGTCAAAGGTTGGACAAAAGTAGCAATAATTTGAAGTCCGAAAAAGGCCGGCGTAAGAAGCCTCCGTAAGTAAAACGTATGCCAGTGTAGTTTACCTGTGTATAATCAAGATTTCAGCTTCAAGCATGGCACAAGTTCAAGGAGATAGGCCAGCTATTTGACGAGTGTTAGCGGATAATCTCATGGATGAACACATGAAATACAGATAGAGAACTTAGAGTCAAATAAACACAATATTTTATTTTCAAAAAAGAACGGAAACCTAGACAAAGCACCTATACTCTTCACTATGTATAATTGTCATCTCAAATTAGAGTAACGCCAGTATCTGAAGCTATCACTTTTCCACAAAACCTAGACATGCACAAATAAAGGCAAGGCTAGACGCATTCATGCATTTAATACCAAGCTCTGACACTCTTTCCTTGTGTACCTACCCAGCAGCGTATAGAAAACCGTTTATCCATTTTCAGCATCCACAACTCGGTGCAAGAGTGTCTCTATGTCCGCAGAGCGAGGGGATATCTTGCACTTGAAAGGCTTTGGGTGACTAACAGAATGCATAAGATTAGTTGCGTAGCTGGAATGGAATCGCACGTACGAGACTGCAATGGACGTGTACTCCTCTGTAGGTGTTATGGGCATTCCATCTTCGCCAATTGCCTTTTCGATGTTAAACGTCACCAGGAAGGAGGCCAATGTCATCTTGATCTTCAGGTTGTGTCAATATACCAAGCGAAGAGGCAATGCGAGGAATGTAATGCACCAGGTTCTCGGCCAAGTGTCTTCCAGGGCAGATACTGCGCGGTTATAAAGGTAAGGCTAAAGTCAAGTCACGCAGATAAACGGGCCTCGTACCGACGTCCAAAGCCGAAAGCCATCTGATCAGGATGCCTCGGCATTCGCTCACCTTCTTTTGGCAAGAAACGCTCCGGCTTGAACTGATCAGGCTCTGGATATTCATCACTATCCCTGAACATAGCCCTAGTCGACTGAAAATGTCAGATCATACATATTATGCTACCAGTTCATCGCACCAGACATTCGGAAGAACCATAGTCTCGTCGGGTATGTAATACCCATTGTAGAAATCGTCCGCATTGGTGCAATGCGGCAATGCTATATGTACATATAGTCAGGAGGAAGTTGAAGAGATCAATGAGCCAAAGGATTACCGAATGGTGTGACGGGATGCCATCTATACGTTCGCAATTGTAGGCGATGGTGAGTGCACATAATTCAGAAGACTACGAACCGTAGAACCTCCTTGTATATTGCTTCTAAGTAGGAGAGGTTGGCCAGATCATCAAGTGTTGGTAGATTACCCTTTCCCAGCACCCGATCAACCTCCTCTTGACCACGGCGCTGCACTTCGGGGTAGAGCACCATGGCAAGTATGAAAGACAAATTCGATGATACTGTCTGATGATTTCAATGAGTATAGCAGAATCTTATGAGCAAAAGACAACACACCGTATCTGATCCGGCTGGGAAAAAGAACAATCAGTAAATGAAATGTATTACCAAAGACAACACCTCTACTCACCAGCGTAGATCACGGATGTAACGCCTTCAATAAGCTCCTCGTCCTCTACATCTCCCTGTTTGTTCACATTTGTTTCCAGTAATTGGCTTGTGATAGAAGGGAATGCTTGTCCGCTCAACTAACGAAACTAAAAAGACAGTTCAAGAACGACCATACTCTTAAACTCACCGCTCGTTCTTTCCCCATCGTATATGGCAGATGAAGGATGTCCATAGCTAAGTCGTGTCCTTTTTTTGCGTACTGTTTGAAGCCTGCTCCGGGAAACCAATCCGGTAGGTACTTCACTAGACAGTCATAGTTAAATTAAGTATGCCAGCAACAACGAACCATTCGACTTACGCGGTGGAATGAAATTTACGACGAAGAACCCCAAAGCTTCCGTCACCGCTACAAGACCCTTTTCAGCCAGCTCGATGTAAGAGTCTTTCTCCGGCTCGACTGCAGGTAATAAATCAGAGCCAATGTTCAAGTTGATGGTAAGAGATAGACCTACCTTCGTAGCCATACGTTATCATCATGATGATTGCCCCGGAAAGGCTAGGCCTAGTTAAACAATGCTATGCAATTCGGAGGGTATCGGTACATACTGCCTTATACTTCTTGTAAACTGTTCGGGTTCATTCAAGATACTCAAAAGCATCCGATGTACCTCCTTCATCACGACTGGATTGTATTGACCAACGGCCGAGGGCTGTAAGAATTGGTGAAGTAACTGCCTGCTCTTGCGCTGTTTGTCACCATAGGGCATGAGAGACGGCATGTACCCCCAGCCCTGTCTATGTAGTTACGTTATTTCAAAGAAAAAAAAGCGAGAGAGATTACAATCAACTCACAATTCATTACACATTACCAGCCTCGGTCGTGAGTTGTAAGTGGCACCTTTCTTATCGAATAGTTCCACAGCGACTTCGTACGTGTTCACAAAAACAGTGCGTTCTGTGAAGTTCTTTACGTACACCAAATCACCTTGGAAAAAAGAGCTCTATAGATTAGAGTATATACATTTTATTGCTGCAGCTCACCGTATGTTTTACCCCATACTCTCGCTGTCTCCCACACATACAACGCCGGCATATCCAGAACATTGCCTATGATAGGTAGAGGCTTAGGACCAGGTGGATACGGTAGGCCCTGCCTATTCCTGCGAAGTCGGACTAAGTAGGACCTTAGCCATAACGATCCACAGATGAGCGTGATGAATTCAGCAAGCTGGCGTAGCATCAGAACAGCGGCACGAAGTTTATCAAGTGAGATTGGGTGCAGAGGCGGTCTTATATTACACCACTGTATAAGGCGCCTGATTGTTTCCAACGCTCGTCAGAAGTCGCCGGCGTCACCCTTCCGACGTCATGAAAGGCTTCTTGCGCTCATATCGCTCCTTTCCGACTTTCAATGCATCTTTAGAAGTACTAAAAGCCCACGGCGGTGGGGGCCTTGGAGTGCGTCAAGTATTTATACTAGACTAACTTTGGCTTCTTCGGTCTTCATCGAGGCGATGATAGGAGATCCAGAATTTTATTTAGACGGTCTTTGAGGGGGGAGTTGGCTCCAGACTCCAGAAGAAGGCGGAGAAATGGTAAGATTCGAAGCGGTAGCAATACTGCCGCTGCAGCTTCCAGTTGAAAATGGACTTCGTTGTCTAAGGACGGCCAGACTTTCGACAGACATGAGACTGTACAGTAAGACCACGAGTGAAGGTTACCAAATGACTCACGAGAGCCGATTGGAGTCATTGGTAGAGTATTACAGCAAAGTTCCAAAGCATTGTTCATCTCCCCTCTTGATGTTCAGAGACGCAGTTATATGAGAAAGGTGCCTGCTTCGGAATAGAACGACTCTTCCTTGCGGGGCGCAAAGACTGCTGTGGCTCTGCCAGTAGTATCATAGCGGGAGTCGGTGTATTTCTTGACGTTTTCTGGAAGATTCAGTGATCAACATGATGTCCAGATGTTGGTGAGCCATGACGGTAGGCTGAAGAGCTACAGCGGATGGCACTGGTGATGGCGACTCAAGAAGAACTTGAGCTAGTTGTTCATTGTTCAAGGATGCGTTGTATGGAAAATCGTGGGAAATCAGGATACTACCACTTGGTCCAGTACTACATACATACATACTGTTACAGATATGTTTTGGAAACGTATTGACGTTCAGCTCAAGAGTGGCAAACGGAATGAGGCAGGGAGGTGAAGATGAATGAAGCAAAGAAGTAGGACGAGCATGTCATGCAAGTGACCAAATGCAAATGCAGACATTGAATGAGTGTCACGAATACATGCTCAGTTAACTCGAAAGCAGTCACCTCGTCTTTCAAACAGGTGCAACCGTGCTTCACTCATCAGATATTCGTTTTATACACGGCATTGGAAGCATAACAAGGTTATGGTATAGGTGTAGCTCCATTATTATAGATAATGATGATCTGTGATTAAATGAAAGTAGATTCGAGTGCATTGCGCGAGCCGTGAGTTATTCGTGACGAGAAATCCCAACGACGAGCTCAAGATAGTGGTGCTCTAGAAGGACAAACTGAAGCAACATCACTATCACAGGCAAAGACTCGGTTGGGCGTTATCAAGCAGATCATCCATGTCATCAAGCCAAAATCAAATCAAGTTGAAAAAAAAAGATTTCTAGTACTAACCCTTTTCTGTGGACATCATACAGGTCAACTGAATGAAATATAAGTCAATCGCCCAAACACCCGAGGAAAAATATGAAAGAAATAGACGATTGAGAGGAGATATATCGGCAATCATAAGACATATCCAGCGAGGACGGCGATGGCACCAACAGCGCCCATCGCACCGCTGACGGCAACATTACGACCAGCAGAGCTCGCGGAGGTGGAAGTTGGCTTGGCGGTAGACGTGCCAGTCGAGGATCCAGAATGGCTCGTCGTTGTAGTGATCTTCGAAGCGCCGCTGGAAGCCGCGGTGGTGCTAGCGGCAGATGGAGTCGCCAGAGGAGCGGAGGTAGTGCCAGCAATCTGGGACTGCTCGACAGCATTGAACGTGCCAGACATGTTGGCCAAACTAAAGGCATAGTGCATTCAGTGATGTGAGTGGAAGAGCAGACAACAATGACGTACGTGAACTTGGCAGAGAACGCGAGAGCGGGGAAGGCAGCGTTCGTCGGGTCCTTGGCAGCAAGAGACTCGAAGCGAATGAAACTGCAAGAAATGAGTTTTTTCTATTTCCCCTTCAGCCAGGCGATACTCACTAGACACTTCCGTTGGGGCCAGCATTAGGGTCGACAGTGAATTGAATGGCCGAGGTGGTCGATACGTCAACAGAGGTAGTGATCGACTGGACCATGGTCTTTGCGGGAAATCACCAGTCAGTTAAAATGAACAATCAATAAGTTGCTCGGATCTGGTGAAGAACAAGGGCGACACAGGATCCGAGCAAGGTACAAAACATACCTGCTGCTGAGCGTTTCCTACATAGATAGAGACCTTCGATGCACCGAACTGCTGTAAGGTGGGGGTCGCACCATCATCCTGCCACGAAATGCTGCACGTCTGGCCGCCATTGCAGGTGGTGGAAGCAATAGGCTGAGTGACCTGTTATGACGCGTGAAGATCATATTAGTGTCGTTTGTGGGAATTTTTCATATGTAGAAAAAAGCGGCGTACGAAGACCGTGGCGAAGGAGGAAGCAGCCAGAGAGAGCAGAACGAAGGCTGAGGAGAACATTTTGCTGGGATTTTTGCTTATAGAAGTAATGAGTGTGGTTGCGTTGAGCAAAGAGTGTGGGGGCGCGCGAAAGGCGATGAAGACGACGTGGGCGTTACTGTTGAAGAGTGAGAGTGAGGGGGAAATGCTGGGCGCATGTCGTTCTATGGCGGACCCGAACCGGAGTTTCAATTATGCAGGGGTCGATCATCATTTCAACGATCATCGCCCGGTTTAGGTATCTTGGCTTCGGTGACTTCCATTTCCGACTCGCAGTAAAATCATTCCAAAATGGGTTTTCCCCCTGGGAGTAATATTATCTGGCACCGGCAGTAATGTTATCCGGCCTCCAGGGACAAAGTAATATATACCGGCCCCTGACATAATCTAATATGACCCGTAGTAGTAATGCTATGTGGCATATGGCAGAAATATAATATGGCAATTTTTTATTGATATCCGCCCACGGGAGAAATGTTATTTGACCCTGAGGAGTAATGATATCTGGCTTATGGAAGTATACATATTTGGCAAGTCGGAGTAATGATATTCGGCCCATGGGAGTAATGGTTTCCGGCACCGGGAGTAATGTTATCCGCCCGTTGGAAGTATTGTTTTCTGCCCGGCCTGGGGTAAGACTTCCTCATATCTTCTCGATTTCTGCTCTGATTGACTTGAAATTACCATTGTTAGAGAGCATTTTTTCACTAGAGTACACCTACGATGTATTTAAAATCATAATTTGTGTGACTGAATTATAATAGCAATTATAAAGACAAAATGAGATTGATTTCCTATAAGAAGATTTTGAACTAAAGCTGATAATCCTCAATGCAGTATATATGAACTCATGCACAAAAATGCTCTCTGTCAGTGGTAGTTTGATGTTAAACAGAGCTACCGTTAGGGAGATATGGGGAAATCTTACCCAAGGCCGGGCAGAAAACAATACTCCCAGCGGGCAGATAACATTACTCCCGGTGCCGGAAACCAATACTCCCATGGGCCAAATATCATTACTCCGACTTGCCAAATATGTATACTTCCGCAGGCCAAATAAATATACTCTCACAT
This sequence comes from Trichaptum fuscoviolaceum, assembly GCA_910574455.1. Classification (NCBI taxonomy): domain Eukaryota; kingdom Fungi; phylum Basidiomycota; class Agaricomycetes; order Hymenochaetales; family Trichaptaceae; genus Trichaptum; species Trichaptum fuscoviolaceum. The sequence goes on from CAJSYZ010000006.1 coordinate 1,427,456, forward strand.
GCTCAATATTATTATTCCCACATGCCACATATCATTACTGCCAAGGCCGGTATCCATTATTGCACCGGCTGGTATTCATTACTACACCGGCCCAATTTCAATAAGATACGGGGCTGGATATCATTACAACCGAGCGGCCGCTTTACATTACAACGCAATGCCGCTTAATATTACTTCTCGGGTGAAAACCCCTCTTGCAAAATCATTCCGTTTTGAACAGCTAATATTGTTTTATTGCAGATCGTTGTACAGAAAGGCATAGAATAAGTCATCACTTCTATCTGATTGTATCCAGTAGGACCAGCATTGTGCTCAGTATTCGACCTGGACGTATTACGCGTCGGATGAACACGGCAGGTAGCCGAAATGAAGAATTTCAAGCATCTTTGGCAGTACTGTTGAGATGCGATACGAGGCACGAGCGTGGTGAGGATGCAATCAGAGCTGGTTATGAAGCCCGGACGTGGTGCAAACAATTGAATTGAAAACCACTATAAAAAATGACACCTACTCTAAATACTCCGGCATATCATACACTGTCTTGTGTACATGGTCTGCCTTCCGTCTCGTATGTTTGATGAACCCCATAAAATCAAGTTCCTGAACAGCCCGTATGAATCGTGCATGGACTTCCGTCGTCCATAACTCTTTCGCCTCCTCGTCCTCCTCGTCGCTCCCACTCTTGCTTTCCTCGCCGCTATCCGATTCGGAATCAGACGAAGAAGCCGCAGCTTCCAGTTTTCTCTTCGTCGCTGCGGTAGCCCTTAAGCCTCTGCCTCTGCCTCTCCCGCGTTTCGATGGACTGCTTGGGACGGAGCCACGCGATGCGCGCTTGCGCCCCATTTGGGCACGCCGCGCGTTCCGCACACGTCCGGGTGTGCCTTTTTGCGCCTTTCTTTCCTCTTCTCGTGCCTGCTTGCGTGATCGCTTACGTTGCACCGTGAGTGCACTGGAGAAGGACTCGAACCAGTCGTAGACGTTGAGCATCCGGCCACTTTCGAGGTAACGTTGGAAAAGAATGCACGTATCGGGAGCTGAATTCGCCAGCAATTTTGGATCGTCCTGAATATCAAGATAACGGTCAGGATGCACAAGAGCGGTGACAGTCGTTGTTCTAGGCGAGGGATTGAACAGCTAAAATGACGAGATTAGCCTGACACAACTCTACCGCTCACGTCAAAGTACCCACTTCAGATATCCCTTGAGGATTCTTCGTGTACCAAATGTCCCACAGATTGGTTTCTGTATAGTCTCTCATTCGCTCACTATGCAATTCTATAAGCCCACTAAGCAAGTTGAGAACTAAAGAACCGTACCTCAAGTATTCGAGGAACCATTCATCGACCTCTTTCCTCACATCGTAGATTTCATCGGGCGAGGAGCCGATACGCGAATTCCATTCCACGAGCTTCGTCATGGTCTCTGTCTCCCGCCTCCGAAGATCAGAGGGCAGCGAACGAACAAAGGAGTACACCTCCGACAAAAGAGCAGAAAGATGGTCCTCGGGGAGTTTCCTGTAGTATTCTCAGTCTTTCTCCCTCGGGTAACGAAGCAACACAGATAATCTAACCTAATGGCAGCTGCAACAGGCCTTCCATCTTTCGCCGGTAGAGTTCCCCTTACACAGTTGATCATCATCTCACAGACAGTCCTTTCAACCCCTTTTCTGCCTTCTCCCCTGTAGCCAACCTCTAACAAAGATCTGAATCCATTCTCGATTATATAGTTTCGAGCAAGGAGGAAGACCTGGAATGCTGTACGAGAACCTAGCGCACGCTTTTGATGCACTTCTCGTGCTTCGTGTGTAAGTTGAAGAACCTCTGACGTCGACGCGACTCGCCATCTACTCCCCATTTCCGCGCGTTCTTTTCCTTTTCTTGTCTTTTTTGACGGGCTTGCGGTGACGTCAACTTCATCCACGTCCATTCTATTCGCTGATAATAGCTTAGACTTTTCAGGATGGTGTAACCTCGCAAGTAACGCATCTAAGAAAGGACGAGAAGAAGATTTCTCTAGCAATTCTGCCGCATCTTCGCTATCCGGCTCTCCGAGGCGTTCATCGATGGCTAGAACTGTGAGGGGCTCTGAGAAATGCCGCAAGAAAACAAGCTTAATGCGAGAATAAATCGATTAAAGACATTCCAAAATAAAATAAAACGTGCATACCTGAAGTATCTTAAGAATCAGGTCAAGCGAAGTAGAAATTCCACAGAACTGCTCTGTGATGAAGTCCAAGGTTGCCGGACTCGGGATGACGACGGGATCAAAGTTGATGTCAAAAAATGTCTTCAGCAAACAGGTCAGTAAGTTTATCTTCCGGAAATGAAGGAGCTTACTTTCAATAAAACGTGCTCCAATACGTCCACCCCACTTACAACATCAATCTTAGTTAAGCCGAGCAAAGTGATTGCTGTACGGGGATATACTGCGTGAAGGAAGGAAGTCTGTGAAGGCGATGCGCAGGACAGTATGAATACCAACGGGAGGCGAGGAATGTGTAGGCTGTAACGGTAGACTTCAGCAAAGGCTCCAATATTTCCGACAGTAACGCATACCTGCAGATGTAGAATACATCATGCATCACCGCTGGGTCGATGTTCTCGAAGTCATGCACTAGAACAGCAAGCTTTGGGGAGACGCTGTCACCTGTTTCAACTTTCGTCACGATCAATCCAGGTCTCACCCAAAAAAATAAACTCACTTCGCGTATGCCGGACAGCTCTGAACCAGGCCTCCAAGACGTTCAAGTCATATGGCGCGAGAACGGAAGAGGAGGGGTATTTTTGCGTGCGTTTCACGGACTGAGCTTTTCACGAGGACTCTTTAAGTGTATGCTGCACCCTGGTAGCGACGAGTGCGAACGTTACCTTCTCCGATATCCTCCGGATCTCGTCTAATGAATCCACCTATTAAAGCTTTCATAGCTGAGGGAACATTGGTGCAATCGCCAGATGATAATGATGAAACATATACATCATTCGAAGTGTTTCCATGCTCCCCCATGGTGTCTCTCTCATTCAGAACACGCTCCACATCGGAGACGACAGCTGACGACGCGCTCCTGTCTGCACCTGAGGCTGTCGAATTAGCAGCAGAGACTACAATCAGAAGGCGGTCATCGTACCGGAGATGATGATTGTCGGCAGCTCTGTACATGCTATCAGCGGTTCCTCGTGAGTATAAGCATTACGGACGACATCGAGGACTTGCGCCGTGAATGGACTGTACAGCTCGTTGATTGTTTCCTTCGTCATAATCAGAGTAAGTCCTGTTATGCGACTTAACCAAGCACGTACCTGCATTCTCCTCTTGCACCTCTCCCAAGCCTCCTCATATACATTCATCCGAAGTCGAGGACCATCAGGTAGATCTCGCTCTCTCAAGAATGGAGGCGTGAATATAGCTCCCACTGGCCCACGGCCGGTCTCAGTGTGGTCCTCGTGATGTTCGTCTGCAAGTCCACAGCCCACTGAGCGCTCAATATCTAAGCAATGCAATGGAGCACATACCTGACCCTTCGTACGGTATACAGATGATAGTCTGCATGAGCAATTCCCATTAGATTAATGTGAGTAGTAAGTAGCAATGTCGTTACACACCTCCGATACAGAGTTTAGCTTGTCATTGGTAGATGTCATTCCTGGGTTTCTATCCTCGGCGGTATTGTTACAACAGCTTTTAGATACTCATAAAGATACTTTCAATAAGGGGAAGGAGAATGAAGTTCAAGGAAGAAGTTGAACCAGCAAGTGACTGCAAGTCAACAACTTCAAGTTTTCCACTGGCAGTGGACGCGCTTATTCAAGTTCGAGCCTGAGTGCAAGTCACGTTTTCTTTTCGCGTCGCGTCGCGCTTCTTGACCATGAACCACGACCACACGAAGGATTAACAGCAGCAACGAAGACCTCAAGATCTTCCTTTTACGCCAAGACCTCTCAATCCTGAGATCAATAAGAGCTCTTCACTTCTCTTCTTTACTGGCACTATTAAGAGGGGACAGACTTTACTTCTCATATTGTGTCGTCTCTTCTCCATCGACTCGACGACGTCGACGACTGAAACAGCAATACCCACTTACAGCTCTCAGTTCTCTGTATCTTTCCCTTCAATGGTATTGGATGTCTTCTATTACACAGCATATATCGACATCTTCGCTATCTGCTCATGGTTTCGACGTGGAACTGTTTCTGAAGCACTAGGGGAACTACTTTCAAGTGCAAAACGTCCAGGTAGAGGCAACGGTATAATACACGTTAACTATGACAAAAAATGCTGCAATGTCAAGGATTACTCTGTCGAGCCCCACAGTGCTCGTTCACTCTTCTCCTACTCGCTTAGACTCTACGACCTCACCCTGTATTTCCTTCGCAACCTGCACAGGAATGTTAACCTCCGTAAAACCTTTATCCGAAAGAGTATAACAAACCTCATCGCCAATCTCCTTGATCCTCTTCACATCCCTCCCTATAAGGCTAACAGTGACGCCTTTCTGAAGAAGGGGATAGGATCCGACGCGAATGCCTTCGCTCTGTAGACGTTTGTGCAGCGAGGTAAGATATGGTGCAATATTTGACTCTGGGAGGCTAATATATAATGTTAGGGAAGTGGCATCAAGTCCTTAGATGAGGAACAACAGACTTCGTGAAAATCAGATGCCTAAATGGCCGTTCACTTGGAGGCGGCAGCGGCAAGAATGGCACGAGATTATCGAGTAATCGCTGGAATAGCCCCGGTATGCCTGGCAGTATGCATAGCTTGCCCTCCAGCCTTACAACGGGCTTACATATGTCTATTAGTCACAGTCAAAACATTCCAAGGTTGAACATGAACTCACGACCCACAAATCCTTATGAACGTACAGCACTTCCCCCTTCGCGGGGAATAGCGCCATCCGCTCGCGTGCGACGCGTTGCTCAGCACTCTGGTTCTGGATGTCCGGACGATGTTTTGACATCTCGCTCATCCGCCGGAGAGTTTCTGCGTGGTGCTCAAGCGGCTGATTGAATGCAGCAGCAAGTGACTGGTAGCTAATGTCTGCTCGATTTCACGTGTAAGGCTCAGACCTCGAAGAATTGCGGGGCGCTCACCGTCGTGCGTAGGCCCGATGCCGCCAGAGGTGATCACGAAGTCGTAGGCGGCGACCATCCGTCTGCTGGCTTCAACGCTGAACAAAGATCGTGAGACCCATGAATGTAGGAGGAGTAACGTCCGCACATGTCCGCCTCCTCATCCGGGATGACCTCAATCTTCTTCCTAACAATTGTTGGCGATCTGAACCATGAAGGTGAGTATAAATCCACACTCACAGCTCGATGCCGTGCTCGAAGCAGAAACGCGCAAAGTAGTGCGAGTTCTTGTCGTGTGTCTTCCCGTTCAGGATTTCATCTCTGATTATCTCTGTGAGCCGCCCAGTCCTTCAATTCATTAAGATGATAGCTCACCCGATAATAAGACACCCCGCCGTTCGTATCCAGCGCCCCTCGCCGAGCGGGTTGGGTGGGACTGGCGACACCTCGAAGTCGAAGGTCGGCGGCGGCGCGCCGGCCGTGCTTCCTGATCCTGTTTGGGTCGACATGAAGTTTACTGTGGCTCCTCTTCGGCCAGGAATTGTTGTTAGTGAAGGTTGTAGGTGTCGTCCGAGGGTGAGGACGCGGGCGCGCACCCTTGCAGTGGTGAGCATTGGCTGTCCGTAAGCGTGTGCCACGGGCAAACGGGATTGCGTCTTCCGGTGACGAAAGTCAGAGATAAATAAGCGTGGAAAAATACGATGTAAGCCGACTTCAAGTTGAATTCAAGTTCAACGATTCCGCCATTCATCTTTGACTTGACTAGAATATTCAATGATAGGACAGGCGTTTCCGACAAGAAGATATTCTCGCCTTGTAAACCCTCAGGCTGGAGTGATATAGGGTGGAAATCCTCAGATTCTATGATCACAAAATGCACGCGTCAAGGTCGCACGACGCACTGGCAAACCGGGCTCTTCGTAAGAATCAAACAACCCAATCAAACAACTTCTTCCTCTCATTCTGACATTTGTCTTCTATTGCCAGCCATAACTGCGAGATGAACGTTTGTCTTGGAGATTATCCTAAAATCCCGGAAGAAGTCCATCCCTATCGTTGTCAATGCATGATTGCCTTTTTCGCGACACTTAACTCCGTTATGAGTTCGCGGCACATCATCAGACTCACTCGCCTCGTAACCCCGGAGTTGTAAGACCTCTACCGAACTCAAAGTCCTCTCTGTCCCTGCAAATAGACACGAGGAAGGGGGCAAATTATAACTACACTGTGATCTACACTCGGATTATGGGATGCACGTGCGTCACCAAGAGCGAATCAGGATACACCTTCGCGGTCGTGCGACACCTCAGCGGTTACAATGAGAGCTAAGCTCGCTATGTGTGACGAGGAGGCACAGCCAGCGCACGTTCAAGCTCGAGAATGAAGGAGGGCGCGTAGGCTTCCGCTCCTGCGTGGGTGTCTGCACACGAGCAGCAACTCCGTTCTGGTCGTCCTCACTCCCTGCTATTAGTACTTATCCCTGCCAGAGCTCTACTCTTGTCCTCCGTCCACTATCTCGGCTTGCTGTCCAGCTAGAACTGTGTCCGTTGCTCTGTCAAGGCATGCCTCACACCCACCCGTCTCTTGCTCCCAGTGCTACCCAGAAAGCTGCCGTATACGCAGCAAGCTGCAACCCGCCCCGCAAAGCGAAACGCATCCGGGTGGACAATGTAGCTAGTGATGTGGAGGCAACTGCTACGACCTCCGCCTCCACACAGCAACTCACCACCCCTCCAGCGCAGAACGTGCGCATCCGCCCTTCCCCGCCGTCTATAGCACCGGCTCGAGCCATATCTCCACCCGTGCTACCTGCACCGTCCGTCGAGTCAACTGCAGTCGGTCCGAAGAAGCGGGGACGTAAGCCCGGCGCTATGTCGCGCTCAGCTCGCGAAACACAGCGCAAGATTAACCACTCTCGAATAGAGAAGGCCAGACGCTCGAAGATTAATGATGCTCTAGACGCTCTGCGGGACCTCGTGCCGCCAGACTTCGGGAAGGAGAAGGAAGCCGAGGATGGTAAGTGATCTTCCTTGTCGTTCTGCCGCGTTAGTGTTCATGAAATGATGTGGCTGTAGATTTTGAGCAGTCCTCGAAGACTGGAAATAAAAAGGAAGAGAAAGAACGTGAATTCAAGCTCGATATTCTTGAACGCACTGTTCTTTTCGTGGAAGACCTCATTGACAGGCTATCTCGTTTGGAGAGCGGACAGCCTAGCTCAGAGCCTTGCAACTGTCGGCTGTCATCCAACGTTGCCCCTTCCTCGTTACCTACCTCATTCGGTGACATTCCTCTGGCTGGAGACATTGCTTTGGGCGCAAAGAGAAAGTACACGGAAGACGATCACGAAAGCTTATCCATAACCTCAGCCGGGGAGCCTGAGGATAACGAAGAGGGAGATGATGGAGAAGTCCGTACTGCTGTCGAACATTCATCCTTGCCCCTTGAGCGTTCTTGTGGCCGGGAAACTGAATCACATCGGCGCATCGCACGTTCCACCGAAAGCATCCGACTCCCCTCGATATCTAATTTACTAAACCACGTCCCAGCTGAGAATCCTCCTTTCAGTCGATGTGGGTCGCACTCTGTACACGGCTCACCTTACGCACCATTCGGTCCTCACATATACTCTACAACAGTGCATACCCGTTCGCCGACGTCATCGCATCTGGACAAGATTGCACCGATGTCAAGACGTCCCTCAACCTCAACCTCCTCGTCTGCCCTAGCGTTCTCACCGTCATTTCGCGCATGTTCTTCAGATAGAACCTCCATTGGAAACACGAGAGACGCGATGAGCCCCCTTGCGCTTGGCTTACCGTCCCCGCCTGCGTCGGGCAGCACGAATCCGCACCACGCACACGTCGGTCAAGCAGACCCTGGGCCTCCACCGGCACTCAAGCTTCCTAGTCCACGGAGTAGTCCATCGGAGATGCAGAAAGTCCCATTACGATCCTATGCCACTTCGTCTCGCGTGAGGTCGGCCGACCACAATGATTGTGGAGATTCCGGCTCTCGGTGGCAACCGACCTCACCGAGTTGGACAAGGGAGGATGAGAGTGCAGCTTCGCTTTTGCTTCAGATTAGCTCCACCTCGTCCGGCTCGCGTTCTGACTCGAGCTCGGCCTCTCCACCTATTGTGCGCGTTCCTGTCTCGGTGTCGGCAAGCGCCCCAACCACTAGAGGGGAGAGTCACCATCGCGATGGTGTGGTAAGACGCGCACCGTCATATCGCGAGGATCCCAGCACCTCTGCGCCAGATGATAGCGCTTCCTCCCGCACCGGTGTGGAGGTCCAGACACCGGGACAATTGCTTGGAATCCGGACCAAGCTTTCATGAGCCTCTATCATCCCTTCGCTCATCCCCCTCTTTAAATCCTCTGTTGAATATCTGTTACGGCTTTAAATGGTTCATATGGTATATTATGTCACTTCATGTTTTGTACCTTTATTGCGTTGCAGATGCGGTGAAGTAAATGATTGCTGAACACTGTCCTTTTTTTATTCGTAATTCCTATGTGATATACCTCTTCCTACCTATTAGTTGTAGCGATAATTAGATGCAAATGTGACTTCAAGAATTCCATATTTTTCTTCCGTTGGCAATTTCAAATTTCAAACGATCTCATTTCCCACGATTTTCTATGCTGGTAAGTACATCGGGTTGCATTACTATTTTCTCTTTCGTTCAAGCTGCCACTACCATGACCACTGGTATTTCATCGTCATCAATACTTTCGGAATCTGTATTGTGCGTCAAACTTTTGAATACCTCTGTTTCCATAATCTCTGCTCGATTAAAGTTTGGGTCTGCTCGATGTCGTTGAAAATTTTCATGTTCCAAAACCATACATATCTGGTCGGCCCCTTGGCAAAGAACATCCTTGCATTGTGAAGTATATATAAGCAGGCACTTTCTCATATAACGGCGTCTCTGAACTTCGGGAAGGAGACTATCAACGATCTTGAACTTTGCTGCAAAGCTTCACCAGAGATTGAGATCGGCCCTTGTGAGTCATTTGACCTTCATTCGCGTAGTTACAGCATGCAAACACTCATGTCTTTCCTTATGGGTCTGTCCAAGTAATCCTTTGGCAATACTCAGACGACGAAGATATCTGACTGGGAGTTAAAGCGACAACATTGCTACCGCTCCGGATCTTTCCACTCGTAGTCAGTCTTCTTCTGGCAAACCCCCTTTACAGGTAGTGTAAATAAAAGTACGAATTTCCCATCGTGGCCTCGATGAAGCCGGCGAATCCAAGTTCAGACTAGGGAAATTGCTGGCGCCCCCGCAGTGATCTCTTGGCACATCGAAGAACACGATCTGCGTTCAACCGAGGTGAGGTTGACCGACTCTATGCCAGTGGAAAAGAACGACGTGATTACAAGAAACCATTCAAACATCGCAAAAAGCTACCTATGTAGTTTCTTTACCGAAAGGGTATTGCAATCAACTTGACGTATCGGGCGCCACATACAGTGGTGTTGTATAACTTGACGGCCGCTATGAACAACCCTTCTTGCACTTGTCAAATCTCTCTCCGTCACTCTGATGCTACGCCAGCTTGCTGAACTCATCACGCTCATCTGTGGATTGTTATGGCTAAGGTCCTACTTGGTCCAACTTCGCAGGAATAGGCAGGGCCTACCGTATCCACCTGGTCCTAAGCCTCTGCCTATCATAGGCAATGTTCTGGATATGCCACCGTTGTATGTGTGGGAGACAGCGAGAGTATGGGGTAAAACATACGGTAAGCTGCAGCAATAAAGTATATACTCTACTCTATAGAGCTCTTTTTTCCAAGGTGATTTGGTGTACGTGAAGAACTTCACAGAACGCACGGTTTTCGTAAACACGTACGACGTCGCTGTGGAACTATTCGATAAGAAAGGTGCCACTTACAACTCACGGCCGAGGCTGGTAATGTGCAATGAATTGTGAGTTGATTGTAATCTCTCTCGCTTTCTTTCTTTGAAATAACGTAACTACATAGACAGGGCTGGGGGTACATGCCGTCTCTCATGCCCTATGGTGACAAACAGCGCAAGAGCAGGCAGTTACTTCACCAATTCTTACAGCCCTCGGCCGTTGGTCAATACAATCCGGTCGTGATGAAGGAGGTGCATCGGATGCTTTTGAGTATCTTGAATGAACCCGAACAGTTTACAAGAAGTATAAGGCAGTATGTACCGATACCCTCCGAATTGCATAGCATCGTTTAACTAGGCCTAGCCTTTCCGGGGCAATCATCATGATGATAACGTATGGCTACGAAGGTAGGTCTATCTCTTACCATCAACTTGAACATAGGCTCTGATTTATTACCTGCAGTCGAGCCGGAGAAAGACCCTTACATCGAGCTGGCTGAAAAGGGCCTTGTAGCGGTGACGGAAGCTTTGGGGTTCTTCGTCGTAAATTTCATTCCACCGCGTAAGTCGAATGGTTCGTTGTTGCTGGCATACTTAATTTAACTATGACTGTCTAGTGAAGTACCTACCGGATTGGTTTCCCGGAGCAGGCTTCAAACAGTACGCAAAAAAAGGACACGACTTGGCTATGGATATCCTCCATTTACCTTACGCAATGGGGAAAGAACGAGCGGTGAGCTCAAGAGTTGAGATAATAAACGGCTTTGAATTGAATGAAAGCCGCTAGTTGAGCGGGCAAGCGTTCCCTTCCATAACAAGCCAGATGCTGGAGGCGAATATGAACAAACGGGGGGAGGTAGAGGACGAGGAGCTCATTGAAAGTGTTACATCCGTAATCTACGCTGGTTAATTCGCTTATTTCTTGCTATCATAATCTATATACTCATTGCTTCCTAGCCGGTTCAGATACGGTGCGTTGCCTGTCGTCCGAAAGACTCTACTTAGCTCATTCTACTCTCCAGACGGTATCATCAAATTTGACGTTTATCCTTGCCATGGTGCTCTACCCCGAAGTACAACGACGTGGCCAAGAGGAGGTAGATCAGGTGCTAGGAAAGGGCAATCTACCGACGTTCGAAGACTTGGTCAACCTTCCCTACTTAGAAGCAATGTACAAGGAAGTTTTGCGGTTCGTAAACTTTTGAATTATTTAGCACTCTCCATCATCTCTTATTGCGAATGTACAGATGGCATCCGGTAACACCATTCGGTAAACTTCTGATGCAGTGTCCTATATACATCTACCCAAAATCTCACCGTGACTACGTGTGCATATAGCATTACCACACTGCACTAATGCGGACGATTTCTACAATGGATATTATATTCCCGACGAAACCATGGTTCTTGCTAATGTCTGGTGCGATGTAGAAAAATTTGATGTCATAGACTGTATAAGCTAACGTTCTGGATCGACTAGGGCTATGTTCAGGGATAGTGATGAATATCCAGAACCTGATCAGTTCAAGCCAGAGCGTTTCTTGCCGAAGGAGGGTGAGCGAATGCCGAGGCATCCTGATCAGATGGCTTACGGCTTTGGACGTCGGTACGAGGCCCGTCCTACTTGACTGTAGCCTAACTCTGATAGCCGCGCAGTATCTGTCCTGGAAGGCACTTGGCTGAGAATTTGGTGCGTTGCAATACTTGTGTTGCCTCTTCGCTTGGTGCTGTACACTGACACTTTCTGTAGATCAAGATGACAATGGCCTCCTTCCTGGTGGCTTTCAATATCGAAAAGGCAATAGGCGAAGATGGAATGCCCATAACACCTACAGAGGAGTACACGTCCATTGCAATCTCGTACGTGCATCTCCGTTTCCAGCTTCACAACTAATCTCATTTGTTTTATTAGCCACCCAAAGCCTTTCAAGTGCAAGATTTCCCCTCGCTCGGCGGACATCGAGACACTCTTGCACCGAGTTGTGGATGCTGAAAAATGATAGACAGGTTTCTATATGCCGAGGGTAGATATGCGCAGGGGACGAATGACAGTGCTTGGTGTTGAAGACGTGAATGCGTCTAGCTTTGCCTTTATTTACTCATATCTAGGTTTCGTGGAAAAGTGGTAGCGTCAGTATACAGCAAATATGTTACGACTTCCGACCTAGTGAAAATGTAAAAAATATGTGCCCACTGTGATTTAAAGCTTACTATCTGGTTCTGAGTGATTTATGGATGGCTTGAATATCGTCTTTATCTCCTTGAACTGTCGTTCTGGAAGCTGACTTATCCCACGGGGACATGCTGCTCAGTTGCTAGTATCTGGTCCGAAGTTTCGCCGGCGTCAATGCGGCACCGCACTCAGGCTGCATTCAAGTTTGTAACGACCAAGTAGTACAGTTACTAATCCGACTTGCTTGGTTGTTCTTTTCTGCTCTTTTCTGCTCTTTTCCATCTCTTGTCTACTTTGTTTGTATTTCTTGGTCTCATTAGCACAGGAGCCTGATCTTGGGCATGGAACACGAACTGCGTTGTTAGTTGGGAGTCGGTGGTACCGTGACTGCCGACCTTTGCTCAATGTGCACCAGTACGTCGGGGAATTCGACATCCAGTGTATCAGGCCTCGGCTGCATTCTTAGCGAGAGCAAGGACTGGCGAAAATTGTTCAAGGCCCGTACCTAATGATTGCGACACTGTCGTCTCTACGCGCGACTTCTGCTTAAGCGCTCACACCTCTGGCACACTGGCAAGTTGCAACTTGAACAGATCAACGGAAACTGGCTTAATCAGAATGAACAGCGCCAGCTTCAAGGTTCGTGTTGTTTAGTCGTTCTCAACCTTCGCGCAGAACACGCTAGCACCTGGCGCCTGCAACATCCCGTCAGCGTAGCACGCTCCTCTTACGAACGTACTAAAGATGGTAACATGTTCATACACAAGCTAGTTCGTCCTGGCAATTCTGACTTGGATGAGCTTGCGGTATCTGCAGCTCACGCAATGGGAGAAATTGGCCCGATAATGAGTTTTCAGGAATGACTTTGGAGTGCTGGAGTGGCAAGTGATGGACGTCTCTGAATCGTAAGTTCACGCGTTATTTGCTTTTACTTTTACTTTGGCTAAATCAAAACAATGATTGGTAGGCAAACAAATAACTTTCTTGACAAACTCTGGGTGTGACTGCGCAGATCGCATGTACCGCTGTGTCGCACTATTCCGCTTGAGGTTCGTAAATCAGTAGCCTCTGTGAAGTGACATTCAGCTTACGCCGGCATATAACAGTTCTGCTGTTTATTGACTATCCGTGCGACGGATGGTTTCCACTCCATTTCCCGGCCATTGCGATCGTGACGTCGCACTGCTGAAGATAGCAGACAGTTGAGGTATGTTAGCCGCTTTTCACTCTCACAATCACACGAATAAAATGCGGTGGTGGGTTCTGTTTCTTTGTCCCCGCAGAAAAAAAAAATCTCGCCATTGAAGGCAGGATGGGGAGGAAAAAACGCGCAAGCCTTGGGGGGATAACCGACACCCAAGTTTAGACCCGTTTGGATCTTGCTAGGCGCGAAAAACCTCCCGATAGCGAGAATTGGACTCGCATCACCGCCATCCAGAACACTAATTCTACCTAATTCTACGCATGTTTCCCCGCCGCAGAGACCGCTTCGCACAGGAAGTTCGGCACTCTGCATTTCCACGAAACCGGGCATGCAGACGCGGCTTGGGAGTACGGGGTGGCCATCGATCGGGTATGTTACCCTGCTTGATGCAGGGGACCGGCAGCCGTCTTCCGTCATGCGTTCCACAGTACAGAGGGCGGCATTGCCAGTGCTACCATGACGGCGTACAGGCATGACGTGAAGTACCCAGGAAATAATGTAGGCCCTATGGGAGAGTACGAGAGTACCGATGTCGGGAATCGATGGGACTACTACTCGTAGGGCGTCTTCGGCAAAAGCGGATGATGCTGCATATGCGTGCCGGTCGGTGAACTAGAAGTCGACGGTGGTGGAAGTGGGATGCCAAGAGGAGGTGGGGCTTCAACGACCAGCATGGTACTCCTTTATAGCCTCTGAGTTTGCGCCGAACAAACAGATGCTTTGGGCTGGTTGTTTTGTTCTGGGCGAGCCACGGTGAGCTCGGGGATCCAAGATCGGTGGAACGAAAACAAATGCCGATGCCCGCCACCTCATTCAGCGACCCAATGCGCAACAGTCAAGGCTGAAATATCAACCACTTTGAGTGCTTTCCCCGCCTTCTCGAATGCGATGGCTTGGACGAGGATTGACCCAACGACCCTCAGGCTGAAGTTCCCATGCAGCTATAGTATAGAAAAGTTATGCTTAAATTTAAAACACCTTCCTCGATAAGTCGACTCCTAAGGATTTTCAAGTTGCTTTTGAGAGTCTTCTCAACTGAACCTCTGACATTATTGAATGAACTCTCAGGAAGCTTGTGACGGGAGAACCACCTATTACTAGTAGTAGTAATATTCTCACGGCCTTTATTTGGTTCATTTTGTAACTTCACTACTACTTTTAGTCCAGATGACTCATTTTCCTTCAAGTTACATATATACATACTACTAGTAGTAATAATGGTGACAGTCTGTCACGTCAATTACTCAGGACTTTCCAAGTCTTTTGCCAGTGTTTCCTGAAGTTTCTTCTAATATGTACTGAAGCCTTTTACTCTTCCCACAAACGCACTTTGCTCTTTCTCCATCTTATCGTATCTGTGACATTCGACTACTCAAGAGCTGTACTCGAGATTAAGCAGAGCAACCGTCGTGGCGATTTGGAAGGCGGTGGACACCCTTCGAAACACCTCAGTGATGACCCTCCATGGCACCTTTTTCTCGCATAACTAGCTCGCTGAGCTCGCTTTCGACGCTCGTACTACTCGCAGGATCATGTTTGGCGGATGGTCTTGCTGTGCGAGGTGGCTTACAGGAACGGAGGATCTCGCTTGCCCGTAGGAATGTCGAAGACCAATATCGCATTTTACCTCCCGTACAGTCCTCTCATGGCGGAGCCCCGGAGGACAATCTCGAACTCCTAGATATCTGTCTCGTTGCCTCTGTTGATGGCAAGTTTCACGCTTTGAACCGAACATCAGGCCAGATTCTATGGTCCATGCCTTCTGCGTTACCAAGCTCTTCACCCGCCGCATTGCTGCCGCTTGTGCGCACCGAACATGCAGAGCATGACCCCTCATTGGATGAAGGAGAACATAGAGAATTGTACATCATCGAACCGCAGACGGGAGATATCTACGTCCTTTCGGAACCTGATGCTGCTTTGCAGCGTTTGCCGTACTCAATGCCGCAGCTAGTCGACATGTCTCCTTTCAGTTTCACGGGCGACGATGAACGCCGTGTGTTTGTGGGGAAAAAGGAGACATCCCTGTTGATGTTAGAGCTCGAAACGGGTCATTTGAAGGGAACGATCAATGCAGACTCGGAATGTCCGTGGGACCCTTTTGGTGAATCGGAGGATACTCTGAGTGGGGAGTTGGATTTGGATGAACTGGATGGGACGAAGCCGAAGAAACCTGTATCTACAACGGTTCTAATTGGGAGGACGGGTAAGTCTTTAGTAATAGTCCTTTGAGTATTGCTGAAGTCCTCGCGCAGACTATCGGATTTCTATTCATACGAAGGGTCCAGTTCGTGGACCAAAGCCACCAGTACAAAATCTCACCTTCTCGACTTATGGCCCAAACAACCAAGACCATCTCATTCAGGCGGGCTATCGGCGAACTCCAGATGACATGTATATTCAGTCTTTACCCAATGGCGAGCTCATGTCTTTCTTGGCGCCCCAACGAGAGAATGGCAAATATCCCGACTCTAGACCTTTGTGGGCACATTCACCTCCGTTCAAAAGTCCCATGTAAGTTGTTTTATTGCAGTTTCATGTATCATTATCTTAACGTACGAACAGTGTGGCCGTGTTCGACGTTTTGAATTCACCCTCTCGCCAGCACCCTTTGGTACTTATGCAGCCCACGCCTCGCCTTCAAGATTTCATCCCTCAATTTGATATGGGAAGTGTGGGCCATGACCTAGAAGCCACTTTCATTGGTTTGGTGGAGACGAACGGATCGCTGTTTGCAATGAGCCCGGAGCATTTCCCACTAGTCGTTTTTCATCAACAGAGGAACCACGCTTTTACGCGTTCCCAGCCAGCCGTCCGCCGTCCTACTATTGATGCACCGCCTGGGGAAGGTCGCTTGGAGGATGATACATATTTGGATTTGCCGGATTTACCGGATGATATAGACGGCGTGAGTCGCCTCTTGAAGGAACATGAAAGATGCAAAGGCAGCAATGGCCACTGGGATCGCTCGTGCTTGACTGGCAAGCGTCCCGTCGAATCATCAGGCTCAAGCAGAGTAAGTCGATTGCTACCTGATAGGGCTGCCGCGGAAGAACAACATCGTCGTGAGCATGATTGGCAAGTGCGAGAAGGGAGTGGCGTTGGTAGTCAGGA
Organism: Trichaptum fuscoviolaceum; assembly: GCA_910574455.1. Taxonomy (NCBI): domain Eukaryota; kingdom Fungi; phylum Basidiomycota; class Agaricomycetes; order Hymenochaetales; family Trichaptaceae; genus Trichaptum; species Trichaptum fuscoviolaceum. The sequence continues at coordinate 1,443,882 of CAJSYZ010000006.1, forward strand.
CGGAAATATAAGTCAGGGCACTGTTAGCGATGCTATTCCTCTTGTCGATGAGCCTGCGTCCGGAGGGAAGCTTCTGGAGGGAGGGGGAAGACCGGTTTTGTCAGGCGCAGTAGCAGCATTCGCCATTTTTCTCGTCGGCTTATGGTACCTAACAAGGAAAGTCAAGGGCTCGAAGGGACACAGTACGGTACCACTTCCCCCAAGACTCTCTGGAGGAGTGCAAACTCATGCCCTTGCTGAAACGTCTGATGGTCGGGATTTAGCTCATGTATCAGATGCCCCTCCGAAAGGCAATGGCGTTGCTGTCAAATCAGTTGACTTTGCGCTGATCGATTTTGTGGACGAGAAGCACGACGACAACCTTCAACCAGCCCTGTCCCCCTCTCTTCCCGAGGAAGTCACAAGCGCACCCGCTACACCAACACCAGCGACGATGGTCGGGAACGGAAGGGCTCGCAGTGGAGCAGTGGAGAAGCAGGGCGTATCTGACTCACCGGAAGATGCGGAAGGAGAGGAAGACTCCGACCATGAAGCAGACAACCTGGGCACGCAAGGCAAAAAGAAGGGCACGAGAAGGCGAAAGCGGGGAAAGAAAAACAAGGGCGCAAATGCGAATACCATTAGCGACGAGGGTGCGGTGGGATCTACGGACGAGAAGAAAGTGGATGATGCTGCCGCTCTACCAACCTCTGGTCTAATACTATCGCCTTCGAACTCTGCGACGAACTCTTCTACACAGCCGATGTTACAATTGTCTGACGAGATTCTCGGTGAGTTAAATCTGTGACCTAATCCACTTACGTCATCTTAATGATTGTTAAGGGTACGGCTCCCATGGAACTGTTGTGTATCGTGGAAATCTTCAAGGTCGAGCTGTAGCAGTTAAACGGCTTCTACAAGATTTTGTTACTCTTGCTTCCCGTGAAGTCAATATTTTACAGGAGTCAGACGACCATCCGAACGTTATTCGGTATTACTACCAGGAAGCCCATGCTGGCTTTCTGTACATCGCTCTCGAGCTATGTCCAGGGACATTGGCGGATGTGATCGAACGTCCTGATCAGTTCCGCGAGATCTCCAATGCGTTTGACCCCAAACGTGCACTGTATCAGATTACCTCAGGTCTCCGCCACTTACATGCATTGAAGATTATCCATCGCGATATCAAGCCTCAGAACATCTTGATCTCGAGTGCGAAGAAAGGTGTCGGGGCCTTGGCGGGACATCGCATGCTTATATCGGACTTCGGGTTGTGCAAGAAGCTCGAAATCGATCAAACGAGTTTCTATCCTACTGCGTATGGAGCAATGGCAGCGGGTACTGTGGGTTGGCGAGCTCCAGAGATATTGAAGGGTGAAGTGAAGTTAGATGAACCGGTGGCGGACGATTCGACCCTGTCTTCCCGAGGCAGTACAGGAACGGCGACAAATGGCATCCTCCCAAGTGCAAGGTCGACGAGGCTGACGAAGTTTGTCGATATATTTGCTCTCGGCTGCCTGTTCTATTACACACTCACGAGTGGGGGCCACCCGTATGGCGAACGATATGAGCGAGAGTCCAATATCTTCAAAGACGCGAAGTCCTTGAGCGCTTTGGAGTCCTTTGGGGAGGAGGGACTTGAGGCGATTGACCTTATTACTCAAATGTTAGACCCTGAAGCTTCTGAAAGGTCCGTTCTGGTTCAATATGTGCCTTTCTGGAAATGATTGACCTAATGTTCTTTGTTAGACCCAATACTACTGAGTGTCTTACCCACCCATTCTTCTGGGACCCTGCTCGTCGACTTGCGTTCCTGCAGGATGCTTCTGACCGGTTTGAGATCATGTGCAGGGATCCGAGAGACGCTGATTTAGTTGAGCTGGAGAAGAATGCGTTCCATGTAGTTGGCAACGACTGGCAGTCACGCCTCGACAAGATTTTCTTGGACAACTTGGGCAAATTCCGGAAGTATGACGGTAAATCTGTTCAAGACTTGATGCGTGCATTGCGAAATAAAGTACGCACCTTTCCTCGTCTGATTACTTCGACATATTCTAATGGCTTTTTTGTACCTAGAAACACCATTACCAAGATCTCCCTGACAACGTTAAACGACACCTCGGACCGCTCCCGGATGGTTTCTTGCAATACTTCACTAGACGTTTCCCACATCTCTTCATGCACGTGCACTCAGTCGTCTCAAGAACAAACTTGCGCTACGAGTCCATGTTCAAAAGTTATTTCGAACTCGCAGATTAATTATGGTCTGCTCTATCATCGCCGCTATTCCATCTCCTCTTCTCTATCATCTCATCGCTGTCGGTTTCTATTTGGATGTTATGTTTATTTACTCTAGTTCTCAGTTTTTTTTATGTATCAACACTCCAGTCTCTTTTGCATGTTGTCCTGTATTAGCATCAAATGGCATGTCGTGTGCAATCCTGTGTGCGTAACTGAAGTGGTTCTTCTTTTTCTTTGCGGCTTCTGTGTATTCTGAAACTTTTGCTGTATATCTCGTCGATGCAGTGACAGTATGGGCGAATGATTTACATTTCGGAGAAAGCCGGCGTCGATCCAGTCTCCTACCCAAACCCTCCCACGGTTCGGAAGAGGCCGAGGCCTCAGGGTCCACCTCCCGCCCATTGTTTTCGTGGGAACAGTGCACTTGGGCAGCTTTTTGACAAAATAATCATTTGTTAGATTTTAAGGTCTTGGGCAGCAGCTACATATTATATATAACTATTTCTAGTCGGTATAAATAGTCTTAAAAACCATTCAACTGTGTCCCATTTACCAGAGTTGTTTGAGCTCATACCGAAGCTCCCAAAAGCCGGCATTCCCACGGTAAGCAGTGCCCGACGCCAAACCCTGACGATGGTCGGGCCTCGGCTAAAATGTTATAAGCCAGACCCTCCCTACGGGAGGAAATGGGTCCCCCTCAACTTTACCTGGACCCTGAGGCCTCGGCCTCTTCCGAACCGTGGGAGGGTTTGGGTAGGAGACTGGCGTCGATCATAATTTATCGCATCTGAAGGTGATCTACCTTGGTACAACATGAGAAATCCTTTGTACTATTTCAATGCCTGACTGTAAACAACCTACAAATGTGCGAGATAATAGATGCCATTTTCAAACGTAATCAAATGATCATTTTGGAATTCAAACCTTACTCCTACCTTAAGCGCTTCAAACTTGAATCTCCACTGATAGTAGACCTAAACTTCACAAGGTGTTTGGTTTACGATTCAATTTGCTGCCACATATAGCTTGTATTGGGGTGTATACGACATTTAGATAGAGATTACAGGCGACTACGTACTATGTAATCGACAAGAGAGCTTATACCAGCTTGTTGAATGTAATCTGTTCAATTTGATTCGTGTTGAGTTTCAACATATCAGATTCAGAATTTCTCTTGCACGATGGATGTTAAGAGGTAGGTCACTGTAGCCAGAAACAGTTATTTGGAATTAATTATAGGCTGTATTTCTCAATCCGTTGTCTACCTAATCCCTTTACGTACCGTGACTCGATTACTCCCGCGAACGGTTAGCGAGGGCGGTAGAAGAGGTCTTGGAGTCTGGACAAAGTGTGTTGAATCCGACAACCAAATCAGCAGCGAACAAGAAGAATTGGAGATCAGACATTCCCATCGGCAGAATTGAAGAAGACAAGCAGCCTCTCATCCCGCGGACTTGCTCAATGGGTTATATAAATATATCTTTGGGTGTCCGCGGTCGCCCACACTGCGATGGGAGTCTGTGTTATAGCTCCTGCGAAACTGTTGTGTCTGATGTATCTTGGGTAGCTTTTCGTATGCTGCAGGACACCGGGGATAGCCAGCTCGAATGCTCCCGTCATGCGCGTGTTTAACTACTGGACGAATGTGTGATTGTGGGAGAGTGCAGTCTTCATGAAGGTGTGAACTGCTGCAAGCTCATAGAGGTTAACGAAACCGGGAGGAGAGATTCAGAAGGTTAATGAACCAATTTAATCAAGCTTTAGCGTATGCGCGAAGCCTTAGATCGTCCCAAGATTGTAATAAAGTCATAGCCCTAGGCAGAGTTAATAAAGCCGTGTGCGTGAGGTCTCATTTGAACAGCGATTAGCATCTGGACCCTACGAGATAAAACACCGTTAACCGATGCCACCCGCCTTGTCAATATCATTTAGAGACTGACAGTACTGATGAATCGTTAAAGACGACAGCCGTGCGTCGCTTGTAGTTCTTGCACAGAGTTAGCCGCTCGCTGAATAGAGTTTTATCCAGAGTGCTGCTGGTCAGGCTAAAACAAGCAAGGTTAGAGATCAGGGGTAGGCACGACCTACAAGAAAGATCTGGACCCGTTGTCGCTGCGCTACGAAGTCGTCCTGATCACAAGGTAAGGCGACGAGTCTAGCACACTTGTAGAATTGGTTCTGAAAGATTCATAGTCAGCATCATCGGTGTATAGCTGACTTCCCAACCGTCTGCATTAGGAGGGCTAACGTACGAATAGATTTCAGGAAGCCTTACGCTGTGGAGATATTCTCATAAAGATACAGATACACATAGGGCACTTAACTCCAACAAGGTGACCTTCGGGTATCCGGAACGAGGACGCGCTAATATGAACTTCATACACGGAGAATGTCCAGGATATATCCGCAGAGAATGGAAAGCACTGAAACAGCATCAAAAGACAGAATATAGAGGGTTTTTTTAGGTCGAGCATGTGGCTTGTCAGCATTCTCGGTGTCCAAAGTTAGCCCAAAGAAGCTTTGACGAGAAGGATCAGGGGTGTAGAGCAAACCCGAATGGGAGGAAGAAGACCGGAGGCAATCTGTGCGCGCTTCCTTCTTCCCAGCTCGAGCACAGGCGCATCGCTCGTCGGATTCCCTTCACACTCGGAGAACTGCGCAGCGGCGCTCGACGTCGAGATGCCACGCTTATCCCCAGGCTAAGAACCCACGAAGCCACAGTTAATTATAAAGAGTGACTGGGTGGGCCTTTCAATGATATGGCTGGGCGACTCAAGTTATGACTCGAGTGCATGAGATGTCATAACAGCCACATGCGCATGCGGGGCTTCGCAGTAAGTGGACAAGAGAGGTGTGATGCATGATGGCACAATCTCAGCGAAGTTCGGGGGAAGTGCGACGGAGCGGCTTCACTGCGCCAAGTTCGAGTACTAAGGACTTAGAGTCTCCAGGGTCCGGTTACTATACTTTGAGGCTGTGCTGAAGTTCGATATGAAGACCAGGCCTAATTCTGTTCCCCCAGATCTCATCTTCAAAAGAGAATTAGAAAATGTGCGATATAAAAACTTTTAGCTCACAAATACGTATGTCCCTCATGCCGAAAGACATTGTAGAAGCAAGGGAGCTCGGCCTGTCAGGAACGGGCAACTTGAAGCGTCTTTACCGACATTCGTAGCCGTACTTTATTGTTTGTATAACGGAAGCCGCTTATACGGTAACTGCGGAAGCAAAAGACGTTTATAAGCAAGAAGAAGAACGATGCAGTTTAGTAACTTAATGAAGATCGCCGCATTCAAGCTGCATCATTGACGAGGAAGATCTGCGAGATCCAGTTCATGCAATCAACTTGAACGTCGTCCCTCCTACTTCATAGCGAAGTTGACTCGGATGCAGTGATTGTGATCCAGCGAATTCAAGTAGCTTGAAGTCATCAGTTGCTCGCCCCTTAGAGTTCCTGGTCGAATTTCGGGCTGGAAGGAGATTCATTCGAAAGTCTTTGTCTTGCGGTCCTGAACTAAACCGAAAGAGATAGATCTCGTTACGTTTACGGACGGGAAAAATACAAGATTTTCCATATTGACTCACTAGAGTTTACTTAGGCCTGCGCAGAGTAAGCTGTCGCTAAACAAACGTCGGTCAGTGTTCTTGTCCGTAGCGTAGACGAGAGACGGAAGAGAAAAATAAAGACTTACGAATGTGCAGGGTAAGGAAGTTATGAGAAAATAATTTCGGCAGCTGCATGCCGAGATGCAATAGACTTCTATCGGCGAACACTTTTTAGTCTCGGCCATACAGGTCGTCAGGAACAGCATCCCATTTGACCACTGGCAAAGGTATCTTCACCGGAAGCAAAACTTGGCAGAAAAGTTGCCTGATTGTCGGCTGCAAACTTGCAGTTCGGAACGTAAAACTCATATATCAAGTAGGCTGGAGAAAGAGCGGAAAATTGAGGCAGATGAGCAAGAGTGTTCCCAATCAGATAGAAGTTAGCAAACAGAGTTTTTCGAAGTGAAAGATTTAGGGAGGAGAGTGACCGGGGACGGAAAGATAAACGGAAGGAATTTCGAAAAGAATTACATTCACTTCCAAATTAGGAATGTGTATTTAGTCTTGCAAAATGTCACTAATAAACTTGACGCTCGCCGCCGTGTACGCACCCTTTTCTCCCCTTACTTCAATGCTCGTCGCTGCCTGCCCGGAAGACATTCGAACTCGGGTGTCAAGAGCCAAGGATATCTAATTCTTCGTCTGTAATCTCAAGCCACTCCGCAAGCCAGGAGATACCTGCACTCGAAGAAGCGCTTAGAGCGGCACGGGCTTGGGGACACGTCTGGTAGAAAGTTGGCAGGAAGCTAGCACGTAGGGCTGTCGAGGGACGGGCTGAGCGAGGAGTGCTGCAGATACTGTCTCAGTAGGGCGGATTCGACCCCGGCACGGCTTCAAGGGAAGAATGGAGAACGGGGAGGGCGGCACCTTGAGCTCGCCGTCGAAGGCGACTATGCCGACGTCGGAGAACGGTAACGGAGTGTCTGCCAATGCGTCGACTGTAGCAGCAACGAGCGACAGTGGAAGCAGCGCCGCCAGCCATCGTGATCTACTACCTCAGCATCTGGCGGGCGTGGCGAACGGCGATGGGAGCGCGAATTCAAGTACTGGGACTGCTACGGCGCCTGCTCACGGACCTCCAACAACAGCACCGAGCACACCAGGTGCCCCGGGCTCAATGGGACCTCCACCGCTACCACACTATCATATGTCCAGCCCTGCGGTGATACCTCCTGCGTAAGTTCCAAACTGGACCTATGTCTGCTTTCCTATTCCTCTGTCTCTGTCTTTTGTTCGATTTTGGGGCACTGCCCGAATCTTGTTTCATTTCTCAGAGAGATCAGAGGTTCCAAAACTAACACGTGGTTATCATGCTCTCTCACAGACAAATCCGCTCGAGAATAACTGTAGTATGCGCCGAGGTACGAAGTTCATTATGCTCCAAGCTTCTGAAGCTAATGTTATGATATATTCTCTTCGCCCCCTATAGTGCAAGCGCCTTAAGCTTAAATGCGACCGCCGTATGCCTTGCGGCTCATGTTCGAAGAGAGACACGATAGCTCGATGCATTTATTCCCCGGCTGCAGCGGAGAAAGTGTACGTCCGCGGTTTTGTTTTCGAAACTTCACATTCGTGTTCTTCGCATTCCCTTTCGCGTACTTGCACACATCCTCTCCCCGCTACGCCCATCATCTTCATCTTCTTCGCGAGTCGAGCGATTCCACGCGTTTAATGAGGTTTGGTGAAAGAAGATTGACAAGTGGCTGACGCGTCCCCTCTTGTCTGATTTTAAACAGGGATGTGCAGTCGATACATAACCGACTGCTTGTCGTTGAAGGGAACATGGCCAACCTTCCCACTATGCTGGCTAACACCGTCGCAGCGAATATAAATAGCAGCCTTGCGAACTCCGCGGCGTCGACGCCATTGCCTTCAAGTTCAACGCTTCCTTCCAGTATCCTGGGTTCGACTACCGGCAACACACCCTCGCGACTACAGTCGTACTCGAACATGAACATTGGTCTGGGCATACGCTTGGACAGCAGTGTGGGAGCCGGTCCTGGGCCGAGCACAAGACGAGCGCGCATCTTGGCTCGCGATGCACGTGGTGCGAGTGTTGTCGTCAATCTCGACGGCGTAACGGGCTTATGGATGGGAGAGCTTGAATCTGAACTCGGAAGAGACAGCTCAGCGCCGGCATCATCAAATGTCAAAAGGTCCAACACCGCTACGCATTTAACGCCAATCGACCGTCGCACATCAGCCCCATATGTTCCACAGCTTGTCTTGCATAACCATGCAGCTCCCCCGGAAAGCCCCGCAATCGTGCTTTCTCGACATCTTGGCTTCAATGTATCTTTTGCTGCTGCCGATCCTGTCCCCCTTGGTCTAAATGGCGATGACGTATCGTCTGAGGATACATACGCTGCACTGATCTCTCAGCTTACATTTCGATTACCTACGGAACAGCTCAGGGGAGAACTCATGCATAGATTACAGGAAACTCTTGCGGCATGCGGCGCTCCAAGTTTGCCCTCTAAATGGTTCCGCGGTCGCATCGAGAGTTTATTTTCAAAGGGAAAGGGAAGTAATACTGGATCCGTGCCTGGATTGAACTCGCCAGATGTCCCGACCCTCAGTCTCGTGGCTGTAGCGGCTGCTGCATTCGCTATTGGAGCTTCATCGCTCTTAGAAGAGCGCGAAAACGATTCTCAGCCTACCCCTACGAACTCCAGTGCTTCAGGTACGCCGATTTACGGCTCCGATATTTTCGACAAGGATAGGCGGATGGCGTCGGTCCTGCCAGTTCCTTCGCCCTCTCCTGGAGTAGCAAGCAGTCCGGAGATTCACCCATCGACCCCGCGGTCACTATATCGGCTTGCACGGCTTGCACTAGAACTTCACATAGAACGGCACGGCCAAGCCTCTTATGATCCAGAGTTCATCTACGCGTATGTTCTCAGTGCTCGATATTTATTACTGGCGAAGTCAAGAGCAAATCGTCCAGCTCGACCAAACGCGGACCCGTGCCTACCACCGGAAATACCACCACTAGTCGGAGAACTCGTATGGCATGCACGTATTATGGGTCTTGGAGTGGATCCGGATGACTTTGAAGAAGGTAGCCCTCCCGATCCAATTGCCCCTAGTTTATCGTCGTCGTTCAGTGCTATTACTGGTATGCTGCCTGTTTCTTCGGTAGCTAGCTCGTACAGCGGAAGGAGCGGAGGCGGCAGCGAAAGGAGCAGGGGGACAGACAGAAGAGTGAAGAGGGAGGAGGGCGAACAAGGTCCCTTCGGCTCCGGCACGGGACGGCAAGGAAGCATGACGCCGTTCATGAAGGAGATTAGGAGGCGCCTGTGGTGGGAAGTCTTGTGGCTTGACCTGTAAGCTTCTCTGCATCACGTTGTTATCATCCGTTGACCTCCCTTGAAAATAGCCTTGTGACTGAATATCATGGGCACAACCCATCGATTTCCGCGGAAGAGTACAACACCAGACTACCCTCTGATGTCGACGACGACGGGTTTGACCCCTCTTCGACTTCTCTCCCCCCTCCATCAGACAAATCGAACATCAGCTTCTTCATTGTGAAGTGCCGGTTAGTTCATTAATATCACAGATTACTCTACGTGCTAACCGGATTTGTCCTGTGGACCTTTCCGTCCGTACAATCTTTCCCCTTTCCAGATTATACGAGTTTCTCAGACACATTCACGTTCGGAAGTCGAGAGAAGTGAGAGCGGTATCTGCTGACGGGATTGAAGATGCAGATTTCGTTACTGCGCGTGCACTGGCGAATGAGCTCACACTCTGGTTGGATAGCATCCCCGAGAAGTTCAAGGTTGCAGATGTCGACGAGCTAACCTCACCAGTACTGCCAGAAACCCCACCCATGGCTTCGCTGCTTCCGATTCCAGGTTCTGCACCCGCAGCCCCACCTTCTGAACCGTCTCCATCTACCTTCCTATCACCAGCGCCTTCGATAGCCTCTCCCATGCTCCTCATGCAACGCTGTGAATTCCTCATGATCACTCAGCACTTGATCACGAAGTTATTCTTACCTAGGCCGCGCATTACAGGTACGAATAACGGTGATCGGCCCCCCGACAAGAATGCTCGACCTGGACCTCAGCTTTCAGGACTCTTCGGCATTGAGCCTGCCCTTGTTGTGGTTAGTGCTGCTCAAGTGCTGCATGACACGTATCTCCGAACCCGAACCACGCAAAGTACTTTTTATCGGGTCAGTTTCCCCCGGCTAGTATTTGATGCAGCTGTTGTCCTCGCGTACATTGCTATACAGCAGCCATTGTACACTGCAGGGTCTGTTCTTGATGCGGTTCAGGTGGCTTTGAGGCTTCTCCGTCAGTTCTCTGGGTCAGGTGAAGCGAATTCAACAGAGAGCAACCCCAGCGAGGCTGTGATGGTCGTAGAGAAACTACTGGAGAAGGCCAAAGCTTCCCATCGTCGCAGCAACCCGATTGTCTCCGGTATGAAGCGCAAGCATGAGGAAGTAGACGATGGCGCTTCAGATGCATTCCGGAAAGACTTTCGTTTGCCATTTGCTGGAGCCGGTGTTGTTAATACAGAAGTCCCTTCGACCACTGAGGAGCCATCTATGGAAACTGACGAGATTGTTTTTATGCCACCCACAAGCCACCGTTCGGATACATCTGGGCACGCAAGCTCCAAGGCGCGGTACTCTGCCGCTGGCGAATCCAGGCCATCTACGACGTGGCCCCCGACGTCTGGTGAGGCGAGGCAGGGGGTGTCGAAGCATAGGAATTCCATCCCGACGTACTCGGTTCGTAATAGGTCAGGAACAAGTAGGATGGGAGGGGATGAATCTGGCAGATCGCGCACGGGCTCCATTTCGAGCCGCCAATCGACACACACAGCGCCGATGTCCGGTCAACCATCTGTCGTACCCCGACCCCAACCGCAGGTGCAACATAGCGATCCTTCTGCGTCCATGTATCATGGTCCAACGGGACCAGTTCCTCCTCAGCACTTCCGCCCGCCCGAAAATCCACCTTCTGAAGTCTTGCACACCCCACGGCCAGACAGTTCATATTCTGTTACGCCGAGTATGAGTTATCCACAGCAGTTTACACCAGTCCAAACGTCCCCCACCCATCCGTACGAGTATTATAGACCTCCTTCTTCAACATATCCTCAACCTTCTCCTCATCACCCATCAACATATGAGACTGCGATGGGGAGCCACACTTCTTTACCAGGTCTGTCTGATTCTTTGACGCCTTTGCTGTAAGAACGTGCTAATTTTGCTTTGATATTTCATCGATTTAGACTTGAGTACGCCGGGTCATGGCATTCCAGAGTCTCCGCAGGAACGTCACTTCAGAAATTCCATAGAACACTCGACAGTTGGGATGCAGCCTTTACCCGGCTCTAGCACGAACGCGCAATCGTTCCATTCCCATGGTCTTGGGTTAGACCAACCACTCATGCAACCTCAGCCTCCTCCTCCGCCGGAACCTCATCCTCAACCTCCACGACAAGATCATAGCTGGACCGAACCTGTTCAAATTCATGGCCCACAACCCCAACAACAGCATTGGGATGGAACATATCCTTATTGGCATAACGAATAAGCTCGGCCATTTTACACGCTCGTCTCATTTTCTCAATCATCATCGTCATCATTATCATCATCATCCCCCTATTCGTTCGCCTTCAGTCATCGTTGCTATCTGCAAGCTCCTTGTTGTGTTTTGACTTTCTCTCTCTCTCTCTCTTGTTGTTCTTGTAGCATTCTTGCTCGATCTGTCTCAGTCATGTTTCGGTGTTTTCTTTGTTATGTCTCAGCTGCAGATTATGTGGAATATGGATAGAAAAACACCTTGCTCTGGCTAAGTATTGTGATACATAGTGTGATACCCAAGCACGGAATTCTGGGAAGTCTGGGAAGTATCAATTAGTGGCATAAAAAGTTTATTTTGCTGAAAAGTTCACTGCATTCTGACACACTTTCAACTACTCACACATCTATTGTATACAAGATGGCACCATCTACATAGTGCTTCTTTAATAAGCCGTCCCTAGTGGACGTTATAAACTACCAGAGCAATTTGGAAAAGATACAGACATGAAGATCGTTACGCGTCATAGCAAGAGGGAGGACAAGAAAGCCAATGCGATGGTATAGTCCATGTATGTATAGTATAGGGGATTTTGGATGTGAACCGAACAACCACAAGACGAGAAGATCATTGAAGATATAAAACAAGCCTGCAAGAGGTGATGACAAATCAGAGGGTCCAGAGTACGAGATAGTCACGATAGTTAACGAATAACATGAGTCTTAAACTTCTGGGCGGGAAAAGATAGCGCTGAGTGAGAATAAATAAATTTACAACAAGGAATTCGGGAAAGGGGGTCATCGTCAGATCACATGAAGAGGGGGACGAGAAGACGCGGCGGAATGGTCGAATCACCGTCTTGTCGGCGCTCAGGAGAGCTTCGGCGATCCGTACTATGGCTTCGGCTTCTCTGAGCTGTGTTCGACGATGAAGACGGTTCGTGGTCATCGTTGTCTTCGTGTCCCTCCGGCATCTCCTCGCCTTCGCCTTCATCTCTCGCAGCGCTAGGCCCGGCTTCGTCTGCCGGACTCTCGAACGCAGGCGGTGGGTCTAGCGCAAGCTCCAAGCGCGAGTTCTGTGCATGCTCAATCGCATCCCGGCCGTACGGCACACCGAACCTGCCCAAGCTCTCTCGGGACGAGATAAGCTTGATCTGCTCCGGGGTCGGCCCGCCACGCGGGTAGCGGATCTCCGTGCGCATCAACGTATGTGATAGAGGGGCGGAGATCGAAATGCTATTGATCGAGAGTGCGGAAGGGGAGGTGAGGTTTGGCCGAGAGGGAGTAGACCGCAGTGTAGTTGTGGACCGCTGACGCGAGAGCGTGCGGAAGGGCACGCTGAATGTCGACCCAGATCCCATGCCAGACTGCGACGAGCGGTGGCGAACGTGGCGAGTCGTAGTCGACGTCCGAGCGTCAGGCGGTGATGAGGATAGATTAGAACTACGAGGCTCTTCGGATAACGGAGGTTGTGTACTTGAGTTCGCTCCGTTTGACGAGCCACCGAGGTTGAAGAGATTGAACCCTCGGAAGACAGACCGCCGATTAGCAGTGTTCGCATTCGCTGACGCTTGTGATGCTGTCGTAAAACCCGACGAATGCTCGCTCGAAGGTTCAGGAGAACTGGAGAGACCAGGTGGATTTTGGATCGCATTATGGCCTTGCTCCGTCTCGTAGTCAGGCGGTGACTCCGAGGGAACCTCAGATAGTGGTCGTGTAGAATCTGCAGAGTCTGCTGAATCCCTAGAATACTCCGACTCTCGTGTCAAAACATTCTCCATCGTGTGAGTACGAGGCATCAATTCAGCTGTCGAGCTGTCCGCCTCATTCACATGTATAGCTGATGCACGACGTGATGTTTCGCTCATGAGAGAGAGATTCTGCGTCGAAGCTGGAATTGGTGCAGGATTATAGATGGCAGACTCCCGCATGATTACCGACTGCTGCTCAGACATATCATCATCTGCATCTTCCGCCTCGCGCGCTTCTGCAATGGCATCTGAGGCATCTTCCATTTCCTCTGGCCCACTGAAAAAGAGTAAGAAAAGGATAGGATGCACAAGGAACGAACTCACCGAAAGATAACCAATTCTTGGTCCCCTGGCTCCTTCATGTATACAGGCAGAGACGTCACAGACATCTGACTTGGCGTTCGCCTCGTTCGTCTGCCGGCACGAACAGGTCGTGTTGTCGCCGTGGTCGTCGTTGTGGTCCGGCCTGCATTGGTCGCACCCGCCAGCTGTGTCGCCGTTATTTCCCTCGTTGTCGTTGCCGGTGCGTTCCGAGAACGACTCGCCATGCCCCATAGTCGGCTCAGCACATTCGTGCGCGTCCACATCAATACGAAAACACCGAGCAAGACGAGCACGACGACGACAGCCGGTATCTGTGAGCGCATTCAGACACATACAGCAAGAAAGAAATGAGAACATACCCAGACTTGAGGAGCAATTCCACCTGAGCTCGTGGTGTTCACCGTGTTGTTGTCCCCGCCATCATCAGCCTGGGGGTGCAACTGCGTTTGCCGCCGTGTGATGTGTGGCCAGTTCACGTTGAACACAATCGGCGCCGCGCTTGTCGTTGGCACTCCTACGACGAGGCTCGCCACTGCGCAGAAACTCGACCTGCATCTTGGCATCATGGTATGAAGGAAAAAGGAGCACCGGCGCGATAAGCTTCAGAACCTCCTTTACTCGCTTGTACTCGGAAGCTCGCCAGATCCGCTCAACCTAAGCTAACCAAATTGCTTCCGTCGATTGAGAGATACGACAACTTTCGTCGAGCTCACTGTCAGAGGCTCGTAGGGGACTATGTAGAGAGTGAGGAGATGTACGACGCCGGCCCCAGCGTTCTTTGTGTGATGATGGTAAGCCACTTGTTGGCTGTGCTAAACCTGGCCCCCGCCTTACGCCGATTATATTACTCCATTCCATCTCGCCGACTTTCACGGTCTAAGAGACATTACGAATCCTTTGCATTTAATCTACATATTGATAATGATTTTATGTACAGATTGGCGAGTATTGCTATGCGCATTCTCGGCGATATCATTCCTCTTGAAAGTTAAGCAAATTTCCTCATAACTCTGGAAAGTACAAAGAAAAGTGGATTCGTCATAATCTCGCAGGTATGCCGAAGAGCCCCTCGGTAAAGAACATGTATGCGGCGTCGGCTGTAAAGTTAGATCAGTCTTGGCTCGTGGTAATAATGATGACGAAAAGGCGAACCTAGTTCCTCTGGGGCCTCCTGCACAATCTATGTAAAAACACGTTAGTATCTCAGGAACGGAGCATCACGGACAGCGGACAGGCGCGTACCAAGTGACCAGAATCCGGGATTATAACATTTGTCGCATTCTCTCGCCGACGCGAGACGATATCGACTAAAGCCTCAGCGGAACCAGCCCTGCAGATGAAGGAGAGTGAGCAATGTGACAAATCCATACTAAAACAATATCTTTGCGGACGCACACTGGATTCTTGCCTGCGAGCACCCAGTGCAGCTTGACATCTTTGTCGAGATATTTTAGGCGTTCGTATGTCTCCTGCCCTGTCTGGTTCTCAAAAAACATCATTGCTTCCTGTTTCCCAGTAGATTTAGCAACTTCACTTGACCGTGTCCAATCAGTTGCGACGTACTGTTAGACCTGGCATCTTCAGCCGCACTACGGGTTTCCCATTCTTGACATCAGAATACAGCCCGAAGTCGATGTAGATATCCAGGGACGCCGGATCCCAGGCCGCGAAGAACGGAGTCTTGCTGAACAGCCTTCGCGCCTCGTCACTGCAACAAATTAGAAGGATAACCGGCTCTGTGTAAAACATCCGGGCTCACCGACTGCTCCATTCGTCTCGTCTTGATACTGCGCCTTTAGTCATGACAGAAATAGCTGCATCTCGGGATGTTACTGGTGACGGAACGACCGGATCGACGAGCAGAAGACTTTTATATAGTTTTGGCGCGTGTGTGGCTGAATATAATCTGGTAAGCTTGGTTATTAGCGCAGGTAGGCTAACACGTTGCTTATGCACATACACAGTGCATCCACCGAACGAATGTCCGACGCCTACTATTGTCCGGCCGGAGAAGCCAGACGCGAGCCTTTCAGTCGACACAGACTCCGGGAGACGTGGAAGGTGTACGGGCAGCTCTGCGCTCTCTGTAATATCCGATGGCAGGTAGTACCGGAGGAAATGAAGGATGTCGCGCGTGTTATCACACCAATCGTCTGTGCGGATCTATAGTTCATCCGAAGTCCAGCAAGTCAAGAAAAAAATGACCTTACACAGAAACCCTAGATCGTTTTTGTTGACGAGCGCTGCGTCGCCGGTGGTAACAGCCTCAAATGCCCATATATCGTCGATAGAGACTGAGCTGCTTGTTAACTTTGACGTAAGGTGTGCGAGGAACGGCTCGAAGATCTGAAAGGGAAACCCGATATTAGCTCAGAACGGTACGCAAACACACATACGGATAGAGTAGATGAATACTCACTTCCTTTGGAAACCCATTGGCATGAAATAGTAGCAGCGTTAAGCTCTTACGTCCTTTTCCAGCTGGGCTCTTTCGCCTGTACCGATTGATACAATTCCAGAGCAACCGTTGTTCGTGCAGGTCGGGGGGAATCTCACCACGCATTTGACTCGTCTTCTTCGTCACGACTAAGTCAAACAGACGCTTATTCCGCTCTGTCCGCTGCTCCTTCGTGCTGTCCGAAGGCAGCGGTTGCCTGAGGTCCTCCGGCAGGGTAATAGCAGGTGTCGTGCGCGGATATGCTGCGGGGATCAAGTGCGTCGTGAGTGTGTACTCATCCGAGAAAGAGCCACCTCTGGCTACCCGGTCCTGCGCTTCCTTAGGTAGAGAAGGTGGATAGAGCATGAGATAGCTTGGAGGTTCGCGTAGTGGGAGCAGCGGGCGCGGTTGAATGGGCTTGTAAGAGTGCGGCTTAACAGAACGGAGTTCGATGCTCGGTAGCTTCTTTCGACGCGCCGAGTCCTGACTACTCGCACTTTTCGACATATTATCTATTTTTTTGAAGACTCAGAGGGAAGTGGACGGGGGAGAAGTGCAAGTTCGGTTAGGTCTGTAAATCCGGTTATTGGCCATACCGACAGTGGCGGGTTCCGATCCCAGTTGAAACTCCTTTTTCGCTTATTGAAATCCTTTCTGTCACTTAATGTCTCTGGACAAGCCTAAAGTGGGTTAAAGTGCAGGTAAGTACATACATGTAAGTACGTAAATCAAGTCGTCAAATAAAAGCACTAATGAACCCAAATAAAGGTCGAAAGATACATAAGTAAAAAATGGTTCTCCGAGTAATAATTTCAATTCCAAAATGTGCCGTCGCAAGCCCCCAGCTTGTGACTGGACAGATGTTTATTATACAACGTCAGAGGTCCAGTTGACTTGAGGACAAGACTCTCCCGAAGCAACTTGAACGTCCTTAGACTCTTAGAGTCAACTTGAACGTCCTTAGACTCTTAGAGTCAACTCATTTCAAAATTAAGTACAAATCTTGAACTATACTATAGCTGCATGGGAACTTCAGCCTGAGGGTCGTTGGATCAATCCTCGTCCAAGCCATCGCATTCGAGAAGGCGGGGAAAGCACTCAAAGTGGTTGATATTTCAGCCTTGACTGTTGCGCATTGGGTGGCTGAATGAGGTGGCGGGCATCGGCATTTGTTTTCGTTCCACCGATCTTGGATCCCCGAGCTCACCGTGGTTCGCCCAGAACAAAACAACCAGCCCAAAGCATCTGTTTGTTCGGCGCAAACTCAGAGGCTATAAAGGAGTACCACGCTGGTCGTTGAAGCCCCACCCCCTCTTGACGTCCCACTTCCACCACCGTCGACTTCTAGTTCACCGACCGGCATGCATATGCAGCATCATCCGCCTTCGCCGAAGACGCCTTACGAGTAGTAGTCCCATCGATTCCCGACATCCGTGCTCTCGTACTCTCCCGTAGGGCCTACATTATTTCCTGGGTACTTCACGCGTCATGTCTGTACGCCGTCATGGTAGCACTGGCAATGCCGCCCTCTGTACTGTGGAACGCATGACGGAAGACGGCTGCCGGTCCCCTGCATCGAGCAGGGTAACATACCCGATCGACGGCCACCCCGTACTCCCAAGCCGCGTCTGCATGCCCGGCTTCGTGGAAGTGCAGTGTGCCGAACTTCCTGTGCGAAGCGGTCTCTGCGGCGGGGAAACATGCGTAGATTTAGGTAGAATTAGTGTTCTGGATGGCGGTGATGCGAGTCCAATTCTCGCTATCGGGAGGTTTTTCGCGCCTAGCAAGGTCCAAACGGGTCTAAACTTGGGTGTCGGTTATCCCCCCAAGGCTTGCGCGTTTTTTCCTCACCATCCTGCCTTCGATGGCCAGAACTTTTTTTTTGCGGTGACAAAGAAACAAAACCCACCACCGCATCTTATTCGTGTGATTGTGAGAGTGAAAAGCGGCTAACACAGCCAAACTTAAGATGGGAAGTGTGCGATTCAGAACGTAGTCTGCAGTTGCCTGGTTTCTTGTGTAGTGCGAAGTCTGGATCGCAATGGTCGGGAAATGGTGTAGAAACCATTCGTCACACGGATAGTAGTGGCAACGAGGGGTCATGCTCTGCATGTTCGGTGTGCACAAGCGGCAGCAATGCGGCGGCCCGGGGTGAAGAACTTGGTAACGCAGAAGGCATGGACCATAGAATCTGGCCTGATGTTCGGTTCAAAGCGTGAAACTTGCCATCAACAGAGGCAACGAGACAGATATCTAGGAGTTCGAGATTGTCCTCGGGAGCTCCGCCATGAGAGGACTGTACGGGGGGTAAAATGCGATATTGGTCTTCGACATTCCTACGAGCAATTGAGATACTCCGTTCCTGTAAGCCACCTCGCACAGCAAGACCATCCGCCAAACATGATCCTGCGAGTAGTATGAGCGTCGAAAGCGAGCTCAGCGAGCTAGTTATGCGAGAAAAAGGTGCCATGGAGGGTCATCACTGAGGTGTTTCGAAGGGTGTCCACCGCCTTCCAAATCGTCACGACGGTTGCTCTACTCAATCTCGAGTACAGCTCGTGAGCAGTCGAATATTTCTCAATTAGTATGAGATGAAGAAAGAGCGAGTGCCTATGTGGGAAGAGTAAAAGCTATTGCAGGCTTCAGTGGAAGAAACAATGGCAAAAGACTCAGAAACCCCTGAGTAATTGAAGTGACAGACGATCATTATTACTACTAGTGAATGAAGAGCCTCTACCTGTCGCCAGAGACCTGCCCATGCATCGCCGACTGGTCTGGGATGAGCTAGGCGATGTCGATGTCGAGATTCCGCACACTTATGGACTCTTCCAAGCCTCCTCGTCGTTTTTTTTCCGGAAGCCGACATGATTACCGTCATTCATCTTTATCAACCAACAGGTAGACGTAGAATTTAACGAACTTGCGTCATGGTGTGAGCTATCTCTGCCTTTTCCGCTAAAGCCCAATACCGCTGGTGATGAGACTCTGGAGGACCAACTATCGACAGAAGCTCCAATCTGTCTGGTCGAACCGCCACTCGGCATTTGAATGGCATCGGATGTCTGGCAGACAGCCACAGTCACGTTCGCGGACATCATATGAATAGGAAGATCTTCTGTGGACGCACCTAACATGACCCGGCATGTAGTCTCCTCTCGGAGTAATCACATTTCCTTGCTCGTCGCGCAATTTCTCAATGTTGAACATTGCCAAAATGGAAGCTACGGCAATGAATATCTGGACGATATCGATGTAGCGACTAGGTAAGTCCGACTAAAATGCTTTAAGATACATAGCTCTGACGTACAGAATTTTCTGCAAAATACATTCCGGGACAGATACATCAGCAAAACTATCATCAGATATCGAAACTTATCGAGGGATAAGATGACCTACCGTCTTCCGAAACCGAACGCAAACTGGTTAGCATGTGTAGGGGGGCTGTCTTGCAACCATCGGTCCGGGTTAAACTCTTCAGGCTGTTTGAATTCATCAGGATTTCGGAGCATCGCCCTAGACTACAGTATTAGGCAAGGCCTCCAAATGTGCAGGAAAATAACTCACCAAACGTTCGGGCATACGACTGTTCCAGCCGGAATATGATATCCGTTGTAAACATCGTCTTTAGTGACTGTGCGCAAGATGCCTATGGGGCAGGGTCTTACGGCACTCGTATGTATGTCTGTTTAGATTGCTATACACACCTAACGGAGTTACTGCTTGCCATCTATGTGTCCTTCTCAGTTAAAATGCGATTTAACGGTCGGCTTGCCTTACCTCAAAGCTTCGTTGACAATTGCGTTAACGTAGGGTAGATTCGGACGGTCTTTGAAGGTTGGAAGGCCGCTGTTTCCTATCACTGTATCCAATTCCTCTTGACCTCGCCTTTGAACTTCAGGGTTAAGTACCATGGCCAACAAGAATGTCTGCATGACTGAGACCGTCTGTGCGCGTTGGATTAGAGCGTCGTCCGGCGGCTCCTCAAGAATGTAAACGGTACCGTATCAGCACCAGCTATAGGAAAGCTCGTCAACAATTCCCTCCCTACAAGTATCATATATACAGTAACTCACTTACCGACATATACTATTCCAAGTGCCTTCTTGATTATTTCCTCGTCTTCTGTACTTCCGTTATGCGCTAGATGCTCCTCTATGAGTTCTCTCGCTATCGAAGGCGTGGCAGTTCCCTTCAGCTGAAGAGCAACGATACATTTTAGGATGAGATCGCACACGGTTCGAACTCACCACTTTGCGTTTCACTTCTTCGTATGGGATATTCAGCATATCATATGATGTTTTATGACTGTGTTCTGCGAAACTGAGAAAACCAGTTCCTGGAAACCATTTGGGGAGGTATTGTACTGGAAAGTGCCATCGTCTCGTCTCTTGATGTCAGACTGTTATGGCTAAAATGCACTTACGAAATGGTAGGACATTAACAAGGTAGAAGCGTTGTGCTTCACCTAAGCAGAATAGCCCCTTCTCCGCCAAGTCAATGAGAGGATCGTTCTTTTCTTTAGCTACGTGCGAAGTTATCAGTCCCAAATTGATGTAGCTGATATACCATGTCGCTTACCTTCATACCCGTACGCAACTTTCATGATCTGTTCCCCAGCACATCTACTCAGGACCGTTAGATGTGATGAGTTCGGATTCACGAATCCACTCACTGCCGAGTATATTGCAAGAAGCCTTCCGGGTCATGAGAGAGCCGAGCCAGTAGCTGACGAGCCGCCTGCGTATGTATGTCATAGTACGCATTGACCACGTTAGACTGGAAGTATCGGTGAACCTGGAGTCGAACTTTTCTGTGCTCTTCGCCGTATGGCATGATTCCCAACAGCCAATCCCATCCTGATCTGCAGAGAGAAAGGTAAGACACAACATTCAATGTAATTATAAAGAATAGTACACACAGGTTCACCATAGTCATATTAGGCCGGGACGAATAGTTGACCCCCCTTTTAACGAACAACTCGTACGCTGCTTCAGCGGAGTTCACGAAAAGAAACGGTGTGCCAAAGTTCTCGATGTATACTAGGTTGCCTACAGTATGTTTTAAGATAAGTGCACTCTGAATAATAGAATATATCTCTACACGATGACGTACCGTATTTCTTTCCCCATTTACGGGCTTCTTCCCATTCATCTCTCTCCGGCATGTCCAGAATATTTCCAATGAGAGGAAGTCCGGGAGGGCCAGGCAGGTGTGGAAGTCCTTGAGAGTTTTTCTTATGCCACCTCAACCAGAGCCCCGCGCAGACCAAGCCACTACAGATTGCGACAATGTCGATGGTATGGAGCACTTTAAACATGATAGGATTCCTTGAAATCGAAGGGCAGACTCGGACGGCAGCAGTTAAAAGGCAAAGATATACATAGACTCACGGTTCTTCGGAAGGTGCGTAAGGGAACTTCACTATATTCTATCCACATCCACTCGGGGACAGAAAAACGCCGTTGGATGTATCGGATGCTCTCGAGGTGGCTATGTATATACAAATGCATTTGCTTCTTGTCAATGTGTTTCTTGGTCAGAGCTTCTCTGAAACTTTAACCATGACTAGCTTGAGGCGTATTGAACAGTCACAAAACCACTATTCGCGCTGGGAACGTCATGCTCCCTCAGGCTATAGAAAACGAGTACTGAATGAACAATATAACATTTTCGACAAGGAGCTGAAGACCGTGGGTCGTACCCTATGCACATTAAGGATATCATACAATCTGTCGGGCGCTTGTGGCACCGACTGAATGCAAGCATGCAATATACCTCGGGCCGACATCATTCTCCAGCCTCAACGAAGCGAGCCAAGAGGGCCATGCATTCCGGAGAACGGGGTGTTATCCAGCACTTGAAGGGATTCGGGTGCCTGGGCATACCCGGGCCTAAGACAATAACACCGAGAAAGTTGAATTCAACTGCACTTACGAAATAGCGGTCGAAGAGTAATGCTCTGAAGGAGTGATCGGAAGACCGTCTTTCCCAAGTGCCTTCTGTACATCGCAAACGGCGAGAAACGAAGCTATAGTCAGCTTTATCTGTTGGTTCCAGATTTGAATATACATTAAATGCGCAATTGATGGATGTATGTGTATCGTATCACTCACCAGATTCTCCGCCAGATGTCTCCCCGGACATTTCCTATAAATCACGACTCAGTCATAACTCAAGTCATGAAAGTCACGTTTGTTACAAACCGGCGACCGAATCCAAAAGCATATAATTCTGGATTTACTGGGGGAGCTGTCATTCTTTTGTCTAAGAAACGTTCCGGTCGAAATCTCTCAGCCTCCGGATACTCTCTACTCATAGCCCTGGCATAAATTAGCGAATCAAACTTATATGCAAATAAATGCTGGTATACATACCAGACATTTGCGATAACTGTAGTTTCGGCAGGAATAAGGGTCCCATGGTAAATGTCGCTCCCGGTTGAGCAATGTGGTAAAGCTGCAATTAATCAGATCACAGGCGCGGCAGGCAAACTGATATATCTTACAAAAAGGAGTGACTGGATGCCAACTTATGCGAGAGTTATGTGATCAGCTTCTTTGTACCCCGGAATATTTGATGAGGAGTGAAGTCGCACCGTAAAAGCTCATAGTAGATGGCGTTCACATAGGGAAGGCTAGGCAAGTCGTTGATCGTTGGTAATTTGCCTTTCCCTACCACACGATCTATTTCTTCTTGACCACGTCTCTGAACCTCGGGATAAAGAACCATGGCGAGAACAAATGAGAGATTGGATGATACCGTCTACAATCATCGTGTTCAGCGACTGTCCTCTTTGACATAATATTGTTGCGTACCGAATCCGATCCAGCTGGACGAAATGCGTAGCTGCAATTTTGTGAATTACAAAGAGGTTTGGACTTGCTCACCGATATACATAACAGAAGTTATCGCCTTTGTTAGCTCTTCGTCATCTGTTTCTCCTCCTTTATCTATTCTCTCTTTGATCATCTCATTAAGAATGGAAGGAAATGCAGGTCCATTCATCTAGCGATTCCTCAGAATCAGCAAACCAACTCGTAACCCAGATGCAGTACGTTCACTTACGGTCTGCCCCTTCCCCATCGCAAATGGGAGATTGAGAACATCCATCGCTAGTTTATGCCCCTCTATTGCATGTCTCTTGAACCCCGCGCCAGGAAGCCAGTTTGGGAGTAAATTTACTGTATCCAACTTGTTATGAGGGTTATTTGCTGCACACACGACGAAAAGCGCGCTTACATATAGGAAAGTAGTTAACGAAGAAGCTAGTCGATTCGGTGAGCGTTGAAATAGCTTTCTCGGCCAATTCAATGTACGGATCATTCTCCGGCTTGACTTCAAGAAAACCAGTAAGGCAATCGAACACATAACAGCGATGTAAGGACGTACCCTCATAACCATATGCTATCATCATGATCGTAGCACCCGATAAACTGAGGTAGTATCAATTATAAGGGGAACCAAGTTGATGAAATACAAGCACATACTGCCTGATGCACGTCTCAAATTTCTCTGGATTGTTCAAAGTATAGAAAAGCATTTTGTGTATTTCCTTCGTGAGAACAGGGTTGTAACGTTCTATGGCTGAGGGCTGGAGGAGACGGAGAGCAACCTGTCTTTTTCGCCTGTGGTCTTTGGAAGACGGCATGAGAGGAAGTAAATACCCCCATCCTTGGCTATGAATTAAGCGTAAGCGAGTTGTCCAGTAGACTACGAGTAGCCAGTTAAGTACGCACAGTTCGTTACTCATCACAAATCTAGGACGAGAGCTATAGATGGATGCCTTTCCGATAAGAAGCTCCACTGCCAACTCATACGAGTTGATGAAGAGGGTACGATCCCTGAAAATCTTGACATATATTAAATCCCCTTCGTAAGAGTATCGTTAGTGGTTTGTTCTAAAGGCGCAGCATGGAAGAAGTTCTACCAAATGTTTCCCTCCATGCCTTGATTGTTTCCCAAGGACAAGACCGCGGAATATCGAAAGCATTCCCTATGAGAGGTAGAGGACAAGGGCCAGGAGGATAGCGGGCACGTCGGAGGTGTGAACTCAGCCACCACATGACACTTCCAAGAATAAGACCTTCAACAAGGAGATGGACCATAATATCGCAGCCTGAGCACCGAACGTGAGAGCTGTCCATTATTTGAATCATCCACAACACAGCGGAGCGCCCAACGCACCCTCCAAGTTCGCTTGTCCCCTAGCCAGGCTGAAATGAAGTTGCCGAATGTTTATCTACAGATAAAGTCGTCGGACAAGAGCAAGCACTGAAGCACATGTGCAGTGATACCCATATTAGGCTAGGGCATCTGGCCTTCGGAGGCTGGTGCCAGTGTACAGTTGAATGAATGAGATTAGTGTAGAGTCCCCTTAAAGCTAGTTCCAGTATGCAGCGCCCATGCTAATGAGCGATGGAGAGTCTTGTTCGTGGAACTCCGCCCTTACTTTTGAACAGGCAGCGGAGGGACGAAACCAATGGGTAGGAAGACTGTCCCTGCGTATAACTCTATCTCTTGTGCACGGAGAGGTTCAGATGTCGAGGTACAATGATCTGAACGTTACTTGCCGAAGACGCACCGTGAGCTAGCATATTCGCAAGAAAGGTTTTCTCCATCCCGTGAAGCCGTCTTAAGGCACTTCAAGTTGCAGCGTCGCCAATCATCCAGCCAATTCGATTCATAAGAAAGTGCGAAATGCTAATGATACTGTATGTAAATCCACATGACAAAAGTTATCATCCAGAGAAGGGCACGCTGCGGCTCACCTTAATAATGGATTTGACGGCGGGAAAATGCGGAGAAAAATCAAGATGATAATTGGACTGCAACGTTTGAATACCTTGTGAGTTCGTAAATGAAAGTGGACGATGTATCCTGCCAGCCGGTCGAATATCCATGAAGCCAGATGCACATCTGAAGTTCATTCCGGGCAGGAGACCTACGAGAGTCTCCAGGCCTTGAGAATCATTCGTCGCGTTATGGTCAAGGTCATCGTAGAGAGTCAACGAAAAAAAAACACCAGTAACGGTGTCCACTGGCAGAGTGCTCTCTGCAACTTGGAGTGTCAATGACCGGCCCTGACTACTAGTAGTAGTTCAGGCCCGGGGCTGGTCATAACGCGTTTGAGTCGAAGAAATTGGCGTGTCTCGACTCTCGAGTCTCTACCACGCGTTGCTTCATTTTCAATAGTGCAACTTGGTTGTTCAACACTGACAACAACCATGTCTTCACCACCGATGGAATTTCCTTCGTCTGATATCGAAATGCATGAGGACGCGTTGCCTGCGACAGATCCTCCGCAGAGCGACAACAATCCCCTTTTTCTCGGCACACCCCAAGCAACACCTGTGCGCGGGAGCGCCGTTGCCGCACGACGAGCATTAGGTCTGAGCACCCCGCGAAGAGCACCAAGGGAGGCACGTGAATCGTCACCTATGCTGCAGTACCCTAGCTCGTCCCCAGCGAAACCTCGCGTAGGCGGCGCACCCGGCTCGAGTGCTGTGTTGGATTCTGACCCTCTTCAGTTCCCTTCGTGAGTACATGTATGGCTTTTCAAAAAAATATTCTGGACTAAGCTATACGTAGGAGTGCTCTCGGTACGCCTGCTGCGGCAGCCACACCTCCGAGAAATCGACGCGGCGACATTCATTCTTCCATTCGGGTCACGCCTTCGTCCAGTGCCCGCCGTGCTGTCCGTCCAGCGAACGCCAATGGATCTAGTGCAATTAACAGCGACGGCGCGCCTCTGTCCATGCCACCATCTTCAGCACCTGCTCAATTGTCTGCTATAACACCATCATCTGAACCAGACGAAATTCGTGCTATCTGGGGAACAAATGTCAACCTCACTCAGACCATGGCCATCTTCCGTGACTTTCTACGTGGCTTTAAGCCGAAATACCGCGTTACCTATGATCGCTCTGTAGGCAATCCCACGCGTGCGTTGTCTTCCCCGGAGGAGGCGGAGCATTTGCTCTATGAGACGTATCTTAGGCGGATGCGGCAAACGGGCCAAACGAACCTCAACGTTGACATGATTAACATTCTGGCATACCCTCCAAGTAAAAAACTACACAGTCAATTGATCAAGTACCCCCAGGAAGTGATTCCT
The DNA here is from genome assembly GCA_910574455.1 of Trichaptum fuscoviolaceum. Classification (NCBI taxonomy): domain Eukaryota; kingdom Fungi; phylum Basidiomycota; class Agaricomycetes; order Hymenochaetales; family Trichaptaceae; genus Trichaptum; species Trichaptum fuscoviolaceum. The sequence goes on from CAJSYZ010000006.1 coordinate 1,469,876, forward strand.
GCCATGGATCAGGTACTGAAGGACGTCATGATCGAACTTGTAGAGGAGGATATGACTGCTGGCATTGAAGGAATGCAAGAAGATGCCAATGAAGAGCTTGCAGATATCATGGCCAAAGTCTACAAGGTACGACCCTTTGGAGAGAAGTCCGGAAACATGCGCGAACTAAACCCCAGTGGTAAGGCGTTCATTTACAAATCAATTCTCTTCGGCCTAACATTGGCCAGATACGGACAAGCTCGTTTGCGTCAAAGGACTTGTTATTCGAGCAACACCGATCATTCCAGACATGAAAGTCGCCTTCTTCCGGTGTCTTACGTGTTCACATACTGTTCAAGTCGAAATCGATCGCGGTCGTATCGAAGAGCCTCAAAGATGCCCTCGAGACGTGTGCGCGTCCGTTGGTACTATGTCGCTTGTGCATAACCGCTGCGAATTCGCAGACCGGCAAGTGCTTCGGCTCCAAGAGACACCTGATGCAGTACCAGATGGACAAACTCCGCAAACAGTCTCCCTCTGCGTATACGACGAGCTTGTTGACATCGCGAAGCCAGGCGATCGCCTTGTTGTCACGGGAATTTTCCGCAGTGTGCCTGTGCGAGTGAATCCACGTCAGCGCACGATCAAAAGCTTGTTCAAGACCTACGTTGATATTGTACACGTCAAGCGAGGGGGCGGAGGCAGGCTTGGCTATGACAAAAGCACGCGAAATGCGACGAATGACCGCCTTCCTGGCGTTGGAGTAGCCGGCATTGGCGGAGAAGATGATGACGATGACGAAGATGGTTTTGTCTCTGCTGAGGCTCAGGCAGCCGGAAAGAGTCGTAAGGAGGAGATGGAGGCCAAACTCATTGAGCTAAGCCAGAGGCCAGACATCTATGAATTACTCTCTCGTTCACTTGCTCCGTCGATTTGGGAAATGGACGATGTCAAGAAGGGTATCTTATTACAACTTTTCGGAGGGACAAATAAGAGCATTGCTCGTGGCGGAGGTGGAGGCGGACCTCGATACCGAGGCGACATTAACGTTCTCCTTGTTGGTGATCCAGGTACAAGTAAATCCCAGATCCTTCAGGTATGTCGTCACTAGTTTTGGAAGGTATTTTACACCTAAATAGTGCTATCTAGTATGTGCATAAAATTGCGCCGCGTGGTGTCTTTACATCCGGGAAAGGTTCCTCAGCGGTAGGATTGACTGCATATGTCACTCGCGACCCAGACTCAAAGCAGCTAGTACTTGAGAGGTATGTCCTCAATGAAGCTATGTTGTTAATTGTACTGACTCATGTGGGTACAGTGGTGCACTAGTTCTTAGTGATGGTGGCGTGTGCTGTATCGATGAGTTCGACAAGATGTCGGATGCCACTCGTAGTGTACTCCACGAAGTGATGGTAGAAAAAAACGACTTGCTTCAAGGTTAACTATGTCTAATTCTGTTATTAGGAACAACAAACAGTCTCCATTGCTAAAGCTGGCATTATTACGACACTAAATGCTCGAACGTCAATTCTCGCGGCCGCGAACCCTGTCGGATCAAAGTATAATCGAGAATGGCCGATCACTCGTAATATCGACCTTCCGCCTACACTTATTTCGCGGTTCGACCTCCTATACCTCGTGCTTGATAATGTGGATGAGGTGTCCGATCGTCGATTGGCGCAGCATCTTGTTGGGCTTTATCTGGAGGATGCTCCTGAAACCGGCGGTCAGGATGTCCTCGTAAGTGAATCATTGGTTCTATGTCAACCCCATACTCACTCTAATATGCTAGCCTCTTGAACAATTATCGGCGTATATAACATACTCACGAGCGCATATTCACCCTGTCATCACTGAGGAAGCAGCCAAGGAACTTGTCAAGGCCTATGTTGAGCTCCGAAACATGGGACACGACCCACGAACAAGCGAACGACGTATCACAGCTACAACTCGCCAACTCGAGAGTATGATTCGTCTCTCAGAAGCTCACGCTCGTATGCGTTTCTCTGGCTTCGTCGAGCTGAAGGATGTCGAAGAGGCTTGCCGTCTCATGCGCGATGCCATCCGGACGTCCGCCACAGATCCCCGTACCGGGCAGATCGATATGGATCTCATTAACACCGGCACCAGTTTACAGCAACGCAAGCTACGTGGAGACATGAAGCGTGAACTCATGAATCTTCTCGAGGGAGCTGCAGGAGCTCGTGGAGTGCGTTGGACCGACCTTGTCAAACAACTAGGCAATCAGAGTAGTATAGCCGTGGACACAAATGAATTCTCAGAAGCAGTTAGATCTCTCGAGACGGAAGGGTTGATTCGGGTTGTAGGAGAAAGAGAGAAGCGCATGATACGTCGCGTTGAGGGTGCATAATGCTGCATAATATCATTGTATTATTTATTTTGTGTAAACATACGAGCCATTTGTAAACTCAGAGTTGTCTTTTCAAACATTTGATTCCATTTATGTATGTCCGAGAACTTCAAGTCAGTGTACATAGTTTGAATGACAGCGGTGGCAGTGCTGCTAACTACTAGTAGTACTAGTAACTTCAAGTTGAAACTGACCCAACTTCTCACTGGCAGAGTCAACCATTGCACAAGCCTTGCAAACTTATACATATCTTCATCAGACTTCCTACACCTCACTTATCTCGAGCACATCAAACATAAGGAAATGGAGGAGAGCAGTCAAACGAAACCTAAGAAATCTAAGTCTCGGTCGGATAAGAGGGTGGCAAAGTCGGCACGCTTAGGCGGAGGAGTAGAGAAGCTGAAGACTGTAGTTCGAAGGCTTCCACCTAACCTTCCAGAGGAGGTCTTTTGGCAGAGTGTAAATCCATGGGTGACAAGCGAAACTACCTCTTGGAAGGTCTTCTACCCAGGCAAAGTGAGGAAGACGTGAGTGGCAACATTCGTTATACAATTTCTATGTCTTTGCTCAATTGAAACTGTAAGGTACAACAAGGAGAATGTTCCTTCTCGGGCATATATCTCGTTCAAGACTGCTGAGCAGCTTTCTGTCTTCAGTACAGCTTATGATGGTCATGTTTTTCGCGATAAGGCTGGTCTGTCATTCAGCTATATAACGATTGATATATATTCACCCCTTAAACCTCAGGAAATGAGTCAGTGGCTGTCGTCGAATTCGCACCATGTCAGAAGGCACCTCCAGAGAAGAAGAAAGCAGATCCCAGAGTTGCGACAATAGAGCAAGGTATAATTACCTGTCCGATATTTAGCGCCTAAACTCACGCATTGCTTTTCAGACGAAGACTTCATATCTTTCATAGAGTCACTCAAGGCCCCTCCAACTAAACCTACAGATTCCGAAGCCCTTGAAGCGCTTAGTGCGTACAATTCTTATCCAAATTTACTAAATGGGTGCTGAAGGAACTATCTACAGTCGCCTCAACCCAGCCCGCTCCTGAGCCGAAGACAACTCCGTTGCTCGAAGCTCTCCGTGCAGACAAGCTCGCCCAGAAGGATAAAGAGACAATCCTGAAGGCGCATGCACATTATCACCGTGACGGGCGCGTGGCGGCCCAGATGGACAAGGGCAAGGGTGCAGCAGCGAGCAGACAAGCAGACGACGGCGGTGCGGGACGAAAGGGGAAAAGAGGTGGAAAGAAGGGGGAGATAGCAAAGGATAACTTTGGGTCTGTTGCGACGAAAGGAGGGCCAGGCAAGAGTGGATCTTCTCCAGCAAAGCCTGGAAGGGGTACGAGAGAACGCGATGCACCTTCGGCTACAACTACGACAGGGTCCGAAGCGGTTGAAGCCACGAAAGAGCGCGATCGTCGTACAAGGCCTGCAATCAACTTTGGAATTGCATCGAGGCAATTCGAGGCAGCTCTGAGTGGGGCTGGGGTACTGTCGACGGGCGGACCTGAGAGGAAATCGCGGCGTGAGCGTGACAAGGAACGGAGCGAAGTTGCTGCCTCAGGCTCTACTGTTGAAGGTGTTGCGAGAGTATCTGCAAAGACAGATAATGATGACAGTAAACCTGCAACATCTCCATCTAGCAATCGTGATCGTCCCCGAGGAGGCGGTGGAAGGAGGAGAGGCGAGGGACCGAAGAGCCCTTCCCTAGTGCCTGCTAGGTCGAAAACAGGTAAGGATTTATTCCCTCTGTCTATACTTGATATTCATATACTTTCTCTGAAGATGCACCACCTATGATCCTAGCACGTATCGACGACGCTCCCGCTCCCTCGCCTGTTCCTGCGAAAATCCTATCCCGGCCTGATGCATCCTTGTCCGAAGCACAGGGAACTTCCGACTCTCCTAGTCGAGGTGGTCGTGGAGGAGGCCGTGGTGGCGGAGACGGTGGACGAGGAAGGCGCCGTGCACGAGGAAGAGGCGGTCCTCCGCCTATCGCGAGAGGTAGCGCTGCAGATACTTGATCAACCAGGATGCGGAGCTGTGACAATGAGGTTGTCATACATATGCTCACTCCAAAGCAATATTTTTCAGCACACCCCTAACCCTTTCAAAGAGTTTGACTCTGCCAACCACTTCTGCTAGCAAATCCTTGGACGATACGTGCTAAGCTACCACGCCGCCGGCACACTTACATTCTCCAGTCAAATACGCATGGGTAGCCAACTTAATGTCGGGCTCCTGCTATCGCAATGGTGACTCCTCTTATACTCTGCTCCTGCTGGACTCTGTTATTGCAGGCTGCACATCATTCCACATTCTTGAAAGCCGGTATAACATTGCTCCATTCGATGTCTCTCAGATTATGAGTGTAATTAGAATAATCACTCGTAGAACTCTTTACAATGCTGTGTATAGTTTCAGAATGACTGGCGCAGCAGATAGAATATCATATATAATTTTGTGCTCATCGATCGTCCCTGCAGAAGAACCTTTTAAGAACTGTAAAAGCCGCCGTAGGCCGGGCACTCCATACACTCTTCTTTCTTCTCAACGCACTAGGTCTGATCCTCTTTATTTCATTCCGTATTACTACCATACACGAGTCGCACAACCTCATCCGTTCTTAACAGATACCAAATGCCTGACATACAAGTAGGAGCTCAAATATTCGACATCGCATTCCATCCGTCAGAGCCCCTTGTATTTGTGGGACTTCTAACAGGCGACATCAAATCCTTTCGATATGACGAGCAAGGCTGTCATGAAGAGAAGTTCTCTATCCGACCATCAAAGCGGTCTTGCAGAGGACTCGCTATGAGTGAAGATGGTTCACGTCTGTATGCCGTTGGAAAAGGAAAAGCCTTGCAGTGAGTAGCTTCATGTCGTTTATTCTACTCGGTTTGACGTTCTAAACTCCAAAAAGCACGATAGACACGCTTTCTGGCAAATTACTTGACTCGAGGCTTGGAGCCCATCAGTATGTGCAATAGTTGTCGTTGTGAGTACTAGAATCGACCAATATAGTCCTCAAGAGCTCCTATCAATCGAATAAAACGGCTTTCATCGCACTTGCTTTGCACTGGCGATGACGACGGCGTGGTGAAGGTACATCAATCAGACTAATTCCTCCACCATTACTCATGTTACTTAGCTATGGGACTCGCGAAAGCCGGACTCGATACGGTCATATAACCATCATTTTGACTTCATATCAGACCTCCTGTGGACGGAATCCAAAAAGCAAGTCGTAGTAACAAGGTACGACCTCTAGCAAGCCTGTGCATTCACGGCGATAATTTGCGACAGTGGAGATGGAACTCTCTCAGTCATTGATGTGCGATCCTCAAAGCCGGAGCCTTTCGCCCATTCCGAGGACCAAGAAGATGAACTCCTTTCCGTTGTTTCCATTCGAGGCGGAGAGAAAACAGTAGTTGGAACCCAGATAGGTATACTATCCATTTTTAATCGGTCGAGTGGTTGGGGGGATTGCGTTGATCGTGTTCCAGGGTATGACATGTTTCACTGATACTTCGAAGGAACTAAGTTGAATTTCCGTAGCCACCCTCATTCCATAGATGCACTGTGCAACCTACCCTCCTCATATCCCTCTTCGTATTCAACTATACTCACAGGCTCCTCTGATGGCCTGCTTCGCGCGGTGCAACTCTTTCCAACAAAACTCCTTGGCGTCGTCGCCGATCACGGAGAGTTCCCGATAGAGCGTATCGCAGTGGACATGGGAGGGGAAGGCCACTGGGTGGGGAGCGTGGGGCATGATGAGGTGTTGAGGCTGACGGACTTGAGGGAAGTACGGGAAGATGAGGTGGAAGGTGAAGAATTGGAGGCTGAAGATGAAAGCGATTCAGACTCAGACTCAGACACGGGATCGAAGTCGGAGCAAAGCGCCAAGCCATCGTCAGACGTTGAGGAGGAAGAAGAAACACCAAATCTTTCGTCCCTAGAAAAAAAGATACCCACAGAACGCAGTCAGGATAGTCAGGATGTCGATGAGCAGTCCTCAATGGACGAAGAGGAGGCTGATAGCGACAACGACCGTCCGGCGAAGAAGAGAAAAACGAAGCAAAAGGTAGAGGACCCGTTGGCGACGGATAAGAAAAGAAAGCGGAAACCAAGGAAGGACGAAGTAGTTGCAGATCCTACCTTTTTTGCAGACTTATGATGAGTATTTCCGTTTGTCCACATATTCTACCCTTGCTTTGGATTCTCTTTTTAGATTGGATCGAGTGATCACCGCACCGGTATGTTTGCATGATATTTTCGGCGCTACCGGTAAGGATGAGCTACAGTGATTCTGGGGACGTCGTTGGCTATACACTCAACGTAAGGACGCTGTATGTGTGACATGCGCGTTTGTGCGCTTGCGCTAGGCTCTTCCCCCGATCTCTGGTGCTTAGCAGATAAAAAACTGGTGACTACATTGACTACGGAACATTTCTAATAGAACGAGCTTGAACTGCTTGTGCAAGTGAGACCCCCGTTACCTGTGAGAAGGACGGGAGACAGCCAGGCCAATCGAAGGTGTGTTTGAAGCTCATCGCTGTTTTCAATGTGTTTTCTGAGTAATGAGACTATTGCTGCAAATGCGCCAAGTCGGACTGGTACATTGGCTTCTTCTTCCATGTCACCTATTTACGACCAGAGCACTGCGTGCCTCAAGCTACTTCACTCTCTCGTTCAGATCTAGGTGGACAGGATGTAATCTGCAATTATCATTTCTAGGGAACTACATAGACGAATATGAGCTAGATGTCCTCTTTCTTCTTTCTATCGGCATTAAGGCATACACCTTGTGGAAAGAAACGGTACTTCTGGAGTCTGGACAGTTCTTTGCACTTTTGAAATAATTTATCTTTCGCTCAGGGGGAGCAGGAAGCGGGAGCTACCTGCGGTTGTACTCCAAGTTGCAATCTGGCAGTGCATCTGATCACATTGCGCAGCCTGACGGTCAAGCTGTAGTACATAATACTATCTCATCGCAGTTAAGTACATTGTGACCTTGAGTGCACAAAGAGCAATTCTGGGTCTCCACTACATATTTGATTCAGTCGCTATTGATCTGCAGGGCCTGACAGCTATGTCAAGCTATCATCGTATTTCTGAAGATAGGTAAAATTAGTCTTGAGAATTAGCACATATACTGTTGTGCCAGTCATTCCGAATATGTATGATATAAGTTCTGGGCCAACGCCTGAGCTGCCAGATCGCACTCAGCCTCAGTCCTCTCCTCCATCGCAGTCGGAAACATGAACGCACACCCTGAGCCAAACGTGCGCGTGAATACACCTGATTGTTGCGTTCCGAGTGAATGTCCCGAAGCTCGACAATCTGAAAGTGTTGAAAGGTCCTCTGAACTTTGAGCATTGCCATGTAGACAGCGCCGGGCAAAGAACAAGCAAGAGAGAGAGAAATGAAAGACATGAGGGGGAAGACTGAAGTGTGCCAGTGGTCTGTGCGTGCGATAAGATAGCCCCTTCGGTCAAGATTTGACTACCAAATTTATTATCTATCTTCCTGGTTTTCTTCCACTTGAAATCACACTTCGTCTGTTTCTTTTATCATTAAAGGTGAGTCTTAGGCTGTTAGGAAAGACAATCTTACTCAAATAAGGGGCACTTGTATTTAGTAGCTTTCGAATCGACATTAGTGAAGTTGGAGAAGGGGAAATCTAGCGATTGTTGGGCTTTTGAGGATTCTTGGACATCGGCGAGTCTTGTAGACCATCCATAGTGTTATTTTATGAATACGAACTTAATGAACGATTATTGTGTGGACAAGTTGAGGCAGAAGCACAAGAAGACAGACATCGATTATAATTAAGTGGTCGGGCGTTGTTGTCGTTCTGTGTTTGGCAGCACACCGACGCCTTCTTCTTTCCTACCACCACCATCTCATCTTCAACTTCACTCAATCGCCTCAAAAACACGTTTCATCGTCAGAAATCTGTTAGAGAAGGATAGAGAAACAGGAAACGATTCGTTTGAGGGCTTATTTGTTGTGGCGGCAACGACTCACTGGCGGGATACTTTCAAAGTAAGGAGGTCGTCGTCGACGGTCTTTGAGGTTTCTGCTCATCGACCTCGCCATTGTTCTCTCATCACTACTGTCGAACACCATTGACGGCGGGACTCGTCTGGGCGACGTTGGGCATCCGAGTTTGTGGCCAGCATGTCGGGGAAGGCTCCCCCGCGTGGCCCACGCGCCTTGTTGAATTCGCTGCAACAATCGCAGACATCATCCCAACAAGCATCCAGCAGCAAATTGCCATCGACGACGCCCTTGCCAGTAGGACCAAAGGCGAATGTAGCACCGCCGACAGGGCCACGCAGCTTGATGAGCGGAGGAGGTGTCTTGGGAACGCGCTATGGCACGCTCAATGGCGGGCACAACCACAAGAGCCCTCTCACCAACGGGCACACACTGGCACGCGTTCCACCATCGGGTCCCAAAGGGAAGGCTGTGGATGTCTCACCGACGTCGACGACGGCGGCATCATCATCATCCTCGTGGGTGAATGGGAAGCGCCCGCCCACTGGGCCGAGCGCGTTGAGGGCGTCGGCAACGCTGAAACCACATTCAGCACGACCGCCATCACCATCAGCACCCCCGCCCCCGCCGCCATCAGAGCGCGCGTTTTCACCACCTCAACCCTATGGTCATGCTCCTAAACCACCCCCGCCCCCGCCAGCGTCACCGCCTCCGATTCCACCACCACCATCCGACATTCCGCATCTATCAGCACCAATACGACTTCCCAACTCTCAACCTCAGGAACCTAGGCTAGTGCCTCCGCCTCTCCCTCCCCAGCCAGCAATTCCTCGCCCACCGTCCTTAGCACCACCGCCTCTTCCACCGCCGTTACCTCCTACACATTTTCTCCCTACAGCTCCCATTTCAATCCGTTTTGACCCTCGGAGCAGTCGAATCCATACTCAACAACTGCAATCGTCAAAATCATCTGTCTTGTCGCCTCCCCCACCCCCGCCTCCGCCCCCGGCATCGGCGCCACCACCTGCTCGGCCTCCATCTCCTCCCCTTTCACCCTACGTTATAGCGGTCACTGAGATTGTTGATGGCAAGCCTAAAAAACTCTATTCTCTCAAGAAACCACCGCAGTACCCGCCTGACCGATCTGAATTCCCCGAAGGCCGTGATTTCAAAGTCCTATATGATGGATCATGCGACAAGGATCGGATTGCATTTTCGACTGGTGAAGCAATGTCGGCGAAGACGCTCATCGATGTAATACGAGGTGAAGGTGTAACAGATCGAATAAAGGAAACAAACAAAGGCAAAACGCATCTCATATATCGATACCTCGGTGAAACTGTCGACGGCGAACCGCGACCCGTGCCATCGGATCCTCGGAAAGCGACGGGGTTCAGGAGGATGACAAGGATTAGAGAGGACTTTCACAGTCTGACGTATGAGGTGTGTGGCCACTGGTTTTATAGGTTGACCTTAGGGTACGACGCTGACTATTTTTCCCCTTTGTTGTATCTAATATATGGCATAGCACGACTCAAACTCTCCTGGTCCACCACCTCCGACGAACGTCTTGATATTGGGTCTTCCTCCCCTCACTACAAATGCGCAACTACGCACCCTGTTTGGCAGATACGGGTCTGTTCAAAGTTTTGACCGCGAAATCGACCGAACGAAAGGCGCCCAGCTCGGGATCCTGTCCATCCGCTTCTCAACCCACGAAGAAGCACGTCGTTGTGTTGCAGCTGAGGATCATAAGACATTTGCGGACAGCTCCAAGGCGGCAGGATTAACAATAACCAGTGTCAATATGACTATGGGCAGGAAAGAGGAGCAGGAGGCGATGAGGGTTGTATTTGATGACGACGGGAAGAAACTTAAAGCCGTAGTGGATGAAATCGAAGCGAGACGGAAAGCCGAAAAGGATAGGAAAAGGATGCAATCGCAAGGCTCAGCCACTTCACAAATCACGCCCGAGCTCAATGGAACTGCTGGAACAAAGACTACTTCCAGTGGTATATCAAGTACAGGGAAACCTCCACCTTTACAGTCGTCTAGCTCTCGGATAGGAAACGCACCGACTTCATATCCCAACCAATTTCACCATGGAATAGCTGGTCTGCCACCCCGACCTCAGATCCCACAAGGTCCAAGGAACATACACGGTCCTTCGTCACCACAAGACTCTCGAAGACCGCTTCCTCCAAACTATTGGAGAGCTCGTACCCTGAGAGCCCAAGGAATAAATCCTATGGCATCTCCGTCTATTCCGAACGGTCAGACTCAAGAAGATCCGTCTAGTAGCAAAGGTTCGCATGCAATGGGAAGGGGATCCTCAGATTCAACACCGATATATCCTATATCGAGAGCGCCTCGTCATGGACTTGGACTAGGCCGTGTATACGCTCTTTCGCAGATGCATACGCCGACGCAAGATAGCACACCGCGAACCTCTCGCTCCCCGTCCCCGGTGTCGCGCCGGCTTGGCGAGTCATCAAAAGCGAAAGAAGAGCGCGAGGCTGTACATGCTAAGGTCATGGAAGAGATTCGACGCAACGGCTATGAATATATTCTTATAGACGAAGTACAGTTGGCTGGTAGTAATGCAAGGGAGGAAGATATTCGGTCGTACTTTGGAGATCTGAAGGTAGATAAGGTGAGTAAAAGTATACCATTCAAAGCCAACGTTTTTATGAAATGATTTTCTACAGGTTATGCATGATCATAACGGCTGGTTTATCACATTTACTACACCTGATGCCGCAAGCCGTGCCGGTCGAGTTCTTAGCCTGAATCCACGTCTTTTGGCAAATAGGACTGTTCATGTAACTGTTCACGCTATCCCAAAAGTACTAAGTAAGGCTGTTCGACAAGGTAGTCCGGACAGGCAACGCGAAGATCGAACTTGGAGCAAGGATGAGCTAGTGGCTGAGGCTGAGGAGATGATTATGAAAGAGCTGAAGGCGTTGCTGGAGAAGGACGTGACAGACCGGGTGGTGGGCACGCACATCCGGAAGATGGCCATGGAAGAGCGAAGCAAGCGCGGGGCGGACACGACTGCCAAATCTGTAAGGGAGGAGACAGTTGGGGGGCTCGAATTTGCTAGAGGCTTGAAGGGGCTTTCGTTTAGGAAAAGAAAGCAGGAGGTGCACATTGCTGTTCCGCCCACGCCTGAACCTGAGCCCGAACACGAGGTAGAACCGGACGCAGTACATGCTGAAGTGCTGATTCCCGATCCAGAGCCGCCTAAGGTAATTGAAACTGACAAGCCTGATGATATCGTCGCTGTCATTTCATCACCAGTGGTCTCTGTTGCTCGTGACGAGGACGTTGAAGTTTCGGACGTCGAGGAGAGGCCAAAGAAGCGTAGAAAGGCCATTTCAAGCGTTGTGTCGGGTGATGAACTCGAGTCAGAAGGCGAAGAGGCACCCGCAGTCCAACATGTTTCTCGGGAGACGTCTCCTACAATCGTCGCTCCTGCTTCAGAACCTGTGTCAAAGAGGCCGCTATCGCCCGCGCTGTCAGAAGAGCAACCCACGAAGCGTTTGAAGCTTGACGTACCCACTCTTGAGGAGCCAGAATCTATGTTTATCGTAGAGTCTGTCTCCGTGCAAGAGCTCGTCTCCATCCCTGAGCTTGAGCCTGCTGATCAGTTGCCTACTCCGCCGTCTCACGAGCCTGTACAGAAGGCTAAGAAGCAGGAGGATAAGACTAAGAAAGCGGACAAGAAATCGAAGAAAGCTGAAAAGACTGGCCCTAAGAAATCGAAAGTGGTCGTGCGCGAGGACGCGGATGAGTTCATTATCCCTCCTCAGCCTTCTATCGACGCACCTTCGATCACCGAAATCCGTTTGGATCAGTCTGATCCCTGGGTTCCTTCTACACCCCCATCTGCTGCTTCTGTATTAGAATTGAAGTCTCCGGGCGGTTCGCGAATCAAACCGTTGTCGGACTCGGCGCTGAAGGAGCTTGCTGTTGATGATGAAGATCTCTACTTCCTCAAACTTGCCCTGTCACATGAAGGCGACTTCGATGAGAACTTCGTTGTATCTGATGTTGTCGTTCCTCCCTCCGATCCTGACGCTCCGCCGCCATTCCGAAAGCATGTCACAGGCTCTGCGAGAACTGAAGGCTACTACAAGATCTCGCACGCCGAAAAGTCTGCCTATGTTGCGCAGTATGCTCTTCGGAGTAACGCTACTGAGGGTCCTGCCGAAGTCGAACCCACGCCTCAAGTTGTCGTTTCTTCTCGCTCCAATCGTGCCAACGCTCGTCGGCGCGCTCAGGGCCTGGAAGAGATCAACCAACTGCAGCTTGCCGTCGCACTGTCGAAAGGCGAGACGGGTGCAGCGGATGTAGTCAAGTTCAACCAGCTGCAGACTCGCAAGAAGCACCTGCGCTTTGCTCGTTCTCCTATCCATGACTGGGGCTTGTACGCCATGGAGCGCATCGGCCGCGGAGAGATGGTCATCGAGTACGTGGGCGAGATCATTCGCGCAGCAGTTGCGGACAAACGTGAGAAGGCATACGAGCGACAAGGCATTGGAAGCAGTTATCTGTTCCGGATCGATGAGGAATTGGTGGCAGATGCGACCAAGAAGGGTAATCTTGGGTAAGTGTAATTTTCATGGTTCTTGTAGCCGGGCCGACCTCTGACTGATTTCCATAGCCGATTGATAAACCACTCGTGTGACCCGAACTGTACTGCAAAGATCATCACGATCAACGGCGAGAAAAAAATCGTCATCTACGCGAAGCAGGACATCGAGCTTGGAGATGAAATAACTTATGGTTCGTGCTTCATCATCGAAGATTGTTATTGCATTCTCATTTTGAGTGTCCGTTGCAGACTATCATTTCCCTATCGAACAAGATAAAATCCCGTGTCTTTGTGGCTCTGCCAAGTGTCGTGGCTTCCTCAACTAATTCCTGCATTCCTAATCTTACTCCCGCGTACATTGATTGCTTTCTACCACTTATTGTCTACGGTTTTCATCAGCTCTATATCCCATTGATTATCAGCACGGTTCATTTCATCATGTCTCTGTTCCTTTCTATTCTCTGCATCATAAGTCATGCGCAAGCCTGTATTGTTATCAGTCGCATATTTCTTTCATATCTCCGTTCATCGTCTGTTCTTTATTTGTTGTCGCTTAGCTAGTAGACTAACATTCATCCCTGGCAGAATATATATTCTCATTGCCAACAGCAAGTCGAAAAGCAAAATGACCTACAGTACATATAGTAAAGGAGCTGCTTTAAATGGACCCTGACGATTTGTTGGTATGGTGATATGTCACGTAGATGCACGGTGACATCAACTTGAACCAACGCGTTTCTTGCGCGTCTCTCTTTCCTCATTGCACTCACCTCACCTTTCGCGCACCCTCCTCATCAATGAACTCAAGCACGATTCATGCAATCCGAAACAGATAATCTACGATATTAAATAACAAGAAACACCTCAAACTTCGATCCTACCGACTCTGCAACCCTTATCACGCTCTCGTTACGACGCGCTTTCGCTTCCATTATCTAGACTTACCAGAACATACCCTTCGCCTATAAAGATACCATCTCACCTTAACTGTCAATCTTACCGACATCACCAGAAATCATTGTTGCAGAACGAGCTCAGTACCCTTCGCATCTGATTTCACGCCACGCCATCTCTGCGCACAGTCTTTACGTTCTACATTCCCTCTCTTCGTACCCTTTCCTTGCGGGCCAGTAAAGCCCTCTTATATCTCGAGTGTCTACCCTCCTCCACCCCTTCGTTATTTCTCAAAGATAGCTTCTTCGAATTTGCTTACCCTATCGCGATGTATTTTCTTCATACTTTTGTCTGCGTCTTCCCCCTCGCGCTTCTGTTCGCTTCATTCGCTCCAGTGACACACGGAGCAGTATTTGTGAGTCTTCCTATACTCGTTTCCTACTGCCTTAGCTAAATCCATAGCAGATCACGCATCCGTACGCTGGAATAACGTGCAATGGCGGTCAAGATTGTGTTGTCACCTGGGCGGACGACGGTACTGCACCGCTGCTGAATGCTGTCGGACCTTCGAACATAGCCTTATACATGGACAGCACTGTGCGTTTCATCTAATAAACATGGGGCACTTTGATAAAGCTGACCTGCTCTATCGTCACAGACTCTCGTCCAGCAACTCGCCGCAGGAATCGACATCTCCCAGACTCGTTCCCTGACATTCAAAGTGCGTATCACACTCCTCTGTTCATCCCTCCAGAATACTGATGAAGCGTAATCACCTCAGCCTGATCCGAAAGCAGGTCCTAATTCTAACTCATAGTGCGTTGCTACCCTGTTAATGAGGATCCTGATATGGTCTAAACTTGTTTCTGAAAGCTATATCTGGCTCACGTCGGTATCTGCGCACGACCCCAACAACACGGCGCTACCCTACTCTTCTTTCTCCGGCCGCTTTACGTGCGTGTTCCTCTCGATTCCCTGCTACGCTTCGTTTCTCTTACGCATTCTTTCGGTCAGGATTGATGGAATGAGTGGTACAGATAATCATCCCGTTGCCTCAGATACGAGCTCTCTTTCGCCCAGCTCCTCTACCGCTTCTACCACAAATGGAATCGTTAGCACCACCACCCTTTCTGCACCTTCAGGTGTCACGCCGACTGTTACACCGATTCTCTCTTCATCGAGTGGAGTGACGACAGCCACTTCACCGAGCTCATTCCAGACTAGTCGAAGCACGGGAAGCTCCTCAGCAACAAGTGCCTCATCATCTAGTCCTACTCCCACATCCTCAACAAGCGCTGCCGCCAGAACAATAAGTTTACCGTTATGGCGGTTTGGTGCCGCCAGCGTAATTGCCACATTTCTTTCTTTCTTGCTCTGACACGCTCGCTTTTGTTTTGTATTGATACTTATACAGTGTGACATATACCATCTTCGTGTAACAATGAGCTGTTGACTACGTTTCGTGAGCCTTACTGGCCAAAAATGGCTATTTACAAAGCAAACATGTGAATTTTCTTATTATAACGTGTTGTGACGTGTTGTAACGCGTTCGCACGTGCAACGACGCGTTCCGGACGCGTTGTTACGTGCATCTGCGCGTTATAACGCGTGATAACGCGTCATCTTAGATAGCAATATGTAAAAGCGGAATTCTATATGTATGTCTAAACATTATCAGACAAATTAATATTATTAAAGAACGCGTTACTACTAGTTACATGAACGTGTTATAACGCGTTACGGAGAATTTAATAAGATTAGACAACACAGTTTAAACATTGGAGTAGAAAAGGGTGACACGTTATGACACGTTGTTACATGTTGCCTTGAACGCGTTGTAACGCGTTAGAACGCGTTACTGGAAGATCTTAAAGTCTAAAGCAATGTCTTGAATAGTAAAATAAAATAGTATGTTGCGTGTTATAACACGTTACATTGAACCCTGAGACCCTCATGACAATTAAGTACTAAGCTACACTACCACACTACCACTACGTCCATGGACGCTAATAGGCCTAATCATCTAAATAACATCTGAGCGGCCTTCCGTTGTCTGTGGCGAAGGGTTGAGCTTGCATGTCGCACAGAGCTAGGTGATGACAATCGGGTTGAACTTGTCAGAGAGGATGCAATGACATTGGCACAAGCAGGGGAGAATGTAAGTAGTACAACAGTGGATTACAGATAGTATTCTATGCAGTTTTACACAGCATCGGGATGTATTCACAGTCGAGGAATACGCTGTATTTGAAGAATCGATCCGTATCATGATAGACGACCTCGACCAGGCTATTTACATGGCAAATGAGCCTGCAGAAGTCCCCCTCGTAAGTGCACTGCGGACTGTTCACACTGGAAGAAAAGGGCGTCCGCGCAAGGAGATAGATCAGAATTTCCTCGAATATGGCCTTCGTCTACGTGGACCAACATGTATATCTGAAGTTCTGGGATGCAGCCGAAGGACGGTGAGACGGCGAGCACTCGAACTTGGACTGGTGCAGCCAATGCCGCCAGTCTTCCAAGACGTGGGAGCAAGCCGACGGCACGGTTATACGACACCATACTACAGCCACCGTAGCTGTGTCAGTGCTCACTGACGAAGAGATCATTGAGCATATCACGAATGCTCGACGCACGTTCCCAAATGCCGGTCTTATAATGCTAGGAGGGTATTTTCGAGACCGGGGACACAACGTTCCACGGACTCGAATCACAGCCGCCCTTCTGGCAATAGATGGAGTTCCAGGTGTATTCGGAGGCAGACAGATTGTGCGCCGAGTGTATCGTGTACCGGGTCCAAATTCATTGTGGCATCATGATGGTCAACATGGTACGTTGCATTGAAAAACATCCCATTAAATGAAGCTCAGGAAATACTAGGTCTAATTAAGTTCGGATGGGTCATCCATGGATTCATTGATGGCTTCTCTAGACTTGTCGTAGCTATGCAAGTGAGCAACAACAACCGTGCAATAACAGTCGGCCATCTCTTCGTGCGAGCAACTCAGCTTTACGGCCTCCCTTTTCGGGTTCGGGGTGATCATGGCACCGAAAACCTAGTAGTCGCAGGAATAATGGAGAGGGAGCGCGGATTGGGAAGGGGCTCATACATATGGGGACCGTAAGACAGACTTTCATACCATCACATACTGTGAGAATTAACCATCTTCAAGGAGCGTGCACAATTCTCGTATAGAACCCCTTTGGTACGACGTAACGCGAGGATTCGGGAGGAAATGGAAGGAGTTCTTCCAAACTCTTGAGGCTAATTATGAACTCAATACCGCGATACGAGCTCATAAATGGTTGATTTCATACCTGTTCCTCGAGGACATCAATATCGAAGTTCGAAAGTGGGTCGGGATGTGGAATTCGCACAGAATGACGGTAGCTGGTAAGCCGCTAAATCACATATGAACAGGCATTCTGACGAAGACAATGATGTCTATCACAAGGCGAAAGGGCAGAGAGCCCAGTGGAGAAATGGACATGGGGGATTCAGCGATATGGCGCACGCGGGCTCGCAGATCGGACTATTGAAGAAGAGGACGCAGAAGCCGAGGAGGAGAACGTAGACGCGATTGGCATTGATTGGGAGGCACTGGCGGATAACCGTGTGCGTGAGCGAGTCTATGCAGCAGACGATGCAGATGTCCCACATCTTGCCGATCCGCCAGCTAACATGCCACGCGATATGGCGCATGTCCCATGTGAGCCATCGAACTGTCCATTAGACGAGGAGAACCTCCGACTCCTATTCGAACAGATTAGCGACCATTTTCCTGAACATACAGAAGACCGCCTTACACTACGGCGGAAATGGATCTTAGGATTACGTGTTTGTAGAGAATTATCAGACGAATTCTAAACAATATATATCACTGTTATTTCCCATTACTACACATCATGAGGTTCTACCTGTTCAATTCCCTTGCCCTTATCCACGGCCTTTGCGATAACATAGAAGTAGTTGAAGGATGCTCGGATCATGATCTCGTCAAATACCGAATTGGTTTCTGCACCCCACATTACAAAGTCATGATCTGGGTCCATCATGTTACACAACACGAGAAACCATTTGTCCGCAACCGCCTTCATCGGCTCGTCCTTCCATTCAGCAGCTTTTCCCAGTGTTTTTGGGAGCGGAAGAGGCTCGTCGATCTCCATATTGAAAAAGGCGTCTCGAAAGTATAAGTCTGATCTGGGACTGTAAGCCTTGAGAGCATGCCTAATGATACTGAGATCCGTGCTTCGATACGATCTCAGCATGGACGAGATCGTACTCCACCTCGTATCCCTCGCTTTCAAACCTCCTTCCTCGAGTCCTAACCAGGCAAGAATATGACTTCTTGAGATTCCTGTCCCCTTTATCTTCTCTTGTAAGGCAGGTAACATCCTAAAGAACTTGAAGTAGCCACTGTATGCCGCTCCATACGGATGAACATTGAGTGCGTGAAGTTGGTTGCAGATGTCTGGGAATCTATTTTGTAGAAACTGAAGAACATCATGGGGAATAGTTGGCTGCTGAACGGGAGGAGCAGGTGGTGCCTCTATGGGGACAGGCGGTGTCTCGATGGGAGCAGGCGGTGCCGGCATGATAATGTTCTGCAATTAGTTGTCAGCTATTAACAGTCATATCTGAGATGCCACTCACGCTATGCACGTAGTAAACATGGAGTACATATATTGCACTACTTTCAGGGATTGCAAAGCGAGTTCGAATGCTTGCATCGTGTGAGTAAGCTCTAGGAACAAACTGTTACGACACAGAGTAGTTCTATGCGTTCTCAGGACCTCGGACAACGTAAATCGGACGATCAGCGGCTATGCAAAGCGGTTCCACACTCTGGGAAGCACTTGACAAGTCAATTAAGCTATTCTACACATCAGAAGCACAAATATAACGTCACCTGGGAAGCACTTGACAAGAGGCCAAAAGTGGAGTGCTTCTCAGGCGGATGGGCGCTTTTGGCAAGCGCAGGAGGAACTATACAGTTCCTCCAAGCCACCGTCCGTACGGACCCGTGGTCCGATCCGAATTTGAAATACAAATAGAAAGATGAATAAGCATTGCTGGCGCGCCGGGTTTGAACCCAAGCGCATCGAAAGGTGTCCGTTAGTGAATAGAATCAAAAGAAACAATAATCCCGTGTGCAGACAGATGCAAAGGTGTACGCGCCGTACGGGCTTCGTACCGAGCGCGTACCGCTGACCGTACGAGACCGTACGAGTGTCTCGTACGATGTCAGGAATCGAAAGTAAATAAAAACATCAGTAAATCATAAGTAAAAGGAAAATAAAAGAAAACAATAAGTAAATCCGTGGCGATTCCTGACATTACCCCCCTCCAAGGACGCTGCTAAACAGCGTGCGTGCTCGTACCGATCCGTACGGTCACCGTACCGCCAATGGGTATTTGCGATGGAAAGCACGAATTCGAGCTTGTGCGTGTTCCATATTAGCCTCGTCGAGCCAGGTATCTTCGTCCGACTGGTAACCCTTCCATCGAACCAAATACTGAAGTTTCTGCGTACGGCCCGTACGACGCGAGTTCAGTATCTCCTGAACTTCATACTCAATGTCCCCATTGATTGGTACGGTGTAACACCTGGACTGCGTCCAGTGTTTGTACGACGCCCGCCGGGCACAGCAGAGGCATCCGGACGGAATCCGGGTGCATACACCGGGCACCGGACGAGCAGAAAGGCTCCCGGCCGACACTCGAAGCCAAATAGCGAAGGGAAAACTGTACCTGAGCACGAGTAATAGAGCATACAAGTCACAGAGCTCACCGGCGATCACACAGCGGACAATGCGATGGGTGGACGAGCAAACGAGCGTATGATGTGCATACACACATGCGACCGGCCGGACACTTAGAGTGTGGCGACGTGCGCGAGTGGCGTGGGAAACGGATTGCTAATTGAGGGACGGGCACAAAGACAACGGTTCCGGGGTAGTTTGCGTGGCCGGAGTAGCCGGTTCACACGCGGTAATTACCAGGCATAGTCGCCACCTGTAACACCGTGTGAAAATTAACTTCATTTTCCCTACCATCACGACGTGTGAGCGAGAGCGAGAATCTTTACGGCGCGACGGTGTCGACGGACGGGGCGCAAGAGCCTTACGGATATCTTCTGGAGTTCCCTCGACGGGCGCGGTGGACGCAAGGCGACGGGGCTCAATAGCCATTCTTACTGGGATTTGTTTCTTGTCTTCGGACTTCTCGCGAAGGCGTGCGGCGGTTGCGCACTACGAGTTTTACGGACTCGCGGGAGTCAGTCTGTTTCTTGTCTTCGGTCTTCGAGCGAGCAACGGTTGCGTGGCGCACGCAGAAGACATACTTGCGGACGACGGGGGCCGTTTAGTTATTGCACTAGTTTCCTTCGTTGTTTCTCCTCTTCTTTCTATTTCACTACTCTATTCTTCTTCTACGGGTTTTCTACACATCCCACCCCCTTTGTACTTATCATACTTTCACCTGGAGCCCACCGCGAGGGGGTGGTTTGTTTTTTGTGTAGTACCCAAAAAGAATTATTGTCGCCCTTCGGGCAAAGTAGTTTACAAATTTTCATTAAGAAAGAGAACATTGAAAAGGAACTAGTGACAAGACACTGAACCGGCAGTGAAGGGGTTACATTAGTGGTCTAAAGGACTGGAAGAGAAAAGGAAAGACAACGAGGAAAGACTTGTCTGGTGGAGGAGATGGCAGGAATGAGTAAAAGAGAGCTTCGGGAAGAGAAAATGTTTATCGAGTACATGAAGTCTTTAATTCGGGGCAGGAGGGATAAGGTTCTGAGGGATATGGCAAGGGCCACAGACACTGGACCAATAGAGTTGTATTTGAAAGGAGAAGGGAAACAGAAGATGATCGAAGGAATGGAGAAGGAGGAGCTGATGATTGAATTATCGCATGCAAGGAGGCGAGCGAAAGCGGTTTTCCAGATGGTGGAAGCACAAGAATTGAAGATGCCGCCGCTGGTTGAGTGCGAGACGACTGAGAAGACAACGGTTGACTCTCCTCAAGAAGCGCAAGTACCGAAGACGACTCGGAGGAAATGGGCAGACAATTATGAAGAAGCGGAAGCACTGGTGAGGGCGCAGGCGGTCGTACGAAAGACACCTGCGAAGAAACCGGTAGACCCTCCTCAAGAAGCGCAACCACCGGTGAAGGCATCGCTGGTCGTCCGGGAGATGACTGTGCGCAAACCGGTAGACCCTCCTCGAGAAGCGCAAGCAACTGTGACGGCGCAGCCGATTGTACGGGGGGCATCTGCAAAGCAACCGGTCGACTCTCCTCAAGAAGCGCAAGCATTGGTGATGGCGCTGCTGGTCGTACGGGAGATGACTGCGAGGAAGCTGGCAGACTCTCCTCAAGAAGCGCAAGTACCGGAGACGGCACCACTAGTCAAGTGCGAGGCGACTGCGAAGCAACCGGTAGACCCTCCTCAAGAAGCGCAAGCGCCGGTGATGGCACAGCTAGTCGTACCACCTGCGAAGAGGCCGGTTGACCCTCCTCGAGAAGCGCAAGCACCAGTGACGGCGCAGCCAATCGTACGGGGAACATCTGCGAAGCACCCGGTAGACCCTCCTCAAGAAGCGCAAGTACTGAGGATGGCAGCGGCCGCACAGAGAGCTGGCACGAGTCGCGTTGGACTCGGATGCTTCTATTGCTGGCGGCAGGGACACCGCAAGCAGGACTGCGAGGACCTGCGAGCGGACATCGCGCGCGGGTTGTGCAGGCTTGGTGCGGGGTACCGAGTGGTCCGGCTGGACGGTTCGGAACTACCGTTCATGTGGGGCAAGAGTCTGTGCGAGCGCGCGAGATCGCGAGGCAGACGCTTTGGCCGCGGCGAACATCATCGAGCTGAACGGTTGCAAGGGGCTGAGATAGTGTCCGTATGGACTACTGTAGGTCGACAGAGCGCACCAGAAGCAAAGTCGAGCAGAGCATCGGTTCAGAGCAATACGGACAGACTGGTAGCGAGAGAGACCAAGGCATGCGAGAAGGAAATCGGTGTTCGACTTCGCGCACCCGTCTTGATGACCAAAGGACATGTGGACGAAGCAGAGACACGTTCGACAGGCGCGCCGGCCAAGGTTCACAGCATTACGGGCGAGAAAGAGGAAGAGAAAGGAGATTCAGAGCTGCGGGCGCTGCGCCTTCGTGTACGGAAGCTGGAAGAGACCATCGACCAGTTGCGAAGAGAGCTAGCAGAGCAGAATCGCCGAGGAACCACAGCAGGCAGCACACTCGATCAGGAAGAGGACAATGAAGAGTCTGGGTCTGATACGGCGACCGTAACCTCGAGCAGAGAGGCTAAAGCGCGCATCAGTACGGAGGTCAAACGAGAAGCTGAGAAGAGAAGGCAATCGACGACCATTGTTGACCGAACCGAGAGCGCACAAGCATACGGGCGAGCAGATTCAGCAGCAGCAACAGTCCTAGCAGTCGTGCAAGAAGCTGAGAAGAGAAGGCAGCCGGATGCGAATGATGTGCGAGACGCGAGCGCACAAGCATACGGACGACCAGACTCAGCAACAGCAACAGACAAGGGTCTTGGGGCACAGAAACACGGCTGGCGGTCATCATTTTTCTTTGAGAACAAGAGCACGGAGGCGTCGTAAGGGGCCGGATTTTTTTTTTTTTTCTATCTTTATTTTTATAATTTTTAATCTCAATCTTTAACTTTCACGGAGTTTCGAGCTAGTACACGCGTTTCACTGGAATTACGGACGGAAGCAATTAATTTCACTTTTACTTCTTCTAACTGCATATCATTATTCGTATCATATTCACATTCATTGACAAGTTTCAAGTTTCTCGAGAAAAAAAAAAAAAAAAAAAAAAAAAAAAAAAAAAAAAAAGAATCAGGATAACAAACAGACAGACAGACAGACAGAGCGGAGTACAGTAGACAGTAGACAGTAGAGTGTAATACGGAGAGAAAGAGGAAGAGGAGGAGAAGTCGAGCAGGGCGAGGGCCAGACAGCGGGCAAGCGATGGCACGGACGAGCGGCAACTACGGCGGCAACTGCGCAGGCACGAGAACAAATACGGCGCGCGATCGAAGATGGCACGAAGAAAGGAGGAGGGTCACGGGGCTAGAGGGAATGGAAGAGGAGCTAGGAGACAGAGACGGAAGGGGGAGACTCACGGACGACCATCGAAAAGACCGAAGTCCAGCCCAAAATTTTCGCGATTTTCAATCACAGCGGAGACCCACACGAGCAAGTCAAGAACAACCACTACACATAGCATGCACGACGGACAGCTAATCGACTCAAGTACGCGCTCGAGAACCAAGTGAAACAGAGCATCTACCCCACGAAACCACTTCGAAAGCAAGCCAGACAGGCGAGGCCGAGTGACCGGGAGGTCACTATTCAAAGTGGGGAGGAGGTGTAACACCTGGACTGCGTCCAGTGTTTGTACGACGCCCGCCGGGCACAGCAGAGGCATCCGGACGGAATCCGGGTGCATACACCGGGCACCGGACGAGCAGAAAGGCTCCCGGCCGACACTCGAAGCCAAATAGCGAAGGGAAAACTGTACCTGAGCACGAGTAATAGAGCATACAAGTCACAGAGCTCACCGGCGATCACACAGCGGACAATGCGATGGGTGGACGAGCAAACGAGCGTATGATGTGCATACACACATGCGACCGGCCGGACACTTAGAGTGTGGCGACGTGCGCGAGTGGCGTGGGAAACGGATTGCTAATTGAGGGACGGGCACAAAGACAACGGTTCCGGGGTAGTTTGCGTGGCCGGAGTAGCCGGTTCACACGCGGTAATTACCAGGCATAGTCGCCACCTGTAACACCGTGTGAAAATTAACTTCATTTTCCCTACCATCACGACGTGTGAGCGAGAGCGAGAATCTTTACGGCGCGACGGTGTCGACGGACGGGGCGCAAGAGCCTTACGGATATCTTCTGGAGTTCCCTCGACGGGCGCGGTGGACGCAAGGCGACGGGGCTCAATAGCCATTCTTACTGGGATTTGTTTCTTGTCTTCGGACTTCTCGCGAAGGCGTGCGGCGGTTGCGCACTACGAGTTTTACGGACTCGCGGGAGTCAGTCTGTTTCTTGTCTTCGGTCTTCGAGCGAGCAACGGTTGCGTGGCGCACGCAGAAGACATACTTGCGGACGACGGGGGCCGTTTAGTTATTGCACTAGTTTCCTTCGTTGTTTCTCCTCTTCTTTCTATTTCACTACTCTATTCTTCTTCTACGGGTTTTCTACACATCCCACCCCCTTTGTACTTATCATACTTTCAACGGGCTCGGGAGGGGTCTGTACGCGTCCGGGGATCGTGTCCGACTGGTACTTGGTCAGGAGCGAGACATGGAAGACTGGGTGCACCTTCATCGAAGCTGGAAGTTTCAGCTCATAGTTTAGCGGACTTAGCTTTCGTACGACCTCGTACGGACCGAGTCGACGATGATTGAGCTTCCTGGCACCTGGCAAGGCTATGTTGCGAGCCTCGAGCCAGACACGATCACCTGGTTCGATGTCCGGTACGTCCGTACGGTGCTGGTCGTAGTAGCGCTTCATACGATCCGCAGCAACTTCCAGCGCGGCCTGGGCATCGTC
The DNA here is from genome assembly GCA_910574455.1 of Trichaptum fuscoviolaceum. Taxonomy (NCBI): domain Eukaryota; kingdom Fungi; phylum Basidiomycota; class Agaricomycetes; order Hymenochaetales; family Trichaptaceae; genus Trichaptum; species Trichaptum fuscoviolaceum. The sequence continues at coordinate 1,494,335 of CAJSYZ010000006.1, forward strand.
CTGAGCCTTCTTCAGCATGTCTAGACGGTCATCAGCTGCTGGTACGGTCGAAAGACCCGTACTCGGTACGATGGCGAACCCGGGCTCGTACCCGTACAACAGCGCGAACGGCGAGGTCCGAGTGGCTGAATGCGCACGAGTGTTGTGCGCAAACTCGGCCATAGGCAGCAGTCGAGCCCAGTTCTCCTGCCGAACGTCTGTGAAGGCTCGAAGATACTGTTCGAGCTCCTGATTTACTCGTTCGGTCTGACCGTCAGTCTGAGGGTGGAAAGAAGTCGAAGTAGCACCTTTAATACCAAGACGCTTGAAGAACTCCTTCATGAAGCGTGATACAAACTGTGGCCCGCGGTCCGAGATGATTTTTCGAGGCGTACCATGGTGTTTCCAAACCTCGGACACGAACAGTTCGGCCGTACGAGTCGAGTCGACGTCGGACGTCGTTGGTACGAAGTGCGCCTGCTTGGTGAGCCGGTCTACCACCACAAAGATCGCATCAAACCCATCAGACGGCGGCAGCTGCGTGATAAAGTCGCAGGAGATCGTCTGCCATGGCCCGGACGGTACCTCGTTCGGTTCGAGCGGTCCGACCGGTCGCTGAGGAATATTCTTGGTGCGCATACAGGTATTGCACCCGGACACGTACCGCTCGACAAAAGAAGACATCCCTGGCCACCAATAGTTGCGACTCACCAGCTCGTACGTCTTCCACCGTCCGGGGTGTCCCACCGGCAGAGAATCATGATGTAATTTCACAATGTCTCGCCGAATTTCTTCGTCCTTTGGTACGTAGACCTTCCCTCGGTACAGCAGCAGTCCATCCTCTGTGTTCCAGTCCTCTAACTCCTTCTTCAAGGACACAGGAGCCTTCCCCTTCAGTGCCTCGATCGCCTCTACCAATTCCTCGTCCCAACTCTTCGAACTCCGGATCCTTCGCAACAACGCCGTGTCCCCCTCGAGCCGTACCATGCCTCGACGCATTGCATGCAAGCGAAACAAGTCTCTATCCAACAGAGTCCGGTTCGTGTTGTCCGGACCATTCGGTTCGAGGTCGGTACGACGTGACATCGCGTCTGGCTTGCCCCCAAGCCGGCCAGGGCGATGTCGGATCGTGAAGTCGAACCGACTGAGAAAAATACTCCAGCGAGCTTGTCTGCGAGTGAGATTGCGAGCTTCAGAGAAGTAGAGCAGGTTCTTGTGGTCCGAGACAACGTCGATTTTGTGTGGAGACCCTTCGAGATAATGTCTCCACTCGTCGAGCGACCGTACGATAGCCAGTAGCTCCTTATCATAGATCTCATAGTTTCGCTCCGCATCATTTAGCGATTTCGAGTAGAAAGCCACCGGATGAATCGTACCGTCCGTACCGACCTGCGACAGTACTGCACCTGTCGCAAAGTCAGAAGCGTCACACTCCAGAATAAATGGTTTCTCGAGGTCAGGCATGGCCAGTACCGGTGCTTGAGTGAATCGACGCTTCAACTCGTCGAACGAGGCTTGTTGTCTCGTACCCCACTCGAACCGGACGTCCTTTCGAAGCAGTTCGGTCATAGGCCGTACGATCCGGGAGTAATCCTCGATAAACCGGCGATAGAAGTTCGCAAAACCTAGGAAGGCTTGAATATCCTTGACCTTTGCAGGTGTAGGCCACTCCAGAACCGCATTGACCTTGGCCGGGTCCATCAAAACCGTACCGGCTCCGATAACCATGCCTAGGTATTCCACAGAAGACTGGTGGAACTTACACTTCTCCGGCTTGACAAACAGGTCGTGCTTCTCGAGCCGTTCGAGTACGGTACGAACGTGCTCGACATGATCTTCCTCATTCTCAGAGAAAATCAGCAAATCGTCTAGATAGATGATCACAATCACCCCATTCAGATCTTTGAAGATGTCGTTCATCATGTGCTGGAATGTCGCCGGAGCATTGGTGAGTCCGAAGGTCATCACCGTCGGTTCGAAGTGGCCTTCCTGCGTACGAAAGGCCGCTTTCCACTCGTCTCCTTCCTTCCTCATCGTACGTTGTGGTACCCGGATCGAAGGTCTAAGGTCGTAAACACCTTCGCTTTCTTCAAGGCATCGACTAGCTCAGTGGTGAGAGGCAGTGGGTACCTGTTCTTCACAGTCATCGCATTGAGCTTGCGATAATCTACCACCATGCGCAGCGAACCGTCCTTCTTCTTGATAAAGAAGACCGGAGCCGCAGCCGGAGACTTGGAGGGTCGAATGTACCCCTTCCTCAAGTTCTCCTCGATGAATTCCTTCAGCGCCGTACGCTCGTTCGGCGCCATGGGGTAGATCTTACTGTAAGAAGGTACCGCACCCGGTACGAGGTCGATCGCATGGTCGTACGGTTTACGGGTGGGGAGGCGTTCTGCCCGGTCCTTCGAGAAGACTTTGGCAAAATCGCGGTACTGCGGCGGTACGAGTTCTTCGAACGACTTCTCGCCTTCCTTCACTGCAGTCTTCTCAGCAATTGCCTGAGACCAGGTGTACGAAGCGGCGATCCGCTGTGCGAAATCCGGGTCATCCGTGACAAAGAATTCCTCAGAATCGTGATAAACATCCCAATACTTCTCAGAATACCGGAAGCCTGGCGGAACCTTGTCTCGTTCGCTGACCGGTTCGTCCGTACCACCCGAGTCGTACGGTTCGTCCTCGAGCTCAGCTACCGTCACTCGAGTTCGAGGAGGTGGCCGAGGCTTCGCGCGGCGTGCGCGGTTCGAGGTCTCCGTGCGAGCCGTGCGCACTGCGTCTGACTCCGGGGGACCTTCCATCTGAAACTCCGTACGGTCCGTACGAGGCTGACAGGCCTTCGCACAGCGCGTAAAAGTCATCTGGTCGTTCGTCCAGTCGATCTCTGGGTTGTGGAGTCGCAGCCAGTCGACCCCAATAATCAGGGGATAGTCCCCAATGTCCGCCACCACTGCAGTCACGTTCTCAGTGTGCGATCCGACTGTTAAACTAATCGGCACTTCATCGGTGAGCCAGCCCACATTGTTCAAGGAGTTGTCTGCGTTGTACAACCGCGTACGAGGGACCAAAGGTCTCGTACGGAGCCCGAACCGTTCGACAACCGTACGGTTAATAAATATCGATGAGGCCCCACTGTCTAAGAAGGCTCTCATCCTTAAGATCTTTCTGCCATCGCTGACTCTCACAGGAAAACGAATGAACCGGCGCAACTTCTTGTCTATTGACTGTATACTAGTAGACATAGAAGGGACTGGAACATCATTTTCTAAACAAGAGAATCGGTTATGGGTCTCGAGCGGTGCGACGATGCGCTGAGACCCTAGTTGAAACCCGATTCCTTCGAGAGGTGCGCCATAAGGACTTTGGCAGCATCAGAAACAGAGATTGGGCGTTCGGTCGTACCGCTCGGTACGAGGGGGGTCTCGTCCGAGACGTCAGAGATCGAAGCAGTGGGAGCTGGGGCCGGTACCTGGGGTGTCGAGGCCGTACTGACGTTCGTACGGTTCGAGGTATTAGACGCGTGGCGCTTGGGGCACTTGGCGGACATATGACCTTTCTTGCCACAGTGGAAGCATAACCCCTTGCGCAGCGCCTCTTCCCTACTGATCTGGTCCACCTCCATCGCGTTCGGGTCACGGTGGCTCGAGCCGGTACGAGGCTGGTTCGAGTTCGACGTCTGACGCGTCTGGAAAGCAGTTCCAGTGCGCTGAGGGATGGGGTTGGTACGAGTTGTGGCACGGATGGCTCGCAGCTCATCATCGTAGACACAACAGGCCTTCACATACCCATCAAAGTCCTCAGGCATCTTCTTGAGCGTCAGGTCCGTACGAAAACGGTTCGAAAGTCCGTACCGGAACCAAGCAATCCATGGTTTATCGTCAGCAACCCACTTGGTCTTGACCTTGAGAGCCCTGTAGCGAGCAGCATACTCAGCCACGGTTCCAGTCTGCCTGAGAGCCATAATTTCGTTCTCAGCAGCAGCAACAGCATCAGCTTCACCATATCCAGCAGCCAGAGACTCCAAGAAAGTGTCCAACTTGTCGAAAATGGCGACCGGCTCGCCCTTGTGGATCGAGTCCATGTAGGGACGCACCCACTCGTCTGCAGGGCCTCGAAGGTAAGTCGCAGCGAACTGGCACTTCGTACGCTCGTCCGGGAACTCGTGCGGGCGCATAGAGATGTAGTTCCGTACCTGACCGGACCAAGCTTCGTACGAAAGCTTGTCCTTGTCCGCGGCATCGCCCTTGGGGCCGTAAAACAAGCCTGGGGGTGGAATCTTCGGACCCTTCGTACCGCGCGGTTCGGCGACGCGCGTTTCGAGCGCTCCCTTCAAGTATGCATTCTGCTGAAGCAACTGATCGATCTGCTCCCTCCAGGGGGCCATATACTGGTTCAGCATAGCCTGAGTCGCTTCATCCATAGTTGGGGGTTGTGGGGGTACGGGTGCCTGCACGGGTGCGACGGGGGGCGCTCCAGGAGGGCCTCCGGGCGCAGGAACAGGCGGTGTAGCGTTCTGCATCGTACGGGCGTTCGAGCGCAGCGAGCGTCGGCAGAATGGTTCGAACGGTACGAGTTTTTTCGCGCGAGGTAGTGAGAAAAAAAAGACTTTTGGCCTAATGTTACGACACAGAGTAGTTCTATGCGTTCTCAGGACCTCGGACAACGTAAATCGGACGATCAGCGGCTATGCAAAGCGGTTCCACACTCTGGGAAGCACTTGACAAGTCAATTAAGCTATTCTACACATCAGAAGCACAAATATAACGTCACCTGGGAAGCACTTGACAAGAGGCCAAAAGTGGAGTGCTTCTCAGGCGGATGGGCGCTTTTGGCAAGCGCAGGAGGAACTATACAGTTCCTCCAAGCCACCGTCCGTACGGACCCGTGGTCCGATCCGAATTTGAAATACAAATAGAAAGATGAATAAGCATTGCTGGCGCGCCGGGTTTGAACCCAAGCGCATCGAAAGGTGTCCGTTAGTGAATAGAATCAAAAGAAACAATAATCCCGTGTGCAGACAGATGCAAAGGTGTACGCGCCGTACGGGCTTCGTACCGAGCGCGTACCGCTGACCGTACGAGACCGTACGAGTGTCTCGTACGATGTCAGGAATCGAAAGTAAATAAAAACATCAGTAAATCATAAGTAAAAGGAAAATAAAAGAAAACAATAAGTAAATCCGTGGCGATTCCTGACACAAACTCCTCACACGATCTGGCATCGTGGAAAAGACATAGGTCTTTGAACCCATACTCAATAGGTGGTTCATTGTCATCGAGTACAAAGGGTGTCAATGATGTTCCCAACCACAGAGCATTACCTGGGTTGTGAACGTTACCAAATATTATCTTGATTGCCGTGCTGTCTGGCAAGTTGTCGATGGCCTCAATTAAATCGCAAGTTCGAGGATAGTTCGTTATTGGTGACAGTTGCACCCGCACCCGCGTGCTAACGACCGGACGTGCACGACTAGGGACCGTAGCATAAACGGTACAGTAGACCCCCTCTTGACCTTCGTCATTTCCTCGATAATCTTGTTGAATCTGACGCACGGAACCCTGCAGATGTGTAGTATTCTCCACGGGGTCTTCTATTACAGTATTGTTAGTCCATGTATGATGAACAGATAAGTACGTGACCAAACATACCATTTCTCAATAAAATTGGATTTTCGAAATGGTCATCGTTGACTATATGTGCATTACCTTCACCTGGGACTTCATTATCGACCGACATCCTTCTAACAGATACATCGGGTGACGCTACAGCGGAGAAACGTTCCCGATATCTACGGATCCGTTGCATCTCTATCTCCCAGGACTCGTCATCGTCTGTGACCATGACATACTGTTGTGCAGTCCGTCTTTGGCTTGTGACGGGAACGGGTGCGTTGTGCGATTGCGCAGAGGCGGACACAGAGCCCTCTGCCGTATTTGCCAGGTGCGTTACTCCAGATGACCCGGAGTTTCCTATCGCTGTATTCCTGACCTCGGCGACGGATGCGGCATGAACATCTACGTCTTGAGGGACATCCGGGGTCAAAGGATGCGCGACGTCTCCGGATGACTGGCTATGTATGGTACTCGCTGTATCGGACTCTGATGAAGTCAAAGACTGTGATCTGTTGCCTGGCGCTTCGACAGAGGGAGCCATACCAGTGGCATCGGTTTCATGGTGCACATTTGGATGACAAATGTCCTCGTTGGATGTCTGCGTCCCATCCGTGTGTGTAGCATTTGTGACTTCCGTAGTGTTCGAAGTTGATGCTTGAGACGTGAAGTTATCACGTATCGGCTCTTCAGACGCCCTTTCTTCCTCACTCTGCTGGGTTGCGTGCGTGTTGTCCGATTCGATGTCTTGATGAAGCGCTGCCTGCCCAGTGGGTGGACTGGCCAACATATCCGGCCTGATCCATTCCGAGACTGTTTAATATCATGACTAAGTCAATGCAGATGTCCTTATTATCACTTAATTAATCACGTACAGTCTAATCCACTCTGGATGTCCCCCAACGGATCCTCAAGGCTTTGACCTTTTTGCGCAGATAATCCATGTACTGTTAGAATCACGCCCATATACAATAAACATTTCATTCTTACCGACTGGCTGCTGGGCACGTTCTTCTACGTGATGGGCGGGATTTGTTCCTGTCTCGAGGCGATTTTCATCCTTTGACACTTCCTGGACTCTGAAGTTTCCTCTAATTTCGTTTCGTTAGAACTGAAGGTGTCATATTGAATGTATTAATGGTACACTCACCGTCCAAGGATGATAGCAAGCTGCTTGTTGGAGAGTCCGGACTGGATGCTCTATCTCCTTCACCGTCAGCCACACGTTCGACATGTACTCTTGTATTCGTGCGTTCCGTATTCAGGCGTAAGCTACGCCGTGTAGGTACTCCAGCCGAATGGCGTGTGCTGCCAGGTGGGCGACCTTTCCGTTTACCAAACATGCTCGTTGAGTTAAGTCTCGGATGCCTGTCCGTACCCAGCGTTATCATTCAGACCAGTAATGATGATTTGAAATTACTAAATTTGGACCGTTTCCGTGTCTCCTACATCATGCACGAGCTTATTTGTGGAATTCCGGTTGGATACTGGATTTTAGATGGCACGTTATGTACCCAGGCTTGCATCCGATGCTCCATTGTAATTAGCCTGCAACTGGAATATTCAGTCAAACATACTTAGCACATTCAGTTTCATGCCTCTCACCGGATCGACGGCCTCCACTACCACTGATGCATCCAATGACCGTCAATTGAGTTTATCCGCAGCCCTTCTGCCTCCTGTATTATTTCGAACATATGCCGCGTTCGTATTTACACCGCCTTCAGTCGTATTCGCATTTTGAACCGCTGCACATACGAACCTGTTTTGTCTGCCGTATACACCTTACATGTACCTGCACTGCCTGCCTCGCTGCATACACTTCTGCCCCTAAGAAGCCGTCCTTCTTCAATTAAATTAGCAAAGTTCAACGCCATACGATGGCCTGCATTCATATAGTCGGTATATCACAAGGGTTTCTCTCACACATCTTTGGCCGGGTTCGCTACATTGACTCATTGCGGTCTCGATCCGGCGAAACCTACAGGTATCAGCTGGTACGTTACGTATCACTTTCAAGAAATAACAAATTACATACTACAAAGCCAGATCGTGAGATCTACGAACTTGCTTCCTCGGAATAAAATTATCTGGCAAGACAATGAGGATCAGAACACTATCCATACTCCGTTATCATTGATCAAGCGCGTACCATGGACATTAAATCTGATCCCATGCAGTGCGTTTAGACTGCAAGTCATAGAAAGTCGTCCCCGCAGCCGCCCTGGCTCATTGTCCTTCTGTCCGATAACTGCGCATCGAACACGTTCCTCGACTTCTCTTCTTCTTGACCACGCCGTGGATTCGAGTCATTTCTTTCGTGTCCTAGCTTTTCGAAGCCATACCTTGCTATCACACATGCGCACTGCCCATCGGATCCTCGGACATTGTCCCATGGGTTAAAATTAGATCGACATGTGGTATCTCAAACTTTGTTACCTTTGTCTTTATATACGATAACTGTCGGCGTTTCAAGCCAATTGGTACAGTCTGTGGAGATAAATAATCAGTTTCTCGTACGCATATCTCGTTGCATTACCTCACTTGTTCATTGAGGGAAACCCAACCGAGTAGTAAATCAGCATACGTAGCTCGCATTTGAGGCGGCGGATTGATCGAAGTTGTATAAGGTTTAATGTAATGCGCCTGACTCTGTACGTTTTCTCATGAGCTGTAAATGGTATGGCTGTACACAACGCACAAGCCCAATACTAGTCTTCTCGTCACATATATAATAGTTACACAATGTCTTTCTCCCTCTCTATTCATCATATCAACTACTCTCTTCTAATTCCTCTCCATCTTATCTTACCTCGATGCCTCCCATCTTCGCCACCATCGACAACTACCCCTATGCGGGAACCCCCATCCGCGTTGACTTCGTCGACGACCTCCCTCACTCATTTATGCAGTCGCCGGACCGCACGCTGGCCGAGGAACTAGCGTCTGATGTCGCGATGAGTTACAACTGGGTGTTGGATGGGCATGAGCACATAGTGCGCGTGAGGGTGATGTACGTGTTTTTTTTTACTTACCTTTCATGTCTCTCATCTTGCTTCCTATCTGTGACGAATAGCAAAGCACCCCATGGCCTCGACCGCCACACGACCGTCCGGGCTTATGGTGTGCTTCAACAGTGGGTTGGTACCTTCCATATACCATGCAATGAAGGGGAAGTCTGGGTTAGTAACCAACTTTCCTATTCATTAAAGTATGACTTACCTCTATCGTTCTAGCTGGATGTGATGCGCGCTACGACTTTCCGTAGGGCTGTTGACAAATTTGTCTTCCAACCATTCGAGACCTCGTCCCTGTTGTGGAAAGGGTACCATACCTATCCGATGATCTTCGTTGTTTGATTTCGTCTTCTTCTTCTTCTTCTTCTTCTTCTTCTTCTTCTTCTTCTTCTTCTTCTTCTTCTTCGCTGTATTTGTATCTCATAATGTACCCCATATATTCTACGTCTGCAATGCGCTCGCATATATTTGTATATCATGTAGCATACTATGTACTATCTTTCCTTCTAATGTTACACTATTCCGTCTACCTTTCGTGCGTGATCAATCATGACCTCCGATGTCTATCTGTTCGCATACTCCCCTGAACGACATGAACATATATAACGATGATCAGGCTCGGTCTCATCAGCTGTCACACAGAGGTCGATCGGACTTACCTTACCCGAGGTCCACTCTATGGAACCAGAGCGTGAGGCTATGCAAATCAGGGTCAAATTGTCAATCTATATAGATAACACGTGAGTGAGGGGTATGATGAGTTGTATATTCCTATATAAGGCGTCTTACTTGCTGTCCCTGCCCCGCATTCTCTGATAGCTTAAATCCTAAATTCAAATTGGATCCGCAGGTGAGATCCAATGGATGATAAGCGTAATTGACAAGTGGTTACTTACTTTAGACTGCTGATTTCACGTAAAGTGAAGGATTCTCTTGCTTCTGAAATTTATACCTTTTTTCTTGTCAATATTCTGATGCACTGATTCAAATTCTGTCTGTCTATCTCTTTCGTCGTCATCGTTTTCTCAAACGTGTATCGTACTGAAGTACATTACAATTATCTTACGACAAAGACATCATATACGGAGACACTCAGTTTATTACCCTCTCGCATTGTCTCCACAGAGCACCATCAATAAAGACATTATCCCACGGCTGATAGCACACTTCACAATCAGAAATGTCAACACATGTCTTCCCAGACCATCTACATCTACTTCCGTCTTTCCACTGGCAACGATTGTACACTTAGACATTTCTCTGTGTCAAACATTCGCTGTGCTCATCCAGATATCGTGCTGCCAGTATTCTCGCCGCCCTGTACACCCGTTTCGTCTCCATTTCGCATCGTAAGTGACTCCTCCACTTCGAAGAGGGCATGGGGCGATGTCCTTTCTCTACGATCTCCGTGCGCCGAGCTTGAAACCATTGTTCACATCGAGGCGTCCATACCCCTATGTTTAGGCCACTTTCTTCGAATTTGTTAAAGGTTGGCCACCACGAATGTTCAGCTAGAGGAACGATACTCGGAACTGTGTACATTATTTCATCAGCGAGAATGATTCGACTGCATATTGCATGGGCTCACTTTCGAAGCTATATAATCCTACGAATGTCGCTAATTCTTCCACAGATATGTCGTCATCAAAATATTCGCGCTTTTCGCCGTCGACTTCGATGGTGATCCGAACGCTCTTCCCATCAACTTTCCAATCTGGACCATCAAGTACATCGTATTCATCTACGAGTCCTGTTGCGAGTCGAGAAATGATCCCGCCTCTTTTCACGACCGCGCGTGCAATTCGCTTATCTTCTAGTAGCTTCATTTTCACTGCCTCGTACGCGATGTAATCTGTCAGGTCCAGGACGTCTGAAAACGTCCTGGCCCCAAGACCGATGCGATTTCCGACGAAAGTCTCATATTTAGGTAGAACTCGCCCTTGATCCTTTGTACTGACTTCTGGAACGGGCTTTAGCGTATAGAAGGCCGTCTTTGAGTCGATGAGCTCGCGCACCACTTCCATCATCGACGTCGGTCTGGAACGTACACATTGCAATGCGGTACACGGATCTTTGACCGCCAATTCCCATCCTAAAGCAGTGTGGTCATATCGATGGCGTATGATGTATAGTGTCATATTTGAGTGCACCGCGCGCTGCACAAGGACTGTCGACGATTGATTCCCTAAGAAGGAAGGATTGTCCGGATAGAGATCGCAAAGGGCGCTTGGTACCTCTGCAAGATCGATATTAGGGTGTCCGACGGCATCCAGGTACATTATATATTGAATGAAGCTTGCTTCTGCTCCGTCCGTCATCGTGTACAAAGGTTGATCGAAACCGTCGCCAATGATTCTCAGGGCCTTATTCAGTTTTATTGGGGTCTTCGCATACGTCTCATACTTCGAACCAGTGCAATATGCATACCCAAAACGAACTGATACGAGATCGAATGCATCCGTTACATATCCTACCACATCACGATTGCGCTGAACCGCAATGTCTTCCGGCACGAACGTCTTTGCGTGAAGGAGTGCGTCTGCGGGTTCGAGGTCTACTTTGTCCTCGCTCAACCATTGATCCATAGCAACATCCGGTTGCACTTCCCATTCTCGATCGTATTCAGGATAATCTTCCTCGTTATCGTCTGTCGTGGCCATGGGATCAAGATCTCGACAGAGCTCCCATTCGTTCGCTACACAGTTGTACCATCGCTGTTGATCCGCGAACATACTCCACACCTGCTCTACGTTCGCACGACTCACGCGCGTCCGGGTCGGGTTTTGATGTTCATCCCTGTCCCATTCGTACACGACGGCACCGCGCTGTCCAGGACATTTGTGCGCCTTCGCATCTTCCTGACGTTGTTTCCATTTCTTAACCTTGCTCTGTTCGGCAGTGGCCATGGCGTGTACAATGAATTCTTCTTTCTTCTTGATCCATTCATGGATATCTATTTGCACATGAAGACTGGCGACTTCTGTCACTGACTTTGTTCCCTCAGTAGCTTCCGACACGTATTCGTGATATGTCACATTGCCAAATCGAACCCCTTTGCCAGACTCTGGGCTCTTCGGCATGACATTGAAAGGTAACGGTTTCGGTACCGCTGAAAGTATAATAAGTACAAAGGGGGTGGGATGTGTAGAAAACCCGTAGAAGAAGAATATGGTAGTGAAACAGAAAGAAGAGGAGAAACAACGAAGGAAACTAGTGAAATAACTAAACGGCCCCCGTCGTCCGTAAGTATGTCTTCTGCGTGCGCCACGCAACCGTCGCTCACTCGAAGACCGAAGACAAGAAACAAACTAACTCTCGCGCGTCCGTAAAACTCGTAGTGCGCGCCCGCCGCACGCCTTCGCGAGAAGTCCAGAAGAAAGGGACACTTGCACGTCCGTAAAACCGTCGCGCGCCGCCGTAGTCGAAGTCCGAAGACAAGAAACAGAAAGAAAGCAGAGGAAATCCGTGAGGCTGTTGAGCCCGTCCGTCGACACCGTCGCCGCCGCAAGATTCTCGCTCTCGCTCACACGTCGTGATGGTAGGGAAAATGAAGTAAATTTTCACACGGTGTTACAGGTGGCGACTATGCCTGGTAAATACCGCGTGTGAACCGGCTACTCCGGCCACGCAAACTACCCCGGAACCGTTGTCTTTGTGCCCGTCCCTCAATTGGCAACCCGTTTCCCACGCCACTCGCGCACGTCGCCACACTCTAAGTGTCCGGCCGGACGCATATCCCGCAAGCTCATTTGCTCGCCCACCCATCGCATTGTCCGTTGTGTGATCGCCGGTGAGCTCTTTGTCTTGTATGCTCAATTACTCGTGCTCAGGTACAGTTTTCCCTTCGCTATTTGGCTTCGAGTGTCGGCCGGGAGTCTTTCTGCTCGTCCGGTGTCCGGTGTATGCACCCGGATTCCGTCCGGATGCCTCTGCTGTGTCCGGCGGGCGTCACGGTCGTACGAACACTGGACGCAGTCCAGGTGTTACACCGCCTTCGGCGTCTTGGGAGCGGATATCCAATCGTTCGCCATCTGTGCCTCATATTCAGATGGACCGAAGGCAGCGATAAAGTCCGCAGTCCATGTTAAAGGGCGGATGTCATGTGAACCATGTCCCCATAGAATCCATACTGGAACATTAGACAGTATGAGGCCAACCAGTTTCGAACTGTACAGCCATTCTTTCGGATTGCGCAGAATAAGACCGGACCTTTTTATGCTGAAATCGCAGACCAATGACATAAGTAGTTCCTGTAGCCAAGCCTTGGAAACTTTTCCGACGGTCTTCAAATTCTTCACCCATCGTTCGTCTAGGTCTTGGTCAATGGGTGATCCAGGTGAAAAGACACTCCAGAACGTATTCGATCTGTGGAGAATGGCCGACCAAGCGGCATGAGCGATCAGAGGTTGAAATGCATCCCTTGCTTGTTGAATTGCCTTTCGAGCTTCGGGCGCAGTGCTGAACGACTCCATGTATCCGTAACGATGAGGTGGTGGCGGGAATCTGTACTCTAGAGGTACCACAGGTTCTGGGGAATCTTTAAGGAGGAAGAGGGCGACTCCCATCAAAGCTTGTTCGAGAGATCGCCAGCGGGCAGCGAGTTTCGGATCCAGAGAGAATCTATTGCCCGTTTGCACTACGGGGAACTGGTCTACTGTCTGTGCAAGGCGCCCTAGGATTGCCCCAGAGTACTGCGGCGTGGCAGGCGCAGCACAGAGGTAAGGAAAAACCCTCGATTCGTAAATCGGAAGATGCATTCGACAAAGGCTGGGCGTGAATACGGGATCGATCTGAGTTGGGTAAGGACGATCGGTGTTGTACGCAATGACTAGATTCCCGTCGATTTTCATCACGCATCGCCTATCGATAACATATTTCTCTTTGGAGGCCATCGCGATTAAGATGTTCGGGTTCCTTAAGAGCAATGGTCGAAATGAGAAAGGACAATCAATACAAGAATGAAGTACTCACAATATCAAAGCCTTTGATATCTGCTATGGATGACAATGACAGTCAGGTAATGATAGTAAATGGGAGAAGAGAGTACCCACACGTCATCTAAATAGGCATCGAACGACCCCTTTGTATTCTTTTCTTCCTTGATCTTTTTTTATAGCATTGAGCTCGCCTCGTGGCGTGAAATGAACAAAAAAAAACTTCCTTTTAAAATAGAGCACTGTACTATCCCATAAACGTTCTCATTCTTAATGCACACGGATTGGAAAAAAGAATACGTTCTGTATTGCATGCAAGACAGAGAAGAAGGTCATTTCACACTACCTAACTAAACTCATATAAGAAGCCTTCATGTCTGCAAAGCGATATGACACATATTAAGCATTAAAGTCCAATGAAAAGCATGTGGAAGATGTAGTCCGTCGAAAACAAAGGTATGGCACATGCAACACGGAGATGACATACAAAATAGAAATCAAAGAGGAACACAATGTGAAGTTAATTCTGGAAGAAAAACCAAGCGACCGTTACGATTATTTGAGTAGTAGAAATACCACTTCTGTCCTGCTTGACTATGTATGGGTGTCAAGCCCGAAGGTATGTCCTGCATTGGACCCGGTTTTTTACAAGAACGACATTTAAGATACACGATTTTTTTGGGATCAACATCAACATCGTTTCGACGCTGCCATGGTGCAATATATCCACAATTTGGACACATTGTCTCCTGCTGAACGCCGAATGGTCGACTGCTGTCGGCACCCCATATGAATGTATGCAAGCCACTCATTTCGAATACATTCACATGAGCGTGACTCCCGACATCACTGCCCACGAGGTGTTTTTGAAGTGCCACCACGAACTCGTTGCAACTTATGATGTAGTCATAAAGAGTAGCCGTAACCAGATTGAGGGCTAGACTCGGATGGAATTTCTCCGCTACGAAGGACATTATGTACTTCAAAATGCCACTGGAGGTAATATTCAATTCAGTGACGAGTCTTTCATGTCATAAAATTCCATACCGCGAAGTAAAAACTTGTATGTCCTGTAATTGCTTCGCATCTTTCACATAAGACCCGCAGCAGCTCAAGATCATCGTTGAAGACCGTTCGAAAAGATAGTCCTCTAACTCATCCGCGAACAACCAACTGAGAAACTGTGAAAAGTGTTACAGATATACAGACGACCGGAAACGATGATTAAACGTACGATTTCGAAGTCGATAGCGCCGTTACTCGTGTGGTTAATGAGACCTTCTTCGTTAGTGTGTGAATTAACGAACACGAGAACTTGCTTGAACTGTCGAAAACGGGGTTCCGAATGAATGCCTTTTATTATGGCGTCCCGTTTGACATTGAGGTCATCGTCGTCACTGTCGAATGGGATGTGCATGTAGCACAACTGTGGGACAGAAATGAATGTGATATTTGATGCAACCGTTTGGGTACCTCACTTTGTCAGGCTTGTGAACATACGACGACTTCAGCACTTCATGGAAGACGGTGCCAGCTGCAACACCCTTCAAAGAAGCCAGAGTGAATTCCAGAATGAGGAGAGGCGACGTGTTCACACCCTTGCTGTGATCACGAACGGAGGGATTTTTGAGAATAGTCCACTGTGGTCGAAAAGCCGTCAATATGACGATGTACATTATGAGGAGAACATTAATGGGACACACAGGGTATTTTGCGCTGAAGCGATGCCCTTTAGACTTTTCGTCAATCATTGCGTTCCAGCACGACGGACATACGAATTCACGACGGTGTAAGCCATCGAACGAGATGCAATCAGAACACATGGCGAGCGGACACTTGAACCGGGTGCGAGTAACAAGCTGACCACCATCGTGGCAGAAGCAGCAATGCTGGACGAAGTTATGTTAATATGAGAACAGGATCTTAGTCAGATCACGAAAGTAATCGCACATCGTCCTTAGGTACCTGTGAAGCAAGAATCAGATGAAGCATAAACAGCGAAGGTAAGAAGTCAAGTTACATCTGCGTCCTCAAAGTCACCGGAATCAAAATGCTTTGAGGATTGTACTGGTACAGGAGCCTCTGTTCGAATAGCCTGACCCTTATACGACACGATTTGACTTACTGTAAGACAAAGAACATTAATGA
Source organism: Trichaptum fuscoviolaceum (assembly GCA_910574455.1). Lineage (NCBI taxonomy): Eukaryota > Fungi > Basidiomycota > Agaricomycetes > Hymenochaetales > Trichaptaceae > Trichaptum > Trichaptum fuscoviolaceum. The sequence goes on from CAJSYZ010000006.1 coordinate 1,510,016, forward strand.
ATGAGGGATAGATATGTCATGACGTGTGAAACGTACGAGGTCCGTTCGGAGTAGATACCCCCAATCGAACTGACGATACCAACAATGTCGAGTACTGATCGCAAGATATGTATACGACCACGTACGAGTCTTGCGCGGAGCATTTCCTCCAGTGCTTCTTCTTGGCGGCATTGTGGATTCGAAGGGTGTATTAGAACACGAGAGGGAGAAGATAAAATGTAAGAGGATAAGCAGACTCCGGGCGCCTGTTACGACCGTCGGGAATTGTAGCGGGAAACAGTTTCGGGAAAGTGGAATTCGCGACAAGAACCCGCGTTCGGGAATCTGGATTCGCGACTGGGAACGAGCGTGGGAATTCAGGCGGGAAACGCGCGGGATTCTATCCAGGCGCGTCGCGGGATTCTCAAGGCCAGCTGGGACTCTTCACTGCTTTGAACGTCAAGTAAGCGGATCCCTAAGGAAGCACTCCACAAGTAAGTATTGCGCAACTAACTACACAGGAGAAAAGAGAGAGATCGCACCTAAGGAAGCACTCCACAAGAGGTCAAAAGTGGGGTGCTCCTTACGATGCCTACAGCTATTTATCTACTTCGTAAAGACTGTATAGTTAATCTACGCTAAGTGTCCTTGCGCAATGCGCACCTATCTACTACAAACGATACATGCTACGACCGCACTGCTAGGCATGTCTATCCCGTCTCTCCAGATGGCTACGGCCTGTCCGTGGACGTCAGCGTCCGGTCCGGGGCCGCGACTAGCCAGACTAGGTATGCCAGACTGTTGCAGGTCGTCACCTTGAGGTACTAACGGATTAATGAGCGTATGTTGATAAGTGAATGTACGTGTGCCTTGGCGGGTCATCGTAAATGAATGTGTGTATGCGTGCATGGTGGTCGGGACGGTGGTGCGGGAGAGGTCACGTGAGCGGGGGATCTTGCGGGGGATCGTGCGAGTCGGGAAAGGGGTCTCGCGCGGGGAATCCAATGGCGGGATTCTCCCCGCGGGATTGTCTGCTCATGTCGGGATCCTTGGCGGGAAAGTGCGGGAAATGAGAAAAGGGGCCTGGGATCTCGACAGCGCCACCGCGCGAGGATTACGCCGAAAATGGAAAAAAAGAAGGGGGTTTTCAAAGGACTGGCGACGAGAAAGCGAGATGGTTTGGAGAGGAATTAAAGAGTGTTGAACGACAGCGATGCAGAAACAAAAGAGAGGAGTGAGTTGTGAATAAGGAGAAGCTGGCGAGGGCGTAACGGAGGCAAATTCGCTTCCCCAACGGAGGCAAATAGTGCTGCGTGTAAAAACGAACAGACAGTTACATAATCAACGTGGGATGGTACGTTCACTCACTTTTTGATTTTTGATCCCCCGTCACAACGTTCGCCTCAGCTGACACTGCGCAAATGTGCAATGCAGCAGAGAACGGCGTATCGTGTGGGGAAAGTTCTTCCATGTCGCCTTGAAGGTCGATATCGCACTCACCTCGTGTCCTCTAATGAACACGAGGCAAAGACTATCTGGTCTTTGCTGCGTGCAGCGTTATCCATGTCCTTGCCCTTTGGGCTAAGGCCACCCGACGCAGTCTCAGGACAGCGTCTTTCCCTGCATCCGGCTAAGGCCACTCGACGCAGTCTCAGGACAGCGTTTTCTCCCTTTTCATCCGGCTAAGGCCACTCGACGCAGTCTCAGGACAGCGTCTTTCCCTGCATCCGGCTAAGGCCACTCGACGCAGTCTCAGGACAGCGTCTTTCCCTGCATCCGGCTAAGGCCACTCGACGCAGTCTCAGGACAGCGTTTTCTCCCTTTTCATCCGGCTAAGGCCACTCGACGCAGTCTCAGGACAGCGTCTTTCCCTGCATCCGGCTAAGGCCACTCGACGCAGTCTCAGGACAGCGTTTTCTCCCTCTTCATCCGGCTAAGGCCACTCGACGCAGTCTCAGGACAGCGTCTTTCCCTGCATCCGGCTAAGGCCACTCGACGCAGTCTCAGGACAGCGTTTTCTCCCTCTTCATCCGGCTAAGGCCACCCGATGCAGTCTTAGGACAGCGTTTTCCCTCTATGTTTCGGCTGAGGCCAGCGCGAGGCAATATGAGGACGTCTCTCCCTTCATCCGGCGGAGGCCACCACGAACGCAGTCTACGGACAGCGTCATTCCGACCTTTACGAACAGTCTTGCGTTTCCGTAGCGTACAACACGGTACGTTCGAACATGGGCATCCTTCACATGTTATATACACCAATTCTGACGAGAAGTAGGTTCCAGGTACATGGATACTATTATTGCAGTATGACCTGAAAGGAATCATATGGACAAGGAAAGGTTGTGACCCGCGGTGAGCGGGGAAGAAGTGTATGCATTTGAAGTGAGTCGTGATGCATACCGGTGTAGTTCCGGAGATGAAACTGTGTGAGCGCTAGGACTGCGGCGGCACTGCCCTTGGACAGAAGGAAAACTTGAGAATCGATGAGTCCAACGATACTTTTCTATCCGTGAAACTATACTCAACATAAGCAATGTTAGTGCAGAAGTATGCTACATGTGGATGGTAACGTAGATGTATGAAACCAGTTACACAGCAGACATTGTAGCGTAAACGCCACGCATCGAACATGGGGCCATGCTTCATCACTGCGAACTCAAAGAAGGGTAAGTAATACACTGCACGGTATTGAATACGTATAACTAATGAATGTGCAAATGATAGGTTGCAAACGCCCGGTGGAAGACGCGACTTCCAAATGCACAGGAACCGAGAGGGTAAGGTTTCCAACACGCGTATAGCACACGCATCTAATGTCGGTGATATGCAGTACGTGAAAGGAAAACAAGCATACACGGTCTATTTTTGTATGGCCAGCAGATGGACGGGTTGTAAGATATGTAGGATACATATGTAGCTGCCCTCTACCCTGTAATAGAGCATACAGTTGAATCTAATGGACATGGTTGAACATTGAGAGTGGTGTACCGGAATGAAACTCGCTCGCGCGAAGATGTGGCTCCAAGCAGCGTACGAGTGTACTTGCGAGTTGACTTGATCGCTCACGAGAAAATTTACAATAGAGGTTGTGAGATGTCGACAAAACGGAATAAGATTGTTCAGTGAGTTTCTTCTATCAACACAGTGGTGATAACAGGCTGATGAAAAATATCTATTACAACATGTTGAACTGGCCCATGAGGCCGAACACGTAATTGTGAAAGACAGCATCAAACCATGCCTGATTGTTAGCCCTGATAAATTTTCGAAGATGCCAGGAGAAGTGAACATCCATTTCCCCTGAACATGAGTGAAGTTTGATAGTCTACCCGAAAGGTTAATAATCGCACGAATCTAGTGCTTTACATAATGACATACCAGCATTTGCTCTGTATTGAGTGGTACAGCAGCAGCTTGTTCTGCCATATACTCCTCATACGTCGGAAACATGAAATTGATCTATAAAGGTACATAAGCAATTAGTTGTGATACGAAAATGGAAGTCACTGACGTTAACGTGCAAGTCATCTTTTGGCACAGTTCGCAAGCCAGTCATAAGCCGGAAGAAAGCACGAGCCCTCACGGACTTTGAAGCCCTCTGTGCCTCCCAAATTACGGGTGTTATGCGATCTCTGACGGTAGACACGCCATAATCATCTGGATGACCTTAACCCGTGAGGTAAGTCTTGAGCATATCCCTAAACAAACTCGGGATCATCGAACGGTCTTCAACATATGTCCAGTATTTTTTGCAATCAGCATCACAGCCAAGGTCAACCAACACCATGGTCTGTTCATTGAACTGCACAGGCATGTCCACACCTAATATTTTGGTGTATCGCATCAGTCTAATCACTCTCTTCGGCAATTCGGGGTCATCTGCGTATAGAATCTTAAACAGTCCTAGTGAGCTTTTCTTCTTAGGTAGAAACTGAGGGGAGTTGAAGTAAGTAATAATGGTCATCGAATCGATAAGAGAGTACTAACGTCTGCAAGGGTTTTTCGTAGGTTTAAAGGAATGAATAGGCCGTCGAAGAATGCGAGGATCTCTGCCTTGTCGTACGGCTCTATGTGTTGCATTCCGACAAAGGCTAGGAATTTCTGTTTCATTTCCACCACCTGGCTTGGAGGTAAATGGACATCTTCGGGCGGCTACGGAATGGTGTCAGCGATACCATGAAGTCACGATGGATAACTTACTGTAAGATTGGCAAGTCCAAAATATACGTTTAGTTCGTCGTCAAGCCTTGTTGTGTAAAGTTTGTTCGGCCTTCGAGTGCGGATAATTGCTTGAATGCCTCGGCATGGGCAACTCGGAAGAAAGGGAGATCAACACATAGGCCTTTCATTCCATCCAATAGAAACCATAGAAAAATGGGAGAAATTGGAAGAGGAGCGATCCCGAACCTGATGAGGATGCACAACGTGAGGAAACCAGCGGCCTTGAACTGCGCGCGGCGTTCAGTTGGGATTGATTCAAAGCCCTTAAGCTTTGGAACCTTGTAATCGTTATGGTCAATGAAGAGGTCGGGTAGTGAGATAGCGTATTCGAAAGCGGTGTTAATGATCTCGACTATTGCACCTTTTCCAACACCCTCAGCTCTAAAGAGCGGAAGGGCATATGTTAATAGTAAGTCACGAATTATGGACTTACACAACTCACATCATGCCTGAATTACAGTATGTACCACCATTGAGAAGGACAATGGGTTTCTCCCAGGATACGAAATACCCAGGTGGATAATTCTTCTTGACGTAAGCCTTAAATTCGATCTCGCTCTTGCCGCCAAACCAATGACACAAAAAATCAAATAATAGTCTCCCTGCTTCCTCAGCAATAGATCCACTGTCCTGCGTGTTGGGGCAACAGGTGCATTTACCGAAATCTTATAACCCGTGAGAGCGGCTTCCTGAACGGCCTTGCGAAGTGCATCGAATTCTTCCGTAGTGATTGGAGCAATGGTTTCATCATGATTGAAGATCACCCGTTCTGGTATAGTCCGTTTCGTGCCAGTGCTGGGGTCAGACTAAATGCAAATTATCAAAAAGTAAGATTGAAAGCAAAGAGATACACATACATTGTCATAAGCAATTGAGTTTCTATAAATAGGTCGAGGTTTAGGACGTGACTGCGAGACGGGAGGCAAACTCGGTGCAGCAATAGATTGAGCGGGTTCTGGTTGGGAATCAGCAATATCCACACGCTGTCATGAACTCAATTTCCTTTTCCTTTTATTTTATCTTTTCTTTTCTTTGTCATCACTTATGCATTCACGCGTAGTCATCTTCTTTTACTCATCACTGACGCTACTTAGTAATCCATGGAACCTTCTGGCATAGTAGCTTAGTAACGGGGCAGTGCGACACAGCCACACCCTACAGTATATAAGTAGACAGCTTCGCTTTTGTTGTACTCTAGCTTTGATCTGATCTAACCTCCGGTTAGCAGTAGCTAATATACTTCTTTTATCCCTCCACCTTTCTTGCTGAGATTGAGTAGAGGCCCAGCCCAGTGGTCGTTGTCGTCGCTGCTAGCTGTCGCTGATATAAGATCAAAGCTACCCTTCTCTGCCCTTTGTCTCTACTCAACACACATCTATTCATCACTCCGTTCCCCATTCCTCATTCCATCCCGTAACCACTATTCCCCACCCATTTACAGATTCCCTCTCCTCGGGTCGTTTCTAAACAGACTCCTATCTTTGCTACAACCTCTGCTGTCGTTGTTTTGATCCTGCATAGCAGACACTGGTGGATATCTGGAAACTTCTATTGATTGTGAAGTGTTACCCCTGGCCTTAGTTCGCCGGTTGACTAGTACACCTCTCTCAATCAACACCGCCTGCGGAGTCGAAAGACTGTCTGACCAGCGGTGTCTTGCGAAGTCCAGACGGACCAACAGATACTGAGTGTGCTTGTATCTAGTCCTTTAACGACAGGCATTGTTAATCTGTAGCCAGATACGGGCAACGTCTGTTATCGATTTTATTCTTTTTACAGATTTCATCCTGGCGCTCATACTGCGCCTGTTCTTCCTGAACGAACTCGTGTTCCAGTGCCGTATCCCTCTCATCGACTGTCGCCCTGCTATCCACCTCTATATTGAACTCTACATCTTCCAAATCCTGTTACACCTCACTCCTCCTAGAATTCCTCAGCCGCCACCAGAATGAGTAACACCGAGCGGATTCTAGCACTCGAGAATGCAATCAACGAGTTGAGAGGTACTATCCAAACTCGGGAGACAGAGATATTGGAAGCCGCTATACGAGAGAATCAGCTCGGGAGGACGTCCGAGTACTGCAACAACGTTCCACTCCGTCACACGTCACCAAAAATCTTGCTGTCAAACCGGAACCGTTTGATGGCACCAACTACAAAGATTTTATCCGCACTGTTCATGTCTTTCTTAGTGCTCATGGAGACGCCTATCATCTATCCTCTCAGAAAATCCTGTTTGTGCTCAGTCTTATGCGCGGCGGATTAGCTGGGGAGTGGGCACAGAACTATGTGGATTCGAAGACAGTGGCGGGCACATTGACAATTAATGACACTTGGAACACATTTCTCGAGTCCCTGAAGACTACTTTCGGTGATCCCAATGAGGCGATGCATGCGCAGACCGCGTTGATAAAGCTAAAGCAAAGCGGTGCGAAAGCGGAAGAGTTCTTTGCGCAGTTTGACGTACACCGGCGCAAAGCGGGTTACATGGACGGTTATGATGACTTTTTGATCCGGCTACTCGAAATGGCGTTAGATTCCTCCATCGTACAAAACATCCTCAGCATGAGTGAATGCCCTATTACGTACGAAGGATGGAAGACTGCGGCGCTTCGCTTTGACAATCAACGTCGGCGCCTGCAGGACGTCATGCGGACTCGTCAACAACCAATGGTTCGTCGCCCACTCCATGCTCCACCTCGTGCCCCTTATGCTCCACCTCCGGTGGCCCCACAATTCCGACCTCCACCAGGACCTCCACCTGTCACTGATAAGCGAGACCAGACAGGAGTCACCTTTGGAGGTCAGGGCCAGCCTATGGAGATCACGATGGATCGAGCTCGCCGGAATAACCTCTGTTATCTCTGCAACCGACCTGGTCACATTGCACGTAATTGTCCATCGCGCACTCTCAAGATCCGTGAGATCATCCAAAAGATGGATCCAGAAGAGTGTGCTGATTGGAATGACCAGTTCCGCGCTATGGAACATCGGACAGAGTCGGAGTTAGCAGCTGGGTACTGGGATCAGTCGGATCAGTTAACGGAAGAACACGCAGCGGAAGCCCCTGTCGACGGACAGCAGGATTTTACGAGCCCTCAGGCATGAACGTGGTATGCACTGAGGATGAATTTTTCGAATCTGGCACCTTTTATTCGGACTCTTTTTACTATGATGACCCGGTAGTTAATTATGAAAAAAACCAACAAAACCATAAAGAAAACGAAGAAAAAAAAAAAACAACAAAAATACGTCTTGTAGAATTTTCCTGTGATTTTCCTATCAATGTATCGTCTCGTTCTAAATCCCCACTCAATAAAAATATTTATAAAGAAAAAACAACACCGTCCAATGTAGATAGTAATGATTGCTTGTTTTCCTCTTCTTCTTCTTTTAATATTTCTTCTCAATCCTCGGTGCCAGAGGAGAAACCTAAACCCACGGTCGAAGTCCCACGTCCCAAGCGGAACCGAAGAGACCTTCCTATCCCTCACACAGCGGCATGGGTAGTGAAGCGTCTTAGGGAGGATAAGCTTGCGGATGCCTTGACGGTATTGCGTGTATGGACCCCTTCTTGTCGGCAAGCAGAAGTCACACCAGAGCTGGTTCCCCTCATTAACAGTCTTAATCATGAGGAAGCTCTTGCTGCCGTAAGAAGTCTAAAGGGTAATAAACGCTTTATCAGAAAGACGGGCACGTCGCAGCTCACGCTGCCGGTATTATTACATCGGTTGGATAATTTGGAAACGGTTAAGGTTAAGGCATTAGTGGATAGCGGATGCACCGGTTCATGCATTAATCGCGAGTTCGTCGAAGCTCATCATATTCCTACCAAGAAACTACCTATTCCGCTACCAGTCTATAACGCAGATGGGACTCCCAACACAAATGGAGCCATTACGGAATATGTAGAGATCAAAATGTCAATCCATGATCACTCAGAGCTAATTGAACTTGCGGTTACCAATCTTGAGAGTACGGATCTCTTCATCGGCTATGAATGGCTGAAGCGTCACAATCCAAGCATCGATTGGACAACGGGAGAAATATCCTTTACCCGTTGCCCTGATGATTGTGGCTATATTCCAACTCTCGGAACAGTGGAAGATGAACCTGAAGCGGATAAAATTGAGACTCTGGAAGAGGGCGATCGTATATTCTTCTTTGACTGGGAAAAGTACGTCTCTGAGACACGAGAGAGACGAAATCGGTTGCGAGCTGTAGTACAAGAAGTAGCTGCCGATTTCATTGCAGAATTCCCTACAGTCTTTAGCGAAGAAGAATTCAATCACCTCCCAGAACGACGCCCTTGGGACCATGCAATTGAACTCACTCCTGGGTTTGTACCCCGCGATTGCAAGGTCTATCCATTGAGTCTCAAAGAGCGTGAGGCGCTAGATGAATTTCTAGAAGAAAACCTGCGCTCCGGTCGCATTCGTCCCTCAAAATCTCCTATGGCATCCCCTTTCTTCTTCATTAAAAAGAAAGACGGCAAGCTTCGCCCTGTTCAAGATTATCGAGAGCTCAATAAGGGTACAATAAAGAACAAATACCCTTTGCCACTCATTCAAGAGCTCATTGATCTGACAAAACAGGCAAAGTTCTTCACGAAGCTTGACGTACGATGGGGATACAACAATATTAGGATTAAAGAGGGCGATGAATGGAAGGCTGCATTCCGCACATGGCGTGGTTTATTTGAACCTACAGTGATGTTCTTTGGCTTGACTAATTCACCGGCGACATTTCAAGGTTTCATGAACGAAATACTCAGAGATCTCATCAATGACGGACATGTCATAGTATATTTGGACGATATTCTCATATTCACACAGACGAGAGAGCATCATGATCGTCTTGTGCGACAAGTCCTGGAAATACTTCGAGAAAACAAACTCTGTCTGAAGCCTGAAAAATGTTTATTCGCACAGTCGAGCATTGAATATCTAGGCCACATCATTGGTAATGGCGAAGTCCGAATGGATCCGGCAAAGGTAGCAGCAGTTAAAGATTGGCCAGAACCCACGAACAAACATGAGCTACAACAGTTCTTAGGGTTCTGCAATTACTACCGCCGATTCATTTTAGGATTTAGTCATGTTGCCAAACCGCTACATGCCTTGACAGGGAAGGTGGAGTGGGAGTGGGGTACCGATCAGAAGGAAGCATTTGATCGTTTAAAGCAACGTATCTGTGAGGAACCTGTCCTAGCGGTGCCTACAGATAACGATCAATTCTGCATTGAATGTGACTCTTCAAACTTTGCCAACGGCGCTATCTTGTCCCAGTACATTAATGGAAAATGGCGTCCAATTGCATTCCGATCTCGTGCACTCAATGCTACAGAGCGCAACTATGAGATTTACGACAAGGAATTACTTGCAATTATGGACTCCATTGACGAATGGCGACAATACTTATTGGGTGCTAGACAACCTTTCCAAATCTGGACCGATCATCTTAATCTCCAGTATTTCAAAAAGCCCCAAAAGTTGAACTATAGACAAGCGCGTTGGGTCACAGAACTTGCAGAATACGACTTCAAATTGTTCCATAAGCCAGGATCTCAGATGACGAAAGCCGACCTTCTCTCGAGACGAGCAGATCATAAGAGGGGGGAGAATGACAACGTTGACGTCACTTTGCTCAAACCAGAATGGTTCGTCAATGAAGTTTTGGTAGAATCTTTAGATGAAGATTTTGTCAAACGAATCATGAGAGCGAGATCCTCTATGGACAGAGTCGTACGCTTGGCCTTAGCAAACAAGGAAGATCAATGGGAGGCATTGCCGGATGGGTTAGTACTGCGACAAGGACGCATCTATGTTCCGCGAGACCAGAAACTTCGAGAAGATATCATACGTACACACCATGATTCTCGAATCGACGGACATCCAGGACAGTACAAGACAGTAGAACTGATCACTAGGAACTACTGGTGGCCAGGAGTACACTTTGATGTCCGACGATATGTTTCAGGTTGCGACACTTGTCAGCGTACAAAGCCACATCGAGCAAAACCCAATGCACCTCTAAATCCCAATGAAGTCCCCTCTAGCCCATGGGAGATCGTATCAGTGGATATCATCGGCGAATTACCAGAGTCGCAAGGTCACAATGCGATCTGTGTTACAGTTGATCGATTCAGCAAGATGATCCACCTTACGCCAATTGATACATCTCTCACAGCTGAAGGCATGGCAAAGATTTACCGGGATCAGATCTTCAGATTGCACGGTATTCCACGGAAGTTTATCCATGATCGCGGGCCGCAGTTCGAAGCCAAGTTTATGAAGGAACTATACAAACTTGTGGGCATTGAAGCAAACTCGTCAACAGCTTTCCATCCTCAAACCGACGGACAGACAGAGCGCATTAACCAAGAAGTTGAACAATACTTGCGCATCTTCATAAATCATCGTCAGTCGGACTGGGTAGAATGGCTATCCTTGGCAGAATTCGCATACAACAATAGGGAACACTCCTCGACGAAGCAGTCACCATTCTTTGTCAATTACGGACGTCATCCGTATACAGGAACTAACCCTCGACGCGAATCCACCAATGAGTCAGCCAAGCAGTTTGCAGATAGGATGCAACAGGTTAGAGAGGAAACTCGATTGGCTCTTGAGGAGGCAGCGGCACTCATGAAGCGGTACTATGACCAACGACGCGGACCATCTCAGGAGTATAAACCGGGTGACAAAGTCATGTTAGAAGGCGTCAACATATCTTCTACACGACCCATGAAGAAATTAGGCGATAAACGTTATGGACCCTTTGTCATTGAAAAGAAAGTTGGCAAAGCAGCATATCGTCTGAAACTTCCACCCCATTGGAAGCGACTACATCCGGTTTTCAATGAAGTACTTCTGACGCCATATAAGGACCCAGTCTTTCCTTCTCAGCGACGAAAGCCTCCGCCTCCACCAGATCTTGTGAAAGGCGTAGAGGAATGGGAAGTCGAAAAGATTCTCGACTCACGGGTCTATTATGGCAAATTACAGTACTTGGTCCACTGGAAAGGATATCCGGTATCGGAGCGTACTTGGGAACCTGCAGCAAATGTCAAACATGCTCAGGAAGAGGTCGAAGAATTCCATCGCTTACATCCGGGTGCTCCTCGTACGGTGACACGTACTCGTATGGTCGAACTTCTAGACATCATGGAGAAACGTGAACCCACAGAGCCTTCTTCGCGGCTGGGACATCCGCCTTAAAGGGGGGGGTTATGTCATGAACTCAATTTCCTTTTCCTTTTATTTTATCTTTTCTTTTCTTTGTCATCACTTATGCATTCACGCGTAGTCATCTTCTTTTACTCATCACTGACGCTACTTAGTAATCCATGGAACCTTCTGGCATAGTAGCTTAGTAACGGGGCAGTGCGACACAGCCACACCCTACAGTATATAAGTAGACAGCTTCGCTTTTGTTGTACTCTAGCTTTGATCTGATCTAACCTCCGGTTAGCAGTAGCTAATATACTTCTTTTATCCCTCCACCTTTCTTGCTGAGATTGAGTAGAGGCCCAGCCCAGTGGTCGTTGTCGTCGCTGCTAGCTGTCGCTGATACACGCGCAACGGTAGCGGATGTGCTGCCGGAGGACGATGCGACACGGTCAGTGTCAGGGACAGTGCGTGCAGTCGACGTCGATGTCGTCTCTGTCGTACGAAGAAGACGCGAAAGGGCCGCAATAGGTCGTCGGACCGTGCGTTGAGCGGATTGGTTTCCGCCATCCGATGCGTCACGGGCTACGTCGGAAAGCGGGAGGTGCTGACTGGACAAAGAGCCAACTTCGTCAAGGCTTGTGCCAACGGAGGTGGTGGTATGAAGCAGGCGCGAGCGAGACACAATTGGACGCCGAGTCTCTGTATTAGAAGAATCGCTCGGCCCATCCAATACAGGAAGTGGTGTCTGTAAGACCGGTACACGTCGTGGGGGTGTGTCAGGAATCCGCCTCAGGTTATTTTATTTCTTTTATTTTTCCTTTATTTTCTTTTACGATCATACTCCGAGTCGGATCCCCGACATGTCCGGTCCGAAACCGGACTTTCTTTAACTCCGATTCTCTTCCTTTTTGCGTAGATTACTTGCCTGTATGTTTGCAGGCCGCTAGGACAAGCGCCCTGCAAGCAATTCTCTTTTCTTTCTTTCTTCCGCCACTCCGACTCGAACCTCCGCTCTACCGATGCGGGACCCCGACTAGAGCGGGACCCCGAACTCCGACTTACGTCAGCGGTATAGGTCGGACCTAGTCGGATCAGGGTCCAGTGGCTTGGTACTGTATAGTTTTTGCCTTTGTTCATCAAAACCGCGGATCCCCCTGCGAAGCACTCCACTTTTGGCCTCTTGTAAAGTGCTTCTCAGGTGATGTGTTTATCTTTAGCTCTGATGTGTAGAATAGCTTAATTGACTTGTAAAGTGCTTCTCAGAGTGAGAACCACCGCTCATTGCGTCCGATCGTTGTCTGTGTCCGATTCAGGGTCTCGAAAGCGAAGGAACCACTCTAGGTCGTAACATTAGGCCAAAAGTTTGTTCTTTCGACGCCCTGCGATTGCACCGACCGATTTTTGATCCCTCTGAATGGGAAGATTCGGACAAGAAGACTCCGACGAAGATATGACCGACCCGATCAACCCCGCGCAAGCAGCGCCCGCGCCAGGCGCTGCTCCGACTCCGACTCCGGGTGCTGCTCCCACCCAGACCGCACCACCGCCCCAGCAGGGCGGAGACCTCCCCCCAGACGTCCTCCAGGCTATCAATGATGCCACCCGACCTCTCCAGTCACACCTGCAGGAGGTGACCGCCGAAAACCAGCGCCTCCACGACTTCATGAACCTGTTTGTCCGAAATGCGCAGGAAGGCGCAACCCGCACTCCCAAGGGTCCGAAGGTCGGTGCCCCGCCCGCGTTCTATGGGCGTACTCCGAAAGATAAGGAGACGGAGAGTATCAGCTTTGAGGAGTGGTCGCAGAAGGTCCGACTTTATGTCCGGATGCGCCCCCAGGAGTTTGTAGGCAGTCCGACGATGGCCTGTCTATGGGCTGCTTCGCTACTCCGCGGGCCCGCTGAACAATGGGCTCGTCCGCACACAACCGCCGCCCTCGAGGGCACCGAAGTCCCCGCTCTCATGACCGATTTGGAACTCTTCCTGGCGTCCCTCCAGTCCGCGTTCGGACGTCCGAACATCAAGCGCCACGCCGGACAGGAGCTTATGAAACTGCGCCAGGGCAAGGACACGGTGTCGGAGTATGCGGCGAAGTTTCGTGCGTTGCTGGTGGAGTCGGAGGTGGACTGGGGGATGGAAGGGAAGATGTTGGTGTTCGAGACCGGACTCAGCAGTCAGTTCCGCTACGATCTGGCGAGCAAGGAGATCCGGGAGACCAAGAGCTTCGACCAGTGGGTCCGACTGCTTTGCGAATACGATGAGGACTTGCGTGCGCGTCGGACTGGCTTCAAGCAGAACAACTGGAGTCCGAACTGGGGCTCCCGCTCGCAGACACACCACTCCGCTTCGCGCGGACCGACTCGGGACCCCGACGCGATGGACATCGATCGCTTGAGCACTGAAGAGATGATGCGCCGCGGACTTTGCTTCCAGTGCGGTGAGCATGGACATCTGGCTCGAGACTGTCCGCAGCGGAGCAAGAGATCAAATGTCCGATCGAAGGTGGCTTCACAGACCGCCGCCTCGTCATCCACCGCTCTGCCCGCCGCCTCTGCGCCCGCCGCCGCTTCCAAGACACCGACTGTGACCCTCGAGGAAGTCCGCGACAAGACTCTGACCGTGAATGCCGCTCGCACTCCGACCGTTGACGAGATCGCCAAAGCGGTCGCAGCTGCTCTCAAGAGTCAGGGTTTTTGAGTGGGTCTAGGCATGCGGTCGTTCCGCCAAAGACCCCGAACCGATTTTCGCTGTTAGATGATGATGTATCCGATCCCTCTGTGTACAATCGTACTTCGCTAATACACAAGAGTTTGCGTCGATTCATCCATGTCCCAGTGAGAATAAGTGACGGCCGAAAGATTTTGAGCATGAGAGCGCTGCTAGACTGCGGTGCATTTTCGGTGATTATCAACCAGAAGTTGGTGCGGAAGTTCGGACTACGTACTCGTCCTCTCGACCGACCAATCAAGGTGTACAACGCCGACGATTCGCTGAACCAGAGTGGTCCGATTACAGACCAAGTCCGACTTACTCTGGAGATCGGTGGACACAAAGAAGAAGTCGATGCCACAGTGGCAAACATCGGAGACTATCCGTTGATTATTGGGATAGATTGGCTACACCACCATAACCCCGAGATTGATTGGAACGACGAGACCATCAGCTTCACGCGATGTCCGAACAAATGCCGCCCTGTCGAAGCGGCAAGAGTCGTAGAAGCCGGACAACCGCTACCCCGCGCCGTTCGCAAGTTGCGGGCCGTGCGATGCAAGAACAGTTGACAGATGCGACCGCGACCGCAGCCCCATGCGAGAGTCTGCGTTGCGGAAGTCGGTGATGATTCAGATGAGTCGGACCGTGGGTCTGACGACCTTGCGAAGATTCCCCCCGGATTTCGGTACTCCGAAAAGTACATGGACATCTACCATGATGCGGAGCAGTTCTATGTGGCGGACGATCCAGACTTTGTGCATAAAGTTGCGGCCTCGTATACCTGGTCGCAGGCGATTGCGGAGAAGTCGGCAGTGAAGGAGGGCGATAAGTCCTTCGAGGAGATGGTCCCCCCGCAGTACCGCGAGTTTGCGAAGGTGATTTCGAAGTCAGAGGCCGAACGGTTGCCCGAAAGGAAGCCGTTTGACCATGCGATCGACTTGGAGCCCGGATCGACCCCTTCGTACAGCAAGATCTATCCTATGGCACCGGCAGAACGTGCAGCCTTGAAGGAGTTCATTGAGGAGAACCTCCGCAAGGGCTACATCCGTCCGTCGAAGTCCCCTGCCGCTGCTCCGGTCTTCTTCATCAAGAAGAAGGATGGATCGCTTCGGATGGTCGTCGACTACCGAAAACTCAATGAGATCACCGTCAAAAATCGGTACCCGCTCCCGCTGACCACCGAACTCATCGATTCCTTGAAGAAGGCCCGCGTTTTCACGAAGCTCGACTTGCGGGCCGGATACAACAATATCCGCATCAAGGAAGGCGACGAGTGGAAGGCCGCTTTTCGGACTCAGGAAGGACACTTCGAACCGACCGTTATGACTTTTGGACTTACGAACGCACCTGCTACGTTTCAGCGGATGATGAACGAGCTCTTCAAGGACATGCTGGATGTTATTGTCATTATCTACCTCGATGACATCTGCATATTTTGGAGAGAACGAGTCGGAGCACGAGGAACACGTTAAGGAGGTACTCCGACGTTTGGAAAAGTATGACCTGTTCTGTAAGCCCGAAAAGTGCGAGTTCCACAAGGACTCCATCGAGTACTTGGGCATGATCATTGGCTCTGGAATTATCTCGATGGATCCGAAGAAGGTCGAAGCGGTGGCCGACTGGCCGACTCCGGCGAAGGTGAAGGACATTCAGGCTTTCTTGGGGTTCGCAAACTTCTACCGACGTTTTATAAGGACTTCTCGAAGCTGGCGGTTCCCATGACCGAATTGTTGCGGAAGGATGTCCAGTGGCGCTGGACTACCCGCCAGCAAGAGTCCTTCGATGGTCTGAAGAAGAAGTTTGCGGAGGCACCGGTCCTCGCGATGCCCGACCTCGAGAAACCCTTCATCCTCGAATGCGATGCTTCGGACTTCGCGACCGGAGCGGTACTTTCGCAGATCGGACCAGACGGTGACATTCACCCAGTGGCCTACTATTCGAAGTCCCTGGGCGATGCGGAGAGGAACTATGAGATCCACGACAAGGAGCTTCTAGCCATCGTCCGAGCCTTGGACGAGTGGCGGCACTATCTCGAAGGAAGTCCGCACAAAATTGATATTGTGTCGGACCACCGCAACCTGCTCTTCTTTGCGGAAGCCCGAAACCTTACGAGACGCCAGGCCCGCTGGAGCTTGTTCCTTAGCCGTTTTGACTTTCTGATCCGTCACCGTCCCGGACGACTCGGTGGAAAGCCGGATGCTTTGTCCAGGCGCGAAGATCTTCGCCCTGACGGACCGGACAATACGAACAAGGTCCTTCTGGACACGAACCGCTTCTACACGTTGGCGATGCGACAAGGGATGGTCCGGGCAGAGGGGGATACGGAGTTGTTGCGAAGGATTCGGGAGTCCGAGAGGTTTGATGAGGAATTGGTAGAGGCAATCGAGAAGGTGAAGGAAGGGGCTCCGCGCGCGCTGGCGAACGATTTGGAGGAGTGGAACACGGAGGATGGGCTGCTGCTGTACCGGGGTAAGGTCTATGTGCCGAAGGACGAGGAGATCCGCCGCGATATCGTCAAGTTACACCACGATTCGCTTCCGGTCGGACATCCGGGTCGTTGGAAGACCTACGAGCTGGTGAGTCGGAACTACTGGTGGCCTGGTATGTCTACCTTCGTCGAGCGGTACGTGTCGGGCTGTGACACTTGTATGCGGACGAAGAACATCCCGCAACGTCCGGTTGGTCCGCTTCAGCCCAACGAAGTACCAGACGGACCGTGGCAGGTCATTTCATGCGATTTCATCACACAGCTGCCACAGTCCGGCGAATACGACGCGATCTTCGTGGTTGTAGACCGACTCACCAAGCAGGCCCATTTCATACCGACGACCTCGGATATTGACTCCGCGCGGACGGCCGACTTGTTTGTGTCCGAAGTTTGGAAACACCATGGTACGCCGCGCAAAGTCATTTCGGACCGGGGTACACAGTTTGTCTCCCGGTTTATGAAAGCGGTACTCCATCGACTCGGGATCGAGGGCGCGACATCGACATCCTTCCACCCGCAAACGGACGGTCAGACCGAGCGGGTGAACCAGGAGTTGGAACAATATCTCCGCGCGTTCACCGACGTCCGACAGGAAAATTGGTCGGAGTTACTGCCCATGGCGGAGTTTGCGCACAACACTCGAGCGCACTCCGCTACCAAGGTGTCTCCCTTCGCGCTGTTGTATGGATACGACCCCGAGTTCACCATTGTACCGAGTGCCGGACTTTCAACGGTACCCGCAGCGGATGACCGACTCGACCTGCTTCAGAAGGCTCAGGAGGACGCTCGCGCGGCTCTCGAAGTTGCAGCGGAGCGGATGAAGCGGTATTACGACCAGGGACATGCAGACACGCCGGACATTCGACCAGGAGACAAGGTATGGCTCGACGCACGGAATATCGCAATACCGGGCACGCGCAAGCTGAATCCGCGGAGACTCGGACCCTACACGGTTTTGCGGAAGATCGGACTCTTGAATTACGAGCTTCAGCTGCCTGCGACTATGCGGATTCACCCAGTGTTCCATGTGTCGCTTCTCACGAAGTATACACCGGACACTATTCCTGGTCGCGTCCAGACACCGCCAGAGCCCGTAAACGTCGACGGCGACATCGAATACGAAGTATCCGAAGTCCTTAATTCGCGCCGAAGCGGTCGAGGTCGGACTCTGCAGTATTTGGTTCGCTGGAAAGGCTATGGACCCGAGGAAGACCAATGGATCGATGCCGCAAACATGGAGCATGCCCCCGCCGTTATCCGAAAGTTCTATCGTCGGTACCCCGACGCCATTCGCTAACGAACGCGCGCGCTCTTTAGGAGCGCCCTTGGAGGGGGATAATGTCAGGAATCCGCCTCAGGTTATTTTATTTCTTTTATTTTTCCTTTATTTTCTTTTACGATCATACTCCGAGTCGGATCCCCGACATGTCCGGTCCGAAACCGGACTTTCTTTAACTCCGATTCTCTTCCTTTTTGCGTAGATTACTTGCCTGTATGTTTGCAGGCCGCTAGGACAAGCGCCCTGCAAGCAATTCTCTTTTCTTTCTTTCTTCCGCCACTCCGACTCGAACCTCCGCTCTACCGATGCGGGACCCCGACTAGAGCGGGACCCCGAACTCCGACTTACGTCAGCGGTATAGGTCGGACCTAGTCGGATCAGGGTCCAGTGGCTTGGTACTGTATAGTTTTTGCCTTTGTTCATCAAAACCGCGGATCCCCCTGCGAAGCACTCCACTTTTGGCCTCTTGTAAAGTGCTTCTCAGGTGATGTGTTTATCTTTAGCTCTGATGTGTAGAATAGCTTAATTGACTTGTAAAGTGCTTCTCAGAGTGAGAACCACCGCTCATTGCGTCCGATCGTCGTCTGTGTCCGATTCAGGGTCTCGAAAGCGAAGGAACCACTCTAGGTTGTAACAGGGTGGAAGTCCGCTAGTGCGCATCAACTCGTAGAACCCAGGCCGAGGGGACGGTGCATTGACATTGCTGTCGTCGGACGAACGAGGAGTGACCGTATCGGAACGTGCAATGTCTGAAGGTGCTGTCGATGCAGAGGCAATTGCAGTGCTGGCGGTATTCGCGGGAGAGATCGCGTTCCCCAACGTGCCAGGTGCATTGACGGATGACGTTGTGGAGGTGAGTATGTTGACAGGAAACTCTTCATTGTCACTGACGGAGAGGAAAAGCGCAGATTCGTCGGCATCTGCGGTGTGGTTGCGGATGGACGATGACGAAGCATTGACCTACTCCGTATGAGAATATATTTAAACTATGGCAGATTCTGCTGAAGGTACGTACATTCACTGTTGTCCGTATCCTGGTCCGGGGTGGAGAGCCTGAACCTCCGTAACGACTCGGAGACCGTGGTCTGATACCAGTACCAGATGGGACATTGGCGACCTGAACATAAAAGTCATGTTTATTGAATACTGACTGTCAGCATTAACTTAGATTGGACATACCACCCCTCGGCGCCCCTGAGTGCTTCTAAAAGCATCCTTCCTCGCGGTGCCAGAGTCCTTCGATGTGGGTACGGTGAGTTCAAATCCATATCGAAAGAGGTAGAACACTCACCAGCGTCGCCTTGAGTGGCTGCTCCTCCTCCTCCTCATCGTCAGAGTCTTCGTCATCACTGGACGCCTCTGACCATGGCTTCAGGCAGTCTGACAAGCATTCCTCCTGTCGAGATCCCGGGCTCCTTTTCTCATTTCCCGCACTTTCCCGCCAAGGATCCCGACATGAGCAGACAAACCCGCGGGGAGAATCCCGCCATTGGATTCCCCGCGCGAAACCTCATTCCCGAATCGCACGATCCCATGCTCACGTGACTTATCCCGCACCACCGTCCCGGCAACCATGCACGCATGCACACACTCATTTACGACGACCCGCCACGGCACACGTACATTCACTTATCAACATACGCTCATTAATCCGTTAGTACCTCAAGGTGACGACCTGCAACAGCCTGGCATACCTAGTCTGGCTAGTCGCGGCCCCGGACCGGACGCTGACGTCCACGGACAGGCCGTAGCCATCTGGAGAGACGGGATAGACATGCCTAGCAGTGCGGTCGTAGCATGTATCGTTTGTAGTAGATAGGTGCGCATTGCGCAAGGACACTTAGCGTAGATTAACTATACAGTCTTTACGAAGTAGATAAATAGCTGTAGGCATCGTAAGGAGCACCCCACTTTTGACCTCTTGTGGAGTGCTTCCTTAGGTGCGATCTCTCTCTTTTCTCCTGTGTAGTTAGTTGCGCAATACTTACTTGTGGAGTGCTTCCTTAGGGATCCGCTTACTTGACGTTCAAAGCAGTGAAGAGTCCTAGCTGGCCTTGAGAATCCCGCGACGCGCCTGGATAGAATCCCGCGCGTTTCCCGCCTGAATTCCCACGCTCGTTCCCAGTCGCGAATCCAGATTCCCAAACGCGGGTTCTTGTCGCGAATTCCAGTTTCCCGAACTGTTTCCCGCTACAATTCCCGACGGTCGTAACATTAGGTCAAAAGTCCTGGCTCACCGCCGCTCGGACTCGACACCCTCACGCTCTTTACTTCTACCCCCGCACCCGTACCGCCGACCAGCGATGTCATCCCACCAGGAATGGGGAGGACTCGCAGATACCTTCGCTTTCCCGTCCCCGAGCTCCTCGATGGAGGAAGACAAACTCCAGCCCATCCTTGATCGCCTCGACACCCTCGAAAAACGCTACTCCAAGTTAGTCAACGAACACAATCAGGTTCAGAACACTGTCGCCCAGCTCAAGCACGCCAACCAGGCGTTAGAAGCCCAAATCGCGAGCCAGCCCGCCTCCCCGTCTGGGGGTGGAGCAGGGCTCAAGATGAAGCTTCCCGACACCTTCGAAGGCGAACGAGCCAAGCTGGAAAACTGGATTCACCAGATTAAGCTCTACCTGTTCGGACAACATCCGGGACTAGACGAAACCCGCAAGGTCGCATTTGCTCTGATGCTACTGCGGGGGCCGGCGCAAGACTGGGCACGACCCATTCTAGATCGACTCCAGGACATCCCGACACCGCCAGAAGCCGCCAGCCTGGAGGCCCTGTTCGCCGCCCTTCGCGCCTCTTACGGGGAAATCGATGCAGACAAAGCCGCAGCCGACAAGCTGATGCGCCTACGCCAGACAGGAACGGTCGCCGAGTTTGCGTCGCAATTCCGTGCCCTCCAAGCCCTCACCGGGTGGCCCAAGGACACAACGACGGATGTCATCTACCTCGACATGTTCCGGAAGGGACTCAAAGACCAGGTTCGCCGGCACATCGCCAGCACAGAGGCGAAGGATATGAAATTCGATGCCTACGTCAACTGGGTTTCCGAGACGGACGAGAAGCTAAGGCTCGCACACGCCTATGGACCAGTATCAAAGCCAGCGGCTACGCCCCGAAGCAATCCCGGCACCACTAGTTCAGCTCCGCGTACGATCCCGACTGCGGGCGCAAGCTCGACGAAGGATCCCAACGCAATGGAGATTGATAGGGTGCGCCGGGAGCGCAGGAGTAAGGGACTATGCTACTACTGCGGAGAGAAAGACCATTTGGTGAGCGATTGCCCAACGCGACCGCCATCCCGAAACCTAAAGGCGACGAAATCCACGTCCCCGTCGAGCCCATCGCCCCCCGCGCTCCAGTCGTTCGAAGAAACGCTCAAACGTATGGCGGAACAGTACGTCCAGAATGTGCAGCAGTCCGTGCTACAGAACGCATTCGCCGCCATGACGCCCGCCGCCAAGAACGTTCACAATCCCGAAGCCCCGCCCCCAGCGGATTTTCAGTAGGGTCGTATTGCTCAGTCGCGCCCTATACGACCCAACCGCCCTTGTGGCCGAAGAACTCTCTTAATAATGGTCCCTTGTATTTAACCATCTCTACAATAGACCGTCGTCTTCGACGACATTTGAAGTTCCCGGTACAGGTTAGCGACGGAAAGACGGATGCCTTAGCCACAGTAATGTTAGACAGCGGTGCGTCGGGAACTTTCATAAATTCCCGCTACGTTTCGCGACACGGACTCCAGACCCGGGACTTGGTAATCCCGATACTTTTGCGAAACGCAGACAATTCCCCAAACGCGATTGGACGCATCACCCAGGAAGTAGTCCTCAACGTCGAGATGAAGGGACACTTAGAACAGTTGACCATGGCCGTCGCGGATATTGGCGACGACGATATTATCATGGGGATCGACTGGTTGCGGCACCATAACCCAACCATTGACTGGACCAACGATGTGGTCGATCTCAACCGCTGCCCGCCCCAGTGTGACAACCAGCAACGCCTGGTCCCGCTTCCCCGCCTCGCCATAGCAGAAGAAGTCGAGACCCCCTGGGGGCCCGACAGGACCCAGGCCGAATGGGAAGCTGTCCCACCGGGATTTCGGTACTCAGAAAAATATTGGGACCAGTACCACGACGCCGAATCCTACTTCGTCACGACGGACGACCATTTCGCGTACAAAATTGCCGCCTCGTACACCCACTCCCAGGCCATCGCTGAGAAGTCTGCAGTGAAGGAAGGCGAGAAAACCTTCGAAGAACTAGTTCCCCCCGAATTCCGTGAGTTTGCCGACGTTTTCTCGAAAGTTGAATCCGAAAGGCTTCCACTGCGCAAGCCGTATGACCACGCCATAGATTTAGAACCCGGGAAGGTTCCCCCGTACAGCAAAATCTATCCCTTGGCCCCAGCTGAACGCGATGCCCTTCGCGAATTCGTTGACGAAAACCTGCGCAAGGGGTACATACGACCTTCGAAATCCCCTGCAGCGGCTCCCGTCTTCTTTATCAAGAAAAAGGATGGAACCTTGCGCATGGTAGTCGATTACCGACGACTGAACGACATCACGGTCAAGAATCGATACCCGCTTCCCCTCACGATGGAACTCGTAGACGCGCTGCAAAAGGCGAAGGTTTTCACGACTCTAGATTTACGATGGGGCTACCACAATGTGCGACTGAAGCAAGGCGACGAGTGGAAGGCTGCATTTCGGACTCAGGCAGGACATTTCGAACCAACGGTGATGACATTCGGGCTCACGAATGCCCCAGCGACCTTCCAGCACATGATGAACGATATCTTCAAAGACCTCATTGGAGTATACGTGATCATCTATCTTGACGACTTGCTAATCTTTTCCGAAGATGAATCGCAGCACGATGAACACGTACGGGAAGTCCTTAAACGGCTACGCGAAAACGACTTGTTCTGCAAACCCGAAAAGTGCAAATTCAAACAGACTTCTGTCGAGTATCTCGGGATGATTATTTCGCAGGGAAAGGTGGCGATGGATCCCGCCAAGGTACAGGCGGTCCTCGACTGGCCTACCCCGAAAAAGGTGAAAGACATTCAAGCCTTCCTCGGGTTCGCGAATTTCTATCGACGCTTCATTCGGGATTTCTCGCACATCGTCAAACCGCTCACGACGCTGCTGAAGAAGGACGTTCGCTGGGCCTGGACAGAAAACCAGCAGTTCGCTTTCGACTATCTCAAGCGCATGTTCACGACCGCCCCCGTCCTGATGATGCCAGACATGTCGCGACAATTCATCGTGGAATGCGACGCCTCTGATTTCGCGACCGGCGCGGTCTTGTCCCAGGAAGGCGACGACGGGCTGATACATCCGGTCGCCTTTTTCTCGAAATCCCTCAACGATGCGGAGCGCAACTACGAGATTTATGACAAGGAGCTACTCGCAATTATTAGAGCTCTTGACGAGTGGCGACATTATCTCGAAGGTGCGAGTCATAAACTCGATATCGTGTCTGACCACAAGAATCTACTATATTTCTCTGAATCCCGAACGCTGACGCGACGCCAAGCCCGGTGGAGTCTGTTCCTCACTCGCTTCGACTTTACGATTCGCCATCGCCCAGGGCGACTCGGGGGCAAACCCGACGCCATGTCACGACGCGTCGATCTTCAACCCGAAGGCGAAGACAACGCGGGACGGACCCTCTTGACCCCCGAAATGTTTCGACTAAAAGCAATTCGTCGGGGAATGACACAGGTACACGGGGATCAGGCCCTCCTACGACGCATTCGTAAGTCAGATCAGTATGAAGACGAACTGGTGGACGCAATCGAGTTGGTCAAGTCCAAGGCGCCTCGAGTCCTGACCAAGGAACTGGAGGACTGGAGCACCGAGGAAGGCCTCATCCTGTACCAGGGTAAGGTTTACGTCCCGAAAGACGAGACCATTCGCCGGGATGTGGTGAAGACTTACCACGACAGTCTCCCTGCCGGACATCCTGGACGTTGGAAAACGTTTGAGATGGTAAGCCGCAACTACTGGTGGCCCGGGATGTCTAACTTCGTAGAACGATACGTTTCGGGATGCGATACCTGCGCACGCACGAAGAACCGATCCCAACGCCCGGTAGGACTCCTGCAACCGAACGAAATCCCGCAGGGCCCCTGGCAGGCGATTTCGTGCGATTTCATCACCCAGCTCCCCCGATCTGAGGATTACGACGCAATTTTCGTGGTGGTCGACCGTCTCACCAAGCAAGCGCATTTTATCCCGACCACGTCTGACATTGATGCACCGGAAACTGCGGAACTATTCCTGCAGCACGTCTGGAAGCTGCACGGAACCCCCCGCCAGATCATATCCGACCGCGGACCACAGTTTGTCGCGCAGTTCATGAAAGCCCTTTTTTCCCGACTCGGTATCAAGGGTACCACGTCGACTGCGTATCACCCGCAGACGGATGGGCAAACCGAAAGGGTAAACCAAGAGCTGGAACAATATTTACGGGCTTTCATAGATACACGACAAGAAAACTGGGCCGGATTACTCCCAATGGCAGAATTCGCGCACAACACGAAAGCGCACGCGGCAACACGACAATCCCCGTTCGCGCTTGTCTACGGCTACAATCCCGAATTCACGATTGCCCCGAGCGACGGTCTGTCCACGGTCCCCGCAGCGGACGCACGACTACAGGAGCTTCAGCAGGCACAGGAAGAGGCAAGAGCGGCTTTGGAGGTTGCGGCAGAGCGCATGAAGCAGCACTACGATCAGGCCAGGAACGAGGCCCCGCAGTACGCAGTCGGGGATAAAGTATGGCTTGAGGCGACAAATGTTCGGCGACCAGGAGCGCGCAAATTATTACCGAAACGACTAGGGCCGTATAAAGTGAAGGCAAAGCTAAGTGACCTCACCTACGAACTCGAACTCCCCGCGTCGCTGAAGATTCATCCCGTATTTCACGTATCGCTGCTCTCGCCATACCACGAAGACGACATTCCCGGTCGAACGCAACCCCCGCCGCCCCCAGTCGAAGTAGAAGGAGATCTGGAGTACGAGGTGGAAGAGGTTCTGGATGCTAGACGGTTTAGACGGAGATTTGAATATTTGGTACGATGGAAGGGATATTCGAGCGCGGAAGATACATGGATTCCCGCAAAGGATATGGGTAATGCAAAGGCTAAAATTCGTAGTTTCTATCGAAAACACCCGGACGCCCCTCGAGAAGTCAACGCTATCGAGCTCTGTGACCTGAGCAAGATTCAAGCTTGGCGCCCCGGAGTTGCGCCTTTGGAGGGGGGTAATGTCGAGATCCCGGGCTCCTTTTCTCATTTCCCGCACTTTCCCGCCAAGGATCCCGACATGAGCAGACAAACCCGCGGGGAGAATCCCGCCATTGGATTCCCCGCGCGAAACCTCATTCCCGAATCGCACGATCCCATGCTCACGTGACTTATCCCGCACCACCGTCCCGGCAACCATGCACGCATGCACACACTCATTTACGACGACCCGCCACGGCACACGTACATTCACTTATCAACATACGCTCATTAATCCGTTAGTACCTCAAGGTGACGACCTGCAACAGCCTGGCATACCTAGTCTGGCTAGTCGCGGCCCCGGACCGGACGCTGACGTCCACGGACAGGCCGTAGCCATCTGGAGAGACGGGATAGACATGCCTAGCAGTGCGGTCGTAGCATGTATCGTTTGTAGTAGATAGGTGCGCATTGCGCAAGGACACTTAGCGTAGATTAACTATACAGTCTTTACGAAGTAGATAAATAGCTGTAGGCATCGTAAGGAGCACCCCACTTTTGACCTCTTGTGGAGTGCTTCCTTAGGTGCGATCTCTCTCTTTTCTCCTGTGTAGTTAGTTGCGCAATACTTACTTGTGGAGTGCTTCCTTAGGGATCCGCTTACTTGACGTTCAAAGCAGTGAAGAGTCCTAGCTGGCCTTGAGAATCCCGCGACGCGCCTGGATAGAATCCCGCGCGTTTCCCGCCTGAATTCCCACGCTCGTTCCCAGTCGCGAATCCAGATTCCCGAACGCGGGTTCTTGTCGCGAATTCCAGTTTCCCGAACTGTTTCCCGCTACAATTCCCGACGGTCGTAACACCTCCTTGACCTTGACGCGCTGCCAAACAGGGCGGACTGTCTTTGACTTCGCGAGAGCAACGAAATGGCGGACCAGGCACCTATGGACATGACCGGCGTCCAGATTGCAAATGCCCTTGTTGAAAGAATAGAAAGGAAGGATGGGCCCTCGAATATGGTGGTGGCGGGGCCCTGGTGTTCAGACATCAGTGAGTGAAAACTTCTTAATCCCAGAAGTCATATATGCTTACCTATGAACACAGCTCGAACATAGTCTATTCCAGCCTCATACCCTTCCAACTCTTTGACGAATAGACCCATGGAACGTTTCAGTGACCACAGCCATTCGAAGTTGAAATCGGCTGCAGAAATGTACTCTGTAGCTAAATTTCGGACGCGATCACCGGTATGTTTGTTCGCCTTCAAGACGTTGAAGAGCATGTCCGCTGGTTCAGTGCCCTTGTGCACATCTGTTCCTCCCATATCCAACTCCTTTTCCTCTGCCAGGCGAATGACCTCGTTATACATTACCTTGGATAATGTAGAACGCCCGAGGGCACTTTCTGAAACCTTGAAAACGAATCCGATGTCGTACAGCGCATTCTGGATGGGATTAAACTGCTCCGTCTCAAAGGCCATTTCGCCTGGAATCAGTCTCTGCTCGCGGGGAATCTTAGACGAGAGCTGCGTATACCCAGCCCACATAGAATGAATGAGCAATCAAGAAAAGGGAAACATACGTAACTCACAGTGAAAGGCCAAATAAAAACGTATATTGTTCGTCCCAGAGGCATGGCCTTACCCTTTCCCTTTCCCTTCCGTGCGTGACTCGCGATGACCTGCGATGTCTGCTGACGGGTCAAGCTCCCTTTGCGTCCGGGGGAAGAGTGGGCTGAGTTTGAAACAATGTGGCTGTTTGTACGCATCTGCTGTTCATTACGAGGCCGCTCATAACTGGCCTTCCGCCTACTGTTCGTAGTCCCGCCGTCTTCAGCGCGTGGCCCGTACATAGTTGGGAATGCAGAGATCGGCGGAGGAATTCCGGCGTCATCGGCATCACTATCGTCTGAGACACGTATAGAGGATGCGGCAGCCGCACTAAGTGAAGACCGTGAAGCAGCATGACCTTGTGCCGCTGCCTGCACACGCGAGGAGGTTGCAGTAGTAGCATTTGTTGACCGTCCTGAAGTAGAACCCTCAAGTCTAAGACGATGGTCTACATAATCATGGAGACAACCGGTGCACAACGTGTATGAACTCAATAGTGGAGTCTGCATAGCTAAGTCATCTTTGAGCCCTCATCTTAAGTACTGAGACCTACTTACAGTGTGTATATTGCGGTCTATTACCTGGTAGAACCTCTTGCAGCCATCGGGTGCGTCGCCACATTTGCCACATTCTAATCGTTCAATACGGTCACCCATGATGTGTGGATGTAGTGCTAGTGCTAGTCGTACTTGTAATAGAGTAGTAGTGGTGGTGGTAGCTCACAGAAGGGGGGGGGGCGGGTTCGGGTAGTCGGAGGCACACAGGTGGTTTATAACTTCTGCCGGGTAGAAAATTTTCTAAGGCACGTACTGTGTTAACGTGTTTTAACGTGTTTTAACGTGTTTCACAAGAAAATCACGATAGAGCTTAGACTTTGAGTTTTGCCATGTCATGTAATTAGAACAGCGCAATGTCATCATCATTTGAAATCGCAATCGAAATTGCCCAGTGTAATGTCCGAAAATCAATGCCAATCCCATTAAAGCTTATGTAATATTATGTAAAATAAGTAACGCGTTATAATACGTTATTACGCGTTACAACACATTACAACGCGTTACAACGCGTTACAACACGTTACAACTAGTAGTAGCGCGTTATAACACATTATAACATGTGTTAGCGTGTTGTAACGCGTTGTAACGTGTTGTCACGTGTAATAACGTGTGAAATCAGATATAAATTGAGTTACATTTATTGCTTTGTCATTTTTGTCCTATAACGCTCACGATACAGGTTACATGGTGAAAAAAGCAATAGTATTTGATAGGTATGGTACAGTTCACTTAGAGGCCGCTACTTTGGGGCAGACGCCAATTTCAATTTTGGTCAACCTTAAAATAAATTTAAATCCGAAAATATTCGAGGCAATCCCGTTTGCTCTGAAAAGCCCAAAACTGCAATAAAAAGGGGTCTAGAAGAAGTGGGAAAAAGATGAGAAGGTCAGATGGAAGAAATAGAAGGCTTAAAATAGATGTTAGTCATTAATAACTACGATAAATGGTATATTTGTAAGGCATCGCCAAATTGGATCGAGGCCTTTAAAAATAACTCCTTCAATTTTGCTTCAAATATTAATTCCTTTAGAGGGATTGCTCCTTTCGTGAAAAGGAGCATTTCTACTAAAGGGTTTTTTAATATCTTTTTTTTCCATGGACCAAATTTGGTGCACAAAAGTAGCGGCCTCTAAGTGAACTGTACCATAGAAGCTGAGATATGAAATAGATACTGTGGAATTACTGGCGCACTGCCAGTGTGTCACGCCAGTCCACTCACGGTGGCCACTTCAACTTGAAGTTGCATGATGTGCTTCCATTTCATCTTCTGTGTCATACATCAATAACATGCATGTCTATCTTCTCTAAGTGTGCCTACTCTAATATGCTCTTGAAACTTTGTAGAGAAACTGTCTGCTAGAAAGCTATATAAACTCGAGAGATTGGCTCCGGACTTGGAAACATCCGAACCTAGTCGCTGGAAGCCCCGACGAAACACTCATTCAGGCCCTTCTACACAAGCATATCTGAGGAGCTATGGAGAATACGCCAGAATATCGGGATATTTCGAGTAAAGACGGGTATGTGCCATCTCAGAGCTCATTTATGCTATCGTTAATGTGATCGTCGACCATGGGAGGTCGCAAGCCACAGTCATCGTAGAACTCATCCTCAAGTCGTACGACGAAAATTTTGCAAGTTTAGCATCTTGTAAACCAGCAGGAAAAGCAATGTGAGTCACCATGCTGTTCTGATTGTACCGTTTTTTTAATCTAAGGTTTCATCTTCAAGACATGCCGTTCAATTGGAGTCATATGCCGTTGATTACAATGATACAGACGGTCTACTGAATTCTGTCTACATCAGTATGGGCCAACGAGAGACGATCCAAGGCCTTGATAAGCTCTTGGAGCAAGTGGTAAAACTCAGCTCAGCACCAACCCCTCAACTCCTCAAAATTGATCTCTCCAGGTCTATCGTCCCATTTGCATACATCGTCCTCTCACATCCCGTCGGTGCACCCCTGTCGTCCATTCGAGGCGCCTTATCCCAGGAGAACACCTCCCGTGTTGATCTTCTTCTCGGCGCATCTCTTCAATCGGCGAATGCAATCCAGAACGACTGGTTCGGCCTCCCCCTCGATCCAAACGAGTGGAGAGAATGTTACAGCTGGCAGGAATGCTTCACGCTCCTACTCGAAGAGGCACTCTTCGCCGTCGAGGACACCGACTCTCCCATGAAGGAGTGGCTGCCTATCGTAGACATCCGGCGTGTTCTTGGCCGGGCGATTGGGTTCTATCTGTTTGACGATGTGGAGGTACCATGTCTTGTGTGGAACGTATCGCTGTCCTGGGATGATAGTGTTTCTGTCCGCGATAACGAGAATGTGACTGGTCTGTGTTCGTGGGAGGGCGCGCTGTGGGGCGATCCCCTGATGGAAGGCGCGTTCCGAGAGCCCAGTGCAGCCTTCATTGAAGGGTATGGTGGGAGCCCAATCGTCATCGCGAGGCAGAAGACGAAGCGACTGTGGTACACATTGTACGTAGCGTTACGAACGTTGTTGCACGGTGCTGCCGACGTTGGCGTCAAAGACTTGCTCTTAAAGACAGTCGACGCTCTGAAAGATGCACCTTGCTATTGAGGTAACGGTATATTTTTCGGTCAGGAATGTAATAAATGTAATCGGAAATTATAAACACAGAGTACTCCAGTAGACGAAGCTATCATCAACTATGTCGACGTCCAGGCTTCCTGAGCATACAGACCCAAGACAGCATTAGCCAACACGGAGCTGTAGCTCTTCACGTCCGCTGTTGAATACACCTTATCGGTCTGGAGGGAATTAACGATCTGAAGCAGCTGTGTTTCGATGAAGTCGACGAATACGAGGTCCACGGGCGTAGCATCCGTGATCGTGGCGTTCGTGACAGTAGAGTTGGAATTGAGGTTAAGCTGCGACCCGATGAAGTCCGGCGTGCTGTAGAAGGGTAAAGGCGTATGGAGGGTATCGTCGCCAACGCCTGGGCAGGACTGTAAAGAAATGCCGCTGTTAGTTCAGAACGATAATCGAGACTAGGGAGTGTATCTCACATCGGATGTGACATAACCTAGTGTCAAGTTTTCCGTAGAGCGTCTCTCGATTGTCCCGCGACGCGCCATCTCCTCTAGCCACGCATTATACCTCGTCTCCACCTCTCCCCTGCCATACATCTTCTTCTCCCAGTCCCATTCCTCATCGCCTTCCCATCGCCTCTTCTCCTGTGCCCCCTCTCCATTCAATGCACCCAAAACACCTTTCGCCACACCATACTTCACGTCTGGTATATAGAGGAAAGCGTCATTGAATGGCGAGGCCGTCAACTGGTCATTCTTTGTAAAACTTCCTGCAAAAACATCGAATCGCTGAGAGCCAGAATTCGTTATCATGAGACTCGGCACACCCGATTCGGCGCGCGAATTGTTGAGGGCCAGAGCTATGGGGGCGGCTTGTTCGATGAAAAGCGAGAGGAGAGAGGAGTTGGAAGGATAAGGTGCGCTAAAGCGCGTCGTGTGAGTAGTCGTCAAGAAATATGAAATACATAAATAGGACAAACCGAGAGAGCACAAAGTCGTGTGGTGCGGTTCCGAAGGTGAATGATAGATCGAACTTCGACGCCAGTTGATCCATGCCCTTCGAGATTGACTTTCCGACAGGAGTGTCGAAGAAAAGCCCCTTCTGGCCGGTGTGATACTAAGCGTACAAGATTATTACAACGACATTCAAGTTAACGAGGGGACAGGCATGCACACCTCATATGTCAATCTATTAGGATCCAGATACCGACGTGTGATTGTTAGGTTCTTATTGTCGTGCTTGCTTTTCTCAAGATCGACGCCTTCGTCCAGATAAATAAGTATACCTTCAACATGGAGCGGAAGGAATTGACGTACTCATCCAGCCTTGAAACCAACGCCGTTAATCCTCTTGAACTAAATTTTTAGATGAAAGCAACTGCTCACCAACGGTTTCCATGTACCTTCCACTCTCGAGCGACATCGATCTGCCATCTAATTGAACACAGTCCCGGATATGTGAATGCCCACCAAAAATGAGGATCGGAGTTGTTGGGTGTATGGCACGGATCGCGTCGAAGACAAGTGGCCCTAGTTATACAGACAAGAATTAGATCAAGTTAAGCAGAAGGGTAACGGATTACACTCACAATTATCCTTCTGAACCGGCATATGCCCAACGAGCAAGAATACATCCGGTTGCTCTTTTATTGCCTCCTTGAACTATGAGGACGGCGGAAGCCTGTCAATAAGGGCGAATGAATGCCTGATCCATGAGACACTGCTCACCCATTCTTCCTTGACCATATCCTCCACCTTCTGCACGGTCGTATTTTTATCGTTACCGGTGAAGTCATACAACACGCCAAGCGAGGTGATTCTCCTCCCCAGACGGGTTGTGAATTTCGCAAATCGACTGCCCACGGGGACGCTGACGGTTTTGTTCGAGCCAGGCGCCGCATGCGGGTCGGCGATCGTGATGTTCGCGTTGGAAGAAAGATATCGGCCATTCCAGTGCGGCGCAAAGTCGGTGTGCATGTCGAGCGTGTTTGCATAGATGTAGAGCTCATGGCTATGTTTTGCAGATAGTAAATATGGCATAAGGAAATGCAGGACTGGGATTGAAAGGATCTAATAAATTGGAGACTCACTTTCCGATAGCCAGCACGTCATAAGGGAGCTTCTTGATGAACTGATTTGACTAGAGATCGAGATTAAATAGAAGGACTAAATAATATCAAAGGTTATTTAAACTCACGTCATGCGCGTCGATCCCTCCGGAAGGGTACCCGTCAGAAAGACCTGTCCCGTCATGCAAGTCGCCAGAGTCAACGAGAAGTAGGTCAACGTTCTTCTCCTATTTCGCATTTATAGTTGAACATTCTGTCTTTCATGGGAACGTAAGAGCGGACGTACCAAAGCAAGCTTCTTCATGTGGGTCACAAACGACGCAAAATCTCCAAAGTCTCCGCTGTAGTTCGGCTCTGGTGCAGATGCTTTTTGGTGCCCGAGAAGCCAGCCATGGCTGTCCGTCGTATGGATCACGTTGAAGTCGCCCCAAACGAGGGGGCGCGACGGCGGGGCGATTGGTGCAGAGCTAGCTCGTTTCGAGAGTGCATGGGAATGACCGTGATCATGATGGGCGTGATCGTCTCCGCAAGCCAAAGCGAATAGCGAGTGCGCCGCGACGAGCAGAAGCAAGGACGCAAGCAACTGCATTGCCGTTCACCAAGTCGCTAGAAAACCAGACGAGATGACTAGCACTGTGCAAGGACAGCAAGACCTTTGCCAGGATGAAGTCTTTATTCGTCTGCGCCCTCGTCTCCACAAGTCCTGCCCATCAAACCAATAGCTAGCCGACACATCCAATGCACGAGTTGCCCGTGCCTTGTATCGGAAAAATCGATACCCAACATCTCCTCCGTTCCATACGATCTGGTCCTCCGTGACACTTCTACCTTGACAAGAGATACAAGTACCAAACCGGCATGTCTATCTATCAGTCCCTTATCCAACGATTCTATTGCGAGGCCACACGGAGATGAAGGGTGAACTATTGCGGTAGATGTAGCTCCATATGGTGGAAGACAGATAAGGCGTATCACCATGGGGCCGCCTCTTCGGGTGCGCTACGTCGATCATGACCCTTCGGTTCAAGAAACTTCCGTCGGACAGACAAATGATTATGACAACCAGTAAGTCGCAGGTCAGTCTGAGACAAGATATGTATGGTCATGGATTTTCATGGATTTGAAGGTAGTGATGATGGTTGGAAGGCAAGCGAATTTCCAACTATGCCGCTGCGAAGCAGCGCTGATCTTTAACTTAATTGTTCACCTTGTGTATAATCTTCTAGGCTGGCAATATGCCCGCTTTCATCTACTATGTACTATTAGCAGCGTCGAACCTTCCAACAGCTGTTTCCCATTGTATTTACGAGTATCAAAGCATTACTAGTACATAGCACATCTCGCATTGGTACATAAAAAGTACTACTTACTATATATCAGTTGTCTGAGTCTATTTGCTTGAGAAGATCTAGGTCGGAAATAACTTCACCGGGCTTATAGCGTTCCAGGTGATAGTACATCAGTTCTACGCCTTAAGCCTAAACTTGCGAATTGCTCTGGTTCCGGTTGCTTGTCAGTCTCCTACCCAGACCCTCCCACGGTTCGGAAGAGGCCGAAGCCTCAGGGTCCAGGTAAAGTTGAGGGGGACCCTTTCCTCCCGTCAGGGAGGGTCTGACTTACAACATTTTGCCGAGGCCCCGAACGTCGTCAGGGTCCATCGCCGCCCATCGTCGATCGTGAGAAAATCGGATGGCGGGAACTTCGAAATGGGCACAAAATTTTTTTGTTGGTGCTACACAGTTGGATATACTTATATCACTCATGTGTTCCATTGCCATTATGCACTATACACAGCTTGTACAAGCATTTTCTATAATTTTAGAGGATTTACAGTTTTGACAAAATAAGTGTTCCAAAACAAATATTCCCACGACAATAGCGGGCGGGAGATAAACCCTGACGACGTTCGGGGCCTCGGCAAAATGTTGTAAGTCAGACCCTCCCTGACGGGAGGAAAGGGTCCCCCTCGAGGCTTCGGCCTCTTCCGAACCGTGGGGGGGTCTGGGTAGGAGACTGGTTGCTGGCAGGACTTAGCAGAAGTCCCACGACTCACCTAGGAGGTAGGTGCACGTGACGGTGTCACCCATCCGAAGTGGCACTTGTCGCGCGCGAGACGCGCTCGCACATTTGTTTCATTCACCATTACCATCCGACACTCCCGACAGCAACTTTCGCTTTGTCTCTCCTCTTCGAGTTCTTATAAATTATGGTCGTTACTCGCAGACAAAGAAACGACGAAGAGATCCCTGAGACTCAACCGCAACGCTCCCAGCATACTTCAAATCATTCAAACAGTGGTAACGACAATATGCCACCCGGTCCTCATGATCAACCTCCCGTGTCTCCGAATGGCGGGGATAGCGGTAACGAGCAGCAGCGCTCTCAAGCCGGGTCGCAGCGTCGCGACAACGCGTCGAACAGGCCCCCCAGCGGCCAGCGCTCTGGCGCCGACATTCCACCAAGTGGAGGAGGCAACGACCCACCCAACCCACCCAACCCATCGAACCCTCCAAACCCACCAAACAACCCAGTCAGCCCACCTCACCCAGCTCACCCACCAGCCCCATCCATTGCTTCCCACGTCGAAAGCGCTAGTTTGGCAGGGCCCGGTCAACGAGCTCGTCAACTCATGGGGCTAGCAGATCCTTTCGATCGCTTCACCTACCTTGCGGCTTTGGAAAAGATTAACGAGACATTCGCGCGTCAGCTTAGGCAGAAGGGTGTAGAAATACCGGGATGTGAGCCTTTCTCCTTTCCTTACTGATTCTACTTTATCCTAGTCAGGCAGCCATCGGTTTCTTGAGCATATGTTCACTTTGCCTTGGCTGCCTTACATTCCATACTCCCATTTGCCTGCGGGCTCGAAATCTGCCTGCGGGCTTTCATTGCCTGCGGGCTTCCACATTGGCCTGCGGGCTTTCTTATGCCTGCGGGCTCATTTATGCCTGCGGGCGTGTTAGCCTGCGGGCTCGTTTATGCCTGCGGGCGTGTTAGCCTGCGGGCTTCACCACGCCTGCGGGCTTCAATATGCCTGCGGGCAACATCTCGCCCAAGTCTCCTTGTCCTTAATCGCGAAACTTCGCCTCCCTTTAATTGCTTATGAGTGCATATATGCACATAATATCACGCATATATTCAATTATTACATGACAAGGCATTGAACATAATATCTAATACGCTTTCCACTTACAGTGGCTCGTCCCGGACCTCTCCCACCCGTTTCCCCTGCTCGCACCGTCGGTCGGCCCCCAACTCCAAGCAACTTGCGTACTCCCAACCCTCATCGTTCGCTACGAACCCAGCCACCCACTACACGTCCGCACAGTTCGAATATATTCGATCTCCCTAACCCTGCCATTCCCAATCACTCTCGTCGGGCCCGAACTCCGCACACCAGGAGTCCTTCTCCCGCCAACCCCGATAACTTCGTCCGCCCAACCGACGTCGACGACAATGGCCATTTACTTGCCTCAGTCACCACTTTCCCTCGGAACGCTCTTCGTATAATGCAAAAGTGGAACGAGCACCTTCCTATGCACATCTTAACGAACAAGAGCATTCAGCAATACAATAAAATGCCCACTTCGGACGTTCAGTATGCACAGGCCTCTACAGACGGATCCCTTACATTAATTACTAAAGGCCCGGATTGCAAGGACGAGTTCAAGATGACGGAAGGAGAATGGCGTTTAACCATTCCCACCTACCTTCGTCTAATTGAATACCACTGCCACCGGCCCAACCGGAAAGACATTGTCAGGGGTCTTCAGAAGCATTTTGACTGGATCAGCGCCCAGCCTAACTACTTCGAAGACTTCCTTCTTTATCTGAGATACGACATCAAGATTCGCGGCTTCATAGCTACGACGAAATATGTGCCTGCCGGCTTTGAGCCCAACATCTTTCAAGCTACTCGTGACGAATACGTTACAGATCTGGCTCGTAATCGCATAGTTAGCAACCCAGGAAACGAGCAAGCGTCGTCGAGTTCAGGTTCTCGCGGTCGCTCTCTCGCTCGGCATCCCCTCGCCGAAATGCCTCCCCTCGGCGTAATTCGCACAATTTTCAATCCTCGTACAGGCGTGACTATCGCGATAAAGGACGTAGCTTTCGTCCCTATTCCGGCGCGGATTCCAACATCTTTTGCATTGCCTGCGGACGCAACGGGCACGCCAGCTTCGAGTGCCGCGCCACGAGAGCTCCCTTTCTCGTCAAAGATAGGTCCGGACGTTGGCTGGGCCCCGAGGGCGCTCAGCTCTGTTACAAATGGAACAACGACGCCGCCTCGTGTCAGGGATGCAATCGCGATCATCGATGCACGCTTTGCGGGAACAAAAGCCATAACGCTCGCAAATGTTCCCGAGTGCCCTCTTAAGGTGGTCACACCCCTCAAACACGATGCTTGGTATGACGCTCTCAAACAGTGCTCTCTTCTCGATCAATTCAACGACATTCTCATTGGTATCAAATACGGCTTCAAGACCGGGGTCTTCTCCTCCATATCTGCAAATTACTTTCCCAAGAATCACAGCTCGTCCCTCAATATGCCCATGATCGTTAAGCAGCACATATCGATTGAATTAGAGAAAGGTCGATATTCAGGTCCCTTTTCCGAATCCCAGCTCTCGTCTCTCATTGGACCCTTTCGTACAGCTCCTCTCGGGGTCGTTCCCAAACCAAATTCCGACAAATTTCGCATAATTCAGGATCTCTCCTTCCCGCGTGATGACCCTAACTTCGCTTCAGTCAACGCCGAGATCGACTCCAATAACTTTCCATGTGAATGGGGTACATTCGCTCAGTGCTATTTTCTTGTGGCCAAAGCTCCCCCAGGGTCTCAAGTGGCCGTCTTCGACGTCGACAGCGCATATCGTAACATTCCTGTCCACCCAGAAGACCAAAATCATTTCTGTATTGCCTGGGACAACAGTGTTTACATCGACCATTGTGTGGCTTTCGGCTCCGCTAGTTCTGCGGGTCTATTTGGCAGAGTCGCAGACTGTTTCGTTGCAATAGTTAAGGCTTTCGGCGCTCAACAAGTTCTTAAATGGGTCGATGACATTATATTCTTTCGATACCCATCAAATTCCGTTGCACCTTATCTTTATTCCTATCATGCTCAGCTCATTTTTAACATCGCATCAACATTAGGCCTTCCATGGTCGGCCCCCAAATTTCATGATTTCTCGGACACTTTTACTTATCTCGGCTTTCAATGGGACATTCCCCAACGCACTGTACAACTTCCGGATTCCAAGAAGGCCAAGTTCTCACTTAGATGTCAACAGTGGCTTGATCAATCCAAGCACACGCTTCGCTCTGCTCAAATTTTGCTCGGCTCTCTGAATCACTGTTGCCTCGTATATCGCTCTGCTCGTACTGTCTTTTTCACCTTCGAACCTTCGTAGCTAAATTCCCCCCCCATTCATCACCTTTCTTGTCCCTCCCTGTCTCTCCTACTCTTCGCTCCGACATACAATGGTGGAAGAGTGAACTCTCAAAACCCTTTTTCGGTTGCTCTGTTGCTGCTCCACCTCCCATTCTACCATTGAAAATTTTCGTTGACGCTTCGACTTCATGGGGCATTGGAATTCTAATTAATGACAAATGGGCCGCCTGGCAATTTCTTCCTGATGCCTTCTCGTCTTCCCGTGCTATCGGTTGGGCTGAGATGGTGGCCGTAGAACTTGCCGTCTCATTATTGTGCGCAGCCCATCCTCGCCACTCCCATTTTCTCATTCATTCTGATAACCAAGGTGTAATTGGTGCGGTGGAATCCTCGTTCTCTCGAGGGGCAACAAAAACGCTTCGCTGTCCCGTCTGTCCTCTACTTTATTAAATCATGACTCATTCCTTTCTACTACTTACATCCCTAGCAATTCTAACCCTGCCGATCCCCTATCTCGCGGTCTCATTCCCTCACTTACCAGCCGCCTTAAAACTAAATTGAAATTAGATCCTAGCCTAGTTCCCTTTGTCACTCGACGCTAGTTTACATTATAATGCTCACAGTCAGCCGCTTTACTATATATTTCTATATTGTCTGCAGTAAGGTCGTGTCCCCCTCTCTCTCAGTCACCATGCCCCCCATTAGAGATAAACTCGAGCTGCAAGCCCGTACCGACGAGCTCATTGCTGCAGGTACTGCAGTACTCCTCGAACGAATGCGCCCCTCGCGCAAAGTTCAATTCAAGCCTCAAGAATACACTTCTCCTTCGCTCCCACCCCCTCCCCGGCCCCTCGCCATCGATCCAGTCTGGCCGTCATCTTTCCAATCATCAATTGACAAGGCTCTCGACAACGCTTGGGCAGATAGCACAATTAAAAATTATACCCACTCCATTAACACCTTTCTCGCCTTCTGCAAGAAACATCGAATCCCCGAGGAACTCACTTTCCCATCTTCAGACTACCTCATTTGCTCTTTCATCGCTTCCCAGCAAGAAACGGTCTCTTCCTCGACTATCAAAAACTACATATCCGGCATCCGCGCCTGGCACATCCGTAATGGTTATACATTCACTAGGTCTGACCGTCTCAACCTTCTCACAAGAGCAAGCCGCCCTCTCGCAAACAAGAAACCTCTGCGCCCGCCCGTCTCCTTTGAAATGTTACTTGCACTCTATGACGGCCTGAATCATAAAGAGCCTTTTGATGCCTGCGTCTTCGCTTGCGCGACATGCGCGTTCTGGGGGCTTGCTCGCCTAGGAGAACTTCTACCCGCGGCATTCAATTTCAAGCGCGACCCCACTCCTTTCCCATCCCCGACTTCAATAACTCAGGGTAATCAAAATTCATTAAAACTCCATCTCCCGTGGACAAAAGTGAAGAAATGGACTGGCGAATACATCTTTCTCACTATACAAGACGACAAATCGGATCCAGTTCAAGCTCTTCAGCGCCATCTCTCAGTCAATCTCGTTCCAGATAACACTATTCTCTTTTCCTACAAGGACATCTACGGTCAAACCGCTTTGCTCAAACAAGATTTCATGAATCGCTGCAACGAAATCTGGCTAGCTTGCGGTCTGGCTACTACAACCGGGCACTCCTTCCGCATAGGCGGCACATCCCACCTCCTCCTATCAGGTGTTCACCCCGACATTATTAAACAATCAGGTCGATGGTCTTCCGACTCCTTCCTTAGATACTGGCGCAATCTTGATACCGTGATACCCAGCCACACTTCAAGGCTCTCCAAGAAAAAGGCTTCAGGCCCTTCGGGTGAGCCGCGTCCGGGCCCCGGCTGTGGCCTTTAGCCTTCTGGGTTAGCCGCCCCGGACTTCGACTCACCTTCGACTGCGCCGTCGTAAGACGGCGTGGTCTCTCCCACTTGAGTCAAACAAGAAATGCTATGTATTAGTTCAGAGATTTGTTACATGTATAGCCTAGAGACAATGATGCAGATGCGAGACATACATGTAGCTACATGATCCCCGGAACCAGCCGGACATCCGATAGGGTGAGTTGGCAGGACTTAGCAGAAGTCCCACGACTCACCTAGGAGGTAGGTGCACGTGACGGTGTCACCCATCCGAAGTGGCACTTGTCGCGCGCGAGACGCGCTCGCACCATTTGTTTCATTCACCATTACCATCCGACACTCCCGACAGCAACTTTCGCTTTGCCCACCCACCCGCTCCTTGTTCTGACTTCGGTTCGTCGTTCTCTGGGGTTAGCCGCCCCGGACTTCGACTCACCTTCGACTGCGCCGTCGTAAGACGGCGTGGTCTCTCCCAGAAGTCCCACGACTCACCTAGGAGGTAGGTGCACGTGACGGTGTCACCCATCCGAAGTGGCACTTGTCGCGCGCGAGACGCGCTCGCACATTTGTTTCATTCACCATTACCATCCGACACTCCCGACAGCAACTTTCGCTTTGTCTCTCCTCTTCGAGTTCTTATAAATTATGGTCGTTACTCGCAGACAAAGAAACGACGAAGAGATCCCTGAGACTCAACCGCAACGCTCCCAGCATACTTCAAATCATTCAAACAGTGGTAACGACAATATGCCACCCGGTCCTCATGATCAACCTCCCGTGTCTCCGAATGGCGGGGATAGCGGTAACGAGCAGCAGCGCTCTCAAGCCGGGTCGCAGCGTCGCGACAACGCGTCGAACAGGCCCCCCAGCGGCCAGCGCTCTGGCGCCGACATTTCCACCAAGTGGAGGAGGCAACGACCCACCCAACCCACCCAACCCATCGAACCCTCCAAACCCACCAAACAACCCAGTCAGCCCACCTCACCCAGCTCACCCACCAGCCCCATCCATTGCTTCCCACGTCGAAAGCGCTAGTTTGGCAGGGCCCGGTCAACGAGCTCGTCAACTCATGGGGCTAGCAGATCCTTTCGATCGCTTCACCTACCTTGCGGCTTTGGAAAAGATTAACGAGACATTCGCGCGTCAGCTTAGGCAGAAGGGTGTAGAAATACCGGGATGTGAGCCTTTCTCCTTTCCTTACTGATTCTACTTTATCCTAGTCAGGCAGCCATCGGTTTCTTGAGCATATGTTCACTTTGCCTTGGCTGCCTTACATTCCATACTCCCATTTGCCTGCGGGCTCGAAATCTGCCTGCGGGCTTTCATTGCCTGCGGGCTTCCACATTGGCCTGCGGGCTTTCTTATGCCTGCGGGCTCATTTATGCCTGCGGGCGTGTTAGCCTGCGGGCTCGTTTATGCCTGCGGGCGTGTTAGCCTGCGGGCTTCACCACGCCTGCGGGCTTCAATATGCCTGCGGGCAACATCTCGCCCAAGTCTCCTTGTCCTTAATCGCGAAACTTCGCCTCCCTTTAATTGCTTATGAGTGCATATATGCACATAATATCACGCATATATTCAATTATTACATGACAAGGCATTGAACATAATATCTAATACGCTTTCCACTTACAGTGGCTCGTCCCGGACCTCTCCCACCCGTTTCCCCTGCTCGCACCGTCGGTCGGCCCCCAACTCCAAGCAACTTGCGTACTCCCAACCCTCATCGTTCGCTACGAACCCAGCCACCCACTACACGTCCGCACAGTTCGAATATATTCGATCTCCCTAACCCTGCCATTCCCAATCACTCTCGTCGGGCCCGAACTCCGCACACCAGGAGTCCTTCTCCCGCCAACCCCGATAACTTCGTCCGCCCAACCGCGTCGACGACAATGGCCATTTACTTGCCTCAGTCACCACTTTCCCTCGGAACGCTCTTCGTATAATGCAAAAGTGGAACGAGCACCTTCCTATGCACATCTTAACGAACAAGAGCATTCAGCAATACAATAAAATGCCCACTTCGGACGTTCAGTATGCACAGGCCTCTACAGACGGATCCCTTACATTAATTACTAAAGGCCCGGATTGCAAGGACGAGTTCAAGATGACGGAAGGAGAATGGCGTTTAACCATTCCCACCTACCTTCGTCTAATTGAATACCACTGCCACCGGCCCAACCGGAAAGACATTGTCAGGGGTCTTCAGAAGCATTTTGACTGGATCAGCGCCCAGCCTAACTACTTCGAAGACTTCCTTCTTTATCTGAGATACGACATCAAGATTCGCGGCTTCATAGCTACGACGAAATATGTGCCTGCCGGCTTTGAGCCCAACATCTTTCAAGCTACTCGTGACGAATACGTTACAGATCTGGCTCGTAATCGCATAGTTAGCAACCCAGGAAACGAGCAAGCGTCGTCGAGTTCAGGTTCTCGCGGTCGCTCTCGCTCGGCATCCCCTCGCCGAAATGCCTCCCCTCGGCGTAATTCGCACAATTTTCAATCCTCGTACAGGCGTGACTATCGCGATAAAGGACGTAGCTTTCGTCCCTATTCCGGCGCGGATTCCAACATCTTTTGCATTGCCTGCGGACGCAACGGGCACGCCAGCTTCGAGTGCCGCGCCACGAGAGCTCCCTTTCTCGTCAAAGATAGGTCCGGACGTTGGCTGGGCCCCGAGGGCGCTCAGCTCTGTTACAAATGGAACAACGACGCCGCCTCGTGTCAGGGATGCAATCGCGATCATCGATGCACGCTTTGCGGGAACAAAAGCCATAACGCTCGCAAATGTTCCCGAGTGCCCTCTTAAGGTGGTCACACCCCTCAAACACGATGCTTGGTATGACGCTCTCAAACAGTGCTCTCTTCTCGATCAATTCAACGACATTCTCATTGGTATCAAATACGGCTTCAAGACCGGGGTCTTCTCCTCCATATCTGCAAATTACATTCCCAAGAATCACAGCTCGTCCCTCAATATGCCCATGATCGTTAAGCAGCACATATCGATTGAATTAGAGAAAGGTCGATATTCAGGTCCCTTTTCCGAATCCCAGCTCTCGTCTCTCATTGGACCCTTTCGTACAGCTCCTCTCGGGGTCGTTCCCAAACCAAATTCCGACAAATTTCGCATAATTCAGGATCTCTCCTTCCCGCGTGATGACCCTAACTTCGCTTCAGTCAACGCCGAGATCGACTCCAATAACTTTCCATGTGAATGGGGTACATTCGCTCAGTGCTATTTTCTTGTGGCCAAAGCTCCCCCAGGGTCTCAAGTGGCCGTCTTCGACGTCGACAGCGCATAATCGTAACATTCCTGTCCACCCAGAAGACCAAAATCATTTCTGTATTGCCTGGGACAACAGTGTTTACATCGACCATTGTGTGGCTTTCGGCTCCGCTAGTTCTGCGGGTCTATTTGGCAGAGTCGCAGACTGTTTCGTTGCAATAGTTAAGGCTTTCGGCGCTCAACAAGTTCTTAAATGGGTCGATGACATTATATTCTTTCGATACCCATCAAATTCCGTTGCACCTTATCTTTATTCCTATCATGCTCAGCTCATTTTTAACATCGCATCAACATTAGGCCTTCCATGGTCGGCCCCCAAATTTCATGATTTCTCGGACACTTTTACTTATCTCGGCTTTCAATGGGACATTCCCCAACGCACTGTACAACTTCCGGATTCCAAGAAGGCCAAGTTCTCACTTAGATGTCAACAGTGGCTTGATCAATCCAAGCACACGCTTCGCTCTGCTCAAATTTTGCTCGGCTCTCTGAATCACTGTTGCCTCGTATATCGCTCTGCTCGTACTCGTCTTTTTCACCTTCGAACCTTCGTAGCTAAATTCCCCCCCCATTCATCACCTTTCTTGTCCCTCCCTGTCTCTCCTACTCTTCGCTCCGACATACAATGGTGGAAGAGTGAACTCTCAAAACCCTTTTTCGGTTGCTCTGTTGCTGCTCCACCTCCCATTCTACCATTGAAAATTTTCGTTGACGCTTCGACTTCATGGGGCATTGGAATTCTAATTAATGACAAATGGGCCGCCTGGCAATTTCTTCCTGATGCCTTCTCGTCTTCCCGTGCTATCGGTTGGGCTGAGATGGTGGCCGTAGAACTTGCCGTCTCATTATTGTGCGCAGCCCATCCTCGCCACTCCCATTTTCTCATTCATTCTGATAACCAAGGTGTAATTGGTGCGGTGGAATCCTCGTTCTCTCGAGGGGCAACACAAAACGCTTCGCTGTCCCGTCTGTCCTCTACTTTATTAAATCATGACTCATTCCTTTCTACTACTTACATCCCTAGCAATTCTAACCCTGCCGATCCCCTATCTCGCGGTCTCATTCCCTCACTTACCAGCCGCCTTAAAACTAAATTGAAATTAGATCCTAGCCTAGTTCCCTTTGTCACTCGACGCTAGTTTACATTATAATGCTCACAGTCAGCCGCTTTACTATATATTTCTATATTGTCTGCAGTAAGGTCGTGTCCCCCTCTCTCTCAGTCACCATGCCCCCCATTAGAGATAAACTCGAGCTGCAAGCCCGTACCGACGAGCTCATTGCTGCAGGTACTGCAGTACTCCTCGAACGAATGCGCCCCTCGCGCAAAGTTCAATTCAAGCCTCAAGAATACACTTCTCCTTCGCTCCCACCCCCTCCCCGGCCCCTCGCCATCGATCCAGTCTGGCCGTCATCTTTCCAATCATCAATTGACAAGGCTCTCGACAACGCTTGGGCAGATAGCACAATTAAAAATTATACCCACTCCATTAACACCTTTCTCGCCTTCTGCAAGAAACATCGAATCCCCGAGGAACTCACTTTCCCATCTTCAGACTACCTCATTTGCTCTTTCATCGCTTCCCAGCAAGAAACGGTCTCTTCCTCGACTATCAAAAACTACATATCCGGCATCCGCGCCTGGCACATCCGTAATGGTTATACATTCACTAGGTCTGACCGTCTCAACCTTCTCACAAGAGCAAGCCGCCCTCTCGCAAAACAAGAAACCTCTGCGCCCGCCCGTCTCCTTTGAAATGTTACTTGCACTCTATGACGGCCTGAATCATAAAGAG
This sequence comes from Trichaptum fuscoviolaceum, assembly GCA_910574455.1. Taxonomy (NCBI): domain Eukaryota; kingdom Fungi; phylum Basidiomycota; class Agaricomycetes; order Hymenochaetales; family Trichaptaceae; genus Trichaptum; species Trichaptum fuscoviolaceum. Next base: position 1,554,243 of record CAJSYZ010000006.1, read on the forward strand.
CCTTTTGATGCCTGCGTCTTCGCTTGCGCGACATGCGCGTTCTGGGGGCTTGCTCGCCTAGGAGAACTTCTACCCGCGGCATTCAATTTCAAGCGCGACCCCACTCCTTTCCCATCCCCGACTTCAATAACTCAGGGTAATCAAAATTCATTAAAACTCCATCTCCCGTGGACAAAAGTGAAGAAATGGACTGGCGAATACATCTTTCTCACTATACAAGACGACAAATCGGATCCAGTTCAAGCTCTTCAGCGCCATCTCTCAGTCAATCTCGTTCCAGATAACACTATTCTCTTTTCCTACAAGGACATCTACGGTCAAACCGCTTTGCTCAAACAAGATTTCATGAATCGCTGCAACGAAATCTGGCTAGCTTGCGGTCTGGCTACTACAACCGGGCACTCCTTCCGCATAGGCGGCACATCCCACCTCCTCCTATCAGGTGTTCACCCCGACATTATTAAACAATCAGGTCGATGGTCTTCCGACTCCTTCCTTAGATACTGGCGCAATCTTGATACCGTGATACCCAGCCACACTTCAAGGCTCTCCAAGAAAAAGGCTTCAGGCCCTTCGGGTGAGCCGCGTCCGGGCCCCGGCTGTGGCCTTTAGCCTTCTGGGTTAGCCGCCCCGGACTTCGACTCACCTTCGACTGCGCCGTCGTAAGACGGCGTGGTCTCTCCCACTTGAGTCAAACAAGAAATGCTATGTATTAGTTCAGAGATTTGTTACATGTATAGCCTAGAGACAATGATGCAGATGCGAGACATACATGTAGCTACATGATCCCCGGAACCAGCCGGACATCCGATAGGGTGAGTTGGCAGGACTTAGCAGAAGTCCCACGACTCACCTAGGAGGTAGGTGCACGTGACGGTGTCACCCATCCGAAGTGGCACTTGTCGCGCGCGAGACGCGCTCGCACATTTGTTTCATTCACCATTACCATCCGACACTCCCGACAGCAACTTTCGCTTTGCCCACCCACCCGCTCCTTGTTCTGACTTCGGTTCGTCGTTCTCTGGGGTTAGCCGCCCCGGACTTCGACTCACCTTCGACTGCGCCGTCGTAAGACGGCGTGGTCTCTCCCACTTGAGTCAAACAAGAAATGCTATGTATTAGTTCAGAGATTTGTTACATGTATAGCCTAGAGACAATGATGCAGATGAACCCTGACGACGTTCGGGGCCTCGGCAAAATGTTGTAAGTCAGACCCTCCCTGACGGGAGGAAAGGGTCCCCCTCGAGGCTTCGGCCTCTTCCGAACCGTGGGAGGGTCTGGGTAGGAGACTGGTTGCTTGTTGGCTTTAAGATTAAAAAGAAATTAAGATTACGTAATACAATGAGTAGTAAGCAAAAGTATAAGACCGTTTATTACATAATATGTACTAGTACTCCAGCAACTTGAACCATGTTCAGCTTCGATCGACTTGGACTTCGTCCTTTCATTTGAACAACACTCTTGCTCTTGGTCTCTCCCGTTTATGGCAAAGGCGGAACATGTAGAGACACCACGTCGCTCTGAGAGGCTAAGGAGACTTCGGGAGGGTAAGGCAGGTACGTACGTGACGCCTTTGTGAGTTGAGGAATATAAGTTGAAGGAGTTCAGACGGTTATGGTGAAGCTGGGTCTAAATCTACGCCCCAAACTTCGCCTGTTACGAGGTTGCGGAGAAAAGCGTCGACCTCAAATCCGGGTGCGACGCCGCGCAAGAAACCACGGATATCCACTTCCAACAGACGAGCGGGCACGTTAAAGCAACCACCCAAGCAGGCGAAACCAGAGGATGTTCCGGAGCCAGCTCCAGACTCTCCAACGCGGCCAATTATATACAGTCGTCCCAGGGCAAAGAGATCTGGTCGAATAGTCATGCAAGGTTAGTACGAGCTTTTAGAAAAGCTGCACGGAATAGCTAATATTAATCGAGCACAGAGAAAATTAGGGCCCTCCGAGAAGCCCTTGAGAAACTCACCGATGATGTTGGTAGTTTTTCTAATCCTCAAAACCTACTATCACTGCCTTTTCCGTCCACTCATGGTCCCAAAAACGATAAATTCGCGTTTACACGAGAAAACGATATACCCGTCTTTCGCTTCATGGGCAGAACGCCTTTCGCGGATGTCTATGCTCACTACAAGGCGTATGCAAATGATGCATCCGGATTGCGTAGACTCATCCTCTATGGCCCACAGGGTAGTGGAAAGACACTCTGCCTATCTGCTCTTGCTTGCTTGCTCCTCAGGAGTGGTCGATACGTAATCTATGTTCCGAGTTGCTATCTCTTGGCGCTTGACTTCGCAGGTGTCATGCAGGATGCGCTTTATTTAGCCCTTCCTTCCGACCTTCACAGCGCTGTCGATACCGCAAAGACTCCTGAGGCTATAATTGAGCTCGTAGGCGATTTCAAGGAGGATGGCCTTGTGTTCATACTTCCGGAGTGGGACGCCTTATACCCACGAAAGCAATTTAGTCTTGCAAGTTCTAATGCAGAATCTGTGCAAAAATGGATTACCCGCATGATCGGAAGACACTACAGCATTTCCAGCGTTTTAGCAAGCACTGAAAACTGGAGGGCTGTAAAAGCACTTGAGGATAGCGCGGATATTCTTCATTTCAAAGGCGGATTCAACGATGTAAGCCTTTCTTCTCACTTAGCTGATCTGTAATAACTAACGATTCTCTCAGAATGAAATGGGACTCTGGTGGAGCCATTATTCGGATGTCCTGCCCAATAATCTCGCAGTTGATGATAAGGCAAGCATTGAGTACTTCACAGGTCGCATGCCGCACCTTCTTCGAGGTCTGCTAAAGTTTCCTGGACGCCAATACTCCGAAATCCAGAAAGAATACACCACAGTCGGTTTCTATTCTGAATTTAGGTCCGCCGTTAGGAGCAGCATCTCCGTCAAGCTATATGAATACGCAGAAGACGAAGATAAAACGAAAATTCAAATGTCTGTTCATATTCTCTTATTTATTCATCAACTGCGAAGGAACTAACTGTTATCTCACTTTAATATAAAAGATTCTTCGACCATATGAGGGCTTGCATACAAGAGACTGTCCTTTCGCCGTCATCGGCCGCTGTTATCCACGACGATAAGTATGATCACCGGTTCTTTCAGTATACCGAGGATGGCATTGGGCATTGCCTAAGAGGCGAAGTACGTGAAATTGCGCTATGCTTGCTACAAAAGCATACGCCATCGTTTTTGGACGGTCACAGTTGGATTCGTGCGGCAACAAAAGCGGCAAGTCCGTTGATGAGAAGGCTACTCCTCACGCAATTATGCATGAGCCGGATTGCATCTCGCGGCCTGAAATGTGTCGACCCAAGACTTCAACCAATGGCATTCTTGTACTATGATGCGACGCCGCCGTGGGTCGAAGCGAGATTGATCAGAGAATCAATTGTTCGCTGTCTTTTGATTCCTGGGCAGAACTGTGATGCGCTGGTCGATGGGATCATTTTTTATCTAGATAAAAAGGAAAAGACATTGGAACTCATCCTGATTCAGGTCGGCTCCACCAAGGAATCTGTGTGCATCGACGAAGTGTTCTACTCGCAGCGATGGAAGGATATGAAGCAAAGTTTATTATCTACAGTCACGAACCGCAATTCTTTAAGCTTGCGGTCAAGCTTCATCTTCCTCCCTTACGGAAAAGTGCCAGAGACACCCAGTGAAGAAAGTAAAAAAGCTGTTGGTGAAGGATGGGAGCTGGAGTACAGCTGTCATACTTTGGGACTGACGATATTCGATGACGTGTTTGATAGTTTCGTCTGACTTTGTGTCGCATTCTCTTAACTTTCACCCCTTCAATCATCCGATATATTTGGTACATGGAAATGTATTGTATATTACTGTTAATGTAATTAAATATTGTCTTCGAGATCAGTAATTATAGAGTTAACTGGCAACTTGAAAAGCTTGTACTTGTTTACTACACCGCATGCTTCAACTGGTACGTCCTTCTCTACATTTGTTATACGATCTTGATCCTTGTGAATCCAGACAAATGTGACAAAGATAGAATAATCAGTCCCGAATCTATTGTGAATAGCGGTAACGTATTTCAACCACCATTTGAGAAAAAACTTCTCTTCCGAGTCGCTGTGATCTTTTGCAATGGTGATTTGGATTGGGAAGAGGGATAATGATTTCCTTGCTTTGTTCAGATGTGCGACAATACCATCGATGGCCTCATAATTGAATCTCGTCGGAACAAAGAGTTGCCGGTTACTGCCCTTCTTATCCAGTATGCCCCAATCCGGTATTTCCCAAAAGTAACTCATCAGCATAGCTTCCAGCTTTCCGTCCACTAGTTTCAAGCCATACAATGCAATATGGCTCAGGCATACCCTCTCAACAACAAAGCCCCTGACTGTTGGATTATCGACTGTGTCCTTAGCAATAACGTCTATCCAGTCGTCTCCTTGAAGGAAGTCAGGGAAGTGCTGAAGGAGGGCTGTCGACACTGCTTCTCGGACGATACCACATGCACAGTGTCCCGTGCCATTGGTGAAATAGAAGAAGCGGTGATCCAGAAGATCATGTCTGATCAAGCCTTCATCCAATCGAGATTCTAGAATACAGGCCTTCATGTTGAGAAGAAATCTGTTTGTCAAAATGTACAGTCAGGTCCATTGAGACGTCATAGTAATAATCACGGCCACATACGCTTTACATGCCTGTGGATTTGAATGTATCTCCTCTAACTTCTTTTCTGTGAATTGTGTTGTGCTTGCTCTCACAGAGCAAAGGATATCATCTGCAACAAGTTCGACTTTGATTTCTTCATACGCTTGCCCACGAAATTTAAAGAGAGCTCGTAGTAGAAGCGGCAGCCTGCCTGTGGAGTATTCAAGTTCTTCTTTGCTGATTTCCGAAATGGAGGATGGCAGCTCATTGGCGTAGTGCTGCCACCAATTTGTCATCTCGGACTAACACTTGTACTTAATATCCTGGACACTTTAGTCATAAGAATCACATACCTCGGTTAATCCACCAGAAATCGATATTTTGGTATGCTCTGAGCCTCCTGTTATGTCCTCAATAGCCAGCTGATACGGATTTGGAGATGTTGTGAAAATAAGTAGCTGGGTTTCAGAGATCCTGTGAATAATGTGATTGGCCAAAGCTCTGCTGTCACAGAGTGGGGAAGGATCCTGCGGCTTAGGTGCCAGGGCGTCCAATTGCTCTGCTATTGTAAGCCTGTTGCTTACATACACATTCCCACGCACATAGCATATATTCGAATACCATTAGAATTACAACTAGTTATCCTCTCTCTCTTGTACTACGTATTCTCGCACTATATACCCTTGTCTAAACTTCTGTCTATTGTCTGAGTGTTCCCTACAACGGGTTTCCACTTTTTTGAAGTTTCCGACAAGCTTCTGGGTCAAACCGACCCTAAAGCACGCGCAACGCACCTTAACTGTCAGGGTCGCGTCGTGCCACCGGCTTTCCCTTCTGCCACTTAGTGCCACTGCCAATATATCAGCTTTCAAGTCTCCTGAACAACCTGACGACAGTAAAGACGCCAGCTTCCCAAGCAAGCTGCCTCCAGTAACCAGAAGTACAGTGGACATCGGTTTGACACCGATTGTGCCACCCGACGACTCGTTTTCCATCGGTTTTGAGCCGGAGGAACTCGACATATCTGACGCGTTCTCTGCTAGGAGCTTGCTATTAGTCTCGAATACCAGTTTCGATCTCGAAGGACTCTTCTCCCTGTCACCTTTGACCTCTCTGTCCAGTTTGTCTGTTCAAGAACCCGTCGATCCTATAACCATCGACACTCCAGTACGGCCGTTATCGATCTCAGACTACAGCTCAGACTCTGAATCGTCCATCGAGTTTCCACGCAAGATGTCTTCAACCTTAGCCACTATTGTTCATACCAAGGCCAAATCTGTGCCTCTCTTCTTGGAAGGAACCATCGACATCTCCGTGCTCCAAACGTACGAAAACGCATGCCGGAACTTCTGTCGCTTTGCTAGTGTCCCGGAGGACGAGCAAGTCCAATCGGTCGCATTCGGTTTACAAAATGCCGATGCCAAAGACTGGCACGAAAGTAACCAAGATGAGTTCGAGCTTCTCTCTCTGGACGCTTGGCTTGATCTTCTTAGATCGCAGTTCTTGAAGTCCACCTGGGCTGTCGATATCAAGCGGGATCTGATCAACCGCCGCCAAGGTCGGATGGAACGCTTCCTCGACTATCTCACCGACTGCAAGCAACTCAACCGGAAGCTGAAAGGGACATCTGAGTACCTGGAGGACGCCCACTTTCGCTCTCAAGTACAAGCAGGCCTCGACCCCGAACTCAACCGCCTGTGCCGCAAAGAAAACCTTGCCAGCATTGAAAGCATTATCCTCTGGGCCGAACGCATCTCGGAGCAAGACGAATATCGCATTGACGCCAAACGTCGTCAAGACGATAAAATGGTTAAGATGATGAAAAATTTTGGTCTCTCTAACACTAACAGGCCAAACAAAATATCTTCGACTCGCACCACCACGACTACCAGTACAGATACTACTACGTTCAAGCGACTCCCAGCTCTCACCGAAAACGAACGCAAGCTTCTCCGCGACAATGAAGGGTGCCTCAAGTGTCGTCGCCCATTTGCAGGACACATCGCACGCGACTGCAAGATAGGCTTCCCGGCTGCCGCCGGTTATGTCCCCATCACCGCCGACGTCGTCCGCAAAGCCCAACCCTCCAAACCCAAAACACGCACCACCGTCGCCGCAATTCTCAACGACGACGCGTCCGACAGCCCGGGCGCCGGTCCCTCCAACATCGCCGCCGCCGTCATGCCCTTGGCTGTGCTCTTCCACACCGGAGAGTCCGAAGACGACTCTGACGAGTACGTGGCTCCATTGCATACACCCCATTTTTTTTGGCCGTGTCGCATTGGGGACGAAGAAGTTTCCGCTCTAATTGACCATGGTTCAAATACCGTCTTTATTGATTCTGCTTTAGTTGACAGGCTTCAACTCAAACGACATAAATTACCTCAGACGCTCAAGATTTCGCTCGCTATGTCCACCACTTCCGTTGACCTCCAACATTGGGTCAAGATTCGCCCTTCTTCTCTCGATTCCAGATGGACTTCCAAGGCACTCAAGGCCGTAGTTTCTCCTTCGCTCGCATCTCCTGTACTTTTAGGACAACCCTTTCTTGCTGCCAATCAGATCACCATCGATCACGAACTCCGCACCTGTATTTCCAAAATTTCTTCTTATGACTTATTTAATCCCCCTCCCCCCCCAGTGACTCCGGAATTCCGTCCTCAATTATCTCCCAAGCGCAAAGCTGTAACTATCATTAAAAAACAGAAGCAATTCAAAGAAGAATGCCTGTCTCAATTAGTCGCCACTCTCGACGCTCGTCGAGCTGCGCTCGACAAGCAAGCTGAGTATCTTCTCTCTTCCTCTGCCCCTCATCCCCTCGATCAAATTCGCATGCGCATCGAGCAATTAGCGTCTACTGAATTGTTAGAAACACTGCACTGCAAGGTCGTCACGAAGTACGCCGACCTTTTTCCCGAGGACATCCCTCACTTCAACGATATGCCCGACGATGTCGTTCATCGTTTTCGACTGCGCGAACCCGCGCTCCCCATGAAAGCTCGTCACTACTCGTGTCCCCGTCCACAACGTGAAAAATGGAAAATTCTCATCGAACAGCATCTCAATGCCGGGCGCATACAGCCATCGTCCAGTCCCGTCTCCTCTCCGTCCTTCCTCCTCGCTAAAAAAGACCCCTCGGCTCTGCCACGATGGGTCAACGACTACCGCCAACTCAACTCCAACACCATTCCGGATGTACACCCTTTACCGCGTATCGACGACGTCTTGGCCGACTGTGCACGCGGTAAATACTGGGCCAAAATTGACATGACTAACTCCTTTTTTCAGACTAAGGTCCACCCCGACAACGTCCATCTCACGGCCGTCACCACCCCCTTCGGACTCTACGAATGGCTCGTCATGCCTATGGGATGTCGCAATGCCCCCGCTACCCACCAACGCCGCATGTTTGCCGCCTTGCGACCCTACATTGGTTCCATTTGTCACGTCTACCTTGACGACATCATTATCTGGTCGAATACCTTGTCAGAACATGTCAAGAACATCGAGACCATCCTCAACGCACTTCGCGCGCATCGCCTCTACTGTTCCCCCAAGAAAACATCGCTTTTCCTCACCGAGCTCGACTTTTTAGGCCACCACATCTCCCGCGACGGCATTCAGGCCTCAGATGACAAGGTTGATAAAATCCGTGACTGGCCGGTGCCTAAAAATGCAGGTGACGTGCGCTCTTTCCTTGGAATTGTTCGTTTTATTGCCGCCTATCTTCCTAGTCTCGCTCAACACACCGCCATCCTTACTCCTCTCACCACCAACGAGGCTCACAAAGCTTTCCCCCCCTGGACCGAAACACATCAACATGCTTTCCTCGCCATCAAGCAGCTCGTTCTATCTCGCGAATGCCTTACCACCATAGACTACGCAGCTCTAGACGAAAACTCAATATTTGTTACCACGGACGCCAGCGACCTGGGGACCGGTGCCGTTCTCTCATTCGGACCTACCTGGGAGGAGTCCCGGCCTGTCGCCTTCGACTCCCTTCAGCTCACCAAAGCGCAGCGCAATTACCCTGTGCACGAGAAGGAGCTCTGTGCTATTGTACGTGCTCTAAAGAAATGGCGTACTGATTTATTAGGCACCCGTTTCATTATCCGCACCGATCACCGCACACTGGAATCTTTTCAAACCCAAAAAGACCTGTCTCGACGTCAAGCTCGTTGGCAAGAGTATCTCTCTCAATACTCATACGAAATCCAATACCTCCCAGGACCCGACAACACTATCGCCGACGCCCTCTCGCGCCATCCCTCATTTTCCGAAGCACCAGGGCCCCTCTAGCGGCCGCTATCATAGCGCGCACCGAATTCTCCAACATGAGCTCACTTCCTTCACCGCAACTCGTCCAGTCTCACGTGGTTGCAAGTATCCTTAATATCAATGCCGACGCCGACTTGCTGCGTCGCATACGCACCGGTTACGCTCAAGACAAATTCTGCATTAAATTAATGGAGAACCCGTCCGCGCGAGACGGTGTTGTATTCACAGATGGGCTTTTATATCTCAATAATCGCCTTATCATTCCCCGCACTGATAATTTACGTGAATTTTTCTTCAGACTTGCACACGATTCACTAGGGCACTTCGGCTCCGATAAGTCGTATGCGGCCCTACAATCCGCATATTACTGGCCTAACATGCGTCGCGACCTTGAAGAATCATACATCAAACAGTGCGACGATTGTCAGCGTAACAAATCGTCGACCTCCAAACGCGTTGGCCCCCTCCACCCGCTACCCGTCCCGGATCAACGTGGTGACACCGTCTGCCTCGATTTCGTAGGTCCCTTACCCGAGGACCATGGCTACAATATGCTTCTCACTATTACCGACGCCCTTGGAGCCGACATCCGCCTTGTTCCTTGTCGTACAGACGACGATGCTCGCACGACTGCCCGGCTTTTCTTCGACCACTGGTATTGTGAAAATGGCCTTCCCTTACGCCTGGTGAGTGACCGCGATAAATTATTCACGTCACAATTCTGGCGTGCTCTTCACTCCTTAGCAGGTGTTAAACTCGCGATGAGTACGGCCTTCCATCCCCAATCCGACGGCGTCAGCGAACGCTCTAATAAGACCGTCGTTCAAGCCCTCCGATACCACGTGGACCGGCACCAACGCGGATGGGTCGCAGCGTTGCCCCGCGTTCGTTTTAACATCATGAACACTATCAACCCCTCCACCGCCTTCTCCCGATTCCACCTGCACCTCGGTCGATCTCCACGGATCATTCCTCCGCTCGTTTCGCACCCTACTTCCTCCACCCTTCCGGACATCGACGCGCATGAGCTTCTGCGACGCATAGAACTTGACGTTGCTGAGGCCCGCGATAACCTTGTCCTCGCCAAGGTCACGCAACGCATTCAAGCTGACAAGCATCGCGCTCCCGAAGTCCCCTTTCAAGTCGGTGACTTTGTCATGCTCAATACTCTCAATCGCCGGCGCGCATATATGCAAGCCGGCGATGGTCGCGTAGCTAAGTTTATGCCCCGCTGGGAAGGAAAATACAAAATACTGAAAGCCTTCCCTGACTCTTCAGTTTACGAGCTTGAGCTCCCCAACGCTCCCAACTCATACTCCATATTTCACGCATCCGAGCTCAAACCCTATCATTCCAACGACCCCGCCCTCTTTCCCGACCGACACTTCCCTGATCCTACACCGGCCGACCCTGCCTTGCCAGACGAATATCTCATCGACCGCATCTTGGATCATCGACCTCGCGGCCGTGGCTTTCAGTATCTGGTCCGCTGGCTTAACCAAGCTCCCAGCGAAGATCGTTGGCTTCCCGGCTCCGAACTTCACGACTGTGCCGCTCTTGACGACTACCTCCGTTCTCTCGGTCTCAACCCTGATCTTCATTCTCATCCCCTCCGTTCCTCTTCTTCCTCTTCCTCGGCCTCCACATAATGTCTCATTTTATTATTATATTCTTTTTTTTCTTTCATCTCCGTTCGTACTCAATCTTTCAATCGACGCATCTTTTTTTTTAAAGGGTGGAAGAGTGTAAGCCTGTTGCTTACATACACATTCCCACGCACATAGCATATATTCGAATACCATTAGAATTACAACTAGTTATCCTCTCTCTCTTGTACTACGTATTCTCGCACTATATACCCTTGTCTAAACTTCTGTCTATTGTCTGAGTGTTCCCTACAACGGGTTTCCAGCTATACAGATAATGGATCCTCTATCGACGCACTGCAAGAAGTCCAGAATATTCTTCACTTCTCTGAAAGTGCTGATTTCCTCTTGTGAGTCAGGAAACGCTAAGCTGAAAATCTCCTTGAAACTGTGGATCGGATCCCTAATTATGGTCTCGCAGTTGGGGATGTAGACCACAGCCTCATTTTTTTGTAGAAGGAGGCATGCAAGAGCAGCTAAAATATGAGACTTCCCAATACCGGATAAACCATGTAGACGAATAGTCGATCTGCTGTTACCACCAAAATCGGGATCTTGCAAGAACAATTCAACCGCATTATATAGCTTTTTAAAAGCCTCGCGACCCATGTATTTAAAGCGAGTTGCGCCTTTCGCATCGCGGAAGGTTTCAAATCTGGCAGGCGGTTTATAGGTCGTGGATGGATAAGGTAAATCGGTGAATGACTCAGGATTAGACAACCAATGTTGATCCACAGTATCCGGAAGATCCCTGATTGCGCCGAATACAATGTCGACATTCTCTGAGGAAACGTTATATACAAGTAGCTTTCAGGAAGTATAATAAATATATAAGCACCTTTAAACTCCGGGCCCCGAAGTTTCTTCTTCCTCCTTGAACTCGATCTACGATATATACTTCCGGCTGTACTGGGATGATCTTCCGTTCCGCCATCTGTGAAAGAACGAAGGCTTGCACAGTCGCTAGCAAGACCTGGAAGAGCTGGATTGAACGTGGTCGAACAACCTTCAATGCTGTTGCCTGGTTCGCTGGAGAGATCGACCACGTCGTCGATCTTGCGTTTCCTATTCGGACTGCGGCTACTAATATCCGTATCCACGGATGGACTCGGAGAACGCGGTTCTACGCATATACGGACAGAGGTCGCAATTAGATATTTAATTCCGCATATATGGGCTACAATTTACGCACTGCTTGCGGACGGCGGGGGCATATCTGTGTATCGTGAGGGTTGGCGATGAGGAGAGTGTTTAGGTGGCGGCTGCACGGTGAGGCGATCGCGTGTACTACAAGAAAAGATAGTCCCTGATGGCTCTTGTTGGACCAAGACGGATCGTATTTGTATATATTGATGCCGAAGAAGTTGAAGGCAGTGAATGCGTTGCCATGTGGGACTTATTGTTATAGTTGCACTGCCATCCCAAAGGCCTTGCAAACAAGAATTCTTACTGCGTGAGATGATATCGATGGGCCGCGCACCTACGGTTACGTGGGTTGGCAGAAACATTCCTGTGTAACAAGCACTGCGAATTCAAGTCACCACTTGTATCGACGCGTACTGCAGAACAGATTGTCATTAATATGAAATCAATTCCAGGTCTGCTGAGCGAAAACATCGAGGACCTGATTCCCAAGTACAGGACTGTATAATTTCACATCGTCAGTCGTTTCTTTTCTCCCTATTCCATTTGCAAGCGAGTTCAGAATGCCGAGAATTTGCGTCTCTATGAAGTCGACGAAGACGAGGTCAATCGACGTATCGTCGATGACATTGGGAGGATTAGACCCGATGAAGTCCAGAGTAGAGAAGAATGGTAGGGGCGCATGGAGAACGTCATCTCCAACACCCGGGCAAGCCTAATAATGAAGAGCAATTAGAGAGCTAAAGATTAAGTAACAGGATAAGGCACAACTCACATCGGAGGAGACATGTCCAAGCGTCCAGTTCTAAGCGGCGCGCTTCTCAAGTGCCCATCTCACTCAGCCATTCGATGTACCTCTTATCCACAAATCCCCTCTTATACAGGTCTGCCTCGCCCCTTCCAGTAGCGCCCTCTTTTCCTCGGTACCTTGCTTGGTCTGTATCAGTTCTGAACCATATGTATCCTCGTTTCCGAGGAGTAGGTCCTGAATGATTGTAGAAAGTAACGACTTTAAGCCACTCGTAACTCCAGACGATGGCAGTGGGTGCGATGATCGATCTGTCCTATTCATCGACTTTTCAGTTACGGCGGACAATTCGTACATTAGATAGGCTTACTCGATATCTCTATGCTTCCTTATCCAGACGACGCCAGTGATTTCATTGCACAACTTTTGAAGGGCGCAAGGTAGATGAGGTGGCTCAGCAGAAAGGTGTTCGGGAGCTCGACAGCGTTTTCTGCCTTCTATTCAGATAACACCCCATGATCATATAAATCGTCAGTTGGTCGCGATAAGTTTGAGAAGAGATATGCGAGTTCTATCCGTACGATGGTGGCTAAAAGACAAGTCTATGATTCAAGTTGGCGCTCGAGAATGATTGCCTTATGGCGCCTGAACACAAGTTAAGTCAACAAATCGGAAGCTCATTAGATTCGCAACCCAGTCGTCGATTAATCTTGAGGCTGGGAGTGAGATCTGGTCGGACTCAATCAGGAGTTTGAAGTGGCCGAGTCACCACAATGTGGCCGAGCATAGTACTTTGTACTATGTAGTAGAACTTGAAGTAGTGTGAGTCAAAAGGAAATAATTACAAAATAAATTGTATTCAAGTTGTATTAGTAAGCAAGCTTGAAGTACAAGACAATTTATTACATAATATGCATTAGTATCAGCAGCTTCAAGTTCGAACCATGTTCAGCGATTCAAGAGTTCAATCGACTTTGACCTGTCATTCGTTCGACATTCTTACTTTTGATCTGTCGCGTTGATGGCTAAGGTGGAACATGTAGAGATACCTCGGCGGTCTGAGAGGCTAAGGAAGATTCGGGAGGGTCAAGCAGGTACGTGATGCCTTTGTATCCAGAAGACAAACGCTGAAGAGGTTCAGACATTAGTGGTGATGCTAAGCCTAGACGCACTCGCAAGGCCTCATCTTCGAAGGCACCTGTTCCAAATGCACAAAAGAGAACTTCGACTGTAAAAGAGGAGAAGCTGCCACCGCGGAAGAAGCCCCGGACGACCGCTGCTGTTGAACAGGCAATTACGCCTAAACATCCGGAGAATAAACGAAATCCTCCGACATCATATGACGGTCCTAAGACAAGACGCTCTGGTCCAGAAGCCAAGAGAGGTCAGGTCCAGTCACTGTAAAGTCAACGCAAAAAGGACTAACAGGAGTTGAGTATAGAGAATATAAGAATTGTTCGAGAGGCACTCGATCAACTCACGGATGATGCAGCACGCTTCTCCGATCCCGCAAATGTCTATTCATTGCCCTTCCCATCCCTTCATGGCCCTCAAAGCGACAAATTTGCAATTAAACGAGAAAACAGCATACCCGTCTTTCGCTTTATGGGCAGATCACATTTCGCGGACATTTATGCACATTACAAGGCTTATATGGACGATGCGTCTGGGTTTCGTAGGCTCATCCTTTATGGCACCCGCGGTAGCGGAAAGTCACTTTGTCTGACAGCGCTTACTTGTTTGCTCACCCGGCTGGGCCGATATGTGATTTATGTTCCAAGCTGCTATCTCTTGACGCTCAACTTTGTCGGTGTCTTACAAGACGCGCTGTATTTGGCCCTTCCCTTCGATCTTCACAGCGCAGTCGATACTGCGAAGACGCCTGAGGCCCTGATCGAACTTGTAGGCGATTTTAAGGAGGATGACCTCGTCTTCATCCTTCCGGAGTGGGACACCTTGTTCCCTCGCTATGAAAGCGCTCGCACGAACTCTAATGCAACCTCTGCGCAAGACTGGCTCACTCGTATGATCTGTAGGCACTACAGCATCTGCAGCATCTCAGCAAGCACACAAAATTGGAGTGATGTGGAATCACTCAAGAATAGCGCGGACATCTCCAATCTAGTTGGAGGATTTAGCGATGTAAGTTCGCTTTTTGCTTAGATGATTTATGATATAAATTTGACGCCATATTTAGAATGAAATGGACTGCTGGTGGACACACTACTCTGACTCCCTACCACATGGCCTCTCCGTCGACGACAAGGCGAAGATTGAATACTTCACTGGCCGCATGCCGCACCTTCTCAGAGGTTTGCTGAAATTTTCTGGACGACAATACTTAGAAATCAAGAAAGAATATACCACGAGCGATTTCTATTTTAAGTTTACGTCCGCTGTTAAGAGCAGGTTTGCAATTAATTTACATGAATATGCAGAAGATGAAGATAAAACGAAAATTCAAATGTATGTTCATTCTCTACTTAACATAGTCTGCGAAGGAACTAACTTCGACTTAAAGATTATTCGATCATATGAAAGCCTGCATACAAGAGACTGCCCTTTCCTCCTCGTCAGCTGCTGTTCAAGACGATAAATACGACCACCGATACTTCTATTACACTGATGACGGCATTGGACATTGCCTAACGGGAGAAATCCGTGAAATCGCGCTATCATTGCTCCAGAAACATAAACCATCATTCTTGGACGATCCGAGCTGGATTCGTGCTGCGACAGAAGCGTCGAACCCGTTCCACAGAAAACTACTCCTCTCGCAAGTCTGCCTGAGCCGGATTGCGACCCGTGGTCTACGCTGTGTGGACCCGAGATTCAAGCCGATGGAATTCATGTACTATGATGCAACTCCGCCATGGGCCAAAGCCAGAATGATCAAAGAATCAATTGTTCGATATCTCTTCATTCCGGGACAGAATTGTGACGCGCTCGTCGATGGAATAATTTTCTATCTGGATAAGAAGGAAAAAACTCTGGAACTCATCCTAGTTCAGGTTGGTTCTACCAAGGAAAGTATTTGCGTTGACGAAGCGTTTTACATGCAGCGATGGGAGGATTTGAAGAAGAATTTATTATCTACGGTTACAAACCTCAAATCATTCAGCTTACGGACTAGCTATATTTTCCTTTGTTACGGAAAAGTACCAGGGAAGCCCAGTATCGAGAAAAGGAGCGTGGTCAGTGAAGGGTGGAGACTGGAGTATAACTTTTATACTCTGGGATTGACATTGCTCGATGATGTTTTTGATCGCTTCATTTGAATCTTCTTTGTTATTCTTGTAAAAATTGTACCGCACCACCTGATTTTGCTTGTCTTGCATAGCTTTTTGATCACATATTTGGAGTAAGGAAATACATTGTATAGCACTATTAATGTTATAAATGATCGACGTCGAGATCAGTAATTATGTTGGTAACTGGCAGTTTGTAAAGCTTGTACTTGTTTACTACACCACATGCCTCTACTGGTACATCCTTCTCAACATTTGTTATATGTTCTTGATCCTTGTGGATCCAGATAAACGTGACAGTGATAGAATAATCAGTGCCAAATCTGCTATGAATAGCGTCAACATATTTTAACCACCATTTGAGGAAAAACTTCTCCTCCGAGTCGCTATGATCCTTCGCAATGGTGATTTGTATTGGATAAAGGGCAAGAGACTTCCTTCCTTTGTTCAGATGTGCAATAATACCATCGATGGCCTCATAATTGAATCTCGTAGGAACAAAGAGCTGTCGGGTTGCCCTGCCAGTGGCCTTCATTAGGACACCCCAGTCCGGTACGTCCCAAAAGTAGTACATCAGCATTGCTTCCAGCTTTCCATCCACTATTTTTAAGCCATATGTTGCAATATGACTTAGGCATACCCTTTCAACGAGAAAGCCTCTAAGTGTTGGGTTATCCATTGAGTCCTTGGCTACAACATCTAACCAATCGTCTCCTTGAAGAAAATCCGGGAAATGTTGCAAGAGGACTGTGGACACTGCTTCACGGACAACACCGCAGACACAGTGGCCAATGTTATTGGCGAAATAGAAGTATCGATTTACGAGATCTTTTCTGATGCTGCAAGTCTCCAATGGCGATTCCAAGATGCAGGCTTTCATGTTTTGAATAAAACTGTATGAGCAATGAGTATCGTTAGACCCCTTATAGTTAGAAGCGCTAACGTACGCTGTGCAAATATGTGAGTTTGTGCTTATCCCCTCCAACTTCTTCTCCACAAATTGCTTTGCATTGTCCCTTACTGAGCGGAGAATCCCCTTTGACAATAGCTCGTCTCTTATTTCTCCGTAGGGTTTGCCAGAAAATATGAAAAGCGCGCGCAGAAAAAGCGGAATTCTTCCTGTGGCGTACTCTACTTCTTTTCTATCGCTGTCAGACTGGAAGGTAGGGATCATCTCGCTGTAATGTTGCCACCAATATGTCATTTCAGACTTGTGTAAATACACGTGAATGAGCCTCAAGAATTGTTGCTTAAATACAGTTAACATACCTCTGTCAACCCGTCGTATATAGATATTGTGATGTTGGATGTATCTTCTTCTGAATCCACATTACTCGGAACGGGATATTGGGTTGGATCTGGGGATTCGTTGAATACCAAAAGGTGAGTTTCACTGATCCTTTCAATAATCTCGGAAGCTATTGCTTTCTTTTCACGGAGCGCGTAAGAGTCCTGTGGTTTGTCTTCGAGAACATCTAATCTATCGGCTATGCAAACGACCGTCCCACTATCAAGGCCTTTGACAAAGTCCAAGATATCATCCTTATTCTCGAACAAACTAATCTCCTCTTGAGGATCAGGAAAAGCCAAGCTAGCAAACTCCTTGAAGTGCCAAATCGGGTCCCTGACAAGAATTTCGCAACTGGGAATGTAGAGTACCGTCTTCTTCTGTCGCAATAGTAAAGAAGCCAGAGCAGCAAGGATATGGGATTTACCAACCCCGGCAAGGCCATTGAAATGGATAGTGGATCTGTTGTTGCCACCGAATTGAGGATCGGTGAAGAAGTTGTCGACCGCATCATAGAGCTCTCGAAAGATTTCTCGTCCCATGAAGGTAAACCGAGTGATGCCCGTTTTATCGCGAAAGGTGCTGAATCTAGCAGGCGGCCTAAACGTAGTAGATGGGTAGGGCAAATCGATAAATGTTTCAGGATTTGACAAACGGGCTTCATCAATTGCGACTGTAGGATCCTTAAACGCGTTGAGCAAGGCTTCGACTTTCTCTGCTGAAATGTTATATACGGATGATACAAACAGTGTTGAAGATATGTACCTTTAAACTCTGGGCCACGATGTTTCTTCCTCTTCCTTGTGCTCGATCCGGGATGCAGACTTCCCGCCGTACTCAGGTATTCTCCCGTATTGCCATCGTCATACGAACGAAAGCTTGCATAATCACTGGCAATGCCTGGAAGACGGGGGTTGAAAGTGGTCGAACAACCTTCAATGCTGTTGCCGGGTTCGCTGGAGAGATCGACCGCTTCGTCGATCTTGCGTTTCCTATTCGGACTATGACTAATCTCCGTATCCACGGATGGACTCGGAGAACGCGGTTCTACGCATATAAGGACCGAGGTCGCAATTAGATATTTAATTCCGCATTTATGGGCTACAATTTACTCACTGCTTGCGGACGGCGGGGGCATATCTGTGTATCGTGAGGGTTGGCGATGAGGAGAGTGTTTAGGTGGCGGCTGCACGGTGAGGCGATCGCGTGTACTACAAGAAAAGATAGTCCCTGATGGCTCTTGTTGGACCAAGACGGATCGTATTTGTATATATTGATGCCGAAGAAGTTGAAGGCAGTGAATGCGTTGCCATGTGGGACTTATTGTTATAGTTGCACTGCCATCCCAAAGGCCTTGCAAACAAGAATTCTTACTGCGTGAGATGATATCGATGGGCCGCGCACCTACGGTTACGTGGGTTGGCAGAAACATTCCTGTGTAACAAGCACTGCGAATTCAAGTCACCACTTGTATCGACGCGTACTGCAGAACAGATTGTCATTAATATGAAATCAATTCCAGGTCTGCTGAGCGAAAACATCGAGGACCTGATTCCCAAGTACAGGACTGTATAATTTCACATCGTCAGTCGTTTCTTTTCTCCCTATTCCATTTGCAAGCGAGTTCAGAATGCCGAGAATTTGCGTCTCTATGAAGTCGACGAAGACGAGGTCGATCGACGTATCGTCGATGACATTGGGAGGATTAGACCCGATGAAGTCCAGAGTAGAGAAGAATGGTAGGGGCGCATGGAGAACGTCATCTCCAACACCCGGGCAAGCCTAATAATGAAGAGCAATTAGAGAGCTAAAGATTAAGTAACAGGATAAGGCACAACTCACATCGGAGGAGACATGTCCAAGCGTCCAGTTCTAAGCGGCGCGCTTCTCAAGTGCCCATCTCACTCAGCCATTCGATGTACCTCTTATCCACAAATCCCCTCTTATACAGGTCTGCCTCGCGCCCTTCCAGTAGCGCCCTCTTTTCCTCGGTACCTTGCTTGGTCTGTATCAGTTCTGAACCATATGTATCCTCGTTTCCGAGGAGTAGGTCCTGAATGATTGTAGAAAGTAACGACTTTAAGCCACTCGTAACTCCAGACGATGGCAGTGGGTGCGATGATCGATCTGTCCTATTCATCGACTTTTCAGTTACGGCGGACAATTCGTACATTAGATAGGCTTACTCGATATCTCTATGCTTCCTTATCCAGACGACGCCAGTGATTTCATTGCACAACTTTTGAAGGGCGCAAGGTAGATGAGGTGGCTCAGCAGAAAGGTGTTCGGGAGCTCGACAGCGTTTTCTGCCTTCTATTCAGATAACACCCCATGATCATATAAATCGTCAGTTGGTCGCGATAAGTTTGAGAAGAGATATGCGAGTTCTATCCGTACGATGGTGGCTAAAAGACAAGTCTATGATTCAAGTTGGCGCTCGAGAATGATTGCCTTATGGCGCCTGAACACAAGTTAAGTCAACAAATCGGAAGCTCATTAGATTCGCAACCCAGTCGTCGATTAATCTTGAGGCTGGGAGTGAGATCTGGTCGGACTCAATCAGGAGTTTGAAGTGGCCGAGTCACCACAATGTGGCCGAGCATAGTACTTTGTACTATGTAGTAGAACTTGAAGTAGTGTGAGTCAAAAGGAAATAATTACAAAATAAATTGTATTCAAGTTGTATTAGTAAGCAAGCTTGAAGTACAAGACAATTTATTACATAATATGCATTAGTATCAGCAGCTTCAAGTTCGAACCATGTTCAGCGATTCAAGAGTTCAATCGACTTTGACCTGTCATTCGTTCGACATTCTTACTTTTGATCTGTCGCGTTGATGGCTAAGGTGGAACATGTAGAGATACCTCGGCGGTCTGAGAGGCTAAGGAAGATTCGGGAGGGTCAAGCAGGTACGTGATGCCTTTGTATCCAGAAGACAAACGCTGAAGAGGTTCAGACATTAGTGGTGATGCTAAGCCTAGACGCACTCGCAAGGCCTCATCTTCGAAGGCACCTGTTCCAAATGCACAAAAGAGAACTTCGACTGTAAAAGAGGAGAAGCTGCCACCGCGGAAGAAGCCCCGGACGACCGCTGCTGTTGAACAGGCAATTACGCCTAAACATCCGGAGAATAAACGAAATCCTCCGACATCATATGACGGTCCTAAGACAAGACGCTCTGGTCCAGAAGCCAAGAGAGGTCAGGTCCAGTCACTGTAAAGTCAACGCAAAAAGGACTAACAGGAGTTGAGTATAGAGAATATAAGAATTGTTCGAGAGGCACTCGATCAACTCACGGATGATGCAGCACGCTTCTCCGATCCCGCAAATGTCTATTCATTGCCCTTCCCATCCCTTCATGGCCCTCAAAGCGACAAATTTGCAATTAAACGAGAAAACAGCATACCCGTCTTTCGCTTTATGGGCAGATCACATTTCGCGGACATTTATGCACATTACAAGGCTTATATGGACGATGCGTCTGGGTTTCGTAGGCTCATCCTTTATGGCACCCGCGGTAGCGGAAAGTCACTTTGTCTGACAGCGCTTACTTGTTTGCTCACCCGGCTGGGCCGATATGTGATTTATGTTCCAAGCTGCTATCTCTTGACGCTCAACTTTGTCGGTGTCTTACAAGACGCGCTGTATTTGGCCCTTCCCTTCGATCTTCACAGCGCAGTCGATACTGCGAAGACGCCTGAGGCCCTGATCGAACTTGTAGGCGATTTTAAGGAGGATGACCTCGTCTTCATCCTTCCGGAGTGGGACACCTTGTTCCCTCGCTATGAAAGCGCTCGCACGAACTCTAATGCAACCTCTGCGCAAGACTGGCTCACTCGTATGATCTGTAGGCACTACAGCATCTGCAGCATCTCAGCAAGCACACAAAATTGGAGTGATGTGGAATCACTCAAGAATAGCGCGGACATCTCCAATCTAGTTGGAGGATTTAGCGATGTAAGTTCGCTTTTTGCTTAGATGATTTATGATATAAATTTGACGCCATATTTAGAATGAAATGGACTGCTGGTGGACACACTACTCTGACTCCCTACCACATGGCCTCTCCGTCGACGACAAGGCGAAGATTGAATACTTCACTGGCCGCATGCCGCACCTTCTCAGAGGTTTGCTGAAATTTTCTGGACGACAATACTTAGAAATCAAGAAAGAATATACCACGAGCGATTTCTATTTTAAGTTTACGTCCGCTGTTAAGAGCAGGTTTGCAATTAATTTACATGAATATGCAGAAGATGAAGATAAAACGAAAATTCAAATGTATGTTCATTCTCTACTTAACATAGTCTGCGAAGGAACTAACTTCGACTTAAAGATTATTCGATCATATGAAAGCCTGCATACAAGAGACTGCCCTTTCCTCCTCGTCAGCTGCTGTTCAAGACGATAAATACGACCACCGATACTTCTATTACACTGATGACGGCATTGGACATTGCCTAACGGGAGAAATCCGTGAAATCGCGCTATCATTGCTCCAGAAACATAAACCATCATTCTTGGACGATCCGAGCTGGATTCGTGCTGCGACAGAAGCGTCGAACCCGTTCCACAGAAAACTACTCCTCTCGCAAGTCTGCCTGAGCCGGATTGCGACCCGTGGTCTACGCTGTGTGGACCCGAGATTCAAGCCGATGGAATTCATGTACTATGATGCAACTCCGCCATGGGCCAAAGCCAGAATGATCAAAGAATCAATTGTTCGATATCTCTTCATTCCGGGACAGAATTGTGACGCGCTCGTCGATGGAATAATTTTCTATCTGGATAAGAAGGAAAAAACTCTGGAACTCATCCTAGTTCAGGTTGGTTCTACCAAGGAAAGTATTTGCGTTGACGAAGCGTTTTACATGCAGCGATGGGAGGATTTGAAGAAGAATTTATTATCTACGGTTACAAACCTCAAATCATTCAGCTTACGGACTAGCTATATTTTCCTTTGTTACGGAAAAGTACCAGGGAAGCCCAGTATCGAGAAAAGGAGCGTGGTCAGTGAAGGGTGGAGACTGGAGTATAACTTTTATACTCTGGGATTGACATTGCTCGATGATGTTTTTGATCGCTTCATTTGAATCTTCTTTGTTATTCTTGTAAAAATTGTACCGCACCACCTGATTTTGCTTGTCTTGCATAGCTTTTTGATCACATATTTGGAGTAAGGAAATACATTGTATAGCACTATTAATGTTATAAATGATCGACGTCGAGATCAGTAATTATGTTGGTAACTGGCAGTTTGTAAAGCTTGTACTTGTTTACTACACCACATGCCTCTACTGGTACATCCTTCTCGACATTTGTTATATGTTCTTGATCCTTGTGGATCCAGATAAACGTGACAGTGATAGAATAATCAGTGCCAAATCTGCTATGAATAGCGTCAACATATTTTAACCACCATTTGAGGAAAAACTTCTCCTCCGAGTCGCTATGATCCTTCGCAATGGTGATTTGTATTGGATAAAGGGCAAGAGACTTCCTTCCTTTGTTCAGATGTGCAATAATACCATCGATGGCCTCATAATTGAATCTCGTAGGAACAAAGAGCTGTCGGGTTGCCCTGCCAGTGGCCTTCATTAGGACACCCCAGTCCGGTACGTCCCAAAAGTAGTACATCAGCATTGCTTCCAGCTTTCCATCCACTATTTTTAAGCCATATGTTGCAATATGACTTAGGCATACCCTTTCAACGAGAAAGCCTCTAAGTGTTGGGTTATCCATTGAGTCCTTGGCTACAACATCTAACCAATCGTCTCCTTGAAGAAAATCCGGGAAATGTTGCAAGAGGACTGTGGACACTGCTTCACGGACAACACCGCAGACACAGTGGCCAATGTTATTGGCGAAATAGAAGTATCGATTTACGAGATCTTTTCTGATGCTGCAAGTCTCCAATGGCGATTCCAAGATGCAGGCTTTCATGTTTTGAATAAAACTGTATGAGCAATGAGTATCGTTAGACCCCTTATAGTTAGAAGCGCTAACGTACGCTGTGCAAATATGTGAGTTTGTGCTTATCCCCTCCAACTTCTTCTCCACAAATTGCTTTGCATTGTCCCTTACTGAGCGGAGAATCCCCTTTGACAATAGCTCGTCTCTTATTTCTCCGTAGGGTTTGCCAGAAAATATGAAAAGCGCGCACAGAAAAAGCGGAATTCTTCCTGTGGCGTACTCTACTTCTTTTCTATCGCTGTCAGACTGGAAGGTAGGGATCATCTCGCTGTAATGTTGCCACCAATATGTCATTTCAGACTTGTGTAAATACACGTGAATGAGCCTCAAGAATTGTTGCTTAAATACAGTTAACATACCTCTGTCAACCCGTCGTATATAGATATTGTGATGTTGGATGTATCTTCTTCTGAATCCACATTACTCGGAACGGGATATTGGGTTGGATCTGGGGATTCGTTGAATACCAAAAGGTGAGTTTCACTGATCCTTTCAATAATCTCGGAAGCTATTGCTTTCTTTTCACGGAGCGCGTAAGAGTCCTGTGGTTTGTCTTCGAGAACATCTAATCTATCGGCTATGCAAACGACCGTCCCACTATCAAGGCCTTTGACAAAGTCCAAGATATCATCCTTATTCTCGAACAAACTAATCTCCTCTTGAGGATCAGGAAAAGCCAAGCTAGCGAACTCCTTGAAGTGCCAAATCGGGTCCCTGACAAGAATTTCGCAACTGGGAATGTAGAGTACCGTCTTCTTCTGTCGCAATAGTAAAGAAGCCAGAGCAGCAAGGATATGGGATTACCAACCCCGGCAAGGCCATTGAAATGGATAGTGGATCTGTTGTTGCCACCGAATTGAGGATCGGTGAAGAAGTTGTCGACCGCATCATAGAGCTCTCGAAAGATTTCTCGTCCCATGAAGGTAAACCGAGTGATGCCCGTTTTATCGCGAAAGGTGCTGAATCTAGCAGGCGGCCTAAACGTAGTAGATGGGTAGGGCAAATCGATAAATGTTTCAGGATTTGACAAACGGGCTTCATCAATTGCGACTGTAGGATCCTTAAACGCGTTGAGCAAGGCTTCGACTTTCTCTGCTGAAATGTTATATACGGATGATACAAACAGTGTTGAAGATATGTACCTTTAAACTCTGGGCCACGATGTTTCTTCCTCTTCCTTGTGCTCGATCCGGGATGCAGACTTCCCGCCGTACTCAGGTATTCTCCCGTATTGCCATCGTCATACGAACGAAAGCTTGCATAATCACTGGCAATGCCTGGAAGACGGGGGTTGAAAGTGGTCGAACAACCTTCAATGCTGTTGCCGGGTTCGCTGGAGAGATCGACCGCTTCGTCGATCTTGCGTTTCCTATTCGGACTATGACTAATCTCCGTATCCACGGATGGACTCGGAGAACGCGGTTCTACGCATATAAGGACCGAGGTCGCAATTAGATATTTAATTCCGCATTTATGGGCTACAATTTACTCACTGCTTGCGGACGGCGGGGGCATATCTGTGTATCGTGAGGGTTGGCGATGAGGAGAGTGTTTAGGTGGCGGCTGCACGGTGAGGCGATCGCGTGTACTACAAGAAAAGATAGTCCCTGATGGCTCTTGTTGGACCAAGACGGATCGTATTTGTATATATTGATGCCGAAGAAGTTGAAGGCAGTGAATGCGTTGCCATGTGGGACTTATTGTTATAGTTGCACTGCCATCCCAAAGGCCTTGCAAACAAGAATTCTTACTGCGTGAGATGATATCGATGGGCCGCGCACCTACGGTTACGTGGGTTGGCAGAAACATTCCTGTGTAACAAGCACTGCGAATTCAAGTCACCACTTGTATCGACGCGTACTGCAGAACAGATTGTCATTAATATGAAATCAATTCCAGGTCTGCTGAGCGAAAACATCGAGGACCTGATTCCCAAGTACAGGACTGTATAATTTCACATCGTCAGTCGTTTCTTTTCTCCCTATTCCATTTGCAAGCGAGTTCAGAATGCCGAGAATTTGCGTCTCTATGAAGTCGACGAAGACGAGGTCGATCGACGTATCGTCGATGACATTGGGAGGATTAGACCCGATGAAGTCCAGAGTAGAGAAGAATGGTAGGGGCGCATGGAGAACGTCATCTCCAACACCCGGGCAAGCCTAATAATGAAGAGCAATTAGAGAGCTAAAGATTAAGTAACAGGATAAGGCACAACTCACATCGGAGGAGACATGTCCAAGCGTCCAGTTCTAAGCGGCGCGCTTCTCAAGTGCCCATCTCACTCAGCCATTCGATGTACCTCTTATCCACAAATCCCCTCTTATACAGGTCTGCCTCGCGCCCTTCCAGTAGCGCCCTCTTTTCCTCGGTACCTTGCTTGGTCTGTATCAGTTCTGAACCATATGTATCCTCGTTTCCGAGGAGTAGGTCCTGAATGATTGTAGAAAGTAACGACTTTAAGCCACTCGTAACTCCAGACGATGGCAGTGGGTGCGATGATCGATCTGTCCTATTCATCGACTTTTCAGTTACGGCGGACAATTCGTACATTAGATAGGCTTACTCGATATCTCTATGCTTCCTTATCCAGACGACGCCAGTGATTTCATTGCACAACTTTTGAAGGGCGCAAGGCAGATGGGGTGGCTCAACAGAAAGGTATTCGGGAGCTCGACAGCGTTTTCGACCTTCTATTCAGAAAACTCCCCGTGATCAGATAAATCGCAGCCGCTGACAGTTGGTTGCGACAATTCTATTTGGAGAAGAGATATGTGAATTCTATCGGTATGATGGTGGTCGAAAGACAAGTCTATGAAGATCGCTCAGATACTCCAGAATAATCTCCTGAAGTATCTCTATGGAGCCTAAACTCAAGTTAGATCAGCTAAAATCAACAAATTGCAAGTTCATTGACATGGAAAGTCTCGTGCGTACATCTTTCATCCTACAGAGGTGGCTTCTTCGACACTTCGGCGTCGCTCAGATTGCTTAGTTGCAGTATCACAGTGAGTTTATAAGTGACCTGGATATGGTTCGGTTGAAGACGTCAGGTAAGTTTATGTCTGGGGACAATCTCTCAGTACTGGAAGGTAGAATGCAACAGCATTGAAGTGTCCGAGTCAAGTTGGCACGGGCAAAATGGATGATCTTGAAGCGATGACTAATACATTCTACCAAGTACTACATACTATGTAGTACACACTCTGGAGACTGGCAGGCTTCAGGTTGTAACTTGAACACGTACTTCAAGAG
This sequence comes from Trichaptum fuscoviolaceum, assembly GCA_910574455.1. Lineage (NCBI taxonomy): Eukaryota > Fungi > Basidiomycota > Agaricomycetes > Hymenochaetales > Trichaptaceae > Trichaptum > Trichaptum fuscoviolaceum. The sequence continues at coordinate 1,580,459 of CAJSYZ010000006.1, forward strand.
TAGTATAGTGATGGTGGTTGAAGTACCTACTACTAGTAGTAACATATAAGAGGTAAATTTGGCGACATAATAATACTGCTGGTAAATATGAGAAAAAAAACCATGAGTGTGTCGTCAAGAACAGTGCGTGATAATTAACAGTGTGAATGATGTTGGTGATAATAGTGACTGCAAAAGTCTATGAACAGAAAGATGAACGTGCAAAGAATCAAACACGAAGAAGAGGATAGCAGACTAGTGTATAACTTCTATTACTCATGATCACAACGCACGGATAAGTACAACGAGTGCAACGATGAGCAGCGCCAAAAGAAGCATTCCACTGACGATTGCAGCAACACGACATCGGAGAACCCACGGATCCAGTCGCAGTCTTGAATTTGTCATCGTCTCTGTCGTAACATCGTCCCCTCTCAGATGCATTGGCTTCAGCTGCGAGTTTTCGTCTTCAACATGTTTGACACGAACAGACGCTAGAAGCTCTGCAGATGAGCTTTTTGCATGCTTCCAGATCGACGACAGGCCCTTTCCTTCCTGCGTGTGCGTGTAGGTGTGTGTCTGTGTCTGTGTCTGTGTCTGCGTCTGCGTTTGCATGTCCGAGAACCTGGCCGGGGATTGCGAACGTGATCCTAGGCCTTGCAGCTGTTCTTGCGTTTCTAACGTTGCAGCCGCATTAACGTCTGTGTACAAAGGCAGAACGAAGTTCTCTTCTTTCGCGCCCCTTGGCAAACCCTCCATTACAGTTTCACCACTCCGCGATAGCATCCACCCGCCAATCAACCAACACCAAGGCGCGATGAACCCTGTCCAGAAGAGCACCTCTGACGGCTTGCTTTGTGGTACCGCCCACGGGGAGCGAGCAGTTGATAGCAGCGTTAACGCGCCTCGGAATGGAGGCGCGACACTTGCGATCGGGCGTTTCATTGCCGTTGACGTCATTCGAGATGATTTCGAAAGGAGGTCCTCGATGGAAGACTTGAAGCGTGCCGCTGCGCTGCGAGTCAGACTGGCATTATCCCCTCTCTCCCTATCCCGATCCCTTTCTCTTGGACTGCCTCCGAGTTGGGAGCGCCGACCTGCGGCGCCTGTTCCCCCGTCTACCCGGGAGCGCCTTGCGTTTCCCGCTTCGTCAGCGGTAAGGTACGTGAGCTGTGTCGATTGGGAAGCAGTGCGGCTCATAGTCATAAGTGAGGGCGTCCTCGATTGTCCAGCCAAATCTCTCAAGTCCGCCTGGTGTAGGTCATCTTGCGACTGCGGGAATGGGTCATACACGATCTCCTCAGGGTGTGCAGCAGGCATCGGAAACTTGAGCGTTTCTTCAGGCTCTAAGTCATGCACGTTCGATGCGCGCGGACTGCCTGGTATCATACTAAGCGCTGTGCGGTGCCGTCCGAGGCCCCATGTCCCGGTTCCGCCTTCATCTGCCAGTGGCGAACCTCGTGGTGGAATCGAGTTCTGCGAGTTAAACGAGGAGGCCGATGTCGTGCGTCGTACAGGCCGGTTTATGAACAACTTAGACTTATCCGAGCGAACTATTGATTGCATTAGTAAATGGCGCACGCGCATGATTAATAGCAAACAGTTTATACGCACTTGAGTGTATTGAGGCCGTATCACCGTGTATTGGCGAATTGCGGTAGTCAATAGAAAACGGACTCTCTGTGATGGGAGATAGCTGTCTATGGTTCGCTAACCTAACGCCCGAAATAATGTCCACAGATTCACCATCCTTGGCATCATACTCTGAACGTAATGGCGACGGTGCGTGCGAGGTGTATTGCGGCTCTGTATTATCCGCCGCTATTGAAGATCCCTTCTTGCGTAGCTTGGGTGCAGCAGCGACACTTTGGTACACGCCTGACGCCCCCGATGACTGGCTGCGAGTCAAGTAGTGACCGCGCGGCCCAGTGGGTGCCGGCACCGCCGCATCCTTCACGCTCTCCCAGAAGTCAGGGTCTCCAGTCGCCACGGGCATCGCTGAGCTGGGTCCAGAAGATGGATAGCGGAGAGTACTCGATGAGGAGAAATGAGTAGCTGCAGTGTGAGGGGAGAGCTTGGAGGAGGAGGAGAGGCTGCTCGAGCTGGTTTGGGCACGCAGATTTCGGGTGTCTAGTGTATTGACCTTGAGGGTGGGGACTCCGCGTGCCGCAAGCGCGTTCCGGTTCTCGTCACATCCATTTCCAGAAATTGATGAGTTATGAGCCTGCTGTTTCCCGTCGGGCACAGCCGCTATTACTTCGTCATTACTGATTCGGCTAGGCGTGTAGCTCGCAGCATCCGGGCTCGGAGAAAGACTGTAAAACTCTGGCTCTGGTGAGCCCGACGTGTCAGGATCACGCTCGTTTAAGCGCAGCCCGCGCTGCAGGCGCGCATGGAAGAAGGGCGAGCGTGCCGTCGCTTTCACCGCTGTGATGACCGATCCAGCGGGCGTGTGCGGCGAAGAGGAGCTAGACGTCGGCGAAGACATAGTGATGGGACTGCTCAGCATTCGAGGTCAAGAGAGAGCACAACGCCTCGTAGAAATAAAGCAGCCTGAGGCAGTGTGTACGAAGCGCAAGGATATGGCCATCAAGCAGGCAGGCAGGTAAATGCATGACTTGAAGAGGTCTAACAGATGTGCTTTGCGAGCATGTCAGCCACAGAGTATTCTCGAATCCAGCCCCCCAGTCGGATCCACATAGTAGGCGAATGCTCTCCGGGAGTAAGTTCAGTGACTTCACCCTATCGTTCAGCGCGGAGAGTCAGCAAGACATAATGGTGAAAGGCAAAAGTGCGAGAGCGTGTTTGCCTCGCCTTTGATGTATGATCAGGGTCCTTCCCCACTTATAGAAACTAAGAGTCTTGATAACGTAGACATTATGTGTGCTGCCGAAGCGTTAATGAAAGAGCGTGGCTCATTAGATCATTTATGAATCCGTTCACCGAAGGTAAACCTGCGGTCTGGAAAGCTCGTCAGCCTCGCACTTGAAGGCGTTACTATATGTGGAAAGAGACCTTCCTTTTTCGCATATGTCGCCGGAGAAGTATGTTTCGTTCAGCAAGTTTCGATCCAATGTACAAACCAACTCGTCGTTGAATATAACGGGGGTATGAAGTTACAAGAATGCAAGAAGTAGAATGATGGGATGTAAAGAGTGTTGAACGTTGCAGATAAGTGGTCAGATTACATTAAATAGATGCAAAGCAATCAGGAAAGCAGTACACGGCGAAAGCGAAATGTGGCTCTCGCCATCCATCACAATGAGCCAAGGAGGGAAAAGATATAACAAGAATAAAAGATAGTCTCCAGTCAGTACAAATGTCGGTCGTAAAGTCTTGAAGTGTGCACACGTGTATTGTATGCTGAATGCCGACAAGGCACTATTGCGGCTTCGCTGGCGTTTCAGTGGTTTGAGGGCTGGCCTCCGATTGAGCGTCTTCCGAGGTGACCGTACCCTCGACGGATGTGCTCTGAGCATTGTCAGAAGTAGAAGCAGGATCCTCGACTGAAGTTGAGGCATCTGCAGCCGCAGACTCTTCGAGCGAAGTCTTCTCGGATTCTTCTGAAGCTGGGAGGTCCACGGCAACACTTTTCGGCACTTCCTGCGATGCCGATGTATCGTGCTCGTCGTTCTCCTCCACTGACGCATCAGCAGCGGCCACCTTGACCTCGTCGTCTGCAGGTACTTGTAGCTCCGCTGGCGGTGCCGAAGAAGAATCTTCGGCTGCCTGTGTTTGTTCGTCTGAAACGACCTCCTCGCTTGTGGCTTCCTTCCGCTCGTCGTCCTCTAGCTCGACCTCTTTCACACCTTTTGTCACTTCACGAACATCCTCAGTTTCTTTCCCAGAGACCGGCCCAAGCAGAGGAGTTGCAGGCACGCTCGCTGTCCCTTCGCTCGCCTCATCCTGCGCACCATCGTGCTTGCGCGAACGCTTAGACAAGCTTCCAACCACATCGTCATCATCGTCGCTCATACGACGTTTGCTGCCAACTCGCGGCGCGTCAGATGGATTTCCTGTCGCGTCGCGAACTCAGATCAGACACGCTTTGCAGGCCATGATATGGATTTCATGCTTACCATCTTGATCCCAGTCGAAGCGTCTTGTAAATGTACCCGATATGCGCCTCAATAGTTGGAACATGATGTACAAGTGTAATGTGATAGGTAAGGGGGGTGAATATGCGGGAGACACGAGGAGGGAGCGGGAGGGAAACGTTGTACACGTCAAAAAAGTTGAGACCCGACGCGTCGAGGATTTCTAACTCCGCTTATAGTATTTTAACCACAATTGCTTACTTAATTTAGACAAGTCGGCCGGCATACTACCACTGGCAGCCTGAGTGTGCCAGTGGGACCGGCAGCCAGCAAGTGTAACTTGAAGCCGTCCGGTCAATTAATTGAATGAGGTACATCGTTACAGGTGCATTAAATACTGCCTTCTACTCTACACCTTCTTCTTCGTCAAGTTCTTTGGCAGTTCTTTCACCCATGGCAAGAAATCACGGCCACCCAAGTAAGGGCGAAGAACCTCAGGAATGCGCAGACCCTAAGGAAAATTATTTAATATCGAACAAGGCGTAGATGGGCAAGTCGACTCACCTCAGGAGTTTGGTAGTTTTCCACAACGCAGCATAACGCTCGTTCTGTTGCACATAGAGTTCCATTTAGCATGTGGACATAGACTTTACGAATTTGGTCTTTGGCCTTGAGCCCGCAACGGACCTCTAACCGTCGGCTCTCTGTTGAGAAGTAAATCCAGTGCATCTGGGCGAGAGACAGAACATGTTCACTCACGGTAGTCAGTGCAATTCGAGCACGAAACCAGCTCCTTGTAAGCACCTTGGAATGGGAACCATGCTTCCAGATCGTATTTCTGGCTGGCTGCCAAGTTGAGAGCACCCGAGACAATAGCCACCACTCTGTACGGGATTCCAAGACTCTGGTAGAAGTCCTCCGAGTTGCCAATCATCGTATCAAACATCTCCCAGCTCTTCTCCGGTTCTGTGATGCAAAACTGCTCGACTTTCTCGAATTGATGCACCCGGAAGATGCCCCAGGTATCGCGGCCAGCCGAGCCAGCCTCTTTCCGGAAGCACGTCGAGTATCCGGCGTATTTGATCGGAAGTTGCTGTTCCGGACTCTCGAACCACTCGTCAGAGTGGTACGCCGAGATGGGCTGCTCCGAGGTCGCGATGAGGTATTTATCCTCGTCGCCACCAGTGACTTTGTATAGCTCCTCGTCGAATTGGTCGAGCTGCGCGGTCTTGGCCATCACATCCCGGTTCATCATGAAAGGAGCCTGAATCTTGCGGTAGCCTTTCTTCCGGAGGAAATCGAGCCCATATGTGATGAGGGCTTGATTGAGGTCAACGCCGTCGTTCGTAAGGAAGAAACCTCGGTGACCGGCAATTTTCGAACCTGATGCGACGTTGAGTACATTCAATGCCGGTCAAGGAGTCACATACCGCGCTCCAGATCCATTGCGTCTAGCCGCAGAAGTACTTCGTGATGAGGCATAATGTCCGTCCTTTGCACAGGCTCAACATTGGGACCCTCCGGATGCCATTTTCGTAGTGTGACATTATCGTCCTGAATAATGTCTTAGTCCAGTGAGCTACACGAAGTTAAGGATCCCGCACACCTCTGTCAAACTGACAGGCACACTCTTGCCCACGATATTTCCGACCGTGCTCGCCTTAGCACGCATGGATATCTCATGTTCCTTCGTTTCTTTAAGCTTCTTCTCCTTTAACGCGTCGAGCTCTTTCTTCTGGGCCAAGAGCTCATCTGCATTCTCTTTCGCCTGCCATCGATTTGAGCCAACATCATTCAGCATACATTCTATCTGATCAAACCTTCTTCTTTGCCGTGATACCTTTCTGCACGGCGTTGATTTCTTTGCTCACTTGATTGACCTCGAAGTCCACTAAAGGTCGTCTCTCAAAGTCAGCACTTGAGTAGCACACTAGTGCAAAGGCCACTCACTTTTCACCCAATCCGCATACATCTGGATCACTTCGTCCACCAGCTCAACCGAGAGCCCTCGCTTCTTCTGCGACTCCCGGATCTCCTCCGCATTCCCTCCTTTGCTATCAATGAAGCTCAGCACGTCCAAGGTCATAATGGGTTATGTGTCGATTCGACTGTGCTGGTCGTTGTCAAGGGTGTTTGTAGTATAATGAGCTGGCGCGCGATCTAAATATCGACCTTATGAAGGTGAGTCACAACCTGTCCAAAGTAATACGCATATAGTCAGCTCTTCTTAAGTTCATATAACTCATGGTAGCATTAACACGCCTTTTCGGGGAGCAGGCTAGATAATGTAGAGTTAAGGACAGTCAATGGGTCACATCTACAAACCCTTGCGGAAGAAATCTGGTTCAGAAGGCTGGACCCTGCCAGTGCCAGTGAAGGACCTGCCCTCAGGCGTACTCAGGCTAGGGAGAAGAACATGGAACATCGACTCCCAGTCGTTCTTACACCTTCACCTGCATCATTCTGGGCTACTGCTGCGAATATGTCAATGGATATCTTAGCTATAAAGCGGGAGCTTGAATATATCCAAGACTCTCTCCTCAACTATGGAAAATGCCTGACAATGCCACCTATAATCGACTCTGCGTTTGAGCATGAGCATTGTGGCGACTCGGAAGCAAAAGTGAATCCTCTAGATAACACGCTATTCTCCAATATCCGTAACTCGATTTCTGGGCTTAGAGTATTTCGGGAGAGCGTAAAACGGGATATTGAAGTCTTGGATAAGGTGTGTTACAGATTTATATTTTTTCCCCGAAAATTTCAATTGACTTAATTAACCCGAACTCCAGTAGTTCATTCAGCGCGAAGTAGTTTCTGAATCTGCTTTACCGTCAACGAACGCACTCTATCTCATTGCTGTCTGGAATGAGCTGGTTAGAGCTCCGTTACCTGTTATATTTGTTGACAAGATGTTTCCGGGCCCCAACACGCCAGTGGCGTCACGAACTCCAATAAAAGAGAGAAAGCCTGTTGGCGTTAAGGTTGACATAGTTGCTAGTGGTGGTGAGCGATGGATAAGGGTTAACACGTGGGGCATAAAAGTTCTGCATTATTGTAACATGTTGACTTACTCAAAGGTTAGGACAAAGAACAGTCGACTTCTTGTCGAGTTTAGGGAACAAGACTCGTATCTGACAGATTCTGGTGACGAATCGGATTCGGAATGTACCATGCAAAAGCCATTGTCTGTTTTAGACAACTCAGTACTGAGAATGGGGCAGTCACTCTTAGAGGCAGCAAAGGCCAGTGTCTCCGACGAAACGCAACGAATACCTAGAATCACCCTTCGGCTTACACGACTAATTCCTGACTCTAGTAGTCTTTCTGAACTAGTGCAGATGGGCTTGAAGATCCTCGATTCCGACCTTCCTGCTAAAGCAAGGCTAGATACAGATCAACGTATTGGGCAAACGCTCCGAGAGCTGCTAAAAATTGGCTTGGACGTCGAGCTCGGAGAGCTTCCTCTCCAGAAGATGAGCGATGTATACTTGGAAACTGACCCAGCCCCGAAACATCTCTTCCCCACTCAAAAGATCAATGTCGACCTCTCTGTCTTACTTGCCTTGCTATCCGATATCGCTCACTCGCCACTGCCTGTATCCACTGAAGATGCGCACGTTCGCTATATCCCAACCTTGGAAGAGAGAGAACGATCACGACACCGTAGAGAAAAGCAAAGACATCTGCTATCGGTTGTGAAAGCTGGGAAAGAAGGAGGAAAGCCTGATAAAATAGCCAGAAAGAACGACAGCGCGGTCGAAAAAGACGAAAGGTCGGGTCTCGAGTTCAGTGCTGGCCAGCTCGAGAGGCAAGTGGTACAAGAAATGGAGTTTGGTTTCATCGAAGAGATCCGTCGTCGGTTAGATGCTTCAGAAAGATTATTATTAAACTCGGCGGAGTTCTGGACAACGAAGGATGCGCGAGATCGTTGTTTACGCATCGTCGAGAAAATTGGGGGGCCAAAGGAAAGGCAAAGGGCCAATGCATTATTTTGGGGATCGGGGCCGCGCTTACTACTGGGCCCAGAATATGTTTCCCTCGACGAAGCTCAGGAAGCATACTGGAACACTTCACGGTACTCCAAGAATTATCTACCTCTTATTCCTGTACGAGTTTGGGACGACCAAGCTCTCGAGCCCCAAGAACTGGCCAAGAGGGCTCCTTTTTGGGCTGGACTCGAACGCTCATGTCGCCGCTTATTATCCCAAGGATCTGTCGACCATCCGCGCGCCCTTCCCGATTACGCGTGTCAAGCGGCACATGCGTCTTCTTCGCAGCTTGAAGAGCAAGTTGATAAACAAGATTATGAATCCACAGATGGCGAGATTCAACGAGCACCAGTGATGAAAGCGAATCCGCGTCTAACCGTTCATACCGTCGATACTCTTCTTTGTGGAGCCGTGCGAGGCTGGACGACGTTAACTTCGAATCGGTCTAGCGTTCGGGAGATATTGAAGGAGAGCATCAGAGAGACTGTTGCATCTTCAATGGGGAAAGCTACAAACGATGCTGCAATCTGGCTCGTGGATCCTCGAAGCCTCGCGGAGGGCATGAGGGGCGATAATACACAAGAGTGATTTGTTTGCGTAACTACTTGTGTGTAAATAATAGTGATTGAAATTACAACATATCTGGTATCAAATTGATCTATCTCATATTTCAACGTTTCGAAGCTATTGGATTTTGTCTTCACCTACGATATGTACCTGTTGAAGTTGGCGCTAATCAGGGTCGTGCTAGTAGTAGTAGCCGAACACGATCTAAATCTCGTTCCCGTCTATCTTTGACCGTCACTTCCATGCACACTTCCCCATCGTGTTCGATATGGATTCGATGGAAGAGAACGAGCTACAGAAACGTATAAAGGACTTGGAAGAAGAAATAAAGCTGGCTGGCGAAGCGCTCAAGGAAGCGGAGAGTAGATTGCTGATCGTTGAACAAACGAAGAATTCAGCGACGCAGATCGAACCAGTAGTGGACGACATCAACGAATCTCACCATGTATGTGCCTTTTCTCCGTTTGTCATTTCGGTGCGTATTGAAGAGACCACGGATTCAGGCTCTAGAGAATAGACGATTATTCGGGCGAACAGACGGGGTGGTTTTTGTAGCACCTCAAAAGTCTGAGCCCCTCGCTCAAGAATGCGTCGAGCATGTCAGTGATGGGAAAGGGTTGTATGCAAGAATGTACAGATCAGCTGTGCGATTCAACATTAGCGACTTTGCGTCGCGTCCGAGGCTGCATCAGTGGATTCAAGATGGTAAAGTGTGAATGTTTTCACTTTCATTATCCTCTCCATACTTCGAGGCTCATTTTCTCTGTAGATTTCGTGAAGCAAGGGAACACCAAGCGTCGAAGTTCGAGCTATTTTTTGACCTGCTGTTTGTGGGTATCGTCCACCAGATATCCGATGCGGCCGCAGAACAACCTACCGGACCCGGGTTGGCGCAATACATCCTTACATTCTGTCCTGCATATTCGATCTGGTCGGACGTCCGCGATATCATCAACCAATTTGGCGTTGACGACGTAACTCAGCGCTCATATATCCTTTGGATCATGGTGCTCCTAGTCGGATACTCGAATAACGCGTCAGTCATTGAGATTGCGGCGAGCGAAGGAGTCACCGAAGCGCTCGCGGAGGCCACCTCGCAAGAAAGCGCGATTCAGTGGGCTCTTGGTTTTTCGGCGGTAGCAAAGCTGTCACGAGGTGAGATCTGTAATATCTATTTGGAACGGCTGACGACGTGGACTAATGCACCTTATTAGTTGTACTTTGCCTCATCTATTCATACTTCATGCCCCAGTCTAGAGAGCCGATTATAATCTCAGCCCTGAACCCAGCTCTAAGCGCTCTCCTCTTCCTCATAGCCATCTTTCTTCCGCTCCATGGTCAAATCTCCTTGGTAGCAATCAGCATCTTTCTTGAATATGCGTTGAAGCTCTTTGGAGTATTGATCGTTAAGACCGTCGAAGCTATTGGGAAGCACAGGCAACGATCTAGGAGTAGTTCTGTCGTTCTTTCAAAGGAGAGTTCGCGCACTGGGACACATACCAAGAATAACGTCGAAGAAGCCGAGGAAGCTATTGAAGAGCAAACTATCGGAGATCCTCAGCAAGTCAGCCAGAACAGAAAAGAGATTCGGATACCCGGTGCGTGAATCGACTTTCTACCTCACTGTGATAAGTTCGAATTGCTTAATGCCTTCCTCACACAGCAATCAATATCGAACACCATGTCGAGCGCCTTGGCGCGTTCGTCACCATCGTACTTGGCGAAATGGTCATCAATGTGTTCTTCAAGAATAACGTCGCTCCTCGTTTGAGTGTGTGAGTGCGCCCATCTCAGACCAGTGCATATGTGCGCGCTCACGTCTGACTGCGCTGGTTACGACTTTAGTGCTGCTGGGCGCTCTTTTCTGGCTCTCATGCTCGCCTTCAACCTCAATTGGCTTTATTTCGGGTCTGAAGCCTGCCAAAACTTCATTCACGCGTTGCGACGCCATTGGCTTACCGGCGCTGTTTTCACTTAGTGCGTCGCTGCTCCGACTCCATATGCATCTCATACCCAGTATCAGAGTAACTAACCGTTTTCCAGCATCCACTTGCCATTGATCATGGCTCTTCTTCTCGCCTCATCGGCAACCAATCAGATTGTCACAAATGACAACGTTTCACCGGGCCTCAAATTCTTCTTTGGAACGGGTGTAGGTGTAGGTGTCGTATGCATGAGCGTCATCGGCGCCGTGCATAAGTCGCTTGAGGAATCACGTAGCGTTTTGCGCGTCAGCCGTGCGCACATTTTAGCAACCCGTGCTCTCGCCGGTATCGCTCTTTCGTTCATTCCTTTCGCACATGATAGACTGGATTCTACACAGATGCTAGCAATTTACGTCGGCGTAACTGGATTGGTGATCGCTGTGGAGATTGTCGCGAGGTTAGAGAGACGGAAAGATTTGGCTAGCGTTGTCGAATGACACGTTATTGACAACGTAACCTGTCTCTCTTTTTGACCTTATTAATTTATTGCGCTTTCCTCATTCCATTGTTGTCGTTGCTCACCATACTGTATGTGTAATTGCTTCTCACTCCCGTTTGTAGACTACTCCAGGTAAACCGCACATATTCAGATGCGCTTAGAATACCGTAAATTACCCCGCTCGCCTTCATTGCGTCCCGTACTATGTATGTACATTAAAGTAGGTGGCAGGTTAACTATAGCTATTTGCAGCTTTATGCACCAACTCGGAACATCGTCGGACTCTTGTTTCCGGAGCTGCTCAAATGAGGTGAGGTCGTATATTGACGCTCAGGGACGCGATTCGGCTTATTCTGTGGATTGTGCATCTCCGTTAACCCGTAAAGAAGGTACATAAAGACAGAAAAATAGCATTGATGCCTGTTGTTTTGCATTTCGAAAATTCTCCAGAATTAAGCGCATTGACTCAGAATCCGGTGGCCAGTCACGCCGCCAGTGCAATTGAAATTTGAGGAGACAGAACAAGATTTATCGATAATATGCGCGGAATTCGGAATTGTACATGACAGGGTAAACTCAGTGAAGTACCTGTCCAAGCTTGTTTCAAGGCTTATTCATAATGCAGAAATGTTGAGATATGTTTGTGTAACTTACTGAAATTGTGACCTTCCTATCCCCGACTCGGATCCGGCGGGAGAACATGATGACGTCACCAGACAAGCTTCTATTTTTTATGTAGGATCGACGCTCTTGTTACTGACTGAGAAGTACAATCTTTCGTTTCTTTAGTTCAAATTCAATTCCTAACCGATGACGAATAAATGACGAGGCTTAAACTTCTTCGAAGCAGCAAGGGTATAAAAGGCGGCACTCCGGCAATAAGCACAAGAATCCCCCACAATTCCTCTTGTCTCGCTACCCTCACTACAGCGCCTTTTGGACCTGCTATGTAGCACTTTCCCTGCTGCATAGCATTTAAAGAAGAGCGCCCACATCCTCATTGCGCCCGATATTTGATAACGATAGACAACGATGAATTAGTCAATATTCCGGTCGGCTAGTCGGTCTTTGGGGCCATCATAATGTTCTGGTCTATCATAACATTCAAATCGGATACTACTTGCACTAGGTTCCATCTTCATCGATCTACAGCTCAAAGTACAGCAATACTATGAGCAAATTGTCAATCACTTCAAAAATTACTGCATAAAGCGCCGAGGAGACTTGTACAGACTCTAACAGCAGCTATACACTAGCCTAATCACAATGACCCTGGATTCAATGGTGGCATATACAGTGTACAATGCCATTCGTTGTTGTCTTCGAGCTAAGTGCTTCAATCATAGCTAAGATGTACTAGTTCCGCTGATCAAACGGCGTACATGATGACCGGCCTAATACATACTGCCAGTGTATAAACGGTCCCGGCATATTTACGACATAGACTACGAAAAAAGTTGGTATATGCCAGCGCTGGCATTTGCGATGGAGCCTACCTCTCTTCCGTGTGTATCGGATTGGTTGGAATGGTGCTAGGATGAAAACAAAACCGAAGCAAAATGGCGATAGATCAATAAGGGCAGCATCCAAGACTAGAAAAATCTACCCTTTCTGATTCTTCGCTCACCACCAGGCCGCAATAATCCTGTCAGCACTGGCAGAAATGGGAGATCCGAATTACTGCATTATCCGAACCTGTCCGGGTCACAGCTATTGACTATCCCTTACCGAACTCGGAATGAATTAACCGGCGACGAATGGGGAAGCAGATCGGTATTGACACGCGAAGAGAAGCTGTTGGAAGCCGTGGATGACCAGCAAATCGCCCGATGGGATTCAAACTTTCCTCACTGAGCCTGAAGCGGAAGCAAATGTACAATGCGCTGCCAAAATATTTGAAATTTTAGTAAAGATATTGGATTGAAGGTGAGTCGATAGTATTTGAGCGCCTTGAAAGTTCAAAAATCGGGCGAAATTCTAGCTCAACGGTGATGGGATTACCTCTCATCAACCAGATCCAATTTTTAAAATAGGATCAGAGGCAGTGTTTCAAGTGGAAATGCATTGATAAATGATGATGAGGAAGACAAAGAAAGTCCATAAAAGGCAAGTGCGATAACTAGTGCCAGTGAGATTAAAATACAAGGCTTCCTTCCGCAGGGACCGTGGGGTACGGTTGCGACGGCGCCGACGTCTCTCTTTTCCTTCTTCCACAACATTCAGGGCAAAACTTCATCTCAATAGCATCGGCGACGAGCTCCCTCCTCCTGCCTGTGGCAGATTTACCTAGACAGGGAGCAAGACGAAGGCGGCCTGGCCTCCGTTATGGAGGTCGTCGCTGCTATTGGCAACCCCGGCGATTCGTTTGGTCCCAACATGCCTATCGCAGCACAGATAGCAGGCCCCCTTCTCATCGCCAATGTGCTAAACTGGGGCCTCTGGGGTATTCTTTGCTCACAGTTGTACATATTCCTGTTATCCGCATCTCGTGAAGATCGGGGCCGACCGACAACCAACCGAAAGCTTTCTCTACCACTTCCGCTTGCCGCGTTCACGTCAGCGAGAAGAGGAGGTGTAAATTCTGGGCTGGGGGCAAATGGTGGAGGAGAGAAGAGGCGGAGGTTTCGAGGGCGGCAACCGGAGGAGGAGATTAACCCATGGACGGTGTCGATCGCTGTCCCCCCAACTGCCAGTATTAACCACCACGAAAGGTTCAGCAGCACGACCTCGGACCCGTATCTCTCACCGACGACTGCGGATGAGACTTACGTTGCGCATGCTGAGCGATTTTTCCCTCCCTCCCATCAACAAGGCACTGTTGGGCTTGGTTCGGCCTCGGGCGGGATTGCCCAGTATCCCTCACGCCCAACGTCTTCCTCGAAATTGAAATCAAAGACAAGTGCAGGTGCACTGTTTACGTCCAACGCAGACGCCTTTCAGACAAATTCATACCGGAAGCAAACGTTGCCGGGCCCAATCATGCGGATTATTATGTATGTGTTGTTCGCACTTGTCACCGTGCAGGTTTTGCTTGTGACTGCGCAAGCATGGAAAATCATCGTGGATAGTCCGATACATATTCCACGAGAAGGATTAGTGGCTTCGGATGTCGTTGGGCCCATAAGTGTGTACTTCTAACTAGTATCTTTTGCTCTTCTGGCTCACTAATTGTGTTAAAGTCTTCTTTCTCAGCATAGTATTTCTCGCACATCGTGTCTACCTCTCACCGCTCTTCCCTCCTCTCGAGCCACATATTCCAAAGAAATTCTCCCTTCGTTCTCTTTCCCTGAATGCGAAAACTGCATCTCAACCCCCTTACTCGTACAACATCAACTACGACACGTATCAACATGATACCAATTTGGATCAGGCAAATCGCAATGGAACTTGTCAGGAGAGGAACTCCGGAAATCGCTATGAAGGGGGCGGGCATGTCCAGCCCATCCCCTCGAGATGGACGAAGTTCAGACGTTGCCTCCGGGCGACACTCGGCTTGAAAGGCCGCAACCTTTCAATTTTGAGTATTCACTCATTGCTACCTATTATCCTGGTTGTTTTTGCCGCCATTGTTGGGATCTGTGAACTTGTCAACGGTGCAAAAGTGAGCATTCTCTTACAGTTCTACAGATTATTTTGAATTGGTTTTCCACATACACAGGCGTCATACCTTCATTCATATACACTCTAATCTATCTTATCTAACCTTTCTGAGTAACCGGCGAGAATCACGGAACTGACCATCCTTTCTACCTTAGCTCCTGAAAGATCCTCCGCCAGTTGGTGCCCCGCCGCTTCTTAATCGCTTCTTTTCCACCTGGCTGGCAGGCACGATCATTATCGATGTCTTCATTTGTTTCTGCCTCATTACTACGGTATTTTATACCCACTTCTTAGACGTGTCTAGTCCCCCACTAATGCTTCGTGACTTTAGCTCATCTCATCGCGTGGACTGGCTACCAGTGCGCCTAGCGTCCCTTGGCTCGGTCGGGCGATACGTGTGGTGGGCGAGGCGGGGGTAGCTCAGTTGCTTGTGGCAATTTTGGCTTTGGTGTTGATCGCAGCCTGGAAGAAAGATGGGGTGAGTGACGTGTTTCAACTTCATGATTGCAATACTTTCGGCGCTGCTTCTTGGCATTTTGTCATCTGCGCCCGACGACGATTGATATCAACTGCTTAAACGTTGTACTGATATTCATGTTGTTTCTAGACACCATCCACAATACCACTTGTACCTTCTTTCATCCTTCCCGCACTCTATGTTAACACAGTTTTCCTCAACGCTACTCAGTCATACACCAGCTCCGCAGTCTTCTCTTCACCGGCACTATCACACACCTCAAACACATTCGAAACGCAGAAAGCTTATCTGACCAACGGAAAGGACGATATCGAAATGGGTCTTCGCGGCCTTTCACGACCGACTTCAGTTGCGACCCAGAAAGTCATACATCTCGGCAACTCCGCCTTCGATTCTACACTCACTGGTACAAACTCGTCCTCCGATACCGGTGAAGCAAGGGCAGCTGCGATCCGTACTGCGGCCCTGGCTTATGGCGCCGAACAACTCGAGCGCGAAGAGGCTATGGGTTCGCGGCAGATCGGCGGCGGTGCAATAAACCCGGCCATAGATAGCAGTCCAGCAAGACAAGGCGCACAACTCACGCCGGTGCCCCCTTCGTCCGGTGGCGCGGGTCGACTTCATTTGGAGCGAGACACACTTGGCGAAGGGTCGAGTGCGGCAAAGATAGGATCGGGCTCCGCTGGTCTGTCGGGATCAGGTCGAGCTGATGGCCCTGTAGGATCGACAACGGAGCAGGGTGATGCTCCAGTCGCTTCTGCGTTGGGGCCAGGTGCGCCGAAGCGCATGAGCAGCTTCAGCGGGCTTAGCCACGGCGCGTTGTCGTTGGAGCTGCCGGTATTCAGGAAAGGCCGGCGCGTGTATGATGTTGACATGCCGTTAGATTGGTATGAAGACGACGATGACAGCGACAGCTATCTCTCGAGCGTCGACGGAGACGGTGGGACATGGGACTATGGCTACGCGCTAAATTTGGCGATGCTCGAACGAGAGAAGGAGAAGGAACGGCAGGAGAAAGAGCGCATGACTGGGACAGCGGCTGCTGCCGACTCAGCTACGAATCTGACCGGAGGAGCGACGAACATTACTGGAAAAATACCCGTGAGGCGGTCCAGAGCACCGCGAAGCGTTCGAAATTCTTATCCGGCCTTTCCTCGCTCACGGAGTGTCAGTCGACGGCGGAGTGCGTATCCCCTAGGTATGGATGTTGACTCTGAATCGATCGTGTCGCATGGCTCCCGTCGGTCACGACGCCACCAATCCTACATGCCCAGCAGCCATCATTATGTCCCCACGGGTGCGCGTCACCGTCCCTTGCCTCCGACGCCAGACGACACTTCGATCATGATCATCTCCGACCCCTTGCGCGAGCCATCTATCGCTGAACCGTCTCTATTCAAGGCTGCCAGTGTTGCTGCGACGCGTGCGTCGACGGGCACGATGTGGAGCTCGTACACTTATCCAAAGCCGATGGCGTTCCCCGACCTCGATGAAGACCTGAGGGATGTCAACTCGTCGCGGCTGAACGTAGACGAGGGTGGGGGCTTCTACTACGACCCTGACCCTGCTGGTGCAGGAAGCTCAGCGCTGGGTGGTGGTATGGAGCGAGACCTCGGCGATGGACTGGCAGCTCATCCTTACGCTGCGGATGCGGATGAAGATGCCGAGCGTAGGGTTCGCCAGGAGGAAAGCAACAAGCGCCGATGGAGGGTGCATCCTCTGAAACGAATGGTTGAGATGGGCCGATTCAAGAGGTGATGCTTGATATACAATTTTCTTGTCTTTTTGTTTTCGCAGAACTGGAGTCTGGCTTTATCTTCTTGAAATCGATACTCCTTTCGGCATTCAGCATTTTTAACTTCAATTGTTCAGCTCTTTCAGTCACTCGTATCTTGCATATATTTCTCCTCGTCGCAATGCTTTGTCAACGCATCCATCTTCCTGACCTTCATTCCTTTGTTACTTCCCGCGAAGCCAGGCCCAAATTCATGACCACCGTTATACGATCTTTTTACATACAAGTGCACATTTTGAGAATTTCCCGAAGCATTGTAGCTCTACACCATCGCATCTATTCTAGATTCTTTGTATGTTAATATCCTCGCGAGTATCTGTAATGTACGCCATTGAATACATTAACCATACTACTACTTGATTTCATGTTAGTTAGAAAGAGAAGCAGCCGAGTTACTAGTACCACGACGACATTCTTCCTAATAGGAGAGAGACATCGGCAGCGAAGTCCAAATACGAAGATCCCGTAGCCCAGGTATTGATTGAAGCATCATAAGACAGGACTCGACGACTTTGAGAGAGAGGTTTGCGGAATTTCGTTGAATCCCGGGCCAGTCTAGGATGGGGCGGGCACGCGTCAAGTAGCGTCGCGCCTCTTATTCGTTGACCACAACAACAAGGACGAGTCGAGCCTCAAGACAGTGTCGACGCAACAAAACCTCAAGAGTTCTCGCAAGAGCTCACTAAGCGCTTGCGCCCGCTCATGATATGCCCTATATTATCTTTGCTGCTGTCCATTTGCCTGCGTCGGATGAGGCCTTATTCGTGCCACCCGAATTATTGCAACATATGTCGGACGAGGCCAACAGCGTGCCACCCGGGAAGTGGTTGCGCTCGCTCATAGTTTGCTGCAATTCGCCTACGTCTGACGAGGTCTCATCTGTGCTATCCGAGTTATTGCTACAGGCGACGCCAACATCGTGTCACCCAAACGAGCAGATGGGGAGCAGGTGAGTACATTGGGGAGCAGTACTCTTAAGGAGACCTCAGTCGGCGTAGAGTTCTCTATGGACTTGTCGAGGCTGCTCCCCGTCAGAAGCTGCGCGTTCCTCGGTTGTGGGCTTCACTCGTCGCACCTCGGCAGCTCAAGTTGCTCTGGAGCAAGTCCCTTTTATGCGAGCTCTAGGGCAGCTTCCGATCTCCTACAGTATTCTGGCAACCCATCTTTTCGCTACAACATCCGTCATGGAAGCCTTTCTTCTCAGGTTGTCATTAACAGACGGCAGTGTGCGGGAGCGCAGCTAGAAGAACGAGTATGCAAATTGCCCGTTCAAGCAGCCGCCATTATCTCAATGAACTATTGTCTGTGTCTTGTTGCAGTGCTCTTTACTTTCCCTGCGATAGACAGGTGTCAAACAGAAACCTGATGAAGACGAAGTTGACTGTGGAGATACCAAGATGATGTAGGGAAACAGGCTTTTGAGTTGAAAAGCATCGTCTGTAAGTCCGAGTGCTTCCTTCCCAGTTTGATTTACACATACACTCGGCTTTCAGGATATGATTGTCAAGGCTTTGGTTATCTCTAACGAATTATTTCAGCTGTTGAGCCAATGAGGATCGTGGAAATTCGGGCACCCCGAATACTACTGGTAGTCTTCGCGCTTATCTTTGTTCGTTTTTTTCATTCCAACGAGTCGGTGAGTTCGAATTGACCAAGCTTCTGATTAGTGGGCGAGCTATGTGTCGAGCTCGATGGAACTCATGCGGTTGGTGCAGTCTTCTTTGGAATGTATGATAACAAATTCTCCGTTGCTACTCGGCCCATGTGATCGTAAGCTACGTGCGTGTTTAATCTTCGAAATGCCACCCGCTTGCGCACGTTCGGACGGGCAATCTGACGATCAGCGAGCTGCTTATTTTCGTCCGGCTGCCCCTGCTCCAAGAATAATGATATACAGCATGCTCCTGTCACACAACACTCGGACTATACTTCCTCGAAAGGCATCATCTGTGCTAGCTCGCCGGTGGACACGCTTGTGCTCGCGGTCGTTCGGTTCTATGTTTAATTATCGACCTTGTGTCTCCGCCCGCAGACTCGTCTTCTTGGGTTCCTTAGACTCGACTTCCATTCACATGCATGCATTCTCGCTCGCACCTGGGCCTCAGTTCCAGAGTACAAATACTGCATAGGCTTAATGAACTTTGCTGGCAATAGTACTCTTGAACCCCTCGCCTTTCTGCTCGTGTTGACATTCGGCCCAGATGGTGTCTAACGTCCGTTCTATTGGTGTCTCTTTCTCCGTGCTCTTGGCTTTTGCCAAAGGGGCTGCAGCTTGGGGAAACCTCGGCCACGAGACAGTCGGTTTTGTAGCGATGGAGGTCTGTATTCATATCAATCCTTGTCTATACTAGTACTAATATGCTGTTCACTGCTATAGTTCCTCGCTCCGAAAGCCCTGTCATTCGTGCAGAGCACCATTGCTGATTCGGATGACAACTCCTTGGGTCCTGCTGCGACTGTGAGCCCTTCAAAGCCTGTTAACACAACCTACTTAACGAGGACAGTGGGCAGACGAAGTTCGCTCCGAAGCAGCCTTCAAGTTCTCCGCACCTTTCCACTTCATCGACGCTGAAGGTGTGTAATCGCACAGTAGTTCTATGTGTGCTATCGACATTAATCATCGATGCTTGGTAGATGATCCGAAGGGTGGTTCTTGTTCCGTTGTTGAGAGCCGTGATTGCGGAAGCGCCGGTTGCATATGTGCGTGTCTGTCTTCCTGCGAGCGTCTGATGTCAGTCTCCTGATAGATATGCATCCTCGTTGACAGTGACGGCCATCGCGAATTACACACAACGTGTGTCTGACACAAGCCTCTCCGCTACTCAGAGGCAGGAGGCGCTCAAGTTCATCGATCATGTAAGACATCTTCTTACCAATAATATGCGAACGCTGATGAATGTCACCAGTTCCTGGGCGATATTGGACAACCTCTCCACGTCGAGGCCCTCGAGGTCGGCGGCAACGATATCGATGCTATCTGTGGTGGCTCGAAGACGAATCTGCATGCTGTAAGTGCTTCGTCTTGAAACGAGTGTGACATCTTATGGATGAATTTACATATAGGCATGGGACACTGGCATGCTTGAGACATTCCTCGACGCCAACTTCTCCGGATCATCCCAGAAATTCGCCACCTCGCTTGTCACGGAGATCAAGGTACGTTTCTCATTTCTCAAGTCCCAGGCAGCATTCTCACTTTTATGCACTCGTTATAGACGGGTGACTTTAAGGCGGACGCCAAGGGCTGGATCAGCTGCTCCAGCACGACCGAGCCGCTATCGAGGCGCAGCCCAGGCAGCCTCGAGGACACGTTCGCGCCGTTCCCCAATCGCTCTCTGCGTGACGAGATCATGGAGACGATCGCTGCGCGGTCCACCGGCGCTATCACCCCCTTGGCATGCCCACTTGTCTGGGCGAAGGAGGCGAATGCATTTGATTGCGTGAGTAGCTGAGAGCCCTCGGTGATGCGATGAGGGCTGCGAAGCTAATAACTGACCGATTATGTACTCTTTTTCAGACGGACGTCTTTGACTTCTCCACTGGACAAGATCTGTGCACGGGCACGTACTTCAACAACGCCATGCCGATCGTAAGTCTATTCTATCAGAATTTCTATATTAATTTCTAACACGCTTCTCGTCTCCTAGATCAAGCTTCAACTAGCCAAGCAAGGCTTCCGTCTCGCAGCTTGGCTTAATGTGATTTTCGACGGTGCGACAAACCTGCCTTAAGCTCAGGCGCTCTCTGTACATATATACGCAATTCTAGTAGACACTTGTTTACTGGACGACACTCTTGTATATTTTTGTTGTGCAATATTTGAAACGAATATTTGGTAGCGGAGCTGTCATTTGCAACTGACCTTGATGACCACAGGCGAATCAGTGAAAGATGTAAGGAAATTGAATCAAAGTGTGTATTCCGTTCCAAATCCCATTTAGTCAATAAAAAGAAAAGCAAGTACATGTATATGTCGTCATCCGCGTGTCTAATCAAAGAGCTTGCTCGCGCTTCAGGCCCGTCAGCGAAATTGAAGAGTTGAAGTGATATAAGTGGCTTACGCAAACGTCCAAAGATTCTGTGGATTGTTGAATGTCTCCTTCGTATACGGGAATCTGACTACACAGACAATTAGAATGAAATCCGATGGAAACTGCAATCCGTGTAACTCACACTTTGGAAGCTCAGAAACGTAAGCTATGAAGGACATTAGCGACTAAAGCCAAAACAATGTAACATCTAACTTACCAATGGGCTTGCTTTCATCGAAGAAACTCCAAGCTATTGAACCCATAAGAAGCTGTAGCATGGTTTTATACGATCACGAGATATACGTACCGGTTCTCCAATTGTGCCTAAGAGGAACGTTAGGTACTAGTTCTAATGCAAGTGATTTGTTTGGCCAACGTACCTGAAGTTAGCGTTCACAAGGCTGACAGCAAGAAGGGATTAGAGATACGTTAGCGGTGCGACTACAACATAACTTACAGGTCCGGAGGAGCCAGAGGATCCTATAAGCACCGCAGGTTAGCGACAGGCTTGGGGGTATACAAAAGAACTTACGTCTTTCAGTTGAGCAGACTTGATTTCCGTATCCAAATCCGTCCATTCAAGTACCTGATTCCCCGCCATCCCTACGGTCGTAACATTGCATTAGCATTGCTAACAAGGAGAGTCGGAGAGTCCTACCCTTGAACTCCACATTCTCTCCTGGTTTGCCACCGAAAACGGCGATCTTCGTGTTGTGCCGTTCGTTCATGAGCGTGCTGAACATGGCACACGTCGAAGCGCAGTTTCCATTGCTCACTGGGAACACCTATTATTCTCTCAAAACCCCACAGATCGTGCGTGGGACACTCACCAATGGCAATATTGCTGAAGAAGAAAGTGGACGGCCTGTCAGTTAGAGCACTTAGTTCACCAGAAACTGTCACATACTTGAGCGGGATAAGTGGTGTCTCAGGAATCGGAACATTGAACGGCGTGCATACGTCCTATCAATCGATAATGAGTGGTCCAGTGGCACGGCTGATTGGAACTTACATGGAAACGCTGAGAAGTCGGGTCACTGCGGCCGTTAATGGTGAATGGTGCAGACGGATCGTTGTAGTCATGCGTATTCGGGAAGATCGTATCGTTAAAGAACGCCCCTGAAAGAAATGAGTATATTATTCGCATAGATGTTAATGACCGCATCCTCACAATTATCTGGAGAGTAAAAGAGCTGAGTGACTTTCAGAGCAATATCATTTTTGACAATCTTCTGAGCAAGTGGGTTTGCACGGCTCGTTGATTGGAAGCCTCTTGAGTAAGGGAATCAAAATCAAAAAGGTTTCGAACATGGAAGGATATGAGAGCCTACGGATATCCTATCTGTGCACCAGCGAGGAACTGGTGCAGAAATTGGCCAAGACAGACGAATCCACCTAAGGCGAAGTATGAGTGACCTCGGTACCTTAACCACTTTATGCTTTTTAAGCATGAGTTACTGACCACCATTGTTTGTTAAATCAAGAAGGAGGCGGGAGACGCCCGCAGCCTTGAAGCTGTTCATGGCGGCAACAGTGTCCGTTTGGAATTGTACAAAATCACCATCGAAAGAGCCGACGAACATCTAAAACATCGAACTATTGAGTGAGATAACTGGGGGAAAGCAGGGGCAACTCACAACTCCAGTCTTGTTGTCCGAAAGGATGTAGGATTTAATCACGCCAGTGGAACCATTCACCTGCGGCAAGGTTGGCTGGAACTGCTGTGGCAGCCCAACAGCGTTAGAGGGAGCCGTATCAATGATCGCAGCTCTCGCGAGAGGGCGGCCATTCATCGTCCGAGCAGTATTGAAGAACTTGCCCTGGGATGCGGATACGTCGACACCGTTCGTAGCATTGTTAGCGGCGCAATTGTTCGCCCAGCTTTCGGGTAAGAAGATCAGCCCAAATAAATTCTATTCTCAAGCGCAGACCGCCGACGTACAACGAATCCTTGTCCGTGAATGGCACTCCGAAGAAGGAGGCGAGAAAGGGGACGGTCACGGTTTCTGCCTTCGTCGAGTTCACGGTAATGAGCTCGAACGTCAGGTCTGTCTGCGTCGGGATCGGCGGGCCAGCGAGGTCTCCTACGCGCTGCGAGAAATCTGTGTCGGAAATTCGGTAGCTGCTAAACACACTGTTCACTCGCACGCCGTGGTCGAGGTAATTGCCTGAGACCGTGCGCGCGATCGTGTCCACGTAATCATAGGGATCCATGCCTTCTATGGATAGCACTTTCGCTCCGGCAAGCCGCTGCCAGTCGAAGCCTATATTAGCGAAGAAGTTGGTAAAGTCCGGGCCGAAAAGGGTGAGAAGCTCGACTGAGTCGGGCGCAATGAAGACATTTTGCTGGCCATTTTCCTCAAGGGTGACAACAGGTGCAGGGAGTAGGTTCTGGAATGAAGTGTAGCAGTTAGGGAACCAGCCTGTCGCAAAGGTGATTAGTGAAGTCTCTGGTCGCTTAAAGAAATATAATCTGACGTGTGTGTCCATCATTCAATTGCGTCACAAAGTCATACAAGTCCTTGTTGAAGTCGAAATCGGTCTGAATGGTGCATGAGTGGCAAATATACAATGGGCTAGTACATCTTTGGACATACCTCATACTTCGTACTGTTAATCCGGGCCAGTTCAGCACGGATGTTGGACGTGGACTCTTGGAAAGGCGGTGGAGAGTTCAGGTAGAAGTCTTCGAATGTGAAGAAGTCGAAAACACGCGAGACTGTATGAAGAACATTTTGGCGTAGAGTCTCGTTGAACGGGAAGGACTTCATGCAAGCAAGAGCTTCTTGTGGAGGAGCAAAAGCAAGACCACCGATTTTGGCACAAGGGTCGTTTGTCGCAGCAGGCGCAGCAAGAGTTGACGACACAAGCCCGACTGCCAGCGCAGCGTAGCCGTACGAGACAATGCCGCGGGTGACCATCTTGCAAAAGCACAAGCACCAACAGCACTGAGGAGAGCTCGAGGGTAGCTCTTGATCAATTGCTCTGCCTTAAATAATGTTCGATGTGTACCATTTTCGAGAGATGATTTCACGTAGTCGCCTCTCATCATGCTTCTGGCATTACGGGACGCCAGCACAACCGCGCGTCTCCTCAAGTCCAGCAATCCGAGAACAAGACCGATAACGAGAGAACCCGCGTGGAGGCGTACACTGTCTATAGCATAACCAACAGACTTGGGAGCTTTTTCTGGACCGTTTACACGGTCGACCTAAGTTTAGAGAGCTCCGGTCATGCGCTCTAGGGTGGTTGACCGTTGACTCGATTGAGTAAGGGTACGGATCCCCGAAGTCGGCATTGTTGCAAACCATACGATGCAAGAAACCTCGTCACAGATATTTGATTGCCAGTTTTCTGATAAGATCGCTGTAGAAGTCCTGCACAATATGCGACGCATGCAGTGCTTGTGCCCGAGATCCCCTAAAATAGTAACGTTGGTAGATGCAGCGGCATTCAGACCAGGGACCAGAGTTATTCATCCGCGGATACCATCCCGACCCTATGTTTCCTGAGAGGGAAATTGCGAGGATAGATGCAACATACGCACTGGTCTTTTCTGTATTGTTTCGCCAAAGCACCAGGTTGAGAGATACCAGTCACCAGGAAGAAAGAAAGTACCATTTGTTAGCAAAGTTTCATTCTATGGCTGTAAATCTGAGTTAGATCGTCTGGTATTAGGACTCGCATCCTTCGTTTCTCGTGCGATACTGATGAAACATTGCAAGGCTAGAATGCATACTCGCATCCGGTGACCGATGAACCCGGAACCAAGTAGGTTCTCCATCGGATGTCCCATCGCTATGGACTACTATTCAGTAAACGATTGGGGCTGCCACAGACGCGAATCCGAGACCGTATGCGATTGAGCAGATGTATCATGATACCGAGTATTGAAGACTGAACGTACCGAAAAACCTCTACGCCGTACTCCATAGCCTTCTAATTTTACAATGCATTGATCCTGATCTCCTGGGACGTCGCGGTTTGTGCTTCAAGTGTGATGAGATCGTGCAACATAAGTGGACAAGAAAATCTGGATATATCCACACGCAAAGGTAGAACTTGAACTACAAATTTGAACTCCTTATCGTCGCTCTGATATACTGCTTTCTGAAGGTTAAAGAGCTTTCGCGAAGGACATTATAGTGAAGATTTTGTCCGACAGTCTTGACTGAGTCAACACTGTCGTAAGACTCGACGTCGTGGTCAATGTGTAAGAGACGCGACTCGACTACGTAGTGGGCGCGTGCTTCTCATCCGAGTCTCTCGTGGACTCATTTTGTAAGTCAGGCTTTCACTTCAACTATGTAGTCGAAAACATTTCATAGCGAAACATTTAGGCCTCCCATTGCGCTCATGATCACTGTACAAGTGCTCGCAGTGGCTTCCCCTCCACTATATATCGATCTATCGTCCATGCCTATTAGTTTCTCTATTGCATGCTGCCACCAAATCACATCACGGGCAAAATCTAGCTCAGCGATTTCTCAGCTGAATGGGCAGTTGTGGCTCAAGGGGCAATCACTAGGAGGCTGGCAGGAATGACAGGATATGCTTAAAACGGTCTTTTCTCAGACGAGATCTACTCATGGCGAAGAGGTGTGTATCCGTATTATCTTATCATGCTTCGAGTTTCATGTTTTCTTCACCTCATGCAATTACCCATTTTCTTTGAATCGACTTATACATAACCACAAGCAACTCTTTCTTTGCGTCAATTAGCCTCCCACTGGAAATTTTAAGTTCCATCCTCACGCCTGATGCAACAAATGCCGTGTAGAATACTTCATGCTCTAGCTCTTTGATAATCTTCGATTGGACGATGGTGCCCAGGTTCTTGAAGCATCATGTTTCTGCACTTCTGTTCCTCACTATTTGATATCTGAGGTCTAATTTTAAAATTTCTCAGGTTGATCCTTTCCTGCATCTGGGAAAACACAAACATCTGCAGAACACTCTCACCAATGCTGGCAGGACATTCTGGACTTACCACATGGCTAGGAGGAACGGTTTAGGTTAGAACGGCTGAACGCCGCCTTTTCTGCCCGACATGTGTCGCCAGTGGGAAAAGTTCCTTCTGATTGGACTGGAGCTAGAGTGTTATGAACGTTTGCTTGTCACTTTCCAGGGCTGGAACGTACACGATACTCCGATCCAAGCGCCTCTCACAGGAATATAAGGCTCTGCGATCAAGTTTGTGAAACTGTTGAGTGCGGTTGGACTCCTTCGCTTCATCGCTTTTCTCGATGCTCAATCGTGTTTTAGGATTTGGACTTTTACTCGTTATTGCTGCGGCCTGCCCAGACGGCGAGCATGGGCATAGCCATGCGAGACGAGCTGCACCTACTGGTCCGATTACACCCCCAACCCGCCCTCTAGTATGGGGAGACTTGAATGTCATTCACACCACGGACACCCATGGATGGCTGCTCGGGCATCAACATATGTCTCCCCCTGAGCCCAATTACAGGTAAGTGTCTTGAAGCTCTTCCTGGAAGACAAGTTCTAATCCTTCTACTAGCGGTGACTTAGGCGATTTTGCCTCGTTCGTGACACACATGAAAGAGATTGCTCTGGAGAAGGATGTCGATCTCCTTCTTGTGGATACAGGAGACCTACACGACGGCACCGGACTGTCTGATGGGTTTCCGGCAGGGGACATAGATGGTCATGATGTAAGCAAGAAAGAATATTGAGACGTGACCAGCGTCTGAACGAAAATATCAGTCAAACCAGTTTATCAAGCAGTTGCCTTACGACGTACTTGCTATTGGAAAGTGCGTACGCAGCCTTTTTATGTCTAATGATTCGCTGAATATAGGTTTACAGCCATGAATTGAGCGATGGATATCCTGTTGCTTTGGATATGCGAGTGAAGCTTCTGTTAAAGATTAACACAATAGTTTCTTATCGAATCTCAGGCATACCGACTTTGCACCATTTTGGAAGGGAAAATACCTTACTTCAAACGTGAATATCACAGTCTTTGACGAACACCAGAAACCGGTCAGTGTGCCCATTGGAGAACGCTTCCTCAAGTTTACGACTAGAAAGTATGTGATGTCCGTACTTTTGATGAAATCCTGGTCTTAACCACGGACATCCCCGCACAGAGGACGGTATGTGGAGGTCTTTCCTTCTCCAAACACATAAAGACGCTGAGTTACATTGTCAAAGTCGAGTGACGTCCCTCGGTGTCCTTTTCGATTTTACCGGGAATGCCGTTAACACCACGGTACAAAACGTGGAGGACATGGTGAAAGAGAAATGGGTATTGTGCTCTCAAAATTCTTGGCCTACTATTTGCTGACAAAGGTCACAACGTACAGTTCACAGAAGCTATTGCGGAGGAACCTGATTTCTTCCTTCTAATTGGGTGAGCCTGCATACTATGTACTCCTGAAAAGTTTCGGTACAAACAGCAAAACCTTCGGGTAGGCACATGCCTGTCTCTCGAGATAACTGTAGGCTCTTTAACTTATATCGAAGTTCGCGTGTCTAATAAGTTGATGTTTCACATTCCTTAGGGCCCACCGTTTTCAATGCAGTTCGGAAGGTGCATCCCACAACACCAATTCTCATATTTGGAGGACATACGCATATACGAGATTGCTGTGAGCTCTTGACGTCCGAGACCGCTTACGCTTCCTCAACAAATGTGTTGACTTACTATATAGTGCAGCTTGATGGTCGATCTATGGCACTCGAGAGCGGGCGTTATATGGAAACTGTTGGTAAGATCTCGTATGAATGATTTTGTATGTTAAGTTGATAATCATCTCCAATTCTAGGGTGGATGAGTGAGTGATCTATAATCAAGTACTGGTAGTAGACTCAATCGGAAATTAGGTGTGGATCTTGATGAAAAGAATCGGGACAAGTCAAGAAATTTGACGTTTACGCGCCGTTATCTTGATCCAAATCGTGTGACTTACGAGGTAAGCGATTGCCAATGTCGACAGCTATTAGATGTATAAATGACCATAAAATAAAGTTCCACACAACGCACAATAACTTCACTTTTGACACTCCTCATGGAAAGAACATTACTGCGGGAATGAACCAGTTGGCGAGCCGCTTTGATCTATCATTCCAGTTTGGAACTGCACCGCACGACTTCTTGCTTACAAGGTAAGCTACCTTTTCCTCTTTCAGATCTTCGGTCTCTTATCCTTGCTGGCTACCAGGGCTCCTTTCCCGTCGAACGACTCACTTCTGTCGCTCTTCATCCAGGAGGTCAGTATCCCTTATGGTACAGGGATCGTAACACTATACTCACTAGTATCCAGGCTGCCCCTGTTGCACTCACAATCAACAACACACGTGCAGACATTCCGAATATCATGATCACCAATTCCGGGTCTCAGCGGTTTGACGTCCTTGCTGGCCCTTTTACCAAGAACGACCAATTCACGGCCAGCCCGTTCTCAGACTCTTTCCTCTTCATCGAAAACGTCACATTCTCGCTCGCGAACCAGGTCTTACCTGCGTTAAATAAGCAAGGTGCTGAGGAAAAGAGGGCACTTCTGGAAGGGCGTGAGGCGGACCTATATAAGAAGGGCTATGTGGACAAGAGGTATATCGAATGGCTGAGAGAGATGGCCGAACGAGAGGGGGCATTTGAGAGACGCGCTGCTAAGAACTTGACGCTTGGATATGTTACCTCCGATGTGCGTTTTACCTCACATTACTTAGCCGTTAGCTCTCTAATTCGCTTTCACTATTATTAGGCTTGCCCGGGAGTTGGTGATGACGTTCTACATGCGCCCCTACCCTTCTTCTCTACTCCGGACTTCATCGGGTCAAATCCTCCCAATGTCACCGACGATACGCCGATCGACCTCGTCTTCGTCGACTTCATAGAGACGCAACTTCTCGGCATTCTGAACTCGCTTGCTAATGGAATAGGGATGAATTTCACGACTGACGATGTGAACTCATACAGTCCTGTACTTGCGAATCAGGTCCTCGGTGTTTTTGCTCAGCAGGCCTGGAATTGATTTCATGTTAATGACAATCTGTTTTGCAGTACGTGTCGATACCAAGCGGTGACTTGAAATTGCAGTGCTTGCTACACAGGAAGGTTTCTGACTACTCACGTATCCGTAGGTGCGCGGCCCATCGATATCATCTCACGCAGTAAGATTCCTTGTTTGCAAGGCCCTTGGGATGGCAGTGCAGCTATAACAATAAGTCCCACATGGCAACGCATTCACTGCCTTCAACTTCTTCGGCATCAATATATACAAACACGATCCGTCTTGGTCCAACAAGAGCCATCCGGCCCGTTGTAGTTATGTACTAATGCTGGTATATTTCTTATTTTAAATTATTACAGCCAACGAACGTAGACTCGCAACTTTAAGCCAGTGGCTTCATCATCATGACACAAACGACTGGTTTACGAGTCTACAACCAACATCACCACCTTAAAAATCCATGACCACGCACATCTGGCCTTGAATTATGTCGTGACTTACTGGTTGTCATTATCATTGGTCTGTCCGGCGGAAGTCTCTTGAACCGAAGGGTCAGTGGCATGATCGACGCAGCGCCCCAGAAGAAGCGCCCCCAGGGTGATACGCGCCTTATCTGCCTTCCACCATATGGAGCTTTATCAACCGTAATAGTTCACCCTTCATCACCGTGTGGTCTTCGTTGGATAAGGAATTGATGGACATGCCGGTTCGGTACATGTATCTCCCGACGAGGTAGAAATGTCACGGAAGATCGTATATTACGGAGGAAATGTTGGATATCGAATTTTCCGATACGAGGCACGGTCAACTTGTGCATCGGCGAGCTATTGGCTTGATGAACATAACTTGTGGGGGCGGGCTCAGACGAATAAAGAGATCATCCTGACAAAGATCTCTTCCTTGCTGTCCTTGCACCGTGACAGTGCTAGCCATCTCGTCTAGTTTTGCAGCGACTTGGTGAACGGCAATGCAGTTGCTTGCGTCCTTGCTTCTGCTCGTCGCGGCGCACTCGCTATTCGCTTTGGCTTGCGGAGACGATCACGCCCATCATGATCACGGTCATTCCCATGCACTCTCGAAACGAGCTAGCTCTGCACCAATCGCCCCGCCGTCGCGCCCCCTCGTTTGGGGCGACTTCAACGTGATCCATACGACGGACAGCCATGGCTGGCTTCTCGGGCACCAAAAAGCATCTGCACCGGAGCCGAACTACAGCGGAGACTTTGGAGATTTTGCGTCGTTTGTGACCCACATGAAGAAGCTTGCTTTGGTACGTCCGCTCTTACGATTCCATAAAAGACAGAATGTTCAAATATACATTCGAAATAGGAGAAGAACGTTGACCTACTTCTCGTTGACTCTGGCGACTTGCATGACGGGACAGGTCTTTCTGACGGGTACCCTTCCGGAGGGATCGACGCGCATGACGTGAGTTTAAATAAGCTTTAAAATTATTCAGTCCTTCTATTATATCTCGATCTCTAGTCAAATCAGTTCATCAAGAAGCTCCCTTATGACGTGCTAGCAATTGGAAAGTGAGTCTTCGATTTCTTAGATCCTTTCAATCCAAGTTATGCATCTCCTTACGCCGTATCTCCAAAACAGCCATGAGCTCTACATCTATGCAAACACGCTCGACATGCACACAGACTTTGCGCCGCACTGGAATGGCCGATATCTTTCTTCCAACGCGAACATCACGATCGCCGACCCGCATGCGGCGCCTGGCTCGAACAAAACAGTCAGCGTCCCCGTGGGCAGTCGATTTGCAAAATTCACGTCCCGCTTGGGAAGGAGGATCACCTCGCTTGGCGTGTTGTATGACTTCACCGGTAACGATAAAAATACGACCGTGCAGAAGGTGGAGGATATGGTCAACGAGGAATGGGTGAGCAGTGTTTCATGAATCAGGCATTCATTCGCCCTTATTGACAGGCGTCCGCCGTCCTCATAGTTCAAGGAGGCAATAAAAGAGGAACCGGATGTATTCTTGCTCGTTGGGCATATGCCGGTTCAGAAGGATAATTGTGAGTGTAATCCGTTACCCTTCTGCTTAACTTGATCTAATTCTTGTCTGTATAACTAGGGCCACTTGTCTTCGACGCGATCCGTGCCATACACCCAACAACTCCGATCCTCATTTTCGGTGGGCATTCACATATCCGGGACTGTGTCCAACTGGATGGTAGATCGATGTCGCTCGAGAGTGGAAGGTACATGGAAACCGTTGGTGAGCAGTCGCTTTCATCCTTTCGATCTAATTCAAGAGGATTAACGGGCTTTGGTCTCAAGGCTGGATGAGTGCGTCATTTTCTTCCGCTCCATGTTGAAGGTATACTTATTTCTCCGGACCAAGGCGTCGATCTTGAGAAAAGCAAGCACGACAAGAAGAACCTTACGATCACACGTCGGTATCTGGATCCTAATAGATTGACATATGAGGTGTGCATGTCTGTCCCCTCGTTCACTTGAATGTCGTTGTAATAATCTTGTATGCTTAGTATCACACCGGCGAGAAGGGGCTTTTCTTCGACACTCCTGTCGGAAAGTCAATCTCGAAGGGCATGGATCAACTGGCGTCGAAGTTTGATCTATCATTCACATTTGGAACGGCACCACACGACTTCGTACTCTCTCGGTTTGTCTGATGTATTGTCGTATTCTTCGTTAGCTACTCACACGACTCGCTTTAGCGCACCTTATCCTTCTGACTCCTCTCTGCTCTCGCTCTTCATCGAACAAGCCGCCCCCCTAGCTCTGGCACTGAATAATTCGCGCGCTCAATCGGGTGTACCCAGTCTCATGATAATCAACTCCGGCTGTCAGCGATTCGATGTCTTTGCGGGGAGTTTTACGAAGAACGATCAGTTGACGGGCTCGCCATTTAAAAACGCATTCATGTATATACCGGATATGAAGTATGGTGTGGCAAAGGGTGTATTGGGTGCATTGAATGGAGAGGGGGCGCAGGAGAAAAAGCGATGGGAAGGCGATGAGGAATGGGACTGGGAGAAGAAGATGTATGGCAGGGGAGAGGTGGAGACGAGGTATAATGCGTGGCTAGAGGAGATGGCGCGTCGCGGGACGATCGAGAGACGCTCTACGGAGAATTTGACGCTAGGTTATGTCACATCCGATGTGAGATACACTCCCCAGTCTCGATTATCGTTCTGAACTAACAGCGGCATTTCTTTACAGTCCTGCCCAGGCGTTGGCGACGATACCCTCCACACGCCTTTGCCCTTTTACAGTACGCCGGACTTCATTGGGTCGCAGCTTAACCTCAATTCCAACTCTACTGTCACGAACGCCACGATCGCGGATGCTACACCCGTGGACCTCGTATTCACGGACTTCATCGAAACACAAGTGCTCCAGATCGTCAATACCATCCAGACCGATAAGGTGTATTCGACAGCGGATGTGAAGAGCTACAGCTCCGTGTTGACTAATGCCGTCTTGGGTGTATATGCTCAGGAAGCCTGGACGTCGACGTAGTTGATGATAGCTTCGTCTACCGGAGTAGATATCTCTGTGTTTACACATTTATTACACTCCTGACCGAAATATGCCGTTACCTCAATAGCAAGGTGCATCTTTCAGAGCATCGACTGTCTTCAAGAACAATTCTTTAACGCCATCGACACCGTCCAGTATCATCCGTAACGCTACATTGTACAAACTATACGTAACATCGCGAATAGATTGTCATGGTCCGACATGACCATTTGTAGTCAAAAGGAACCGTGAAGTGGAAAACGGTACATTATAATAAACAGTAACTAAGGCAATTTTTCTAAAGTATCTTACAATACAATCATCATGACAGAAAAATGCGGCAAGAAAACCAGGAAGGCATCTCAACTATGACTTGCCACTAAACAGTGGCGGACCAAGTCTGCATAAAGTGTAGCCCAACTCCCAGTCATCTCCAAAACATTCTTCTGTACACGATCAGGCTCTCCCGATGCTTCTCCGTTACAAAGGAAGACGAAAGTTGACCGCAAAGTGTAGTTTTTAAGATACGTGAATGACGCTATCTTCTCCGTCATCTTCCTCCATTTCTTCCGATAGAATAATTCGTCGACGCAAAGCGTTTCGTGCGTCGAGGCAACCTGGATAGGGAAAAGCTCCACTACCTGCCTCTCCTTGTCCATTGATATGACAATGCCGTGGACGAGCGCGTCGAAAACCTGCGTGGCGATGAAGAGATACCGGCCCTCCGAACCTCTTGGGTAAAAAGATAGCTCACAGCGCGGCCATTCTCCATTGTAATACCCGAATGACATCGGCTTCAGTCTTTCGTCCACGGAAAGCCGACCACAAGATGCAGTGCGCTTCATGCAAAGATGCTTATGAAGGAAAGCCCGAACGAAAGTATTCGGCGCGTTCATCGCCAAGTCGACTATATTGCGGAAAGTATTCGATTCTCTCTCTATCCGCGTTGGAGGCGGATATTACCTATTGTCGGTCGGGGGTAATAGGCATCCCACTGGCAGTCCACAAGAATGAATATGAAGTAATCCTTCGGGAATTTACTCAGAAGCTTCAGTAAGCTTTCAGGACTCTTCGCCGCGTCGATAGCACTGTGTTGCTCAGAGCGAAGCGCATCCCGCATGACTGGGAGAAACCCATTTTTAAAGCATATCAGTTGAGGACAAAGATAACGTGGTGGCCACGATGAATGAGCAGACAAGCCATCGCCGCTAGGCAGCTGGCCTTGCCACTACCGATTGTGCCTTGAACAATGAGACGGCGAGCACATTTCTTTCCGTGTACATATCTTTGGTAGTGGTTGTGTATGTCCGCGAAAGGCGCCCTGCCCATGTAAGGAAAGACAAACATGTATCCGTCCTTGTCTTCCTTGAACTGCACTGTGAGTCTACCATTGCGCGGACTGTTTAGACTCGGGTAAGGAAGCCAGGTATAGTTCTCAGGATGAGAAAGCCATCCTTCATCGACAGAAAGCTGTTCGATCTCCTTGAGGGTCGTTCGTAATCGTTCTGACAATATACATGAGTTTTACATAGTCAAGAGAGAAGACAAGCTTACCTTTCTTCCCGCCTGGCCCTACTTTCATCCAAAGAATATCACGTTTTCCCCTTGCGCGCCTGCGTCTGACTTGGATGCCTCCCCTGCTACCGAAGATAATTGCGGCTCTTTCATCTGGTCTCACGTGGCCGATGTACGCCTTTCTTTCGAAGTAGGACTTCACCCTGTTGCGAGCTGTCTGCCTTCAGAGCAGAAGTTGTTGATGTTGCCAACAGCTTCGTTACGGTTAAATAGAATTTAGAGCATGTATCGGAAATAGAAAGGCCATACACACTTGTTAACATACAAACTTGCTTCCTGGTGAAAGGCAAGCGACCAACTAATGTCTTTTGTCTCCCCGAGCTGTCTCAAGCCGAAGTTGAATGTTGCAGGCAAAACCAAAGGCCCATTGCGTAAACACTATTGATTGCCACCCAAGTTGCTCTCAAACTGAGGACCCTCAGGAATGAATACCCCCGAGATAGACGAACTCTGCCGGCGCTGCCTTCGCACATGCATTTTATAGGGTGCAACGATCGGCGTCTCTGAATACACTGGAGAATTCAAAAGTCATCGAGTTTACTGAAATGAAAGACATCTCCAAGATTGCACTGGCAGTCTCTGTATGTTCAGTAAGTACAGATACCGAGATTCGAGTCGAGCAGTTTGCGAATACCTACCGCCATTTAGGGGGGGGGGACCGCTCACTGAGAAAAAGAGAAGACGGGTACTATTCGAACGTTTGCCAGTGTTGAACTTGAAAGTTTAAAGATGCTTCTTATTCCCTTACTCCCACTGGTAAAGGTGTATACCCTAAATTGCCGTGGGATACCTGTGAATTTTCACCTCCCCTAACCTGCCATCGCTGATATGGAAGATATTACAGCGGAGAACCAAATGCAGCCTGCCTGTCGGGGGAGTACATGTAATACTAAGGGATCTGCCGGCGAAGCTCGGCCCGTCATCTAGTATAATGAACAGCCCGTGCCACAATTTCATGAGACTAATCCTTGTCTTGCATTGAAGTAGACTTCCCTGTCGTTGCGGTATAAGTTTCGTTTCATTTTATTCCCTATCCTCTCCTAATGTTACATTAATGCACATGGATCATTGTACAGAAGCAAAGCGAATATCTATGGCATCCCAGGCGGACACAATGCGCAAATCATACAGAATACAGCGTGAGCCAGGAAGGTAAAGTTTAGAATAATCGATAGATCAGTTGAGAATAATGTTACAAGCGGTGATATGAATGTCAGGCTGTCAGCTCATCCGGTCGTCGAGTCGTGGAGTTCAGCGAGATTTTTTTTTGAAGGCACGATGATGCGAGCTATTTCTAGTTGGCGACGCTCGGAATCAGTACCCTCCAAGAGATAAGTTCCGAACATCTCCCCACTCACGTCAGACAGATTAAGCTGGATCGCCCAGTTAGACTTTCGGATCACACCTCGGCGAGCTTGTGCCTGCACAACCGCCAGTCTGAAGGGGACAAATATCAGTACCTGCTTATATGCGCTGAGGATGTGTCGTACCTCGTCCGGCTGCCCTCCGTTGTCACTACCGTTACTTTGTCCAGGATTTCCTCCAGTGCTGCCATTGTTTTCGCCTCCTGCTCCTACTCCACCACCATCATTACCACCAATTACACCCTTCCCAAGTGAGCCCCCTTGAGGCAGCGGTGAAGCCAGTGTCGTTGATACAAGCGCCAAGAAGAAAAGAAAGAAGGCGACAAGCATGAGACACTGTCTGGAGAACATCATTGCAGCAGATGGGTGTTCAGAGTTAAGCAGAGGTGTCTTTTGAGTAAGCTTGAGGAGCTGAGAATAGGGGTTTCAGTGACTTGTCAGTTTCGGTAGTCCAGGCCAGGTTTAAATATTCCAGAGGTAGCCTATCGGGAATCAGGTAGATTTGGAGGCCAGACGTCTTAAAACTCAGGCAACAGGCGGACAGAGATGTCTATGGCCGGCGAAAGGTGGAATAACGGAAATCCGCTGGAAATAACGGGTCCGAAAGCACGGCTCCAGCTGTATACTAGATACCACGCTTATATTCGTAACTTACAGAGTAACAGCGGAGTGAATTGAAGAAGATGCGTGAGTGTTGACGTTTCTGTGGTTCCAGGAGATCTTTTGAGATCAAGCTCAACGGCTCTTGACGCCAGTGGGAAAGCAGGTAGGAGAAGATGGAAGAGAGAGTGGAAGGAAGGATGGCTAGGTGCTGCAACCGATGCCGGTGAGAAAATGTGCTGTCCCGATTTAGTAATTGTAGAGCAACAACATAGAAACATCACTGTACGCTCTCTACATACTGTACTTAGAAACAAAGCAAGGACAACGCATGGTAGCCAGCAACTCACTCGGGTCCGCAAAGCGGGCCTTACTTTTTTTTTTTTACATTTGGAATAACAATAGTACTGTGCGACTTCCACTGACATTGAAATCATACGGATTGAGTCTTGCAACACGACTGAGCTCCCGCACCAGATAGGCTCATTCTTACCCACCTTTCAGTAGTAGCTCTGACTCCGAGCGTCTGAACAATAGCAGTTAACATGACCGACGAAGTACTTTTCCCCACAGCATCCCTGAGCCATGCCTCTGAACTGAGGCAACCGCTGCATAATTTAGGTGTCCCAGAGCGCTGGAGTTGGGACCAGAAAACGTTTCTCTAACCACCAAAGCGAAGGAATACGTATATCACCAGAGGACACAGTAACGATGGTAGTAGTAGAGACGCAAGACCTAATGACAAAGAGCAAATGCGAAGTCACCTTTGTCTAGGTATGAAAGCGGCACCCACAACGCTAAGTCAGAAAGCCTCGCGAAATCAGTGTACGTACCCCATTGTGCTTCTGTAAGGAGGCTGGAGGTTCTACAAAGGCTTGTACCACTTTGGCGCAGACAGCCAAGACACGAAAGTTACCGTAAGTCACTGAGCTTCTTTGGAAGAGTTTGATAATGAGGGAAGGTTGGGCAACCAATGTAGCAGTTCCTGAGTGCGGCCGTCGATGAAAAATTGCATCGGAAGGTATCAAATCCACTCGGCAAGTTGCAGAGCGGCACAGAATTTCTGTTCGCAGTTAAGCCAGTTTCACCGTCACGGTCTCCTGTTGCAACCATGCAGTGCTCTAGCCTGTAGACACTAAAGGTGAGCGAAACAGGACAAAGACCTCCAAGGCATTGAGGCCGAAATACGAGACCCTCCACTGGTACACAGAACAATGATTTAGAGTTATCGTGCAAGTAAGAAGCACGATATCGTTCGCACAGATCGGTGAATCCTTGGTTAAACCGGTAGTGTACACTTCCCATGCATCGTAGCTTTCCACTCTAGTAGAAGACGATTGGGTGGCACGTAAGCTCCCGTAAGCTATTCCTAGGTCAGTACAAGGAGGAGCGAAGAAAACGAGAGGGCGAAAGGAAGAGACAGGATGCGTTGAGTAAGTGATCGTGCCGATCAATGTTCTCTGTCTTGTTGCTAAACAAGTTTCGATCGTTACGTCCCTCGTTCGATAGTGAAACACATTTATATTTGCATCCACCTTATAGCCCAGGTGCTTACGGCGTCGGGGCCCACTTCGTGTGAGCATTTTGGTAACTTCCGGTACGTTGTTGGACGCCACACGCTTGGCCGGTTCGTCCTTGGGTATCTGATGATCTGCGACAAGAATAACTTCAATACGCGACCCGCGAACACATACACCGGAGCTTCACTCGACGACACCAGGAGTCCATATTCGATGGGGAGGGGATGCCATCAACAGCCAGACGTCAGCCTTATTGACCCCTCTCACATTTACCTTCCCAGCGACACTGGCAGTCGAGCGGCACCCACGGCCCGGCCCAAGTGGTTCCCTATGAAGAGAAGTTGACGCCCTGCGCGAGCGGTGCTGCATCAGAAAAGTTGATCGTGCATGCACTCCAGCGGACGTATTGCTTCCATGCGTCACCACCCGATTCGCGACCCCTAATTCCACGTCAATATGCGTCGCATCAATTTGTATAAAGCTGAACTCACCATCCAGTGCTCTGAACGGAACAGTGCATGGATCAAATAAGTTTAATCAGCACCAGCAATACTCAATTGCTCGGACCAATTACTCGAGGACTGACCTTGTTCCCGCCAAACGCTGCACCGATCTCGGCGCCACTGGTACCGACATTCACCTTCATAGCAAGCGGAAGTGAGAAGAAAGGTAGAAAGAAGTCTTATTCGTAGAGCTTACATTGACAATCCCCGCGTCTGACCCAGCAGGACCGATCCACTTTCCAACGGCTCGGATATCCCGTGTCCACAGACTGCTAGAAAGGCCCTGAGGGACGGCGTTGTTCCATTCAATAGCCTGCTCGAGCTCATCGAATATAGCGACATTCAAAATCGGTGCGAATGTCTCTGTGCTCCAGATACTGCTCTTGGGATCGGTTGATGCTGGGATAGAGATGGTTGGCTGGACGAAGTTGCCATTACCAAGGGGCTCTTTCAACCCGCTGTAACGAGAGCCTCCGGTCAGGATGTCAGCGCCGGAGCTACGCAGCGTTTGGACGGCATTCGCGTAGATGTTAAGAGCCTGTTGGTTATGAACAGGCCCGAGGAGTGTCCCTGAAACGAGTGGATCACCGGGCTGGACTTTCGCGTACAAGGCTTGGAGCTTCTCGAGGAACTCAGGGGCGATGGAGCGGTGAACATAAAGCCTCCGAGTGGACGTGCATCTCTGTCCTGCTGTTCCAACTGAACCGAAGAACACAGCCGGCACTGCGAGCGAAAGGTCGGCATCTGGCATTATAATGGAAGCTGTGCAATTGGACAACGTAGTGTGTTTCAGTGGCTTCACGACGTGAGAGGAGAAGGACGAGCGCGCACCGTTGTTTCCACCCAGCTCAAGCAGAACTTTCCCGAAGCGGGACTGCACGACTTTGGCGACCTTTCGGCCGGTTTCTTCGCTGCCTGTGAAAGAGACTGCATGGAAATGTAAGCTATTTCATTGAACGTAGAGACCTGAATAATGCATATACCCATATCCACATCACGGCTTTCAACAAGTGCCTCACCAACATCCTTGCCTCCGATGACGAGACCAGCGACTGCTCCCGGTACTGAATTTCGTTCAAGTACTTCAGAAATGATCTTCGTTACCGCGACCGCACATAGAGGAGTCGTCTGTGATGGTTTCCACAATGTTGCGTTACCAGCGGCTAGTGACAACGAAAGGTTCCTGTGATTGCTTGTATATGAACATTCTGTATTCACGAGAATTAGAAGGGGAAAATGCAAGGCTGCCCAGAAGTAGGGCATATTCTGTAGGGCATTAGTCTGATTCTGATTCAGGTAAAGGAGACCGGAGCAATGCCCTATAAACCCGTCTCCGAAACTGGCGCACTACCTGATAGCCTTGCATGTGAATAGCCCAAGTTCAGTGTAACGTACCAGCCATAAACAGCAACAGGGAAGTTAAACGCAGACAACACAGCAACTACGCCAAGAGGGTTGGGGACTAAAGACTGTCAGTAAAGAACAAAAACTTGAAATTTTGTTGCTCACTTTCAAGTATAGTGTGTCCAGGTCTCTCCGAATTGACAACATTTCCGTTCATCATCCTTGATAGACCAGTGGCAAAGTCACACTTCAACAGAACTCTG
Organism: Trichaptum fuscoviolaceum; assembly: GCA_910574455.1. Taxonomy (NCBI): domain Eukaryota; kingdom Fungi; phylum Basidiomycota; class Agaricomycetes; order Hymenochaetales; family Trichaptaceae; genus Trichaptum; species Trichaptum fuscoviolaceum. The sequence continues at coordinate 1,620,008 of CAJSYZ010000006.1, forward strand.
TAAGCGCATTCTCGTGCTGGATTTGATACTCACAATGTCGACGAACTCCTGAACTTCACCTTCGCCTTCTGTGCGAATCTTACCCATTTCTAACGAAACTAAAGCACCAAGTTCGTTGCGCTGAGACGAAAGTTTGAATGCAGATCCCTAGTGAGACGATCAGGAACTCACTTTTGCAGCCAAGGCCTCGCGGATTTGACGAATAATTTCGCCTCGTCTTGGTGCAGGCACATTGCGAAACTCTTTGTGGGCTTCTCTGCTCTTGCGTATAGCTACCTCGAGCTCCTGTGGGTTTGCCTGCAAGGTAGACAGTAATCAAGCCTTGTCCTCAAATTATAACGCGAGACATACCGAGGCAACGCGAGCTAACACCTCTCCTGTCGTTGGGCACTTGCTCTCGAATAGCTCCCCGCTACCGCTCCATTTGCCATCATATACACCCTTGACTTCGCCCGAAGTTGGTATGTCGAGTGCCGAAAGGATTTGAGACGCTCTTGTCGACAGAGGCCGTGCTAGGTGCCGTGAGCCGGTGCGTATAATACGAGAACTTCTTGGTATCATCTCGAAGTCGTTCGTCACAAGTCGTTATGGTGGTTTGAGTTAAAGCCAGAAATGTGAAATATATCAAACTTGAACATTCAAGTTGCGCATGGTCCGCCCGGTTCCCAAACTCGTTCACCTTGGTCTTTTGTCTCCTCGTTTCCTTCTTTATTTTTCATAAACATAATGTTGAATTTGCTCACGGGGGAAACAATTTAAAGTGTATGTATCACAAAGAGAGTACATGGCTAGCAAGTTCGAGATGACCGTGGCCATACCTGAGCTTCGAAGGACTAACAACCTGAACGTTCGAAGAGAAAGATATTATTCCAAGTTATATTCAAACAAGTCACTGGCAGTGGCACGTGGGGCGCACGTGAACAGAACGCGACAGCTACATACGCGAAAGCGATACACAGAAAATACAACTAAACGAAGGTTGGTTTGAGGTAGAAATGAGAGTGTCCTTGTATTGGCTAGTGTGAAACAAACAAAGAATTGAAATGAGTGATAGTGGGGGCGTATAAAGTTCTCCTAGTAGAATGGATGCCATGTAAAATACGAAGCGTAAACGAATAATAAGAATAATGAATGATGGTGTAGACGCAGGGCAAGACGTGTCCGCTTTGTAGGTATTAGAATTTGTGATCCAGACCCAGCATGGCTACAATGAGAGCTGGCTGAAGGAATGTTAGCAAGTGGTATGATCAACACAGTGAGATAACTTACGTCCTGGATTGAAGCCTGTCTTTTGTGAGGAGCCGCGAATGGCAGCGAGTTCGAACGAGAGTGTCGAGAGGAGTTGGAGCTCGTCATGGATTGGGTACGAAGCTGTGCCGCGTCATTCGGTGAGGATGGTGGAAGAATAGCCGATTGTGGTCGAGATGCGGGGTGCGATGTCTGATCAGGTCGTTCTACTCCTAGCATATCGAATACGGTCCGATACAGCACCTCTGAGGATGTTGGAGGACCTAAAGTTCCAAAAAGAATAAGAACCAATTTTTTGAAGAGCATCTAACACTGCTTACCCATAGATTCCCGTGAAGTAAGACCTTTGTCGACAACCAAGATTTCCTGCCCGGGTAGAGGAGGAACAGGTGGAACAGGCGGAATTATGTCTGAGGAGAACGTGGTTCTACAGCTGGCCGAAGGGTTGACCTTCAAACTTAAGGCAGAAGTACGATAGCTGCGTCTATAGCTTGAGATGCGGAAGAGTGCTCTACTTGCTCTGACGCTGCTTTTGCGTGACATAGTTGATGTGGTCGAACGTATACTCGCGCGCTTCTTCGCATCTTCCGCACCCTCCAATTGCTCGGCCATGTCATCTAAATCCCGCCCGATCTCCTCTGCTTTACTCCAAGCCACGTCCTTCTCAGCGCGCAGACACTCCAATTCAGTTCGGAGGACTTTTGTGTCAGTCATTTGACGCATGAGACTGGTATTGAGTTTCCGTAGGGCCATACCGAGAGCACTCGCCGAGTGCACGTCTCTCAGTCTATTTATCTGGGAAATCTGATCCATGACTTCATGCAATTCCTCCACCAGTCTGTCGCACGTAGCCGACACATCCGTGAGCTCCTCCGCAAACCGAACGACAACGGCGGCATCAGTCTTTGCCCCTGAAGGAATAGACTTGAGCCTTTGAAGAAGTGCTTCCCTCTTTCTCACTGAGAGCCTATAGTTCCACTGAATGTCCAACTTTCTAGCTTCCAGCTTCCCTAATGCATCCGGCAATTCCTTCTCGATTTCGTCCAGTGATAGTAGCCTTATTGATGTAGAGAGACTGGTTTGCTCGATCACCCGTTTAACGATTGTCTGCAGCTCATTGCCGCTAAATTTCCACTTCGCCGCTTCTAAAGTCAGCCCACGCCATTTAACTGGCGTGGACTTGAAAGTAGGTGTAGATACCTTAGGAGCGAGGAATGGGGAATGGGTGGATGTTTGTTGAACAGTTGCTTTGGCTGTACCTTCACTCGCAGATCGGTTCTTACGCGAGAATTTCAAAGGCGGTGTCAATGAGAAGTTGAGAGGTGGCTGAGTAGGTTTACGAGGTCCAAATGGTAGCGGTGGCCTGGAGTGGGGAGGCTTTTTGCGAGGAGCAGGCGCAAGGGAGGGAGGAGGAGGTCCGAAGCTCAATGGGATCTGTATATTATCAGGAGTTGGAGGGACTGAAGGGGGAGGTGTCGGAGGAGGTTGCAAAGGTGAGATAGGAGGGCTGCTTGATGTTACGATCGAACGGGTACTCTTCGGGCGATATGAGCTCGAGGATGGAGACGCTTCTTGCATAGTCCCTTCATGTAGTCGTGCTGGACTTTCAAGTGTACTTTTCTGCGCAGGGGTAAGAAGCTCTGGTGACCGTGATTTTCGCGAGATGGGCACTTCTCTCGGAGACGCTGGGATGATGATAGATTGCAACGGAATACTATCCAGCCGGCGCGGGCGAGCTAATTTTGATGATATGGAGACATTGCGTGAAATGATTCCGTTGCTTGTCCCAGGGGGAGATACGTCCTGCGGAAAGTCAGGCGAGAACAGGAACGGCGAGAACGCCTCAGGTGTTACCGGGAACGTCTGTGTATGAACGTATTCACCGGTACTCGGCGTACCGTCCTTTCCATCCCTCCGCCGAATGACTTCTACTTCCGTTCCGCCTTCCCCATCCACATCATATGTATCCTCACCCTCCTTCACTGCCGGGTACGGTACGTCACGTCGGAACGCACTACGGTTTGTCATAGGATTCGGCGTACTCCCAGAACGCTTTCGTCCGATACTGCGTCCGGAAATATGAGCTACGACATGTCCGTCGGGAATGAGCATGTCAAGAAGGTCAGGAGACCTGATCGAAGGGGATATAGCAACCCTACTAGGTGATACACGTCCGAGCTGAAGATGGGGGAGCGATGGCCTACGCTTCTCAATATCGGGTGTCGGGGGCTGAAGCGAGTGGATCATGGATGGCGATTTTTCTCCGATCGGTAAGATCGATATTGAGATGTTAGTATCTTTAGTCTGCAGAAGGTTATTCTTCACCGCGATTACATTCAGCGGCACAGCTATTAAAAGGTTAGAAAGTGCTCAATGGTTGGGGAGAATAGGGAAGGCACTGTACGTTTTGTACGGCCCGGTGCTGGCGATGCCGTTGAGTTAGACACAGTGCTAGTCGTAGAGCTTCCGCGTCCGCGAGAGTTCTGGTAGCTAGTCCCCGTGCCGCTACGGTGCGAGCCTTGAGACGACAGGCTAGTTGCACTCAAGTTAGTAATAGGCGGGGAGGGAATGGACATAGGTGACAGAGATGACACTGAGTCCGAAGGACCAAAGGGCGAACCGAAGGCATTCGCTGGTGAGAGACTGTCCTTCACGCTCGACCGACCTAGTTCGGATTGCACAGATACCTGTTTGATGACAACTTTCTTTGCCGAAGCCGAAGACAAAGGCTGACCCGGCGAGGATGCAGAGGACGATGACGGGAAGGTATAGCCCGGGGATACAGCCGTACCCGAACCAGAACCGGGGCCGTATGTGTGTGTAGAAGTATAGCCGTATGCAGACATTGGTCCTGATCCCGACCCCGACCCCGATCCTGACCCGGGTAAAGATGCGAAGGCATAGGCTGACGAAGGACCAGAGATAGATCCGCTCCCTGAAGTAGTAGCGGTCATTGGAAGTGTAGACTGCGAGTATCCGCGCTGATGGCCCCTCTGCGATGTGGGTGAAACAAACTGGAAATCTTCCCAAAATGATTCATAGTCCATTGATGGCTTCCTGACATTATCGTGTTCGTTGTTATCCGCAGACCTCGGCGAGTGGCCCGGAGGAGAGGCGCTGGGAGGCGAGTGCCTTGAGGAAGATGAACCTAGACCAGAAGGCAATGCAGGACTGATAGACGTTTGTCCCGTACTTGCCTTTGACGTGGCTGAGCGCTCGGGGGTCGGAACAATCGTCACCGATGTATCACCATCGTTTTCCACGATAAGGGAAATGCGATGCAAAGCGGCTTGATCCACATAACCAAGTTTCTGTGTAATCGGTGTCGCAGTTGGAGGTGGGCTTACTGGAAGATGAGAGCGTCCGCGAGGGCCGCTGGGCCTGCGTTGAAGCGGTCCAATCGACACCTCCCCGGCGACCACTTGCTCGTCTACTCCCACATCACGCCGTTCACGCTTCAGTGATCGTGCTGATTTCTTCCGCTCCAACGATTTCTTCCTCTCCAATGATCTCCTTTCCAGCGATTTCTTCCGCTCCAGGGACTTTGTCCTCGACGTGGAGGGTGCCGCATTCAACCAATCGAAGTCTTTCGGAAGCGTCGCTGAGTCCTGTCTCGTCATCCTGCGGCCACTGTCTCTTCGCGGAGAGTCTGCTTCATTCTCCAGAAAACCAGCCGAGGGTCTGGCCGAGAAAGAAAACGACTTTGAAATAGCATCGCATGCTAGTGAAATGCCCGAGACTGCCGAGTTGGGGTCCGCCTCGGAATCGGAGTTCCACGCAGGCGAATGCGGCGCGAGACTCGCACCAGATGTATGTACGGAGGGAGCAGCGAGGGCAGACCGCTGGCGCTGCATCGGTGCCGCACTGAGAGAAACAGTCGGGATCTGGATTGGTGTCACGCTTGCCATACGTGCCATGCGTCGATTTCTTGCTTGCGGAGAGTTCGAAAGCTCATCGATAGAGCTGCCCGACACACTGCCGTTCCGGTAGCGCAAAAAGTCACTGGGCATCGCCTTTAAAAGAGAATCATGCTTGAATTCAAGCTCTATGGTCGGCGACCGCTGAGATGAGTACTGGACTTGCTCGGCTTGCTGCCCTTCAGTTCGAGCAAATGGGTGGAGTTGAGGAATGGTTTCCGAAAGGTCTTCAATTGCCAGGACGTCGCCTGGAGACAGGAAGGAATCAGAGGAGCGAGGTGACTGCTTACTGACTCGAAAGCTGTTAGAGCCAAAGCGGCCCTTCTTGCTCCTCCGCCTCTTCTTCCTCCCACCCATATTCATGAACGAGAACATGCTCTTCGGGGGCAAGCACGGGCGAAGTAGCACCGAGGCCAGTTTGGTGGACGTGCTCAATTTCAATGACTACGAAGCGTTTCAGACAGATTCAGGGCTGAGAATGCGAGCTGCCAAGATGTGTGCGCCGTTGCTGCACAAATATGTAACCGTCGCCGTCGTCTGAGAGGATGAGCAGATGAAATAGGTATGGGGAGCTTGTAGCGATGCACATCTTGACGTCCTGATGTATTCATGCTCGTACTGATCTTGATGGCACGAAGGCTCGAGAATTCGCGCACGTCTTGGGCAGACGCGCATCGCCAACCCTAACAAACCCTAGCAAGGCTACAAATCAGGAACGCTGTGCCATTCGCAAATATTTGATATCTCTCGCCTTTTGGCCTCTCCAAACTGTCGGCCCAATAACTGACAGATCAGCATGTGCCCGATACAAGCGAATTGGCACTCACTGGATATCAAGCCTGTTTCTCTTTCATTTGTGTATCCGTTCAGAGACTTCAAATGCCAGTTTCTCCTGTTTCTTCTACCTCAACCTGCAAATCACCATGGACATCTTCAAGGTCAGGAACAACTTGAAGTTATGATGCACTCGTCTAAGAAGGGACCGTCGATATTTCGATCGAGAGAATAGTCCCATAGCAATGGCTTATCAGTGTCGATCTTGCTAAACGGTGTCCGGTCAGAAAGCGGTTGCTACGTTGCCTGTTGGGGAGTCGGGACATCCTGCTTGAATTTGACATGTCGTTTAGGCACGAAGCTGTTGTTGGGCATGATGAAGTTCCATAACTTCCATTCGCCGAGCTCAGCCGGAGGTTTGCATTTTGATGCCAGTGGAGAAGTTCCCGACCGTTTATCTTCCTCCGAAACATCATTCAAAAAAACTACTTGCTTGCAACAAAAAAAATCAACCGGCTTTAACGATAATATCACGACGCAGGGGGTGTTGGGCGCTTACTTGGACATACACGCATTATTATCTCAGTTCGACTGCTTTGTGCATCAGATAGGGTTTGATGTGGGTGGTGGACATCGTGTAAGAGCTCCTATCAGCCGAAAAGGGTAATACGCCAACAAGAGCGTCATGATGTCGACAAGATAATATGGTGATGTTGCGATAACCGCGGTGCGGTGAGAAAAAATGGTTTCGACGAGCCTCGGGATCCGGTTGTCTTCAACCGTATGCTCTTCTAATCTTTGCTCTGGCACTCTTGATGAAAACACCGAAGCACCTGCACTTAGTTATTTCGCCCGATGAGATTGATGTAAGATGGTGTTCCGGGACTGTGCTTATTTATGGCATCATGATAGACGCCCTATGCTTTTTTAATGAAATTTGCCCATTAGTCGATGTTTTATGGATCCTGCTATTCGGAGAAGCGAGTCATGAGCGGCCTTGTTCAGTATCCATCGACTCCAGTAGGATAATGAGTTGCGCACATCACGGTAGGCTGCCAGCGTCTTTGTGTGGAAAGCAGGCACGCAATATGCGCGAGATCTATGAGCTTGAGTAGTGCGGTGTCTTCAGATTCTACATCTCTCGCAGACTCCGAAGTAGCTTCAATCCAGAGACCTCGAATGGGAATCGAATCGAATCTTGCAACCATGAGCCGGGGTTCGTTGATGAAAGTCCACGAATCCAGCAGAAGCAAAGATATCTGACACGCCCGAGCCACCAAGTCATACGTCCGGAAAAGAAAGACCAGTTGAGCATATACTGCGTTCATATTGACAGATTAACCATGAAGAGAATGTCACGATCTGTTTGCGATATACTAAAGCTAGGAGAAGCTCTTGTTTCCCGAGATCATAAGAAGATTGCGGGCCGAATGGTCGCCTCGAAGTCCGAGATAATACTATGCGGCCTTGAGGGGCGGGTCTTGGGATCGGCCCTGGGATCGGTCCATCATATCTTCAAATAAATTTGCAACCAGTACCTTGAAGCATATGGTTGCGATATCCGCGCGGGCTGTACTTCGTACGATACGAAGTGCTTACTGAGAGTCGCCGAGATACCACGCGATCTTGGGGGACGGGGTTTGAAGATGTCCATCAGAACTTCGAGAATGTAGACCAGAAAGCATCATATCGTCCCGGGGCCTGGTTCGTACGGACGATATCTGTCTGCGACTTTTATTACTCTGAGAGACAAAGACTTTCTTGCGGATGTGTATAAAGAATATGGAGATGATGGTGGACAAAGAGAGAGACGAGGGGGATGCGATTTCGAATTCTGCGACTTTATATGTATGACCCAAAATAACGACGTCATCGTGATGATTAAACTCCTAATTTGGTTAGGCGCCGATCTCGAGCATATTTGGACGATCATCGTGAGCACCTCCGTTCTAGGTCGGAAGTCTAGCAAAATACTCAACAGTACCACATAGCCGCTATTGTCCCGATGAAGTAGATGAGATATAGTCCAGGCAGCGCCACATATACAACTATAAATGCAAAGGCAAAGAATATACACGAGACCCATTCACTGCACCTTCACCCTTCAATTTCATCCACCGCCCTAGTCGAGGCTCTTGGCCCAATCCTGCCACAACTAATACGCTTTCCTTTGGCGGTGACGGATTTTTGCTGGACCTATCGGCTTCTTTATCTACAGGTGGTGGAAAAACTTCCTTTGATTTCGTCCATGAGAAGGACTCTGTTGAGGATCGTGGGACTAAGAGGAGTTGTAGGGAGTTGACAATACCAGGTGCTGGAAGAGATCCAATCAATGTCAAGCTATAAGCACGCGCTTTTTGGGAGGGGTCAATGGAAAGTTTCCAAAGTCGAATATCAGATGACCAGGAGCCTGTTTCATAGCATTTAAGCTTCATGCGCCAGGTAATAAATGATAATGGTAATAAATGATTTCTTACCCGAAGCGATGACATCTCCATACCGCACACACGCTAATGACATTATCCATCTTGGTGTTGCAACTACGCCCTCCGTCTCTGAGTGGACCTCATGTAAACCATGCGCAACAGGTTGGTTGAATACTGGTTTTTTCTTTCCCGTGGTCCAAACAGAAATTGATCTTTTAAAGAAGTCAACGCCATTGAACGTCAAAGTCACAAATAACCACTTACCCACTATCGCCCCCGCTAATGAAAGTGCCCTCGTCCACCATCGCCACACAGTCTATACTCCCTTCCTCGAACCTCTTCTCCTCTCCCTTCTTCTTCTCAGCCCCCTCATCTTCACCAAGCTCCTCCAAGCCTCCTTCCAATACTTCTCGCACCTTGCTCTTTCCTCCTCCACGGAACACAAGCTGCGTTTCTTCAATGACCTTCCAAAAGCGCACAGTCCGATCCCGCGCTCCGGCACTGACTACCGTCTCTGCTCGGAGCGCATCCACCGAGATTGCATGGTCTTGATGTCCGAAGAGCGTATCAACGTAGCCCATGACAGAGGGTGAGAGGTCGAAAAGCTTCAGAGTGCGATCCAATGATGCGGTATATAGCTGGTGGGTGCCTTTGCGGAACGTAAGTGCTGCAATCGCGTCCTTGTGTCCCCCAAATGACCGTAGCCATTCGCCCTTCTCAGCATCCCAAGCAATAAGTCGCCGATCCCGACCTCCACTTGCCAGGTATTTCCCGTCATCGCTGAGAGCGAGGCCAAGGACTTCGTCTATGTGACCATGGATTTCCTCTCTCTCCTTCCCTTTGCGAGATTTTGGAAAGACTGACAGCCGCTTTCCAGAAGCAAGGTCCCATCTCGAAATTGAACCTTCCTTGCCGGACGTGAAAAGGAGTTTTCCACTTGAGCTTGCGACAGCAGCTGTCACCGGTTGTTTGTGACCTTTTGTTCGTAGGAAAGGGGGATTAGTAGGTATTCTAAGCTATGAAGACAGTCAACAGAATTATATATTATTATAAACACAAGCTTACAGAATCTGCGATGAACCGATGAACTTTCCCGGAATGCTCAAGCACATCCTGTTTTAATCTTGACGCTATAAGCTCTCTGTCAATCTCAGCTGCGTCGAACTCTCCTTCTGCTGAAACTGCAGAGACTATAAGCGCTAAATAGCCGAGACCTTGATTGATTTAACGCACCAAGACCCTCCTTTACACTTTCGATGTATTCTTTCGCCAACCTCAGACGTTTCTGCGCTGGTGTTTCCAAGTCATCCTCTTCCCCACTCGCTCCCGGGTCTGAATCTGATGCTCGTAACTCCAGTTCATCAATACCATCGTCGGCATCCGTTTCGTCTGAGTCAAGCTCCTCGTCTCTCCTTTTCGCCCTGGCACCAGTGACTTTAGCAGGCCGACCTTTTCCATTCACTAGTTTTGTTTTCGCTTCCGCCTTTGACGCTCCTGAGCGAGTTCGTTTTCGACTCTTCTTTGTAACAAAAAAGCTATCAGGCATCGCAGAAACCGAGAGAGAAAGTTATAACAACCTCAAGACGGACTCGGACACAAAATTTCTGTCAGTCAAAAAACAGCTTACATAATTAATGCTCAAGTTTAAGTTTCCGCAAATCAGACAAAATATATCTTCAACCAGCTTCCATTGTAGAATACAAGTTCCCCCCAAACTCTGCTCTGTGTGTCCTTATTGTATCACTACTGCCTCTTCAATCTTCTGTGTATAACCTCTGACAAATTTCTGCATGGTGGACCCGCGAACACTACCGTCTGGCGTCGCGCCGATAAAAGCAGAGTACAGGCGTCATAATCCAGCTTTATGACTCGATTCTGATGCAGTTTCAGGTATCTGATATCTGCCGAACCCAGGAATGTCGCGGACGATGATTCAGCTGAAAATGCAACCAGCCATGTCCATGGAGTGGAACGTGTAGGAGAAGAGGATGACCGGAGGTCGAACAGACGAAAGTTTACAAAAGAAGAGAAGAAACAGCGCAGTGGGGCTAATAAAGGCCGTCGATTTGGAAAAGTAAGAGATGATTTGGAGCTATGCTGGAAAGTAGCTGTCGGGAAAACATGTGAATATGGGGAACAGTACGTGCATACACAGTGCTTTCGATATCTATTACTTACAACAGAAGAAGGTGCCGCAACACCCATGACCTCCAAGCCTACCTTGAGCAGAAGCCGCAAGATATAAGGTTCCCTCAGGAGGTTGACTCAATAATTCCTCATCTTATTTCCAAGGATGCAACTCTACCTCAAGACTCGAAACCAGGTTTAGCGCCATCTGTAGATCCGGAGGCATATTGCGCTGTGTTTAACGAGAAAGGGGAGTGTAGACACGGCTTCAAGTGCCGCTTTCTTGGAAATCATGTCAAGAAATCGGAGTCTGGAGAGCTGGACCTTGTCGTAGATCAAGAGAAAGTCGCGCGTCGATGCATCGAGACTTCTGAGCTCAACTACCTTCCCTCTGAATCTCTAAAGCTCCTTCGGACTAAGAAGGTGATGGCTCTTGCGATGAAACTCTTTGTCAGAAATTGACTGTGTGATTAGTATCCGCGTCCTATCACTGAGCAATATCTGAAGGAGTTGGGAGCCTCGGACGGAAAAGGCACGGAATCCAAGGACAGCCCCGAAGCAGAAAAAGTAGTAACCGTCACTGAAGCTGAAGTTAATGGGCAAAACGATTCTCCGGACGTTGCAATGCGATTCAGCGAGAAGAAGAGACTTCATTGGAAAGGGCTGACATGTATGAGTGACCCCTGCGTCTTTGGTATCTGCTTTAATGCAATGCTCTATAGATCTCGCACCTCTAACGACAGTAGGAAATCTGGTACGTAGGTTGGTTTTATGCTTGCAAATCCTCGTCTAAATCAGATCACAGCCTTTTCGACAACTGTGCGTATCGCTCGGTGCAGACATTACGTGCGGTGAAAGTAAGTATCTCTTCTTCACTGGACCTATAGCTTACCTCGAGCACCTATGACCAGTGGGACTTGCAACCTCTTTCCTCCAAGGATCCAAAGAAGAGTGGTCACTCGTCCGCCGGCATCCCTCGGAGCGCATATTTGGCGTCCAAGTTGCGGGGAGCAAACCTGGTATTCTCGCATCTGCTGCAGAGACCTTTGCTCGTGAATTCGGCCCTTCAAACGGCTTAGACTTTGTTGATCTTAATTGTGGTTGCCCGATCGACCTTGTCTTTCGAAGCGGAAGTGGCTCTGCCCGTGAGTGTGTATCGTTACCCTTGTAATGCGGAGATATTAGACATAAGTCATGTCGGCAGTGCTGGACACCCCTGGAAAGCTTGGGAAGATCCTCGTTGGGATGAACAAGGCGCTTGGGGAGATACCACTGACTGTTAAGCTTCGAACCGGGGTCAAAGAAGGTCGGAATACATCACATAAGCTAATGCCCCGCATTGGTCCTGAATGGGGCGCTAGTGCCATCTCAGTCGGTCCCTTCCTCCTCTTGCGTAGGCACACTTGGATCTGATCGGTGTCTGACTAGCTTCACGGACGCACGCGGCAGCAACGGTATACAAAACTCGCAGATTGGAGCTACATCAAGGAGTGCGTCGACGCGGTCAGAGCTCGAGAAGAGGAAGAAGGATGTAAGTCCTCCCCCCTTCCCCCATCCCTTCCATAACACTAACCTCTGTGTTAGTACACCCGATCCCCATATTTGGTGGAGGGGATTGCTACTCTTCCGAAAGCTATTGGTCATGCATTGAACAAAGTGGGGTCGACGGTATTATGATTGGTCGTGGGGCACTCATCAAGCCTTGGATCTTCACGGAGATCAAAGAGCGGAGGGAGTGGGACATAAGTGCCAGAGAAAGGTTAGATTTGGTTCGGAAGGTATGAACACTTGACCTAACGCTATATATGTGCGACGCTGAAATTCTCTTAACTGCATTCTCAGTATGCAGAATTCGGTCTAAAGTGCGTTCCGTTCATAAGAATTTACTACAGCATCTAATCATTACCCCTCAGCCACTTCGGTTCTGACACCACCGGTGTCAACGCAACCCGCCGTTATCTATGCGAAGCGCTGTCTTTCATGCACCGCTATGTCCCCATCGGCTTGCTCGAAGTTCTACCTGGAAAACTCAACGATCGTCCGCCTTCATTCCGAGGAAGGGATGAACTGGGTGTGTGATACTTAATCATAAGTTAGAGCTATAGGAGGAGGAAGCCTAACAACCTGATCACCTTTATAGAGACCTTATTGACGAGCCCACGTAGCCAAGACTGGGTACATATCTCCGAAATGTTTTTGGGCCCAGTTCCGGAAGGATGGACGTTCACGCCTAAACATAAGAGCAATGCCTACGGCGCGGAAGAAGGACAAGGTTGAAGCAAGTGTCCCCTTTCATGCACTTCAACATAAATAACAGCTTGTACACAAAAAGGCCTTACATGAGGGCCTAAATGAAATTATATGTATATGTACAGTAGACAACGAATTTCTTGCTTCCACCGCTTTTGTCCGCTTTCGGCCGACGAGCTTTAATGCTGGCACGGTGGCACATATCAGTGTTCACTTTTTGACTCGAACCACGACAACGAAACCACCATGCGCTATTTCTCTACTCGAGGTGACTCTAGAGAACTCTCGTTCGAAGAGGTCAATCCAATTCTAAGTATTGGAGTAGCTTATCGACCAATATGCTTTTCTTAGACTGTTCTTACGGGACTTGCACCGGATGGAGGCTTGTACATTCCGACTGAAATCCCCAAGCTTCCCGCCGACTGGAAGGACAAATGGAGCAGCCTGTCATTTCCAGAACTGTCACTAGAGGTGCTGTCTCTTTATATCTCAGAGTCTGAAATCTCCCGAGAGGAGTTGAAGGAGCTCGTGGACAAATCATACAAAACCTTCCGGCACCCGGACGTGACACCTTTGAAGAAACTGAACGATAGTCTGTACATCCTTGAGCTATTTCACGGGCCTACGTTTGCCTTCAAGGACGTGGCACTGCAGCTCCTTGGGAACCTTTTTGAGTTCTTCCTCTTAAGACGGAACAAGGGCAAGCAGCCGGGTGAGGAGAGGGAACGCTTAACCGTGGTTGGTGCAACGAGTGGCGATACCGGAAGGTGAGTGTATGTTTCCAATTTATTCTCTTTTTCAAAGCCCTTGCACGTACGATAGGCTGGGTCATTAAATAGGGACACAATTATTTGCTATCTGCGGGATTGCCACCATGAAGCGAAGCTGATTCCTCACTTATTCACAGTGCTGCGATTTATGGACTTCGTAACAAAGCCGACATTTCTATCTTCATTCTACACCCAAAAGGTCGCGTTTCTCCAATTCAAGAAGCACAAATGACCACAGTTACGGACTATAATGTCCACAACGTCGCTGTGAAGGGAACATTCGATGACTGCCAAGATATTGTCAAGGCTTTGTTCGCTGACCGCCAATTTAATGAAACTCATCGCTTGGGTGCGATAAACTCTATTAACTGGGCCCGCATCCTTGCGCAGACAGTTTACTACTTCCTGTCTTACTTCCACGTCCAGAAGCAGCTCCCTTCTGAACCGGAAGCCAGTCTACAGTACGTAGTACCGACAGGTAACTTCGGTGATATTCTCGCTGGCTACTTTGCGAAGCGTATGGGACTTCCGATTGCACAACTAGCTGTCGCAACGAACGAGAATGATATTCTTGCTCGTTTTTGGCGAAGTGGACGGTACGAGAAAGTCGACTCATCGTCGACGGCGGAAGGTGCTGCTGCCCCGGCAAATGGAGCATCAGATGGCAAGCAGCAAGGTGGGGGTGTGAAAGAAACCTTGAGTCCAGCGATGGATATCCTTGTGTCTAGTAACTTCGAGCGACTCTTATGGTACCTTGCGTACGAGTCTTCGGGTGCAGGAGATCGGAATACAGCTTGCCAGGCAGTTAATGGGTGGATGGCGAAGGTAAAGAGTGACGGTAAGGCGGAGGTGCCAACTTCTGTGCTGGAGCTCGCCCGAAGAGACTTCGTAGCGGAGCGGATTTCGGACGAGCAGGTAAGTATAGTCAGCATCATCTCATATATATCATTCGTTGAACGTTGTTATTTATTCCCAGACTATCGAAACAATAAAATCGTACTTCAAGTCTTCTTCCCCGTACATCGCCGACCCTCACACAGCCGTTGGCTTAGCTGCTGCTCGTATACTGTCTTCGAGAAAGTGAATGATTTAGTTGCTTCTTCAACGTCGGACTTAAGTCATTAATATCCATTTTCTCCTCAGTCCGCCGAATACAGTACAAATAGTGCTTTCTACAGCCCACCCTGCGAAGTTCGCCGAAGCTGTCACTCGGGCACTCTCCGACCAATCTTCATTTGATTTCGAACGCGATGTCCTCCCCGAAGAGTTCAGAGGTCTGCTGGAGAAGGAAAGACGGGTGATAAACGTCGAGAAGGCTGACGTGGAGCTGGTGAAGGGTGTTATTGAGACAGTCGCGCAGAAACAAGGTGCAGATGGAGGCACGGGTGCTGCACTTGGTGTGTGAGGGATAATTCATGAAAGCTGTGTACGAGAGCAAAAAATAGTCACATGTAATACTAGATGACCCGGAGGCAACTGTCTTTTCTGTAGAAAAGATATTTTGACGACACAACATGCGATTCACTTCGATTTCACCTCCATTCTGGCACATACATAAATCACTGAGTATTGCATTCAGTATGTTAGTCGAAGCATCAGAATAAAGATATAAAATATGAGAACGACTCGATGGGTAGAGCTAAGATACTGCTACAGATGAGGGTATGCATATGGATCCCAATGAATAGCAGGAAAATTAGAAACACAACTTTATATAATTGTTCAGACAATAAAGAAAGATAACGACAGCAATCACGATAGCAGATTATGGATAAAAAAGTATTCAGAATGGAGGAGCAAGATCAATGGCGGACACGTTTGCGGCGAACAACAATCTCGCTTGCCTGTGTTGCATCAGGCTCTGCGGCGCCTTCGCCGTCTTCCGCACGGGCACCTTCTGTATCCTCGCCGTCATTATCATCACGGGGTCGTTTCTTTGATTGCGGTGTTGTTTGCGAGCTCTCTACGCGTGGTGAAGCTATATCTTGAGATTCAGTCGTATCGTGATGACCATTCGTCGCGGGGATCTGTGCCACCACTTCGGGCTCTGGCGTACGTTCTTCCTCCGTCAATTGACTCAATTGAGATGCCGTTTCAGCAGCTAAACTTCCTGAACGGCCTCCTCGGAAGGCGGGACGAGGTCGCGGTCGATTGTTCACGGGAGCTGGCTGGCTGGATACGCCGTTTGGTTGCACCAGACCTTCAACTTCACCCTCTTCGTCATCCGTAGTGACAAACTCAGTACTTTGAGCAGTCTTGCTTCGAACTTTCTTTGCAGCTCCTGATGACCGCGAATTTTAGCATGGGGTTCGTTATGTATCGTAGTTAGTGCCTTACCTTTTTCTTTCGTCGACGCGGAGGTAAGCCTCTTTTCATACGCCCTGTACGGTTCCCAGGTCTTTGAGGATGGTGGGATTTCAAGATTTGCTTGAGCAATTTCGGCTTCTAGATAGCCCTTACTGTTGCAGAAAAGCAAACGTTAAGTACAAAAAAAAGTAGAAGGATGAAAGCACGTACATTTTGAGAGCATCTTGTGGATCGATTCCAGTCAGCAGGTGTGGAAGGGCACGGAAGAGAAGAATGGAAGCCTTGCGTCCTCGCTTGTTCTTGTTGCTCTCGTAAGCGGTCACCCGTTTCACGATCCAGGAAATGAGATTGGTGTGGATTCCAACGACGAATTCACCCGCCAATTTCTTCACAACTGATAACTGCGCGCCTCTTATTAACAGACAAGGCGAAAGAGCCTTCGCGAGTGCAACAGCATGCTTCTCAGTCTCTACGATGCGGTCCAGTAGAAGCAAAAATGACTGAGGAGGTATATTTTAAGTCAAAGGTACTTCAATTAGCAAGTCTTTAAACTCACATTTTTTAAGGATTCGACAACAACTTCTTCCACGAGTTTGCCGTTATCCTTATACATCCCTTCTTCGCGGAGAATGTCGACCATAAGTTTTGAAGTGAGGTCAAAGGCGGGCCCAAGACGGCCATAGTGCGCAAGGAGCACAGATCCATGCCGTATGTGAATGACTCCAGCTCGAAGAGCACGAAGGAATGTAGCCATAGAAGCACTGAATATATATTCCTGCTCAAGCTCGTGTCTGCTGCGTGGTTCTGCAAGGCGTGCAAATGTCAAATCCATGAAATCAGCAATTCCCACTTAGGAACAACTCACCTTTGAGTGTAACTTCACGCCTCTTCCCCTTCCCTTTACCCCCAGTAGCAGCTTGCTGTCCGTCTTCCTCTTCTTCGCTATCACTTCCTAGGTCACTACCTGCATTACTTCCATCTTCGTGCGCGGGTTTATCTCCTTCTAATTCACTTGAGTATCGCTCAATTTCAGCCTGGATGAAACCAGCACATCGGTACTGTACTTCATCACCCATAGACAGCAATAGCGGATCAAGTGGAGATTGTTGATCTTCCGCAACCTCCGCTGGTTTAGAGAAAAGAATATGTAGGGTCAAGAGGTTTTGGAAAGCCTGGTAGGTTGACTGAGTAACAACCCAATATAACCACCTAAAGATGCTTACCGCTCTTTTGACAATATCCAAGGTGTTAGACTGAGTACCAACAGCATATTCCAACAGCTTCTCTAAGAGAATATCACGTTGCTCTCGCAATGCATCTTGTTGCTGCTCAAGTTCTGCTTCAAGTACTTGAGTACGCATCAGATTGCGCGCTTTCCAGATAATATGTAAAGTAAGAAGATGTAATGCGCGGTCCACCATCTATAATCAACAGTCTGCAATCAGTAACGGTGTTCACAAGAAATTTTGAGATCAGGTCCTACCATCTGTTCTTCCTTGTAACCAAGGCGTCCTCGTTCTGCAAGAGCACACACAATATCCCATGCACTACTTTGTTTCCCCCCTTCGTCCTCATCCATCCACGCCGTGAGGTCGCGCAGACCCGCAAGCGCGCATAATCTAGCGCAAATCGCCCCAAGAGATAGTGATTCATCGTCGCTAAAAGTAGCGACTTCTAGCTCATCCCTACCTCCCACAGCATCGCGCAGCGAAGAAGCTAATTCATCCTCTAGCTCCAGAATTTTCGTACTATTAGTATTTGACAGGCTTGTTGCGCTCATGAGGTGACGGATCGCCGAGATAGAATTGGCGAGTACAATGGTGGAAGAGTGAGTAAGGAATTGTTTGGTGATGTCGTCCCATAGTGATTCATAAGCCTACTCTGCCAATCAGTTTTATTCATCAGTACAACTCGAACAATACGTACAGTAACCATGCGCATCTCGAGATACATATCCAGGTCCATTATTTCAGGAATTAATAGTACATTTGCGATTCGATTTTCGTCAGTCTGGTGTTTAGCGATGAGACTAGGCAGACTTTTGATAAGGGCGCGTGTGATATCAGAAGACAGTGTTTCTTCTTCTCCCTGACCAAAACATGAGTAAGTTTTATCCCCTCTGACGCGAAATTAAATTGCAAATCAGACCTTCTTTCCCGATGGTACTTCAGCCTTTGCCTTCCGCAAAGCAGTGACCAGCACTTCTAACAAAATAGCTTCTTCCACCTCCTCCAACCTCCATGCTTCATCGACTACAACATCGTCGACCACCTTCTTTGCCTTTTTTCTCCGTGCGGATACGGGTGTACCATCGTTGTTTGTCTCGATACCAGCAGAATGATCCAAAAGTAGCAGATCTAACATCGCCTCCCAGTCGCTGATAGCTGGCACTTCGTCCCAAAGTGCCTCTATAGCTAAAGCAATGCGACTCTTTTGCTGGGCTGCGAGGGCCTCACTAACTTCGTTTCGGGAGACAATTGGACCGTCACCCTGGGAGCTAGATTCGCCATCGAACTCGTCGCCTTGCTCCACGCCTACACGATCTAGCTGTCGACCCCACTGGACAAGCAGTTGGAGGAGGGCCTTCAAACCAGCTCGGTCTGTTTCAGAATCTGTGGGCTTTTTCTTGCCTACGAGTCTCTGCTCTCTTGCTTCACGCCAGACACCGTGTACGAACCCGCCTACAGCACGACGCACACGAGCATCGGCATCAAATATAAGCAAGCAAAGTTGAGATCGCTGATCCTCCTCCAAAAGCCCATGTGCATCAACGTCGCTGAGCACTTGCACGGCAGCGACGCGGACGGAGTGGTCGGTGTCGCCTGATGCCATTTCAAGCAGACGAGGTTTGAAACGGTCTGTGAAACTTTGAAGGGAGACAATGAAATCATCATGCGAGTACAGCGCGACTAGCGCACGGACGGCTTCAAGTCGCACGGAAGTGACAGTGTCAGAGAGCACCCAGCCAATGTATCGAAGGTATTGACCATCCAGATAATGAGCTGGAAATTTCTTCAGCCAATTTCCCAACGCCTGGACACATTCGGCACGGATGCTTGGGTCCAAATCTCGGTAGCGATGGATAAAGACGCTAGAGGCATCATCAGTAGTGGAATTGCAAGAATAGCACAGGGATACGTTACCCATCAAAGAATTCTTTCAAGAATTCGTCCAGCTTAGATCGTCGATCATTCACTTCCTTAGCCTTAGCCTCGAAGTCTTTCTCTCGCCCTGTTCCAGTCCCTTTTCCTTTCCGCTTTCTCTCCCCTTCTCGCTGTCGGCTGATGACTTCCGCCTCCTTCACGACTTTAGCCGCCACCTCGCAAAGAGCGGTCTCTACTTCAAGTGCGATGACCGTGGCTGTGTGGCGGAAGCTCCTCAACTGGGAGGACGACATGGCCACTACCCACGCCTGAATCGTCATGAGTAGATCTGACGAGTACAGAGAACCCAGCTCTGCCGATGATTGGATTAAACGTGCAAGAAACTCGGATAATGACTTCCGAAATTTCTTGAACATAGGGTGCTTTGACGTTAAAGGATATGTCGGTGCTTCATCCTGCAAGTGGTGTTATTATTCCGTTTACTAGAATTGCAAAGCACGTACTTCTTTCAGCACCTCGGTGAAGTCATCCAGCGCGTCAACAATTCCGTCATAATCAACGACTCTGTCCGAGTCTACCGAATCATTCGAGCCGCAACAACGTAGCACACAATTAATGATATCCGAGAGTGCTGGCTGAGGATTTTGCTGGAACGAATCAAGATAATCTTCTACGACGGATTGTAGGGCTGCATTCGGATTCATAATTGCGTCTATAGATAACTTAGTACAAAAACTGCATCGTATTGAAAAAGCTCACTGAATAGCGCGTTGTCTTCTGCGATTTTTGCTTCTGAAGGAGCTTTCGCTGAAGCACGCGTCGCGCCCGTTCCTGGCTTACGCCCTCGACGCGCAGGAGTCTTCACCGGACCTGGCGTGGTCTTCGTCGCGCGCTGTTTCTTCGGTGCAGGGGGTCCGCGCGTCTTCGCCTTCACTTTGGTCTTGCGTGGGGCAACATAGTCATCTTCCCCTCCAGAATCTAGTAGTTCGATGTCGCTCAGGAGTTGTTCAACCTCCTCAGCACGTTTCCGCTTCGTGGGCGATGCTAATAGCCAAACTCAATCTTCACATAGCATCCGAACTTGACAGAACATACTCAGCGAGAACCTCTGCGCTATCTTGCGCTCTCGACCAGAACGGCGCGGAGCTGGTGTCCGCTCGGCGTCAGACATGGTTGTGGTCGTGGTGAGAGACATTAATGGCCATTTAAACGCGACGCGAACTTGCTTGTTGTGCCCGAGTTCCCACGCTTCGCTCAGGGTCTGGGTACCACGAGTCTGACTTCCGAGTCTTTCTTTGCGCCAGAGATTAATATGGTCGCAAATCAAAGCGATGGCCCATAGTGAAGCGGGAAGGAAGACCGGAATATGGAAAGGTGCATCAAGAAAAGGTATCTTATCTTTACGTCTGCACTGACCGATGTTCACAAACAGCCTACAGGGCCTACACTTCTGTGATGGTATACTTGCTCCTCGTGTAATTCCTTCGGTCCTTCTCCTATGCAGAGGAACGACCAGTGAAGTCTTAGACTTTAATGCGGGGAATTTGCTGGTTTTTACTCGGGGGTAGGCTCTTTAAGCCATAACTGTAGCGTGAGAAACCGTATGTCCCAAGATTCTGCATCTGTCGCAAACAGGAGTGGCTTCATTCCGCAGAGACCTCGACTAGGAATCGTATCAAACCCTGCACATCTGAGTGCAAGTCAAATGCAGTGGGCCATCTGTTGCCTAGGTTCTGTTGATGATGTTAATCATAAGAAAGTGAAAGTCTGCGAATCCAGCAAAAGCGCAGATGTCCAATGATCCCGAGCCACCAGGTTATGTATAATCAGGTCCGGAAAAGAGAGACCAGTTGAGCACAAAGTACGTTCATATTGTCAGATTATCCTTGAAGATTATGTCATGGCCTGTTTGCGAAATGCTTGAGGTAGGAGAAGCTCTTGTTTCCCGAGAATCCGTCTCCAAATCCACCAAAAGCTCAAGTAAATGAAGTTTCAAAGCCGCTAGAGAATAGCCAAAAGGTTGCCCCGAGGTCCGAAGTGTTTATTCAAGATACTAAGCGATCTTGAGCCTGAGGGGTTGGGTCTTGGGATCGGTCCATCAGATCTTCAAATAAATTTATAACCAGTAACTTGAAGCATCTAGTATGCGATATCCGTGTGGACTATACTTCGTATGATAAGGACGAGCCACTGGAAAACCACGCAAGTTCGTCCCGAAGTCCGAAGAGCTTGCTTCGAGTCGGTAAGATACTAGGAGATGTCCATTGACAGTAAGCTATATGCTCAGGCCGTCCTAGCAGTTCGTGCGACAGGGACGGAAGTTTGTCTGATTTTTCATTGTTCTGAGTGACCAACATTCTCTTGCGACACGAGTGTAAAGATGGTGGTGGGCAAAAAGAGAGAGAAATTTCTCGAGTTCTGCGACGTTATATGTATGGCCTAAAGCAATGACGTCATCGTGTGAGTCGGAGTCCTAATTTAAGGTTAGGCGCCGATCTTGAGCATATACGCCGATCATCGAGCACCTCGTCACGGTAGATCGGAAGTCAACTGAAATTATCATTTTGTTTTACATTCGAACTCTGCCATTTGAGATCCCTCATCCCAGAATTAAAATCTCAATTATTTGAGCGGGCTGTACCCGTGCAAAGGCAAGTATGTACTTTGGTCAGATCTCATCACTTTGACCCCTTTTGGCCTTCTGGTGCACCGCGCTTCGACAGCGTCTGGTAGCTAAATCTCCCATGCGGATTGCAAAATCTCATTTATGGCTAAAAGCCAAGCTCGTCTTCTTTATGCTAAGCTAAAGGAGTGCGTCTGGGACCGCCAGATCTCTAATTCCGCCATGTGTTATACTTACACAGGTGCATGATACGCATATCTATTCTGACTTCAGCAGAGTCACGCTTTTGTATACACAAGGCCCACAATGTATCATCATATCCATAGATACTGAAAGCAGGCCAACTATCTCTATCAAAGTATATTAACTCCATCTAGGAACCGCTAATGATTATGCTAACGATAATATACGGAATTAGCCAGAGCCAGCGGCATAGACGGTGCCGAAGGCAAGCTCCTGGAATCTGTCCTCGCGGTCAGGATCTGTGGTCAAATTGGTCTCAGAGTATTACTTTCACTTACTTATCGTAAATGGCAAGCACACCCGCGCTCGCAACTCCACGTAAGATATTAGCGCCTGCGCCGGCTGTGGGAAACAAGAAGAAAAATCTGTGAGCTCAACATTCAGTTGAAATTATCACCTAATACTCACCGAACAATGCTTTGACGCCTTCTTTGGCGACAATCTGTTGGCCAGCATGGATGAAGTTCTTGTATTTGGTCTGGCCCTGTCATGGTACGTATCAGTAATTAGTGAGCATACATATATGCGTGGCGTATCCAACGCACCGCTCCTCCAGCGGACTGCATCATCATCCGCCTGCGGATAGTGTCGAGAGGATAGGCGGCAAGGGCAGCGCCCTAATTACAATAACAAATCAATATTAGAATGCTGAATTTGAATAATACGAAAGACTCACCGTCGTAGCCGTATACCCGACAGCAAAGTTCGCAAAGAAGTTACCTCTAAGTGGACCAATAAGTAATGTATCCTTGATGGTATCATAGCCGCCGAAGCTTTGTTACTAAATCAGCACCGAGTGGATAGATGTAGGGTGTCAATGACACATACTAGAGACCACGGTAAACGCAGATGCCGACTACGCTAGGGACGAAGCCACGGTAAAGGCCGGCGACTCCATCTGCTTTGAGTGTCTGCTTGTAGACATCGATTAGCCCGGAGAATTGCCTCTGACCGCCTTTGGTCGCGCTCTTTGCATCTGCCGAGAGACGGGTTCTCGCACTTCCGGGGCATCAACAAAATTTAGAAAAAGTCATGGAAGGACGAAAGTGCGCGTTGAAACAGTAACCATGTTTTTGAGAGGAGGAAAAGGACACGAGGGTGAGAAACGTCTATGCCGGTTCGGAGTGAATGGATGATAAAAATCGCGTACTAGTCAAGCGAGTAGACGAAGAGAGATGAGGATGCACCAGCAGCCGCACCGCTCGCGATGTTTCCAAATACCCAAAGGCCAAAGCCTTCGGATTTCTTGAACCCGAAAAGGGCCTTGAAGCGGTCCTTGAAGGCAAAGTTCAAGGCCTGTGTGGGGAAGTAGCGGAGGACATTCGTCCCGTTTCCTCGCCAGACTGTAAATTGAACAAATTAGTTCCCACTGTTCATACTAGATTGTCAAAAGTTATCACTTACAGCTTTTCAAGCCTTCTTCCTTGTAAGTTCTTGCGAAGCAATCGCCGATGCCCTTGAAAGGCTTGTCGAGCCGACCTGCTTCAATCATGGAGCCCTGGTTCTGCATAAGGAGTTTGACACGCTCGATGGGCGCTGCAACGGTTTTGCTAATAGATGCCGCAACACCTTTACTCCCAAATGTTTAGCATACGAGCTTTAGAGGTAATATCGTTGAACAAATCATACCTCCCATCAAGAAATCGACTGCGAAACAGCATGAAGATATTTAGCATGGAGAAGATACGACCACAAGAAACAAAGTTATCACTTACTGAGGAACTTCTGAGTGTCACTATAGTTCTCCTTGCTACTACCATTGTCCTTCTTGACTTTACCTGAGTCAGACATTGACACAGTTGAGTGATGATATGAGAGATGATGTATAAAAATCAAATGACGAAGTGAATCTCCAACAAGATAAGTGAAAAAAACGGAGAAAGATGAGAAAGAAACTGAGTGGGGGTTGTTCTGAGCCGTTAACGAATTTGTTTTGTTTCTGACAAGGCGTCTGCACTTGCGATTCTTTATACCGCAGAGACTTTATTAAACGGGTGTTTTCGTTCCGAACAGATCCGACTTGGGCCAACCAGAGCCTGTGCACCCCTTTCATGATCACATCATGCACCGCGCCCAATGGCAGTGCGTCGTGCGGACAGATATCGCTGAAACTTACCCAAGGGCATATGTCGTGCAGCCTGCTTGAATGCGAGAGTATCGACAACAAAACTCAGCCTGAGATTTGCATACACCGTAATTAGGATCGACGCTGCTGTCTCACGACGAATCGGAAGCCTAAGCGAGACTGGCTTGCCTATTTTGTAGCCTGAGGCAGATAAGATAAGTGATCTGAATTTAAGATGCCATTGGTCGAAAGCCGCATGGCTGGAACCCACTCCATAGGGTCACTCCAGGGCTCCAGAATCTTCTCTTCTCATCCCGTCCCTACGAATTGATGTTACGAATGAGCTTGATCTGAGCGCACATGCACACATGCAATTCGTCGATAACAGGATGATATCTTTCAGAGCCACACAACACACCGAGAGAATGTCAAAAGAATTGTTAATTGCCCCTCAGTCCAATACCGATAGAATTCTTTGAGTCAGTAGCATATTTACTAGTTGATGATACAGTCTTCAGGGAAGCAAGAGCCAGAGGGCGAGGAGACGCTCGAAGTTGGGCGTGCCCAGACCAGTCACCTGTGTATGGAGGTTAGACAGTTAGCTACACAACATTCACGGATTGGTAAATATCAAAACTCACGGGATCCCACCCCTTGACAGCAGTGAAGCCAGGTGTACCTATTTGACGATCACGCAAGTCAGCACCCGATTGACGAGGAGATACAAGAATAGCAGAGGAAATGAGAGCGCATGTCACAAGGGTCGACTGTGGACAAAGGAGGCCTTGCCCCACTGCGCGGAGAGAATACATAGTACATACCACATCCTTGGTTCCCCCCATGGGTAATGTCATTGAATGCGATCTGGAATGGCGCACTATAAATGGCCGGGTTGATAAAACCTGTCGTCGCATTTATTTTTAGTTTGTGGATATAAATAGAGAACAGGATAGACATACCAACTGGGCCTTTACCAATTGCGATACGCGCATCATTGATGAGGGTGAGTAGCGAGGCCGTTGTCGGTGCGGACGCAGAGGTTCCGAATACGAGGTTGAATTCTGAGAGGACATGAATGAGATGCGGGCTATGTATTTTGCTGACTAGTATGCTCACCTCCGTCAACTACAGCGATGCAAACGCGTGAGATGAGCACATATGGTAACAAGCAGTGATTTCCTTACTAGCGATAACATAGTTCGCACTTTATCAAAGTGTATCAGCAAAAGTAATGAATAAAAAGACAGAAGGCTTACCCATTTGCGCTCAGATCCGGGAATGCACGCGAAGTGCCACTGTTGTTGAACTGAGCACCAGTGAACGGCGGCGGGTGATTCTTTAAGAAGCTTGCAACTTGATTTTTCTGGTAGCTCGGGATGCCAAAGATGTTGCTGAATCCGCCTCCGGAGAAGATGACCTGTTCGCAGGCGCCCTCTGGATCGTTCACAGAATTGCCTGGGTCAACCTGAGTAGCACCAACTGATGTAACAAAGGGGCATCCTGAGGGGAAGGAAGGGTTAAACCGAGTGCCGTTGGCAAGTTCATTACCTATTAATCACCGATGATTTCGAGAGTAAAGAGTGTGAACTTCAGTGGGCTCCTCGGAAGACAATGAAATGAGGGTACATACCATCGGCGTCCAAGCAAACATTCCCGAAACCCGCTACACCAAAATCGCCCGAGGAGTACAGCACAGACGTGCCCAAAAGACCGATTTTGCCGTACTCGGTGCACTGACGAATCGCCGACTTCGCCGAGATCGTCACCTCGTCTTGACCGTAAGAAACCGAGACGACATTCGGAGGCTGTTGAGTGGGGCGACGAATCAGCATGGAAGCTTGACAAATCAGAACCATCTGACCTTGATAATGCCGCAGCTCTCGGGACCTGATGGTATATCAGTCATACGTTCTTCCCGACATATGTCAGTTGAATGTACCTTTGAATCCGCCTGGAAGAGGGTCAGGGTAGATCCCGTCCTATTTGCATTAATCTGGTCAGGTAAATCCGTTTGAGCGACGATTAACCTTCAATTACCTGTGTTGGGTCATCGCCACCTATAGATATAAACGTTAGCAAATGAGCGAGCCTGGGAACGAGTTTCCAACACACCTTCAAACGTGCAGAACGATTTGTCAATAGCATCAAGCCAGTTGTCAAAGCCCGCTCCCTCCACCAGATCACCGGTTTGCAGAAGCGTAATTGGTTGCGGGTTCGTAAGCGACATGGCATACTCGAGATCAAGGTCACTTTCGCCGTTGAAATCGAAGGACTGGTTGACCGTCTGGGCAACACCGCCGTCGATGGAGACAAGAAGCGGCTTTTGTCCGACCTGGCTAGCCGAGAAATTATGGAAGAACATATCTGGTGATTGCATTAGATAAGTACTTCCGAATTGTACCCGAAAACAACACTCACCGAGATCACCCTGCAAGAATGCCTGCGGTGTGAACTCTACGACACCGAACGTGTTCTTGTGCGTTGCAACAGGCTTGTAGTGTACATTGTACAAAGTTTGAAGGCAGATCGGCGTGATGAACTGGTCGCAGTCAGCGAGACCCAGTGTGGTGCTCCCATCAACCTTGCGTCCGTTTGTCTTCGGACCATTGAAGCTGGACGGGCTACCGAGTTTGACTGGGTTGTTGATGAGGTCGGGCGAGGCGGCGCGTTCGTCGAGCGGGACAGTGAAGCGCTTCTGGAACTTTTTCGGCGCGACGCGCGCGCCCATGTGAACCGTCGGTTTGATAAGGTCAACATGTGGCGCGACGTGCGCTGGAACCGAATACTCATGGCAACCGATACGTTCAGCACCGTCATCATCCTCCCAGACGTGATATTCCGTCTTCAGGAGGTCCTCGACTTCTCCCACAGTGGCATTCACTTGAATCCAACCCTTGCTCGCGCTCAGGCGCAGGCGGTCGCGTGAGATGCCGCTCTGCCCGAGCCACTCAACAACGGCCTCGGCGGTCTCGCGTGCTGGCGCGAAGTGCTCCACGACGCGCTCAGCCGTCCAGTGCTTGCCATATTCTGGCGATTCGGGATGAGATACAGCCAGGAGGACGTCCTCGAGAGTGTCAAGATTGTTCTGTGTGAGCCCAATTTTTACCGGAAGCACTGTGGCAGACTCGAGGCGGCGCGCGAGGCGCCATCCACGCCTCTCCGGGTTGAACGCACGACGCTCGTGCACGACATGCGGAGAGAGCTGGGGCTCAGCGAAGACGAGCGCGGCCAGCGAGAGGAGCGCGACGATGTGAGCGAGCGACGGCATAGTGGGCTCTGGTTGGTTGGCAACGTCTGTGGTTGAGCTTTAAAGCATTCCGAAAGCGCCGGTATGAAAATCGAAGCATGCGAGGTCGATCACAGGCTATTTCAGCTTATTCTCCCATGTCTGTGTTAGCGCACATAAGCCACATGGTCCGCCTGCTCCGTCGGGACTACTATGCCTTTCTGGGAGACAAGGATTTACTCTGATGTTCCCCGCAGATGGATCTATGTTGGTAGCGAGCAACAGCGACGAACAACAATCGCGAGCCGCAGACGCGATGCATGGAAGTGATAGTGATGCAGACGTCGAGAACGCCTGGATGCGTAGGCATAGTCGAAAGAGAGAAGAAATAAGGATGCTTAATGAGCTCTGGCTTTACTCTCAGCGGCGTCATTGCATTTCATTCGTGGGCATGATTGCTGGGCATGAGAGAGATGTTAATCATATCAAAGACCGCATGCAGATAGGGCAGGTAAGGAGTACCTGGTATATTTCTGATCACACTTCCTGCCTTCTGTGTGAACACTCTCTTCTGTCGTGCCTTGAGAACAGCATGTATCGACATCCAAAGCAGCCTTTGCTATTGCTGCTTCATGCCCGCCTCCGCAAGTAATCGGACCAGAGGTATGGTATGTGAAGATTTGCTTCGACAATATGTGCTTCATGCAATCAGAATATTATCTGTCACGCAAGAGGCCGGCGAATAACACGTTGGTCGCAGAATTCATGGCTGTAGACCTCTGTCGTGCTTGCACAATTGTTGCTAGTTATCCAATTGTGTTGTGAGCGACACTACTGTCAGGGAGTCAAGAGTGATGGTGGCACTGCAGTCAAGACTCAAGAGCAAGGAAATGCCACTGGCAATGGACATGTGATCTGATTGACACGTAAATAAGGACAAGCAAATGCCGCCACAGACGCGCCGCAGTCTATTAGTAGACTTCAAGTTGACTTTCATCCTGCGACCTTATTAACCCTCATGATGGCTTTCTCCAGTGTCATCAAGGAGATGTCTATCGTACCACGGGTGCGCTCTCCAACGACGCCGACGAAGCCTCGCTCTCCAAAACGCGTCTTTTCCACCTCAAAGTCGAGACTTATTCAAGCTCTGGATGCGGCCAGCTCAGATGTGCCTTCAGTTGCAGCTGCAACGGGTAGCAAGGACATTATGAGTACTATGATCAAGGTGCAACCATCAGACGAAGATCCATTTGGGGGGGTATGGCCGTCCAAGAAGCAGAACCGGCTCATCAGGCTGACCTCGGACGACGGTGTTGTTACCAACCCGTACGTTTCCATTATCCTTTGCAAGCTTTAATCATAATGACGAGAAGCAGGAAACTCACGATTCCATTATCGCACGATAAGCCGGTGGCCGAGGAACTCAGGCTAATTGCCACGAGCAAACAAGAGAAACTAAGCAACTCTAAACCTATCTCGAAGGGCTCGAAAGAGAATGCATCAGCAGAAGCCAAACAACCTCCGCCCAAGGCTCTTCCAAAGTACTCATATAAGGACTACAAACCTTCACCCGCAAGAGTTTATGTGCGACATATCGACGAGGCTGACGATTTAGTAGGAGCGCTTTCGGGGTACGTACAACAACTCGCACCTTCTCTATGATATCGCTAAATCCAACAAACAGTCCTTTAGGGTTCGATCTCGAGTGGCGGGTCATCTATCGCCGAGGAGCCCCAGAACGCCCTGCCGCTACTGTTCAAATATGTGACAGTAGAATGATTCTGGTTATCCAAGTCACTGCAATGAAAGGTATGGATCCCATTCTGTGTGACGATACAATACCGTCCTGAGAACTACTTCGCTCAGGCTTTCCCAAGAAACTAAAGGTTTGCCCCTGTCCTAGGTTTCACAATGATATTATCTGAATGATGAACAGGAAGTTTTGGAAGACCCGAAGATTCCCAAGTTGGGCGTCAATATCTTGAGTATGAACATTCCTCAGTCGCAAAGACCTTTCATTTCTTACCTTCTTTGTAGATGACGGGATAAAATTGGCGCGTGACTACAATGTCCGGCCTCAAGGCCTTGTCGAGCTCGGCGGCCTTGCTCGCCAAGCCGACGCCGGATACGTCGAGCGCTACTTCACATATGCTTCTCCAAAGTCGCCTCCGGTGGCTGCATCCACGTCTGCGTCGACAGATGGGTCGACCGGTGAAACGACGGCGCCGAAGATGCGCAAGCCTGGATTCATGATCAGTCTTGCTACTATCACAGCGATGTATACCGAGCGCTCCCTTTCGAAAGGTCCAGTCCGGACGAGCAATTGGGAAGCACAGCCACTGAGCGAGGCCCAGCTCGAATGTATGAAAGCACTTGCTTCTTGGGTTGAACATTACCTGATTTTCGCTCATTGACACGCTAGATGCGGCCAACGATGCGCATTGCGCTCTCATAGTCTACCAAACTCTCATAAATATGGCTCAAAAAGCCGGCGTAGAGCTTGATGCGTCCAGATTCACTCAACATGTCAAGTCCTTCTACGAATCTAAGTCAGACACGAACAAACCAATGTCAGCTGCTCCGAAGGCTGGCTCTACGGCGAGCACGTCGTCTACCAGCTCGAACACCGCCACAGCTGTACAAAGCACCGCAGCGAGTTCAAACATCGAGGTCCTTGAGTCAGGAAGTAGCCTGGCGCCTTCAAAGCAGGCCGGCCCTGGTCCTAAATCCAATCCTCCAACATCGAAGCCGCCTTCAGGCGCAGTCCGTCAACGGCCTCAGCACATTCGAGCATACAACCTTTGGTACTTCAATCATTCTACCATTCCTGAAATGTGCGCAACTCTACGCTCGGCGGACAATCCCCTCAAAGTGGGAACGGTTATGTTAGTAACTTCTTAGGGTTATACACTCAGAAAGGACTGACATAATTTATTCTTACAGCGGATATGTAGTCGGGGCATTACAGGCAGACCCCTCTCTCCATTTTTACCACGACCGGTTAACCAGTCTTCTGAAAGCAGAAGAGGCATCTTGGAACAGACACAAGGATTGGTACACCAACTTGGACGCGGCAGTCTACATCAACATGAACAAACTTCTGACTTGAATTAATCCTTGCTTTTTCATCCGCGGGACAAATTTTCTTTTCTCAATACATAAATGTTATGTGGAGATATTATTGCACAGAATTTTGGCATGTACTATATTACATTATCAGTAACTGATGGTATGTGGATTGTTGTCCGCGATTGTACATATGTTAATTTGTAGTCCGATAGTCCGTACGAGGAAGTAGCATTGTTTTTGAGCGAATACTACTGGAGTTAGGAGCAAGACTATGCAATGTTGACCGAAACGTTCGCCACTTCAGCAAGGAGGAAACCGCTAGCCTAGTAGATACACACAGGGTTGAGTACTTGGGAGCAATGAAGACAACGAGTTTACAGAACATACCCCTACTATGGACGCATGCGGCACACTCAGTACTGCAGGACCAGTTTGAAAGCCAACAGGTATCTGAACGGTGAAGTTCTCGTGTGGCTCATTGAACTCTACACCGTCGTTGAGGAGCTGCCACTGGTACGGGCCAGCATACAAGATGCTTCCGAGCCTGTCGTCGGCACTTTCACAGGGGTCCTGAGCGCAGTGGTGCAGCGTGATCCCGATACCGACCTCAGTCGAGCCCGTGAGTGTGCTGGGCCTGACGACTGCTACGGTGATATTTGAGCCTGCTTGTAATGTCTGCCCGGGGGTGGGGATGGCGATGTTGACGCTCTGGGCAAGAGCAGAGGCAGTGAGGGAGAGTAGGACGTAGAACAACTTCATGATGACTATGTTGGTAGAAGAGGAGTTGTCTGTCGTACACTAGTAGTACTTTCGAATGAAAATTAAGCTTAATTTTGATGTAGGCTTGCCGCATAAAGTATGCCACCTTTATACCTTCCTGATTCCATTCCAGCACTTTCCTCTGGTGATCTGGAGCGGTGCACGGGTTGGAACGCCGATCTCAGAAAGAATTCGAAGGGTGGAGAGACCTCATCGCATCCGGATATCACCCCGGTCTCAAAGCACCAGTTTTCCGCCCGGCTCATCACGCCATGTTTGAGAAGAAAGAATCTTGTAATCAGGTTAATCAGGGATCATAAGATGGGAAATGCGCAGAGAAAGCGATCGGGACCGCCTCCCGACAGGGGCAGACTACATATTTGATCGCTGAATACGAGGAATGCGGTGGAAGAAGTCTACCGTGGTAGACTCTCGGACAAAGTCGTTAATAGGCGAACGGCCTGGCCCTATTCATTGACTAGCGAGAGTGCCCGCAACACAGTAGAGAGGGGCCGACACCGTGCGCATCAGAGAGATCTTCAGTACTCCATGCCGGCCAGCTAATTCTGGGTGAGAAAAGAATCACTCGGGAGCAGTGTACCCTCGGCTTGACTATGTTGAGGAGAACTAGAGCTGATTCCATACAGGCTCCGGCACTCTACGAGTGGAGAGATCCTGTAACCGATATATGAGTTGGTTTCGACAGGTGGTACACAAGTTGAGGGGGCCTCTAAATTAAGTTCGTCGCCAATTCTCTTGAACTTCAAGCTTAAGTGGTACAAGTACTGTTTTTTTTTGCTTCCGAAATATAGCGGCAGCGGCTCTCAGGGTACCAGTCAATTAGCAAGCTGCCAATGCGGTATTTCCAGAAAGCTTTCGTATGGCGAGTGCCACGCGTACTGTTCTGATGGTAGTGGCAGAAAAGAAATTTGACAGAGCAGTGAGCCTGATGTTCTGAACGCAAGCGGCATTAGACTGAGATAATAATGAATGTCTTGCACAAGTTTGACCATATTCGAGCCCAAGTTACGACGGAGACATGAGGGGATGAGCGAAGAAACAATATGCTTACAAATTCCAAGTTCAAGTTGATCTCCTCAGGGTCCAAGGTTGATCCGTCCCAGTTCTTACCGTCGTCCTACTATCATCCGCTTATCTGCTAGAACAGAAGACTTGCGAGAAGCTTGCATATGCTCAAGCTGGCAAGGTAAAGTATGACAATTTATGACGAATGGGTGAAAGACCAGAGTATTGAGGCATGGGTGAATTGCTGAATTTGCTTGTTGTAAGTCTCTTCTGTCGCAATGCTCGGTGACTTTCAGCTTGCTCATCACTTTCGTTGAAATGTACTCAAGTGCATCTTATGTCAATGTATCAAGTGGCACTGACCTACCATTTAATCATAGTGTGAAACCTGATTGGAATGCCAGAATCGTGAACCTCGTGCTTCGTTGATCGCATGACCTCGATGGACGAATTCATCTTACTCTCCTTCTTCTCTTCTCATTTTCCATTTTTTCGGCCTCTCCGTGTACCGTGGAAAGCTGGGAGCATGCTACTGTACTTCTCACATACTCAGATACTCCACCGAGGCCGGACTACAGCCTCAGCGCAAGTATGAAACAATCTACGGCATCGCTTCACAGGCCTTTCCCTCGGCCAGTCATTCGAGCCCGCCCGGTGTCCTTTCTTCGAGCAAATCAACAGATTAGATCTTCCAGTGAGACACTTGAGCTCGGGAGGCCATTGCATCCCGTGAATCGCGCTTCAAAAGCTCCCCATAACATATTGATGGCGACTATTGCAATGCTCTCCTAGTTTCTAAATGTTACTCATCAAATCTCTGCGATCGGATTTTCTTACATCTATAGACACTAAGTCAGGCGCCAGAAGCTATAAAAAGAGCTAAGTTTGTCTGTAGCCAGTTCATTAATTTCGTCTTTCGCTCTTCTTTATTACACGTTTTATAAAGCTCTCGTCAGCTCTACTCCTTCACACATACACTGCATCATGCGTTCAGTCTTTGTCGCCGTCGCCCTTGCTGTCTCCGCCCTTGCTCAGAGTGTCCACATTGCCATCCCTACTGCCGGGCAGACTCTTCAAGCTGGTTCTAACATCACTGTCGCTGTAGCCAAACCCGTGAGCCTTCTTCTTTCGTGTTTTCTTCCTCACTTTGCTCACTCATACGTTTCTTCAAAGGCCACTTTAACTGGTTCATCCGATATCGGCATCGGCATTACCCTCCACCATTGCTCGCAGAACCCTTGTGAAAGTGCCGTCGAGGTCCTCGGAAGCATCCTTTATGCTGGCGCGTTCCACGCACAGCGCTTTGCCGATGGTGTAGAGTTCGGCGAGCCACACGAAAACTTCACCGTTCAGATTCCGGCCGGATTTCAGCCTGGCCCTGCTGTCTTGAGTGTGCCACACTCTGTTCTCGTAGGAGTGAGTCACCCAATATGATTGGATGTTGGCTGCTATTAATGATTCTGCTCAATAGGCTGGACCGTTCTTATTAAGTCAGATAGTCAATGTGACTGTGAACATCGACTAATAGCTATCATATTGTTACGGACATAAGTTGATGTTTCGCACGCGTAACCAAGTATTATTCGCCAATACACTATCTGTGAATTATCATTAATAACTGGGATTAAATTAGACGAAATGCCCCGTTGCGTCTCCGTAGCTCCTCTTGTTCTTAAGCTTGATCAATGTTACCATTAATAATATATGTCTCTGACCGGGCTTCTTTCCATCGGCACTCTGCCTACAATCAGTTGGCACTCAATGTGCTTTCGCGACCGTTCGTTATTCGCCTTGTCTATATGTGCTTAAAATAAAGTATGATTTCCAGCTTTGCACGTTCGCTGTGGTACTTACTTAAGACTTTTATTTTTTACAAAGATTTGAGACAGAAAAAGGTGGGTATAAAGGCAGTTTTGCACCTCGAGAAAAGAATGTTGATAAGGGGGATTTCAAGTTAGCCTTTCTATCTATGCAGGCGGATTAGTCCTGTTCTGCGGGCTTTGTGGAGGTGTTAAGAGGCCATGGGGCCCTCAGGAGGCAAGGGACCAGCCATGTGTATGTAACATCCCGGAAACCTACAGTATCTCCATAGCATCAGGGCTACGATGCTGCAGTTTCGGTTGACTGCGCGTCGGGTCTCGAGACGTCATGGACGGAATTGATTATGCTATTCAGCATGCTGATTGCACCGCATGGTCCACCATCGGCATGGACGCTACGCACGTCGGGCGTCGCGTTCCGATCTCCACAGCTCATAAGTTGTATCGTAATCTGTCATTACAGTGTATCCGATTCATTTCCTTATTTGGACTTGTATCCGATTCCGTGCATCCGTTTCTTCCTGTATCCGATTCATTTCTATATTTGAACTTGAAGCCAATTCCTTGTATCCGATTCTTCCCGTATTTGGCAGTTGTGGCGAGAATAATTTCGTTTCCCTATATGGCAGTTGTATCCGTTACAACCTCCTTTAAGAATGTGTGACATGTCCTTATGCATGGCGCTTAGCTCACACGCTATCATCACGTGTTGCCTTAACGTGCACACATGCGTTGTTCACACGTACTATTAAGCACGTGCACTTTGCGCGCGACACGGAGAGTAAAGTCACGTGCCATCAGCACTGAATCGATTTGCGCGTCCGTTGCAAGCATGTGCCGCACGCATGCACACTCAAATAAATTTGATGTTTTATTGGAAATCTCTCTCATATAATGTTTAGACTCAGTAAAATTCAGCTCAGAAGATCATGCACAATATTTAAATTAAATCAATTGAATTAACTGTAGATTAGAGGTAGACAGACAAAGACAATGAGCGGGACAACAAATGAATGGAGACATGTGATTAATAAGCGCCGCCACAGGGATTAAGCGCCGACGCACTGCGACGACAGTTTAGCCTACGCAATAATCATATATTAGCATGACATTAGAGTTGCCCGTAATAAACTCACCGATGTTGTTTGCGGCTTCACGCCAAGTTGATTCCGTCACAACCCGCGTGCTTCGTCTAGTAGCGGGCGGTGTCGGTTTAGGCACGGTCTTTTTCAGGGACTTTGCAGGCGGTTTGGTCTTCGTCTTCGTCTTCGTCGCCGCGGGCGGCTTGACTTTCGTAGCTGCATTCTTTGCAGGGCGGCCTCTATTACTAAATGTATTAAATTCAAATAGAATGCAATAAATTAAATCATACCTCTTTTTCTTCGATGACACGTCGTTCGTTGTCGATGTAAAGTCGGGTTGAGTCATGGGAGGGCCAAGGTCAAGTGTGGCCACTCGAGACGAAAGCCCAGGCGTGGCTTGCGATGTCGTCGAGCCTGTATAAGAGAATGTAAGCAAGTGATACAAGATAGAGTAATTAATAACATACCCTCAATGAAATCCGAAGAATCAATGTTCATCTGATCCACATTGTGATCCACATCCATTGCAGAAGCAGAAGCAACCCCCGTGATGACTTGAATCCCACCAATGCTTGTGTGCGACTCGACGACAGCATAGTTGGCTACACTTGGGGCTGGCGGGGCCGCACTTGCGCCCGTAGACAGCACACGGACATCATGGTCTTCGGTTGCGGGAACAGGTGCCTTGTCGAGTTCTATGGGAACGGGAGCTGCGTCGGAAGCAGGGGCTGTGACTGCGACGGGGACTGCGACTGCGTCAGATGCAGGGGCTGCGGCTGCGTCGGCAACAGGGACTGCGTCAGATGCAGCTGCGTCGGCAACAGGGACTGCAACTGCTGCTGCAAGCTCATCTACTAACACATATTAGAGGTGATGCGAACAAATGAATATGTTACGAACCTTGGTATAGTTTTGCAGTTGCGTAGTTTGCCCAAGTATCACCTATATTGTGCAGCTTGAATACACTTGAGGTGGTATACTCGGCCTCAACAGTACTGACTGCCAAACTATATGCTTGTGTCAGTAGCTGAAGCGACAACGAAACAGACAGCTTACCTGTGGACAATAGGTCCAGTAGGGCCCTTCAGTGCATATTGCAAGTGAATCATCCCCTCCCCGACTTTTGATCTACCTCGGCCCAACAAGGCGACGGCAATCTTTTGCAAGACATCCGTCAGGTGAGTCTGGTTTCTATTAAGTATTGTTAGCATACAGTCTCAACGAATATGAGAGTACGTACTCGAAGATCACTTGATCAGGAACATGGTCGTCGAAAAATGCCTTGTTCTCAGCATTCATCGCTGCAGCCTCCACTTCGTACTCCTTGCGCTTTTCGTCGGACAATCTATTAAACATATCAGATCGAATACGTTGGCGCTCGCTAGCAGTCTTCGAGGGGTCGCCGATGTCCTCCATGCGGACTGCGAGTACCTCGGCAATTTCGTCTTGATAATCGACACAGAAAACGGCGAACGGTGTCGCCTTCGTGGGTTTCGGTGCTCTACCGAATAGCTCGGCCAGGACTGCTGCGTCCGCGCTGTTCACATCGATGCCCAGGGAATCGGTCGATGTCGTGAATATGCCGCGGCGCGCAAGCTTCGTCTTCCGTCGCGCATCCGACATTGCCTGGTTCCAGAAGTAGCGGTTGAGACGCTGGCAAAAAAGTCATGTCAGTTAAAGGAGATGAATTGACAAAGACAACTCACCTGCGTCAGCTCGCTCACGTTGTACGATGGGCCCAAATCGTCTGCAAATCGAATCACAAATTCGGTCAGCGCCGTGGCAAAGAACGTGCGGCGAAGGGTATTTTTCCTGCGCGTTGGGAGCGCTAGGAACGTAGGCACCATCGACTGCAGGAAATCAACCTGCGGGCCAGTAAAGCACATCACTGGGCGCCCAGTCTGGAGAGGTCGGAGAGGGGCCGGACGCGCCTTCGGCGAGCCATGCAGAGGGGATCTAGCGCGCAAAAGCATGGTGGACAGGTGAATCGCGCGAAGACAAGAAGAAACAAAAAAGGGGGTGGGGTGGGGGGCGGAGATGGAGGATAGGCTGCTCTATTACGACTTTTAAATATCTCGAATCCCCCAACCTTCCGTCTATCGGCCCCAGTCCCGGTAGAACCTCGTACACAGGCATACGCGCCCGCGATGGCTTCAGACGCGCCAGTCATCTGTAATTACCCAAATATTGAATTGTAGTTAAGAAGAAAAAAACCAAATGACTTAGCCAAGGATTCAAGCTCATCGGACCCCTCGCCTTCGTCACACAACATGCCAGTAAGCGCTATCACTATATTCTAGATAAATTGTGGTTGAGAGGGAAAAATACGAATGAATTACCCTATAGTATCAAGCTCATCGGACACCTTGCCTTCGTCACCTAATCTGCCAGTAAGCGCTGCCAGTCGTCTCTCGACTAGCTTCCCTAGCTCATCGGATTCTCTTTTTTTCCACTAATTTAGCTTGCATGTGATTGCTTTAGCATTCAGGAACTAACTTGGCGTACACAGCATTGCATCGGAAGCATAAAGAATAGAATTGGAGTTAGTTGCGCAATGTTAGACCATTGTCATGAACAGCTTACATTTTCGCCTTCTACTTCGTCTGACATAGACGAAGACATGTGGCAAGGTGGCAAGACTTAGGTCCCATTGTTTGATAGTGAAGAAAGAATCATTTATTCTTTTTTACGGAGCGAATTAGTGTCACAAAAGTACCCGAAATTCAAATTCACTCACCCAATGGTTTCAGAATACATTCATGTACATCGTGTACCTGACAGGATAAATATTTTTAGTGTGCGGTCAAAGAGACAGACGTAGACGACTTTACTCAATAAGGTACTGGATAGATCCCGGTGACTTCTTGCCCCGGATTTTTTAACTCTATTGCGAGTTTCGAATTACTCTTTGGCGATCATTCATCACAACTAATTGAAAGGGTTGACAACACTGCATTAAGGGTAGTTACTAATTACAGGAAATGGTGCCGAAAATCGAGAAAAGTGGAAGAAATTTTTGGGAAAGGATCGAAGACGGCGTATTACACGAGGGAAGTACAGTAACGGAAGAGTGTAATTCATCGAGAGAAACTGAAGTGCATTGCATGACATGAATGTCAATCAAGGGTTATTGGGTGCTCAGCGCAATCACCAAGTCCGACATACGGATTAGCTTCGACGTCCGAGTCCGTCAAAGATATCATACTGTCCTCATCCGACTCGACCTTCGTACCATCGTCAACGGAGACAGCAATGGATGATGTCTCTGCCTTCTTCGTCCCTAAAGCTCCCTCCACCTTGTCCATCTCTTCAGCTGACATAGCCGCTTCGTTGATCTCTGACATCGAGTCACCCTCCATATCTGAATCAGACTCGCCATCGTCGTCTGTATCGCTGGTGGATAGACTTTCGCTGCCTGACTCGTACACATCGAGTGCCGGATAGTAGTCGTCGTCGCTTGTCGTGATGCTGACGTCGCTGACAATGAAATCGGAGACACCATCATCAAAGCCATCGTCTGAGCTATCTTCATCATCAGAATGGGGCGGAGAAGACAATGGGGTCAAAGTCGGAGGCTGGCGGCAAGGAGGGAAAGGCAGTGGTGATGTCGTCGCTGCGCTATGCAACGAATCCATCAAGTCATTGAGACTTCGCAGCATTTCGGCGCTGGACACCTCCCCGTCCACCTGTTTCGGATTGCCTGCGTAAATCAATACGAGCTTCGAAATAAGTTCGCGACGCTCTTGTTGGAGAAGCTGGAATTGAAAGGGTTTTGCCTCTGTCGCAGGCTTGGAATCACACTATACGTCGACGAAGTCAGATCTTTCGCTTCCGTCACATAGTCAATCAGAACTTACTACAAAGTATATGATACCCAAGTTGGCGAAGGGATGGCGCCGACTGACACAATGAGGCTGTGTGAACCGTTGTCACAAGTACATTCGGCGACCTCACGTTCGAACGAACGACGGAGTAGGTCAAGTATGGGCTCGACCGCGTCGAATGCAGCCATTGCGATCTCTATACTGCGTCCTTCGCCCGTGAAGCTCACCTCAGGCAAAAGCTGTAGCCCGCGGCGCTGAAGTCGTATAGCACCCACACGCATAGTCCAGAGATTCAGACGAGACGGCAGCAAAGGAAAGGATAGAGGGGAGGGTGAGCAAAGCGATCTGTCGTGCCATTTGTATTATGGCTTACCTCTATTCATTTGCCTTGTCCAGGGTCGGGCACTTGTTAGGTGACTAAAGAGTTGATTTGGGAATTTCAGAAAATAATTGAGTAGAGATCCGTAGCAACGTACCCATCGCAAAAATTTCCCGGGACATTAAGTATCAAGCTAGAGTAGAAATCCGAGTAAATTCAATTAGAATTGAAGTGAAAAAATAGTAAGCTAGTCTACGAACATCTACTGTGTCATATCATCATCGAATTCTGATTCGGCTTCATTATAGTCAAGTGAGGTCCAACTTTCATTATCGCTCACGTCGCCGTCGTAAGCACTTGTCTCAGCTCCGACCCTTCCGGTATTCTCCGCCATAAGAATGTTAGGGGGATTCGGCGGCATCAACTCGGGCGCGTACCGTCGAGGTTCAGGAGGACCACCCAACGACGCAAGCAAATGGTTGAGACGCCCTAACATTTCTGCGTTCGGTAATTCCCCGGGTATCGCTGTGGGGTTCAATTGGTACAATCGAACAAGACCGGCCACAAGACGCTGGCGTCTGACCTGCGCAAGCTGGCGAGAAAAAGAGTGTTTCGTTTGATGTCAATGGCGAGTCGACCATGCACTGTATATCACGCGTTAATGTCGCATACAATATACTCCTATAATGTACTTACTATCATGTAAAGTAATCCCATTTGACGGAAAGTGACTTCTCCGCTCGACATGATAACGATATGGCGTCCGTTGCACGGACAATGGGCCGATTGCGTGTAGAACGCCCTTCGAAATCGATAAAACGTGATCTCGTCCATGAGCGCGTCGAAACACGCGTATGCAATGTAATCATTCGCGCCGGGTAGGATCCGAATGGCAGGCATAACTTGCAAGACACTGCGCGTTACTGTAATGGATTCCATGTTAATGGTGAGGTGAGGAAGTGTAGAGACTAAAGGCTTACGGAGAAAGGTCGCGCCCTATACACATTTATGAGTCCCGCGTCGTATCTCGCTTATGGTGGACCCTTGTTTACCAAGACAGTCACCTATTCAAATGTCAGTGAATGTATTGAACGGCCTCTAATTTCGTAACTTACGTTGTCCTAAACAGCTTCGGCGTTCAGACCTCCACCGCATTACACTGCACTGTTACGCAAAGTCGAAACCAGAGGGTCAAGGAGGGGATCAGACGTGTCCTCAGACTGCGTCCGGGTGGCCTCAGCTGCAGGAAGGGGATGGACGCTGTCCTCAGACTGCGTCCGGGTGGCCTCAGCCGCAGGAAGGGGATGGTCGCTGTCCTTAGACTGCGTCCGGGTGGCCTCAGCTGCAGGAAGGGGATGGACGCTGTCCTCAGACTGCGTCCGGGTGGCCTCAGCCGCAGGAAGGGGATGGACGCTGTCCTTAGACTGCGTCCGGGTGGCCTCAGCCGCAGGAAGGGGATGGACGCTGTCCTTAGACTGCGTCCGGGTGGCCTCAGCCGCAGGAAGGGGATGGACGCTGTCCTTAGACTGCGTCCGGGTGGCCTCAGCCGCAGGAAGGGGATGGACACTGTCCTTAGACTGCGTCCGGGTGGCCTCAGCCGCAGGAAGGGGATGGACGCTGTCCTTAGACTGCATCCGGGTGGCCTCAGCCGCAGGAAGGGGATGGACGCTGTCCTTAGACTGCATCCGGGTGGCCTCAGCCGCAGGAAGGGGATGGACGCTGTCCTTAGACTGCATCCGGGTGGCCTCAGCCGCAGGAAGGGGATGGACGCTGTCCTTAGACTGCATCCGGGTGGCCTCAGCCGCAGGAAGGGGATGGACACTGTCCTTAGACTGCATCCGGGTGGCCTCAGCCGCAGGAAGGGTTTGCTGAATGGAATAGTTCGTCAATATGAATTGCAACAGATCGCATAGTCAAGATCACTCTCCTTTCCAGTGCATATACTCTCATACATCTCTTTCTTGTACCTTATGTCGACTCGTGAACTCGCACATGAATCCATCCACTTTACGAGCATCTGCCTATGTCTTACAACAACTCGGACATCACTGAGAGAGTTTGCATTTCTTACTTTGCCGCAAATGTAACAGGCGGAATACACCTAGTTTGTGAAAGGTATGCATCAGTCTTTGAGTCGATCCACACAAAAGGTAGATTGACTTACTAATTTGTAAGTAGAGTTGGCGCTCTGTCATTAAGTTGATGAGTTCAATGTCTTCAGGTCACAAATGAAATTCCAGATAACAAGAGTGCATTGAGCGTATCTACAACACATACAAGAAATTCTACTAAATATTACAATAATTTACATGCATGAAGTCCAAGATACTATGTGATCCACAATGTTCGAATAGTAGAGATGAATGGAATGAAGGAAGGAAGAGGGCAAAGTGTAACGAGGGTGGGACTGAGACGTCACGGGTAAACGAGTGACTACGGCGGCGCATATAGACCGAACCGCGTGTGCGGCTTCAGACGCCGAGGAATGCGAGTGGATCAAGGTCCTCGTCCTTGTTTGAAGTGTCGAAACGTGCATCCAAAACGAATAGGAACGGACGTCGAGCTGCGTCGATCGAAATCCGGCATGAAGTCAGTAGTTCGGGTAATAGTCGATGAACCTCAGGAGCTTGGGATCAGGGTCGAGCTCGTTCTCGGGGAGTCTCGCGATAGATCTCTCCGCGTGCTGCTCCTCGGGTACCTCCTCGACCTTCGTCACTTCGTTAACCTTGACGAAGATTGTCGGTGCTCTCCCTACGAAAGGATCCCGCTTTGCCTTGAATCCAGTGATGACGCCCTTATTGCGGACGATCTCCGTGATCTTGACTAGCTGCTTCCTGTGCTCACCACGCACTACATACGCCATGCTTTTGATGCCCGGTCGATGGACGTCAATCGAAGTCGGACTGGCGTCGAAGTCCGCATCCTTCCTGCCGTTCTTGCAATTGAACTTCATAGGCGCGCAAACGCGACGTGGTCCGGTCCTTCGGCGGTTGACCTCATATGCGGCGCTAGCTCGGGAAGCGTCCAACATGCTTGACCCGCAACTGCACCGTTCTTGGGGGATACGACAGTGGCAAAGACCTTGTATTGCCGTAGAATGGGCAGCAAGGTGTGCGCCCAAAGCCATACCGCCGACGTATCTGGGTCTAATAATCTTTTGTTAGTGCTTCATTTCGTACGTCTTACATAGCAGGAACTCACCTGGGACTTCTTGTCTAGGTGGTGCAGGGACGACAACGTTCTCAAACGCCTCCTTCAAAGTGACCGGTGCTTCCGTCTCCGTATCGCGATTCGCCAGGAAGACACTGGCAACCTCAGTCGCTTGCAGACAGGCCGGACTGGGCTCGGAGGCGTCGAGGTACAACATGGACTCCCTACACAAACGTCGTCAGCACAAATCATAGCGCATATATGAGACGCTCTATTGAAACTCACAGATTCACGGCATCCCTTAACTGCACCTTATGCTTCACCTGACTCCCGTCGAATACCACAGTCGCCGACTTCGACCCAACGCCAATCGCACGTCCAATGCGACCCTTTCCCGAGCCCTCCAGAACATACACGTCTTTGTCGACGAAGGATCTCATCAATTCGTCGTCATCCGCCAGTCCCCACGTGCGCGCGTACTTTCGACTTTCTGCCGTTAACTCGGCCTCGGTGCGGAGTCGACGACTCGACGGGTACTGAATGGGTGCTGCCGATCTCTCGACGAGTCCGTGATGGATGTCATAGATCTACATTGAATATTAGAACTGTAATCTATTGCATTGGATATACAATACGTACCATTTGCCTGACATCACGGTTAGCCACCGTCAAGTACGGCCCGTCGATAGCCCCAACTGCCCCTGATCGCCCAGCCTCCGGACCCAGCCTGATTGTCACCCACTCACCCATCTCGAACAACCGTTCGAAGTCACCGGCCTCCACCTCCTCAAGAGCCTTGCCATCGGTATCCCAATCGAGCCGAACGGTGAACGTCGACGTAGACGACGATATGATTGTGCCGGTACTTTTTTTTTGGTACGGACACGATCTCCTACTCGAGTATATGCGCCATTCGTGACACGGATCGCGGTTTGGCTGACGCCGATATATGGAGCCACCTCCTCCGGCGAAGGTCGAAGAATAGGCTTCACTGCATGTATGCCGAATACGTGCAGTCTCTCGAACCCGTGTTCAAACGTTCTGCCCAAAAACGTCCACTTCCCCTCGCTTTCCTCCACCAGCGCGTATTCCGGATCGTCGACTAACTGCTGACGGCGAAGACAATCCTGTACGTTTTTAGGGTCGAATGGCGTGGCCTCTGGCCGTTTCACTACATCCGCCTTCCCTTTCCCTTCAATGCGCCGCCGCTTAGCTGCACGAACTTGGTAATCGGAGAGCAAGGGCTTCGGCTTCGTAGTGAAGTCCAAGTCCAGACGAGGCACCAGCCACAACACGAGTAAGTCGTCCTTCACGATGTCGTGGTCCGCCAACGGGCGGAGATCCTCATGTGTCATCGGAGGGAGTGTAGAGTTGGCAGCCAAGGGCACGTATGCGATGTCACCCTTATACTGGCCTGATCGCATGCGCACGAAGGAGTCGCGCTCCACGACAGGAATGGCCTGTCTACGACGCATTAGGTCCCAGACCGCTCGCCTATCTTCTTCCGGTACCAACTTCATTTTGCCGGTCATAATCCCTACGATGCCAGCACTAGCGCATGCCTTCTCGACGTCGATGCGTGTATGTGCGTACGCATATATGCGTCCGCTCAGACCGGGAATAGAGAAGGCACGCGCGCCAGATGGAAGGCAGGTGTTGACCCTCTCTACATACGCCTTCTCTTGATGATACTGTCAATGTATTAGTTTATTTCACTCCGATAAAGTAGACTCACTTACGAAGGTCGGTAATATCCACATGGGCTTTAACCCATCGTATTCTTCCCTCATGCGCTCGTCGACGACCCTCGTATTGCCCAGAAATTCGTAGGAGACGGACTGAACACCGGGCACTTGGCGTCCAGCCCTCTCGTTCGCTTGGACAGACGCCAAGGAATCACCTCGAGCCCGCTCCCGGAAACGGCGTGCGATAGCGTCCGCAGCCTCGTCCTGCTCCAGATCGGCGGCCTGGTCGCGCAGGAACTGCGCTATGTCGAAAGAGGAGGCAGAGGTACGCTGCTCCGGCTCGTCCACTAGGAAATCTATGCGCATACAATGAGTGTATGTTCTAACATTTCTGTTGCCTTTACTCACCATCTTCACCATCCTCTTCGTCTTCCTCGTCGTCCCTCCCATCTTCGATGGCTGCGTCGTCAATGAAGACACGAGCCGCGTCCCTTACATCGCGCGACCTCATCTGTTTCATGACCATTATTAGTTACTTCTTCATCATTACTCTCTTCTCATTTCGTCTCACTTTAATAACTTTTAATCGTTAAAAGAATGCGAACGTCACTCGCTTTTTTTTCTTTCAAATAATTAGTTATAATTTACAATTAAGTCCAAGATCAATTTGCTATCTAATTAATGAAAGTGGGGACAGAGTACTATCTAAATAATGAAAGTGGGGACGACCGAGACGACGTCGTACGCAAAGGGAAGATAATGGGACGGGTAGAAAGAAAATTTCCCACAATACGCTGCAAAGGGTCTTGAAGTGTTACTTTTTTGGGGGTATTTCGGGTAGGCTTATTGGCGTCGAGGGCGGAATACGCCCTCGGTAGATCGGTAGCACAACGTCCTTACCGAGTTACCGAGCCTCGACGCCAAAAAGCCTACCCGAAATACCCCCAAAAAA
The DNA here is from genome assembly GCA_910574455.1 of Trichaptum fuscoviolaceum. Lineage (NCBI taxonomy): Eukaryota > Fungi > Basidiomycota > Agaricomycetes > Hymenochaetales > Trichaptaceae > Trichaptum > Trichaptum fuscoviolaceum. The sequence continues at coordinate 1,664,774 of CAJSYZ010000006.1, forward strand.
GTAACACTTCAAGACTGGCAGAAGCCAAAGGGCCGAATTTCCTTCTTGCTCTCGTTCCTCTACGAGCCCTACGACTCCCCTCCCCTCCCCGACTCCTATGGCTTGATCGCCTTGACGGCGTTGTTCCTTTTGTCTGGGTTTGAAGTGACTTAGAATTAGATAGAAATTAATGTACAATAATTGCCAGTCTAATAAACTTGTTCCGTTCTTTGGCAGACTTGAAATTTCGTAGAGTATTCTGTGCAATTTGTTCTGAAACGAAAGGAAAAAGAGTCGGAAATCTCAGTGACCGAGACGACAAGAAGAGCAGTTTGGTATTGGGAAACAGTGATGGACGACAAAAAAAAGAGGTCGAGCCTCAGAGACCGGTTTCGAGACTCTGCGAGCAACGGCAGCAACGACAGGCCTTCCAGAACGCGTCTGCGATTCCTTCAGGACGCCAAAACTCCAGGCAGCCCATTTTTCGTGTCGCAACAGCAACATATCGTCCCAACTCTACTGCGACAACAAAATACATCCACAGTAATCGACGCGAACGCGGACACGACGACGACGACGACGACCCACGAGTTCTTACAAACCGATGCAGCCAAGAGACAACGACTCGATAGTGAAGAGGAGGAGGAGGAAGATGAGGAGTTGGACAATGTGGACACTGCTGAGGCAGAGGAGGAGCGACGTGACCAGGTAAGCCACTCTGCGAACGTACTGCAATCTACAAAACTGACAATTCTTAGACAGCACAATATCATCTGCTGCAGTTTCTGGCCATGCAGCGGGACATTCAAGATGCTATCCTGCATTATGAACGTCCTCCTGACATTGGTATCGCGTGTTCGTGCAATAGAGGCGGGCGTCGGCTATTCCGATGCCATGACTGTCCTCAGCACCCGCCTGTATGCGCGCCCTGCCTATTGGAGACTCATCCTTATGAGCCGCTTCACTGGGGCGAGGTGTGGACAGGTCAATGCTTCCGCAAGGTGGACCTGAGTACCATAGGGAAGCGTATTTTCCTCGGGCATGGCGGTCTTCCTTGTCCGGTCGCTGCGGGCAATGCTGGGGGCAAGAAGTTGACTGCGATAGATACGAATGGGGTGCATGAAATTGTGGTCATGTTTTGCGAATGCTCGGACAATATGGGAGTCAACTCTCATGTCCTGCAGCTCATCCGAGGTCGGTTGTTCCCGTACACGACTGTGAATCCCGAGACCGTGGTCACTTTCCGGTGCTTGAAGGATTTTCATGTCCATACGAACGCATCGCGCAAGTCCGCTCACGACTTCATGAAGGCGGTATTGCGCATGACATCGGAGGACACGAGAATCAAGTATTCGGTGAGAATTTCATTTGTATTTGTATTTGTGCGCAAGTTGATTCTGACTTCACTGCATGTAGCACCTTTCGCAGCATTTCATTCGGCTTATGCGCCTATGGCGATTCCTGGCGGCGGAAAGGGAAAGCGGGCAGTTTATGGGCCTGGACGATCTGATGACTTGCCGACCCCGCGGCTCGTTCGCAGACGTTTGTTTAGCATGTCCAGTGCCTAACGTGAACTGGCTGACGCGCAGTCGTCGAAATGGCCAATATCCAATGTGTCAGATCGCCTTTATGCGAGGCTGCGAGGTCCGGATTCTCAAAAGTAAGTAATTAGATTCTGATATATACTATGTACTAACTTATGCGACAGACATCTGAGAACAATTTTCCTCGCAATGGACGGAAACTTCAAGCTAATCAATTTGGAGAAAAAGAACAACTTGAACGACCCTTCACTGTGGAACGGTCGAGGGTATTTTAGAGCGCGTCAACCCATGGAAGAACATATGAAGAAGCATTACAATATTAAAATTGAAGTGCGTCGTCCACTAATTCTAACTCTACATATACTGATGTCTTTTCGTACACAGAAAGGGAAATGTCGAAAGTTTGCTGCCATCGAGAATTGGAATTCTCTGAAATATAAGGGCCAGGTAGTGACGGGGGTCATGATGGTATTTTGTCGACACGGACTCGTGCGTCCTGATAGCGCAACGAACCTCGTTCGGAGGGGAAAAGTGAGTGGTCCAATACCCGTCACGTTCATTGTAGACTAATTGCTTCGAAGATTTGTGTGCGGTGACTATAGCTTATGCGGCGCTCTTCAAAATACGGATGGCATTGAGGAAAGATGTCTTGCATATGACATTATGTGCATGTACATCGTGAATCTCCGTCAGAGGTGGGCTATCCAATTCCCGGAGCGACCTCTACTTTCCTTGATGGACGTCATTGGCAAAATGCATGGACAGACCCATGTCGACACGTGCCAGTATTGCCACAGTTTATATTACACTCGCGGGGTCGGAAGAACGGATGGCGAAGAGGCGGAGAGATTTTGGGCGGAGGCCAATCAAGTTGCGGGGAGCACAAAGCAAATGAATCCGGGGCATCGATGCGATACGTTGGACGATGTCATTAATGACTGGAATAAGATGAAGCTTCTACAACACGGTATGTTATCGGTTACTATTTCAAGTACACTTTACTAACTGTTCTACACAAAGCTATGATGGTAGAGAAGAAGTACCCTCGCACTCGAAAGCGAGCAGAAAACCTTGGATTGAAGTTCGATGCAACGGATGCAACACTTAGGACTCGTTACACGGATAAGGTGGTCGATGAATGGGTGAAACGGGGTACCGAATGGAATCGGACTGCGTCTGGTGAAGTAGACAGCCCCTTCAAATCGCAGAACGCAGGTACGCGTACTACTGACTATTATATGGCCATTAACTAATAAACATGAAGCCCTCTCTCTCGAAGACCAGTTAAACGCAATGACGATCTCTTTGGTAGATCAAAGTCCGGATGGTTTTGATGAAGAGGCCAGTCGTATGCCACTTATAATTGCGGCAGGCATAAAGCTACAACAAAGACAGTAAGTTTCTTGTATTCTCATTTGTGCTTCATACTCAATCTTGATTGCGTAGACGCATTATGAAAGGAAATGTGACCTTTTTGTCTGACGACATTCCGGTATCAGCCTCTTCATTACGCCACGACATCTTGAAATGGCGAGCGCACTTATATGATATCTGTCCTGGTCTTCAATCTTATCTCGACGAAGAGGAAGTAGCAGATGCTGTCGAAGACATCCGATTACGCCTGCCTTCGGACTTCAAGACAGAGGACCGCCTCAAGTACGCGCTTGAACATCACGCCGCGACAGAACTGAAGCTCAGACAGGGCGAGGCCTTCGATGTCATAGGGAACTTGCGCACGGCCCTTAGGCTTATGGCGCAGCATAACCATAAGGCGAAGAAGCATGGTGGCATTCGATCTACGAAGACTCGTACTGGGAAGGCTTACTCGGAGGCGCGGAAAATGAAGCTGTTCTGGAAGAGCGAGTACGACACAGTCTATAGTGCCTTGCTATGTCTGGGTCTGCAGTCTTCGGCTGACACGTTTCGACAACTCACCGAGGAAGATATGTACCGACCAGATAATTTGGAGCCTGCAGAATTTTGTGCGAAGGAAATTGGGTGGATTTGGACCGTGTCTGGAAGCGGGGGGACTTCTTCGAATTCCTCGATTCTTCAATGGGAGAAAGAAGGTGAGAAGGTTTTATTAGTCGTATAGATTACAAGCCTTTCTAATAACCCCTGTAGACGATCGTGTGCAATGGTATCGACAATGGGCTGCACGCGATCGATGGAGAGAGGAGGTTGACCTGTTGGAAGAGGAACTTAAGAGACTTGTGCGAGGGTTCTGTGCCTTCGCCAGGGCTTGGAATTCGTTGTCAGAAACGGCAGCCCTGGACGGGAATCCCGGCAGAGCATCTTTTGCGGCCAGCAAGGAAATCTCGTACAGGATTGCATGCTATGATGCGTGGGCCATCCATGAAGGTCTTGGACTGACGTGGAACGCCAATGAGACACCAGAGGTTAAAGAACCGCAGGTAAGTTTTTTTTTCGTGTCTAAACTTCAATATTTAATCCGCTTCTTTGCAGAATATGTATCGTATACTTGCATCGAACACTCAAGCTGCTGCAGATACATCTACCGCGGCTTGAGTGTCCGATGCACCTGGTATCCGATGCATCTAGCATACGATTCCGTTGGTATCCGTTGCATCTAGCATACGATTCCGTTGGTATCCGTTGCACCTGGTATCCGATTCACTTGGTATCTGTTGCACCTGGTATCCGATTCACGTGGTATACGATGCACCTGGATTCACTTGGTATACGATGCACTTGGTATCCGATTCACTTGGTATACGATGCACTTGGTATCGAACTCATCTCATGGTCAATGATGAGCTTCGACATCACTTGTAAGTATCTAGTCTTATTCTTTTCCAAGTCCATATGCTTGTTTCCTTACAAGTGTCCGATACAAGTTAGATACCCGCTGCAAGTCGAGCCTGTCCTCTGTCTCATATTTTCGTGAGTCCCTGGTCTGTATCTTACTGTACTATTACTGAATCAAGTACGACTTATAGTTATCTTCATGCAATAACTCTCTATTTGGACATATAACGTTCGTGCCTCTAATGACATTGTTGTTAACTTAAGCTAATAGTAATCCTTTTTACCTTTTACTTTTATGATCTACCTTACGACACGACTCTGTCTCTTTTGTCTTATAATTCTCACGACTACTGATGTATAACGCAATCCAATTCGTTCTGTAAATACTAAACTATGACATAACCTGACATAATAAATCTCTTTATATGGAAATGCATCGTATGTGTGAATCGGATACAAGTCCAAATAAGGAAATGAATCGGATACACTGTAATGACAGATTACGATACAACTTATGAGCTGAGGTGCCTGCGCGTTCGATGTTGATCGTTGCGGATGCGGCAACGAGGATGCTTTAGGAACATCCAGGTGGACGGTTACCTTCGGAAACTCATGTCCAATCTGATCCAGGACAACCCGATCTTCCATACCGTTCTCCACGATGAAGTCGATCACTGATGAGTTGGCAGCTCCTTTCTGAACCCAGACCATGCGACTGTTGACGGCCTTTGCTTGAGCGAGCACGGATAGAGTTATCTGCAAGAGCTTTAGTGTTATACTTTCCATCTGTTATCAATGGAGAAAATTCACTGAAGGTCGTGTAACAATGAAGACACCTGTTTCCGACGGCGCAGGCAATTGCTTAACGCTTGGAATGCACGTCCTGCCAAACAAGTTGTGAAGATGCTACCAGCATGAAAATGAATATTATCTTCACTCTTGCAAAACGTCTAGTACTCACCGGATTGACGGGTATTACTGGAAGATCTGCTTCGATGAAGAGATTGAAAAACTGATTGAAGGTTAGCACGTTTCATTATAATAGAACTCGGGATTTGGTACCTTCGTTCCCCACTTGATAGGATTTTGACTGACGCCCACCACCGCGAATTGCTTACTTTCGAAGAACCTTTTCTCTTTCTGGACTAAAGATAGCGTACTGATACTTCGGGAGCACAGAATTTTCCTCGTGTGTCTGAGAATGGATAGCATGATCTCCAATATCTACGAAAAGGACCAATAAAGTCGGCCGAGACGAGAAGAGTATCCGTAGCAGTGGAGATCGCCAGACTTTCGTAGCTAGTTACTCGACAGGGAGTTAAGTTGGCTCCTTTTTATACGTGAGATCAGACATAGACTCGAGGTTCGCAATCCGGTTTGTCTAGCACCACATGCCTCTCCTCCCGCCGGTGGACGTACCTGATGAGAAAGACTCCGGCTTCAAGTTGTACCTGTCTGGCGTCTAAACGGCCTTTTTACTCCTTTCCAATGAGAGGAAAGAAGATGGAAATAACGTACGATTGGTATCTTCATCGAATGTTAGCTTCCACAACAAAGAAGACAGGGAACTCTGCACTACAAATGCACGCAAGGGTCGATTGACTTGATGTCAAATAAGGAGAAAGCAAACGCATTCAGCGAGCCGGAAGGCCGAATAGTCTTAATGATCGTACTCACACGCGCGCGCACCGCTGAAGACAGTTCTGTAGCGTCTATCGATCTCCACAGCTCATAAGTTGTATCGTAATCTGTCATTACAGTGTATCCGATTCATTTCCTTATTTGGACTTGTATCCGATTCCGTGCATCCGTTTCTTCCTGTATCCGATTCATTTCTATATTTGAACTTGAAGCCAATTCCTTGTATCCGATTCTTCCCGTATTTGGCAGTTGTGGCGAGAATAATTTCGTTTCCCTATATGGCAGTTGTATCCGTTACAACCTCCTTTAAGAATGTGTGACATGTCCTTATGCATGGCGCTTAGCTCACACGCTATCATCACGTGTTGCCTTAACGTGCACACATGCGTTGTTCACACGTACTATTAAGCACGTGCACTTTGCGCGCGACACGGAGAGTAAAGTCACGTGCCATCAGCACTGAATCGATTTGCGCGTCCGTTGCAAGCATGCGCCGCACGCATGCACACTCAAATAAATTTGATGTTTTATTGGAAATCTCTCTCATATAATGTTTAGACTCAGTAAAATTCAGCTCAGAAGATCATGCACAATATTTAAATTAAATCAATGAATTAACTGTAGATTAGAGGTAGACAGACAAAGACAATGAGCGGGACAACAAATGAATGGAGACATGTGATTAATAAGCGCCGCCACAGGGATTAAGCGCCGACGCACTGCGACGACAGTTTAGCCTACGCAATAATCATATATTAGCATGACATTAGAGTTGCCCGTAATAAACTCACCGATGTTGTTTGCGGCTTCACGCCAAGTTGATTCCGTCACAACCCGCGTGCTTCGTCTAGTAGCGGGCGTGTCGGTTTAGGCACGGTCTTTTTCAGGGACTTTGCAGGCGGTTTGGTCTTCGTCTTCGTCTTCGTCGCCGCGGGCGGCTTGACTTTCGTAGCTGCATTCTTTGCAGGGCGGCCTCTATTACTAAATGTATTAAATTCAAATAGAATGCAATAAATTAAATCATACCTCTTTTTCTTCGATGACACGTCGTTCGTTGTCGATGTAAAGTCGGGTTGAGTCATGGGAGGGCCAAGGTCAAGTGTGGCCACTCGAGACGAAAGCCCAGGCGTGGCTTGCGATGTCGTCGAGCCTGTATAAGAGAATGTAAGCAAGTGATACAAGATAGAGTAATTAATAACATACCCTCAATGAAATCCGAAGAATCAATGTTCATCTGATCCACATTGTGATCCACATCCATTGCAGAAGCAGAAGCAACCCCCGTGATGACTTGAATCCCACCAATGCTTGTGTGCGACTCGACGACAGCATAGTTGGCTACACTTGGGGCTGGCGGGGCCGCACTTGCGCCCGTAGACAGCACACGGACATCATGGTCTTCGGTTGCGGGAACAGGTGCCTTGTCGAGTTCTATGGGAACGGGAGCTGCGTCGGAAGCAGGGGCTGTGACTGCGACGGGGACTGCGACTGCGTCAGATGCAGGGGCTGCGGCTGCGTCGGCAACAGGGACTGCGTCAGATGCAGCTGCGTCGGCAACAGGGACTGCAACTGCTGCTGCAAGCTCATCTACTAACACATATTAGAGGTGATGCGAACAAATGAATATGTTACGAACCTTGGTATAGTTTTGCAGTTGCGTAGTTTGCCCAAGTATCACCTATATTGTGCAGCTTGAATACACTTGAGGTGGTATACTCGGCCTCAACAGTACTGACTGCCAAACTATATGCTTGTGTCAGTAGCTGAAGCGACAACGAAACAGACAGTACCTGTGGACAATAGGTCCAGTAGGGCCCTTCAGTGCATATTGCAAGTGAATCATCCCCTCCCCGACTTTTGATCTACCTCGGCCCAACAAGGCGACGGCAATCTTTTGCAAGACATCCGTCAGGTGAGTCTGGTTTCTATTAAGTATTGTTAGCATACAGTCTCAACGAATATGAGAGTACGTACTCGAAGATCACTTGATCAGGAACATGGTCGTCGAAAAATGCCTTGTTCTCAGCATTCATCGCTGCAGCCTCCACTTCGTACTCCTTGCGCTTTTCGTCGGACAATCTATTAAACATATCAGATCGAATACGTTGGCGCTCGCTAGCAGTCTTCGAGGGGTCGCCGATGTCCTCCATGCGGACTGCGAGTACCTCGGCAATTTCGTCTTGATAATCGACACAGAAAACGGCGAACGGTGTCGCCTTCGTGGGTTTCGGTGCTCTACCGAATAGCTCGGCCAGGACTGCTGCGTCCGCGCTGTTCACATCGATGCCCAGGGAATCGGTCGATGTCGTGAATATGCCGCGGCGCGCAAGCTTCGTCTTCCGTCGCGCATCCGACATTGCCTGGTTCCAGAAGTAGCGGTTGAGACGCTGGCAAAAAAGTCATGTCAGTTAAAGGAGATGAATTGACAAAGACAACTCACCTGCGTCAGCTCGCTCACGTTGTACGATGGGCCCAAATCGTCTGCAAATCGAATCACAAATTCGGTCAGCGCCGTGGCAAAGAACGTGCGGCGAAGGGTATTTTTCCTGCGCGTTGGGAGCGCTAGGAACGTAGGCACCATCGACTGCAGGAAATCAACCTGCGGGCCAGTAAAGCACATCACTGGGCGCCCAGTCTGGAGAGGTCGGAGAGGGGCCGGACGCGCCTTCGGCGAGCCATGCAGAGGGGATCTAGCGCGCAAAAGCAGGTGGACAGGTGAATCGCGCGAAGACAAGAAGAAACAAAAAAGGGGGTGGGGTGGGGGGCGGAGATGGAGGATAGGCTGCTCTACTTACGACTTTTAAATATCTCGAATCCCCCAACCTTCCGTCTATCGGCCCCAGTCCCGGTAGAACCTCGTACACAGGCATACGCGCCCGCGATGGCTTCAGACGCGCCAGTCATCTGTAATTACCCAAATATTGAATTGTAGTTAAGAAGAAAAAAACCAAATGACTTAGCCAAGGATTCAAGCTCATCGGACCCCTCGCCTTCGTCACACAACATGCCAGTAAGCGCTATCACTATATTCTAGATAAATTGTGGTTGAGAGGGAAAAATACGAATGAATTACCCTATAGTATCAAGCTCATCGGACACCTTGCCTTCGTCACCTAATCTGCCAGTAAGCGCTGCCAGTCGTCTCTCGACTAGCTTCCCTAGCTCATCGGATTCTCTTTTTTTCCACTAATTTAGCTTGCATGTGATTGCTTTAGCATTCAGGAACTAACTTGGCGTACACAGCATTGCATCGGAAGCATAAAGAATAGAATTGGAGTTAGTTGCGCAATGTTAGACCATTGTCATGAACAGCTTACATTTTCGCCTTCTACTTCGTCTGACATAGACGAAGACATGTGGCAAGGTGGCAAGACTTAGGTCCCATTGTTTGATAGTGAAGAAAGAATCATTTATTCTTTTTTACGGAGCGAATTAGTGTCACAAAAGTACCCGAAATTCAAATTCACTCACCCAATGGTTTCAGAATACATTCATGTACATCGTGTACCTGACAGGATAAATATTTTTAGTGTGCGGTCAAAGAGAAGACGTAGACGACTTTACTCAATAAGGTACTGGATAGATCCCGGTGACTTCTTGCCCCGGATTTTTTAACTCTATTGCGAGTTTCGAATTACTCTTTGGCGATCATTCATCACAACTAATTGAAAGGGTTGACAACACTGCATTAAGGGTAGTTACTAATTACAGGAAATGGTGCCGAAAATCGAGAAAAGTGGAAGAAATTTTTGGGAAAGGATCGAAGACGGCGTATTACACGAGGGAAGTACAGTAACGGAAGAGTGTAATTCATCGAGAGAAACTGAAGTGCATTGCATGACATGAATGTCAATCAAGGGTTATTGGGTGCTCAGCGCAATCACCAAGTCCGACATACGGATTAGCTTCGACGTCCGAGTCCGTCAAAGATATCATACTGTCCTCATCCGACTCGACCTTCGTACCATCGTCAACGGAGACAGCAATGGATGATGTCTCTGCCTTCTTCGTCCCTAAAGCTCCCTCCACCTTGTCCATCTCTTCAGCTGACATAGCCGCTTCGTTGATCTCTGACATCGAGTCACCCTCCATATCTGAATCAGACTCGCCATCGTCGTCTGTATCGCTGGTGGATAGACTTTCGCTGCCTGACTCGTACACATCGAGTGCCGGATAGTAGTCGTCGTCGCTTGTCGTGATGCTGACGTCGCTGACAATGAAATCGGAGACACCATCATCAAAGCCATCGTCTGAGCTATCTTCATCATCAGAATGGGGCGGAGAAGACAATGGGGTCAAAGTCGGAGGCTGGCGGCAAGGAGGGAAAGGCAGTGGTGATGTCGTCGCTGCGCTATGCAACGAATCCATCAAGTCATTGAGACTTCGCAGCATTTCGGCGCTGGACACCTCCCCGTCCACCTGTTTCGGATTGCCTGCGTAAATCAATACGAGCTTCGAAATAAGTTCGCGACGCTCTTGTTGGAGAAGCTGGAATTGAAAGGGTTTTGCCTCTGTCGCAGGCTTGGAATCACACTATACGTCGACGAAGTCAGATCTTTCGCTTCCGTCACATAGTCAATCAGAACTTACTACAAAGTATATGATACCCAAGTTGGCGAAGCGGATGGCGCCGACTGACACAATGAGGCTGTGTGAACCGTTGTCACAAGTACATTCGGCGACCTCACGTTCGAACGAACGACGGAGTAGGTCAAGTATGGGCTCGACCGCGTCGAATGCAGCCATTGCGATCTCTATACTGCGTCCTTCGCCCGTGAAGCTCACCTCAGGCAAAAGCTGTAGCCCGCGGCGCTGAAGTCGTATAGCACCCACACGCATAGTCCAGAGATTCAGACGAGACGGCAGCAAAGGAAAGGATAGAGGGGAGGGTGAGCAAAGCGATCTGTCGTGCCATTTGTATTATGGCTTACCTCTATTCATTTGCCTTGTCCAGGGTCGGGCACTTGTTAGGTGACTAAAGAGTTGATTTGGGAATTTCAGAAAATAATTGAGTAGAGATCCGTAGCAACGTACCCATCGCGAAAAATTTCCCGGGACATTAAGTATCAAGCTAGAGTAGAAATCCGAGTAAATTCAATTAGAATTGAAGTGAAAAAATAGTAAGCTAGTCTACGAACATCTACTGTGTCATATCATCATCGAATTCTGATTCGGCTTCATTATAGTCAAGTGAGGTCCAACTTTCATTATCGCTCACGTCGCCGTCGTAAGCACTTGTCTCAGCTCCGACCCTTCCGGTATTCTCCGCCATAAGAATGTTAGGGGGATTCGGCGGCATCAACTCGGGCGCGTACCGTCGAGGTTCAGGAGGACCACCCAACGACGCAAGCAAAATGGTTGAGACGCCCTAACATTTCTGCGTTCGGTAATTCCCCGGGTATCGCTGTGGGGTTCAATTGGTACAATCGAACAAGACCGGCCACAAGACGCTGGCGTCTGACCTGCGCAAGCTGGCGAGAAAAGAGTGTTTCGTTTGATGTCAATGGCGAGTCGACCATGCACTGTATATCACGCGTTAATGTCGCATACAATATACTCCTATAATGTACTTACTATCATGTAAAGTAATCCCATTTGACGGAAAGTGACTTCTCCGCTCGACATGATAACGATATGGCGTCCGTTGCACGGACAATGGGCCGATTGCGTGTAGAACGCCCTTCGAAATCGATAAAACGTGATCTCGTCCATGAGCGCGTCGAAACACGCGTATGCAATGTAATCATTCGCGCCGGGTAGGATCCGAATGGCAGGCATAACTTGCAAGACACTGCGCGTTACTGTAATGGATTCCATGTTAATGGTGAGGTGAGGAAGTGTAGAGACTAAAGGCTTACGGAGAAAGGTCGCGCCCTATACACATTTATGAGTCCCGCGTCGTATCTCGCTTATGGTGGACCCTTGTTTACCAAGACAGTCACCTATTCAAATGTCAGTGAATGTATTGAACGGCCTCTAATTTCGTAACTTACGTTGTCCTAAACAGCTTCGGCGTTCAGACCTCCACCGCATTACACTGCACTGTTACGCAAAGTCGAAACCAGAGGGTCAAGGAGGGGATCAGACGTGTCCTCAGACTGCGTCCGGGTGGCCTCAGCTGCAGGAAGGGGATGGACGCTGTCCTCAGACTGCGTCCGGGTGGCCTCAGCCGCAGGAAGGGGATGGACACTGTCCTTAGACTGCATCCGGGTGGCCTCAGCCGCAGGAAGGGTTTGCTGAATGGAATAGTTCGTCAATATGAATTGCAACAGATCGCATAGTCAAGATCACTCTCCTTTCCAGTGCATATACTCTCATACATCTCTTTCTTGTACCTTATGTCGACTCGTGAACTCGCACATGAATCCATCCACTTTACGAGCATCTGCCTATGTCTTACAACAACTCGGACATCACTGAGAGAGTTTGCATTTCTTACTTTGCCGCAAATGTAACAGGCGGAATACACCTAGTTTGTGAAAGGTATGCATCAGTCTTTGAGTCGATCCACACAAAAGGTAGATTGACTTACTAATTTGTAAGTAAGTAGAGTTGGCGCTCTGTCATTAAGTTGATGAGTTCAATGTCTTCAGGTCACAAATGAAATTCCAGATAACAAGAGTGCATTGAGCGTATCTACAACACATACAAGAAATTCTACTAAATATTACAATAATTTACATGCATGAAGTCCAAGATACTATGTGATCCACAATGTTCGAATAGTAGAGATGAATGGAATGAAGGAAGGAAGAGGGCAAAGTGTAACGAGGGTGGGACTGAGACGTCACGGGTAAACGAGTGACTACGGCGGCGCATATAGACCGAACCGCGTGTGCGGCTTCAGACGCCGAGGAATGCGAGTGGATCAAGGTCCTCGTCCTTGTTTGAAGTGTCGAAACGTGCATCCAAAACGAATAGGAACGGACGTCGAGCTGCGTCGATCGAAATCCGGCATGAAGTCAGTAGTTCGGGTAATAGTCGATGAACCTCAGGAGCTTGGGATCAGGGTCGAGCTCGTTCTCGGGGAGTCTCGCGATAGATCTCTCCGCGTGCTGCTCCTCGGGTACCTCCTCGACCTTCGTCACTTCGTTAACCTTGACGAAGATTGTCGGTGCTCTCCCTACGAAAGGATCCCGCTTTGCCTTGAATCCAGTGATGACGCCCTTATTGCGGACGATCTCCGTGATCTTGACTAGCTGCTTCCTGTGCTCACCACGCACTACATACGCCATGCTTTTGATGCCCGGTCGATGGACGTCAATCGAAGTCGGACTGGCGTCGAAGTCCGCATCCTTCCTGCCGTTCTTGCAATTGAACTTCATAGGCGCGCTAAACGCGACGTGGTCCGGTCCTTCGGCGGTTGACCTCATATGCGGCGCTAGCTCGGGAAGCGTCCAACATGCTTGACCCGCAACTGCACCGTTCTTGGGGGATACGACAGTGGCAAAGACCTTGTATTGCCGTAGAATGGGCAGCAAGGTGTGCGCCCAAAGCCATACCGCCGACGTATCTGGGTCTAATAATCTTTTGTTAGTACTTCATTTCGTACGTCTTACATAGCAGGAACTCACCTGGGACTTCTTGTCTAGGTGGTGCAGGGACGACAACGTTCTCAAACGCCTCCTTCAAAGTGACCGGTGCTTCCGTCTCCGTATCGCGATTCGCCAGGAAGACACTGGCAACCTCAGTCGCTTGCAGACAGGCCGGACTGGGCTCGGAGGCGTCGAGGTACAACATGGACTCCCTACACAAACGTCGTCAGCACAAATCATAGCGCATATATGAGACGCTCTATTGAAACTCACAGATTCACGGCATCCCTTAACTGCACCTTATGCTTCACCTGACTCCCGTCGAATACCACAGTCGCCGACTTCGACCCAACGCCAATCGCACGTCCAATGCGACCCTTTCCCGAGCCCTCCAGAACATACACGTCTTTGTCGACGAAGGATCTCATCAATTCGTCGTCATCCGCCAGTCCCCACGTGCGCGCGTACTTTCGACTTTCTGCCGTTAACTCGGCCTCGGTGCGGAGTCGACGACTCGACGGGTACTGAATGGGTGCTGCCGATCTCTCGACGAGTCCGTGATGGATGTCATAGATCTACATTGAATATTAGAACTGTAATCTATTGCATTGGATATACAATACGTACCATTTGCCTGACATCACGGTTAGCCACCGTCAAGTACGGCCCGTCGATAGCCCCAACTGCCCCTGATCGCCCAGCCTCCGGACCCAGCCTGATTGTCACCCACTCACCCATCTCGAACAACCGTTCGAAGTCACCGGCCTCCACCTCCTCAAGAGCCTTGCCATCGGTATCCCAATCGAGCCGAACGGTGAACGTCGACGTAGACGACGATATGATTGTGCCGGTACTTTTTTTTTGGTACGGACACGATCTCCTACTCGAGTATATGCGCCATTCGTGACACGGATCGCGGTTTGGCTGACGCCGATATATGGAGCCACCTCCTCCGGCGAAGGTCGAAGAATAGGCTTCACTGCATGTATGCCGAATACGTGCAGTCTCTCGAACCCGTGTTCAAACGTTCTGCCCAAAAACGTCCACTTCCCCTCGCTTTCCTCCACCAGCGCGTATTCCGGATCGTCGACTAACTGCTGACGGCGAAGACAATCCTGTACGTTTTTAGGGTCGAATGGCGTGGCCTCTGGCCGTTTCACTACATCCGCCTTCCCTTTCCCTTCAATGCGCCGCCGCTTAGCTGCACGAACTTGGTAATCGGAGAGCAAGGGCTTCGGCTTCGTAGTGAAGTCCAAGTCCAGACGAGGCACCAGCCACAACACGAGTAAGTCGTCCTTCACGATGTCGTGGTCCGCCAACGGGCGGAGATCCTCATGTGTCATCGGAGGGAGTGTAGAGTTGGCAGCCAAGGGCACGTATGCGATGTCACCCTTATACTGGCCTGATCGCATGCGCACGAAGGAGTCGCGCTCCACGACAGGAATGGCCTGTCTACGACGCATTAGGTCCCAGACCGCTCGCCTATCTTCTTCCGGTACCAACTTCATTTTGCCGGTCATAATCCCTACGATGCCAGCACTAGCGCATGCCTTCTCGACGTCGATGCGTGTATGTGCGTACGCATATATGCGTCCGCTCAGACCGGGAATAGAGAAGGCACGCGCGCCAGATGGAAGGCAGGTGTTGACCCTCTCTACATACGCCTTCTCTTGATGATACTGTCAATGTATTAGTTTATTTCACTCCGATAAAGTAGACTCACTTACGAAGGTCGGTAATATCCACATGGGCTTTAACCCATCGTATTCTTCCCTCATGCGCTGTCGACGACCCTCGTATTGCCCAGAAATTCGTAGGAGACGGACTGAACACCGGGCACTTGGCGTCCAGCCCTCTCGTTCGCTTGGACAGACGCCAAGGAATCACCTCGAGCCCGCTCCCGGAAACGGCGTGCGATAGCGTCCGCAGCCTCGTCCTGCTCCAGATCGGCGGCCTGGTCGCGCAGGAACTGCGCTATGTCGAAAGAGGAGGCAGAGGTACGCTGCTCCGGCTCGTCCACTAGGAAATCTATGCGCATACAATGAGTGTATGTTCTAACATTTCTGTTGCCTTTACTCACCATCTTCACCATCCTCTTCGTCTTCCTCGTCGTCCCTCCCATCTTCGATGGCTGCGTCGTCAATGAAGACACGAGCCGCGTCCCTTACATCGCGCGACCTCATCTGTTTCATGACCATTATTAGTTACTTCTTCATCATTACTCTCTTCTCATTTCGTCTCACTTTAATAACTTTTAATCGTTAAAAGAATGCGAACGTCACTCGCTTTTTTTTCTTTCAAATAATTAGTTATAATTTACAATTAAGTCCAAGATCAATTTGCTATCTAATTAATGAAAGTGGGGACAGAGTACTATCTAAATAATGAAAGTGGGGACGACCGAGACGACGTCGTACGCAAAGGGAAGATAATGGGACGGGTAGAAAGAAAATTTCCCACAATACGCTGCAAAGGGTCTTGAAGTGTTACTTTTTTGGGGGTATTTCGGGTAGGCTTATTGGCGTCGAGGGCGGAATACGCCCTCGGTAGATCGGTAGCACAACGTCCTTACCGAGTTACCGAGCCTCGACGCCAAAAAGCCTACCCGAAATACCCCCAAAAAAGTAACACTTCAAGACTGGCAGAAGCCAAAGGGCCGAATTTCCTTCTTGCTCTCGTTCCTCTACGAGCCCTACGACTCCCCTCCCCTCCCCGACTCCTATGGCTTGATCGCCTTGACGGCGTTGTTCCTTTTGTCTGGGTTTGAAGTGACTTAGAATTAGATAGAAATTAATGTACAATAATTGCCAGTCTAATAAACTTGTTCCGTTCTTTGGCAGACTTGAAATTTCGTAGAGTATTCTGTGCAATTTGTTCTGAAACGAAAGGAAAAAGAGTCGGAAATCTCAGTGACCGAGACGACAAGAAGAGCAGTTTGGTATTGGGAAACAGTGATGGACGACAAAAAAAAGAGGTCGAGCCTCAGAGACCGGTTTCGAGACTCTGCGAGCAACGGCAGCAACGACAGGCCTTCCAGAACGCGTCTGCGATTCCTTCAGGACGCCAAAACTCCAGGCAGCCCATTTTTCGTGTCGCAACAGCAACATATCGTCCCAACTCTACTGCGACAACAAAATACATCCACAGTAATCGACGCGAACGCGGACACGACGACGACGACGACGACCCACGAGTTCTTACAAACCGATGCAGCCAAGAGACAACGACTCGATAGTGAAGAGGAGGAGGAGGAAGATGAGGAGTTGGACAATGTGGACACTGCTGAGGCAGAGGAGGAGCGACGTGACCAGGTAAGCCACTCTGCGAACGTACTGCAATCTACAAAACTGACAATTCTTAGACAGCACAATATCATCTGCTGCAGTTTCTGGCCATGCAGCGGGACATTCAAGATGCTATCCTGCATTATGAACGTCCTCCTGACATTGGTATCGCGTGTTCGTGCAATAGAGGCGGGCGTCGGCTATTCCGATGCCATGACTGTCCTCAGCACCCGCCTGTATGCGCGCCCTGCCTATTGGAGACTCATCCTTATGAGCCGCTTCACTGGGGCGAGGTGTGGACAGGTCAATGCTTCCGCAAGGTGGACCTGAGTACCATAGGGAAGCGTATTTTCCTCGGGCATGGCGGTCTTCCTTGTCCGGTCGCTGCGGGCAATGCTGCGGGCAAGAAGTTGACTGCGATAGATACGAATGGGGTGCATGAAATTGTGGTCATGTTTTGCGAATGCTCGGACAATATGGGAGTCAACTCTCATGTCCTGCAGCTCATCCGAGGTCGGTTGTTCCCGTACACGACTGTGAATCCCGAGACCGTGGTCACTTTCCGGTGCTTGAAGGATTTTCATGTCCATACGAACGCATCGCGCAAGTCCGCTCACGACTTCATGAAGGCGGTATTGCGCATGACATCGGAGGACACGAGAATCAAGTATTCGGTGAGAATTTCATTTGTATTTGTATTTGTGCGCAAGTTGATTCTGACTTCACTGCATGTAGCACCTTTCGCAGCATTTCATTCGGCTTATGCGCCTATGGCGATTCCTGGCGGCGGAAAGGGAAAGCGGGCAGTTTATGGGCCTGGACGATCTGATGAGACTTGCCGACCCCGCGGCTCGTTCGCAGACGTTTGTTTAGCATGTCCAGTGCCTAACGTGAACATGGCTGACGCGCAGTCGTCGAAATGGCCAATATCCAATGTGTCAGATCGCCTTTATGCGAGGCTGCGAGGTCCGGATTCTCAAAAGTAAGTAATTAGATTCTGATATATACTATGTACTAACTTATGCGACAGACATCTGAGAACAATTTTCCTCGCAATGGACGGAAACTTCAAGCTAATCAATTTGGAGAAAAAGAACAACTTGAACGACCCTTCACTGTGGAACGGTCGAGGGTATTTTAGAGCGCGTCAACCCATGGAAGAACATATGAAGAAGCATTACAATATTAAAATTGAAGTGCGTCGTCCACTAATTCTAACTCTACATATACTGATGTCTTTTCGTACACAGAAAGGGAAATGTCGAAAGTTTGCTGCCATCGAGAATTGGAATTCTCTGAAATATAAGGGCCAGGTAGTGACGGGGGTCATGATGGTATTTTGTCGACACGGACTCGTGCGTCCTGATAGCGCAACGAACCTCGTTCGAGGGGAAAAGTGAGTGGTCCAATACCCGTCACGTTCATTGTAGACTAATTGCTTCGAAGATTTGTGTGCGGTGACTATAGCTTATGCGGCGCTCTTCAAAATACGGATGGCATTGAGGAAAGATGTCTTGCATATGACATTATGTGCATGTACATCGTGAATCTCCGTCAGAGGTGGGCTATCCAATTCCCGGAGCGACCTCTACTTTCCTTGATGGACGTCATTGGCAAAATGCATGGACAGACCCATGTCGACACGTGCCAGTATTGCCACAGTTTATATTACACTCGCGGGGTCGGAAGAACGGATGGCGAAGAGGCGGAGAGATTTTGGGCGGAGGCCAATCAAGTTGCGGGGAGCACAAAGCAAATGAATCCGGGGCATCGATGCGACACGTTGGACGATGTCATTAATGACTGGAATAAGACGAAGCTTCTACAACACGGTATGTTATCGGTTACTATTTCAAGTACACTTTACTAACTGTTCTACACAAAGCTATGATGGTAGAGAAGAAGTACCCTCGCACTCGAAAGCGAGCAGAAAACCTTGGATTGAAGTTCGATGCAACGGATGCAACACTTAGGACTCGTTACACGGATAAGGTGGTCGATGAATGGGTGAAACGGGGTACCGAATGGAATCGGACTGCGTCTGGTGAAGTAGACAGCCCCTTCAAATCGCAGAACGCAGGTACGCGTACTACTGACTATTATATGGCCATTAACTAATAAACATGAAGCCCTCTCTCTCGAAGACCAGTTAAACGCAATGACGATCTCTTTGGTAGATCAAAGTCCGGATGGTTTTGATGAAGAGGCCAGTCGTATGCCACTTATAATTGCGGCAGGCATAAAGCTACAACAAAGACAGTAAGTTTCTTGTATTCTCATTTGTGCTTCATACTCAATCTTGATTGCGTAGACGCATTATGAAAGGAAATGTGACCTTTTTGTCTGACGACATTCCGGTATCAGCCTCTTCATTACGCCACGACATCTTGAAATGGCGAGCGCACTTATATGATATCTGTCCTGGTCTTCAATCTTATCTCGACGAAGAGGAAGTAGCAGATGCTGTCGAAGACATCCGATTACGCCTGCCTTCGGACTTCAAGACAGAGGACCGCCTCAAGTACGCGCTTGAACATCACGCCGCGACAGAACTGAAGCTCAGACAGGGCGAGGCCTTCGATGTCATAGGGAACTTGCGCACGGCCCTTAGGCTTATGGCGCAGCATAACCATAAGGCGAAGAAGCATGGTGGCATTCGATCTACGAAGACTCGTACTGGGAAGGCTTACTCGGAGGCGCGGAAAATGAAGCTGTTCTGGAAGAGCGAGTACGACACAGTCTATAGTGCCTTGCTATGTCTGGGTCTGCAGTCTTCGGCTGACACGTTTCGACAACTCACCGAGGAAGATATGTACCGACCAGATAATTTGGAGCCTGCAGAATTTTGTGCGAAGGAAATTGGGTGGATTTGGACCGTGTCTGGAAGCGGGGGGACTTCTTCGAATTCCTCGATTCTTCAATGGGAGAAAGAAGGTGAGAAGGTTTTATTAGTCGTATAGATTACAAGCCTTTCTAATAACCCCTGTAGACGATCGTGTGCAATGGTATCGACAATGGGCTGCACGCGATCGATGGAGAGAGGAGGTTGACCTGTTGGAAGAGGAACTTAAGAGACTTGTGCGAGGGTTCTGTGCCTTCGCCAGGGCTTGGAATTCGTTGTCAGAAACGGCAGCCCTGGACGGGAATCCCGGCAGAGCAT
Source organism: Trichaptum fuscoviolaceum (assembly GCA_910574455.1). NCBI lineage: Eukaryota > Fungi > Basidiomycota > Agaricomycetes > Hymenochaetales > Trichaptaceae > Trichaptum > Trichaptum fuscoviolaceum. Next base: position 1,684,686 of record CAJSYZ010000006.1, read on the forward strand.
CTTTTGCGGCCAGCAAGGAAATCTCGTACAGGATTGCATGCTATGATGCGTGGGCCATCCATGAAGGTCTTGGACTGACGTGGAACGCCAATGAGACACCAGAGGTTAAAGAACCGCAGGTAAGTTTTTTTTTCGTGTCTAAACTTCAATATTTAATCCGCTTCTTTGCAGAATATGTATCGTATACTTGCATCGAACACTCAAGCTGCTGCAGATACATCTACCGCGGCTTGAGTGTCCGATGCACCTGGTATCCGATGCATCTAGCATACGATTCCGTTGGTATCCGTTGCATCTAGCATACGATTCCGTTGGTATCCGTTGCACCTGGTATCCGATTCACTTGGTATCTGTTGCACCTGGTATCCGATTCACGTGGTATACGATGCACCTGGATTCACTTGGTATACGATGCACTTGGTATCCGATTCACTTGGTATACGATGCACTTGGTATCGAACTCATCTCATGGTCAATGATGAGCTTCGACATCACTTGTAAGTATCTAGTCTTATTCTTTTCCAAGTCCATATGCTTGTTTCCTTACAAGTGTCCGATACAAGTTAGATACCCGCTGCAAGTCGAGCCTGTCCTCTGTCTCATATTTTCGTGAGTCCCTGGTCTGTATCTTACTGTACTATTACTGAATCAAGTACGACTTATAGTTATCTTCATGCAATAACTCTCTATTTGGACATATAACGTTCGTGCCTCTAATGACATTGTTGTTAACTTAAGCTAATAGTAATCCTTTTTACCTTTTACTTTTATGATCTACCTTACGACACGACTCTGTCTCTTTTGTCTTATAATTCTCACGACTACTGATGTATAACGCAATCCAATTCGTTCTGTAAATACTAAACTATGACATAACCTGACATAATAAATCTCTTTATATGGAAATGCATCGTATGTGTGAATCGGATACAAGTCCAAATAAGGAAATGAATCGGATACACTGTAATGACAGATTACGATACAACTTATGAGCTGAGGTGCCTGCGTCTATTCGGTTCAACAGATGATAACGGGGGATCCTACGATTAGAAAGGGCGCAGATGAATATGTCGCGGATGCATGATCATTCATGAGCTTCCGAGATTTCGACGTCGCAATGTGAGAACCATCACTTCTATTCCAGGCGCAAGAAGGTGTACTTGGACCGTCCCGTTGAATCTAGACATAACAGCTTTGCGAGCTAATAATTCCGAGGGCTTCATATTGTCGTTAAAGTTCAAAGCATCATTCCAAATCGTTCGCGCAGCCATGTCATCACCAGTGCCGTGAAAGGCTCAGTTGTTCGTCAATTCGAAGAACAGTTCAATGGAGACATACAACGCTTTACGACGTTTTCTTGGTCACCAGCGCTGAATGCATGGTTTGAAGAGAACGCTGTAAATGTGTATGATGGTAGGAAACAAGAAAGTTGGTTTTCAAGTTGGTCGACCACTCAGGCTGGCACAGTTTTGATTTAAATAACTTCTCACGAGTAGTAGTACAGTACTTGTAGATTCATAAAAAAGCACCCATATAATGCATATCGTACGATGGAACACAAAAGGCTTCAGAAGTACTCTCATTTATTCTTCAAAGGTTCTGAGAAACAGACTTGAAGAACAACATGAAATATACTAAGACGAGAGGTAAAAAAAAATGAATGCAGTGGCATGAGAGGAAATTCAATTGAACCATTCCTTCATCCCGTGTGCGTCATAAAGCACATTCGCCCCATAAAATCAAGGCATCCCCGGAAACTCCTTGTCAACCATAAAGGCTCCCGTCGATGTTTTATCGAATATTGGAGTGGAAGTGCTTCGACCTTTGTAGGCTTTACTCCCAAACATACGAAGGGATGTGCGCATGGGCTGAGAGTTCATTTGAGTCGACCCTCTAGTCGAAGACACAGATTCAGAAGCGACTTTGAACGACTTTGTGATAGAGTTGGAAGCAGACTTCGCATTTTGGTGAATAATAGATTGCAGCATGGCAACTGCGCCGCAAGGGCCACCGTCAGGTTGAGGCGATATCTGTGTCTTGATACTTGTTGAATCTCCCTGGACAGGCGAAGCTACGGGAGTGACGTGCGAAGCCGTTGGATTTGCGGCACCATTGACATGAGACGTTCCAGAAGTACTTCCAGTCTGATTGCGTGTAGAGGGAGAATGGAGTCCCAGGGAAAGTAGTGGTGCTACGCTTCCCTCACTTGACGAAGATAAAGTTAGATTAACAGTCGCAGCAGTCGGCATAATGAGTTGTTCAGGTCCATCAAACACAACCTTGTCTTCCATATTATTGGCAGAGATGAATTGATGGACAGCCGAATCAGCCGCTCCGGGCTGAATCCAAATCATTGGTGTGTTCACAGCCTTCGCTTGCTTTAGTACTTGAAGAGTAACCTATAGAATAGACATATGAGAATCAGCCTCAAAGTCGGTCGCAAGACGTACGGCGGGTGGGGTCACGACGAGGATGCTGGTCTTCTGGGGTGAAACAAGGTTGGTAAGGCTCGGAACACATGCTGTTCCTCCAATTTTCTTGTAATTCTGAAGAAGCATCAAAACCGGTCAAACTAAGTGTGACAAATAACATACTGGGTTTATGGCCGTTACGGGGAGTTGTGCTGATTGAAACAGCGTTAGGAACTAAACAGATTGTGTGAATGTTAGAGGTGGGTGACGGAATGAGCTGCTTGCTTGCTTACCTTGGATCCCCATTTGCTTGGAGTAGTACTGGCCCCAACAATGGCAAAGTGTGGAGACGAGAGGAAAGCCTGCTGCTTTCGCGCACAGGAAGTTGTGCTGAGTCCGCGAACAGAGTTTCGACACAAGGACGAACGTGTAGATAGCATCGTGTACAGGGATCGGGAGTTCCGGTCGGGAGTGTGCCTGGAGAGCTTTGCTACTTGAGCTTTTAAACGTAACACCATAGAAATCCGGTCCAGCGACAAGAGGGAGAGCACAGTATGAAACAGATCATATAATTTGATCAGAGGCAGTCGATATAGATGACACAGATGCTACGAGCGCGAGAATCAGCCGACGATCGGAAGCTGTAGCAGACATTCAACAGGCGTTACGGATCGCTTGGTTGCAGATCTCTCAACGAAAGCAAGGAGAAGGAGGTGTACTAGGTGGCCCATCTAAGAAAAGAAGGTATCATTGATCAAAAAGAAGTACACCTGTAGATGAATTCATTCTGATCGGATATTCTTACCTGCAACACATAGTATGGATACTGCTAGGGCGTTAAGAGACAAAAAGATTTGTCGGCTCGAATGCTATTAAAAAACAAGAGCAGTGCCCATCATGAGATAGAAATGTGAACTGGCAGTGCCCCCAAAGAGAAGATCGGCACCTCTAGACTGAGATAACAGTGGCGTTAAGTAGCCGCTATATCGAAAACTGCCAAAGATACTGCAATTAAGTAAAGCAAACGCTCTAAAACAAAGTGAACTACAGTGCGGGGTCTGTAGCAAATTGACGGTACACTCCTCCGAGAACCGTCAGAGCCTTGCCGAACTTGCGAAGAAAACCATCAGGCTCCCTGAGACCAGAGCCGTTTCCAGAGCACTGTGATCGCTACCAAAGCGACTTTCTTCTTGACCTCCGCGGGCTCGTGTCACTGCGCGACTGGAAGATGCGGAGGTGTTCAAGTTCTAATATGAGTTCGGAAAAGGAGGTTGTGCTAAAGCCACACCCAACCCTAACATTGAAAGGAATCGTGAAGAGAGCGCACATTTGGTTGCAGGCTTGATGTATGCTGGTAGTCAAGAGGCACGACGATGAAGGTAGAAAAAGGCTATAAGGCCCAAACAAATACTATGCCGGCAAATGCCGGGCTGTCGATCATAAACTGGCTTTTGGGTTTACAGGATTATTTCTCTCATTTTCACCTTTGTCTGCATATCTGTAATATTTTCAGATCCAATCCACATATTCTTTGGAGTTAAAGGCAAAAGTAGTATAGCCATTTGCCGTCTACAAATACGGCACTATGTACGGCACAAAATCAATTTTTTCTTCCGGTAGGTAATCCATCAGGAAGTTCATCGTCACGTCTGCACATACCCATACCTTCAACTTGGTCAGGCCCCTGCACAACTTCGATCCGTCCGGGTTCACGTGCGAAAGCAAGCATTCGAGAAAATCGCGAGCTCCAGATAGACAGCCCACAATGGTTATGGTTATGATGTCCAGTTGTTTGTTCTTCATCGGCTGACGATCGAGGGGTGCAATGTAAGGAACCCGAAAACTGAGGCTTTTGATCTTTGGATAGTGGAGAAGCGTTTCTGTCTCTAAAGTGATTTCCCCCGGGTGCTTTTCACGCGGCTCGGCAATGATTGTGATATATTCAAGAGCTGGAAACCGAATGCGGCGTTCTGATATTGTCCCAGGATGAAAAATATCCTGAATCGACGAGCGAAAGTCCTGATCGCCGGTTTCATGAAAGTGGAGTTCAACCGTTTTCACAGTCTCCATGTTGGTTCTGTCCAAAAAGTGGCCTGGATTAGCATCCCCGTGCTCCGTCCATTCGAAGCGTAGTCGCCTAAGAGACTTTAAATCGCAGACCGGGTAGTTACCCCCGATGCATCGGGAGCCCGATTTTTGTAAATTGATAGAAAGAGATTGGAGATTTCCCATAAAGTACAACCGAGGAATAAGTCGCTCTAGATAATAGAACTCCACTGTCTTCTCTAATGTCGTAAGGGATGCAAGGGATTCGTCTGATAAGGCAGATATGTCATTTGCGCAGCTGAGAAACTTGATTGTGGGGACGTTCCACGGGGGATCGCCAGCTTTACGACCCAAACCATCCGAAGAGTAAATCTCCAAGGCTTGAAGCTTTGAATACATTTGGGTGGTACGTTGTCGTTTGTCATATTCACGCACTTCGGACAGGAATCTATTCTTGACTTGAGTGACCACGACTGTTCCCCACCTGTTTCCCAGCGCCAGCACCTCCTCCATATACCACTTCGGCGAACGGGAGCCCAGGCTTATCGTTAAGGGCGCGGTACCGCTCCTCTTCAAGAAAAGCTTGAGGACCTTCTTCCCTTTCTCGTGCGATAGGTTAGCCCATATTTTGCGAGATCCCAATGCAATATTCCTGAACTTGTGGTTCACACTCGCGAGGGTGCGCGCATCCCATGCGTCATGCACATCGTCACTGCTGACTGTTGCTTCAAAGACCATAGCGAGGATTTCGTCTGGCAAGGAGTTGATGCCTTCGTGAAGGACCAACGGTTGTATCTTTTTCTTAATCTTATAGATTGAATGCTCTGTGTATCTTGTGAGAGACTGAAGCGCTCTAGCGAGCTCTTTCAGAGGACGTAGAAGTGTCTTCCCTTGGGACAGATGGTTCCTGACATTGACTATATCACCATAATCACTATGGGACAGCACAGGTGCGAGGTTAGAGATTTGTCTTTCTTTAGTGTGCCAAAAAAACTCAATATACACTGTATCATAGTCCGATCCCAGATTGGTATTTCTTGACAATTGCCCGCAGAGACTACGCGCATGGCCCTTGCAGACGGCGATATCCTGCAACAAGAGGTGAATATCCATCGAGCAGTCCGTGACCTCGTTATTCTGCGTGTCTCTTAGCCTCCAATAGATTCCCTTGAGAGAAACAGAGAGACACAAGAAGATGAAGGTAAATGATGGCTTTCTATAGTGTGTTGGTGGTGAGATTATAAAATGGATTCATGGAAGACGTATAGACACAGCGTGACAACGCGGGTTCAAGTTGTTGTGTCACAAATGCGCTCAAGCACGTGCACAAATGTCACACTAGCACGGGCAATCACAGGAAAATCCACTGGAACCGGGAAGCCATGGTCCATGGATGAAAATCCGGAGGATAAAACAGTTGGACATCATTTGTCTTAAACACCCAACATGCATTATGATACGTTAACGATCATAGATACACAAAGTACGGTAACTTCAGATATCGTGATCTCTATGCTCGTCCGCTTCGCACGACCCACATTCGTAGAATACCCGTACGAGCGAATAAAAAGGACAGTACATCTGCGTGGTACACTTCACTGACGATCAAGTTTGCCATTGGTTGGCAGTATGTATTGCGATGCAACTTGAGTCTCAAGGAGAAGAGGATATGTATTTAGACACAGCAACAAGAGCACGCTGCAGCAGGCTGAATAAACAATTCGTGGGAAAACGTTTTATGGACACTACAGAATCTGAAAATCGCGACTTTTCCACCCTCACGTTTTGCCTTCAAGACCATGACCATGATTTCTTTCAGGAAAGCCCACTTGGTGAAGATGTCGTTGCCCTCGCTCTCGCTGTACTCGCACATCTCTCGAAACATGAGAAACTATCCAGAACACATCATTGCATTAAGATCGCAGGGATGAACTTGTCTGGCTGCACTCTACGCAATGATGTTTGATAACTTGAACGCAGACGTTTTTCAGACGGAACAGAGAGGATGTGAGCAGCATATCTTAGGATGTGGTATTGCCGCTAGAGTATTCGGTGAGCGAGATATTCCATTCTTGATATTTTTTATACTAAGTCAAATTTAATAGTGGTGCTAGATCTTCTCAATGTTCCTCGCATGGGTAAATTGTTTCCAATCGGAAGTAAATCAACACAGAACGGATGCATTAAGTCGTCGTTCTGGTAGCTAAACGACTACGTATTCTGCAGTGTCAGACTCGCACTACTGTGTACAGACGCAGCGGAAATTCCACCGCAGCTTCTGAAGTGGCTAAAAGGGTGCAATATCGATGATTTTCTCACCTTCTTCCTCGTCTGATATACATCGGGGTGTCTTCTCTTGGACTTTTGTCAGGAGGACTACGGAAGTGCGGTACATTATCATCGAATTTGTTGTGTTGTTATGTAGTAGCTTCCAGTCACGTACTGCTTATAATTATTTCTCATACGTGTAGTGAAGACAATTGCTCTAAGTATTCAAGTTTATGTGTTGACATTGAGATCATGATGTAGTTTTTGCTTTTGTTAGCAAAGACTTTCAAGAAGATCGTGGCAGTGTTCTAGCAGAGTCAGCGAGTTACAAATAGTTTCAGCGCGAAAGCGTCTCGCCACCTTTCACCTCCATCCTCTCCCTGCCTTGTGCAGCGGGGATACACATGTCAAGCGTCGACGGCGTGAACAATAGTGATAGCAAGCAGGACGACTTCTGGGGACAATCTCGTGATGTTGGTCTCTTATTCACCTCGCTCCAGTATATGCCAATTAATCGGATATTATTCAGGCTTTTGCGCATACAAACAGACCCGCCAACATCCTTCGAAAGAAGTCAGAACCGGTCAAGGACGATTGGGATGACGAGGAAGAGGATGAGGTAGATGAGGAGACAATTTGGCGAGAAGCGTATGTACAATATCTCTACTTTTACTCTTCAAGATCTTCTCTTCACATACACAATGAAAACACACTGTGTGTGTGCCACCCTGCCTGTTTTTCCCTACCCTTTCCTTACTTATTATGCCTCGCAAGAATGCTAACAGACAAAAAATCCTCAGAAACACGAAGGCGCCAATGCCTGAGGTGATTATCGCTCGGCCGTCTACGACGAGTGTCGTACCCCCACCAGAGGCGTTCCAGGCGCCTGTTCGTATACTCAAACGCCCCAAAGCTGCGTCGGGCGCTTCCCAACCGACAAACAACGCTGCGTTGTTGCAGAAGACGCTTGAGGATCGAGAGGCGGCGTATCAGGCTGCTCGTGAACGCATATTTGGGTCCTCTAAACCCGGTAGCTCACCGGGTACGCCAGCGGAGGAGAAGTCTGAAGACCTCAGCGCGAGTTTTTCGAAGCTTGAAGTGGCCTCTCAGAGCCAGCGTCAACGCCAGGACAAGGAGAAGGGCAGGGCAGGCTCGCGCTCGATGTCAGCTGAGTCTATCGGGAGGACGCCACCCTTTGAGCAAAGTGGTGTCTCTGTCATTCGCAATCCCCGTGGGCCATCGACATCGGGTACACCTGGATCGTCTACTCCTCGTGGGTTTGGAGGTAGGCGGGGAGGCAAGCGTGGCTTGGGGTCGAAGGAGAACGACCAGAATCAGCCACCGTCCGCCCAAATTCCGGTTTCTTCTGGCCCGTCCTCTTCATCCTAGTTCCCCGGCCAAAGGAATCCGGCTGGAAATGAAAATTGATGTTGTGGGCGTTGATGTTTGCTGCTGCTGATATTTCTAATGTACTTCTATCATCTGTTTGAATGGGTTCTCGCATGTTTTCCCTTCTGATTGTATGCCCAATATTCATGTACAGGAATACAAAATACACTTTGTTTCACTTTATTCTAAGTCACTCACGCTTTGATGGCACCGACCTCGTACAAATATGTCCCTAGGAGCTTCGTCTGGAAGGAACACAAGTCAGTCCAGAATACCTGTGTGGGATACGTGGTTTGAGCTTACGCCTTCAATGAAGTTAGAGCGGTCAAGCTTCTCATTCGTCGAGCTTGAAGAAAAGAACCATTAGATGATCGAAACTAAGATAAAGTGAACAACGCACTGTGCTCCGTCATCGCCACGGCCCATCGGAAGCAGGAGAACGTTGACACCGAGCTGTTCTGCAAATGTGAGCGTTACCGGGATAGAGCCTCCCTCACGCGTGAGATCTGGCTTGACTTTGTACACCGCCTATTCCATACCACATCAGACCAACAATTCCGTCCCCATCTTGATGAGCTTACCTCTGTTGCTGTCGCCGCTGCAACGTAGTTCCAGTGATTAGGGTCTGCGACCCACGGCTTGCCGCCGTGCAGACTCTCGATCGCCAGCTTGTTCTTCGTGCCGAGCTTTTGGAATTCAGATTCCAGATACTTTATGACGAGCGGGTCTACAGCATCCGGCGTTTGATCTGGTACAAGGCTACGGCGGAGTCAGAACACGTATGATGTGAACCGTGAAACGTACCGGATAGAGAACTTTCCGGAGACCTTAGCGGGAATGACAGTCTTCGCTCCCGCTGCAGAGAAGGCTCCCTCTATCCCATGCAGCGAAAGTGAAGGCTCGCGCATACGACCCATCAAAACCGTCGCCTTGTCGTCCGACAGGGCAATCTTTGCACCAGCTGAATGCTCTACATCTTGAACGCTGTAGTCTAAAACTTCATATCGTTTCCTATACAAATATTAAGGATCTCGGAAATGTTGCGGGGTCATGACACACTTCTCTTCTTCGGTCAGAGGCGCAACGAGATCCTCTACGCCTGGGACGAGGATCTTGCCCTGAGGAGTGACGAGTTTGCTCATGAGGGCGATCAAATCCGTCATAGGCTCGTGCACCGTTCGTCCAAAGACACCAGAGTGCAAATCGCGCGCAGGGCCGGTGATAGTCACTTTGTAGTACGAGATACCTCGAAGACCATAGGTCAGGCATGGTGTCCGTGTATTAAGCCAATAGTTGTCCGACTGTAAACAGTTAGCTTGAGCAGTTTAGACAAGATAGTGTGACCTACAATGCACACAGCATCCACGCCCTTGAAGAACTTGTCCTTCTCACTGGCGATAAGCTCGTCTAGTCCCTCAGATCCCGATTCCTCCATGCCTTCCAAGCAGAACTTCAGATTGACCGGTAATTCGAGGCCTAGTGCCTTGTGCGCCTGTAGCACATTAAGCCATCCCAGCACCGGCCCCTTGTCGTCACTCGACCCACGGCCGATGAGTCGACCCGTCTTCTCGTCGACGACTAGCTCGAAAGGTTCCGTGTCCCATCCATCGCCTTTCAGAGCCTGAAGTCAAAGGAGATATATCAGATTGTAATGGCCGACAAAGGCATGACTCACAGGCTGAACATCGAAATGACCGTACAGCAGGATTGTCTTCTTCTTCGGATCATTGCCAATTTGCGCCAACAATGCCGGGGGGAGCTCGAGATCTTCTCCATCCATAACGTGCCTACCGAGGGGGACAGGCTGAACATCGCAACCCACAGCCTTCAACTCGTTCTCGAGAAACTCGGCCATCCTAAAGACATCTTTGCGGTACTTTGCATCACCGCTCACACTACGAAAGTTTCAGCCCAAGATCCGTTGTTCAGATATGTTGGATGTTTCGTACCTCGGAATAGCTACAGCAGCGGCAAGTCGCTTGATAAAGCTCTCCGCGTTCGAGTCAACGTATTGAATGAATTCCGAAGGTGCAGGCATCCTTCAATATGGTACTGCTAACCTGTTTTTGCGATGAGAGAGATGAGAGAGCGAAAGAAACAGGTAAGGTGGTGAGCATATGCAGACTGCTTATTATGGATTCGGCAGTATGGCATTCTCACAAATTATTCAATTATTGACTCAACAACAACAGTAAAGCACATATGAAAGCAATGCAATTATGTGCGGCAAGAACAGTGCAAGGGATAGTCTAGTAATACGTGTGCTTGAGTCTGATGCTCGAGAAAGACTGTAGATGTCTAGGAATTTCATGCGCCTTCCACAGCTCGCTGCGCCCGACGTGCCTTTTTCGCAGCATTGGCAGCTGCAGCTTTTGCCTTTTTCTCTTCAGCTCTCGCAAGAGCAGCCTATTGAACTTGTGAGCCAAGCAAGACATCATGATAGCTGTGAAACTGACCTTCTCCTCCTCTTCTTTCTTCTTTGCCTCCTCTTCTAAGCGCTTCTTCTCTGCCTCTGCTTTCGCATCTATATCGTTCACCTTGCCCTTCTTCTTCTTTGCTTCTCGAGCCTCCTTTTCCTCTTGTCTGATTCGCTTGATACGAGGGTCGAGAGGCGTCACCACATCCAAGAGATTACGAAGACGCGCAGTATCCTCCTTTTTGCGCCGCGCTCGCTCAGACTTGTTCTTCTTTTCGGTGTAGCGCTTGTCGTCACGGCTTGTAGCGTCTTATTAGAATCAATTATTTCTGCAGATGATCGTATACGTACTTGTCACTGCCCTCGTTCACCTCCTTGTCCAGGTACTCAAAGCTTCTCCAACTATCAAACTTGTACCAGAAGTCGTAGAACTCATTCACAAGCTCTTTCGGGTCATCAATCCCTCCGAGCAGCGGCACAGGTTGTTTCTTGCTAAAGCGTGCTTCCCGCTCGAAGACTGGGCCGAACATCTCGAAGAACGCATTTGGATTCTTCTCGGAGGCCTTTTTCACCTCCGAGGCTGTTGGTGTGATCTGTTCGAGCTCCATGTAGTATGGATCGACGGAATCAAATTGTCTTCGCTTTTCGGGGTTGGAGAGGACTTCGAGTGCTTTTTGGATACACTTGAAGAAAGCATCATCATTCGAATCGCCCGCCACTCCAGCTTTCTTGTCAGGGTGGTGCTTTAGAACCTTCTTCCTGTCTTTCTTGGGCGTAAGACATGCTTCAACTCAAAGCTAGTTAATTGTACGTACGAGCGATTTTGATCTGATCCTGCGTAGCCTTGTATCGCAATGATGATAGACCAAGCACAGCGTAATGATCTTGTTTCTGTAAACCCAGGTTCTCAGTCAATGTTTCTCCCAAGCGAAAGCTGGACAGACCCACCTTCCACTCCTTCGGATCTAATGAAAGTATATCTTCAGTCTCTTCCTCATCACCCACACCAAGATCATCCTCCACGTTTTCGCCATTCGCATGCTCCTTCTTCTTCCTCTCCTCCTCTGCTAACTTGTCGTGCTCCTCGAATGAGTGATTGTGTATTGATCTTCGAACATGGGCAAGGTACGCTGGGCCAACAGGCAGTAAAGTGCGTTTCGCCAATGCTGGATGAAAGGTTTAGCATCAGCCGTTGGAAGACCTATGAAAACAGCGTACGAGCTAGCGTCTTTCCTCCCGCTTCCTTAGGCTCCCAGCTTGCAGGTAGTGGAGGGGCAGTGATTGGGAGCTGAATTACGCTCGCCATTGCAGCACCTCAGAAAGAGAGACGGGCAGAGGGAGAGCGGTTGACAATAAGGCAAACGTAGGTAAAATCAGAGAAAAGAAACGAACAAAAAAAAAACTACTGCTTGCTCGACTCCGAGGAGCCGCAAATGGCATTGTTTTCGCACTGGCACACTTCAACCAGTGGGAACTTGAAGTTCAGTTAATTTCGCACTTTGAAGCCAACCTCCACCACGACTCTTGTTTTCCGCCATGAAAACTTTGAAGACTTCGGGGAATCGGTTCCTCGGTACTTCTACTGTCAAAGGCCCCTCAATATGTACAATTTTGCTAAACTCTGCTTTCGAGATTGTGACCGGAAGCCAACTTGAAACTGCTGGATCAATATTTTCCTTACGACGTTGTCGCTCTTTGTTTTAAGCATTGCTCTACTCCTACAAGAGACGTGAAATGGACAGTCCCCTCAATGCAAGACCCTGCCTCTAAAATCTTTGGAAACTTGGTTGTGTAGCTGATTGTCGTTCGTATAAAGGAGGCTTTCACTACCATCTCGACGCTACCAGTACGTATGATGCTCACCTAAATGCCAGTATCAGACATGCTCGTCGTCGTAGTGACAGATTTGCGCCTTGTTCTGTCGATGGCCTCCTTGTCTTAGGTTGTTCTTCGGAGACTCAGTTGACGACTGGCGAAGGACCTCAATATGCCCGTCGAACTGCATATTTATTTTGGCTGTGCTTGCCAAGCGTTACATCTTGCAAATGCTCTTCATAAGAATCAGAATACCATTTGATGATCAAGCTTTTACTATGATGCTCGGGGATTCCTATATCGACCTTCATCGCCATCTTTTTGCTTTAGCACTGATCTTGAGTTATGTCTCCGAAGTCGATAAGATCTTCTCTTTTGGTGGCCATTACATGGGACATGTGAGTATATTCTTCGATCTGATCGGCTTGTTAATCTAATAGTATTTCCTTGACTCTACATAGTTCCTTTGCGATTCCGCAACACTGCCAATCGCTATTTTTGGAATCCACATACACCGCTTGTGTTATCATTAACTCACGGCCACAGCCTCCGTCATGTTCGAACCCCTGATACACCTCGTTCGTATACAAGGTTACCCTTCTACGCAGTGGTGTGTCCGGAATTTACTGTAAAAGTGCTTGTGCTCAGCTGTTCCTTACTCGGCGCCCAACGAAAGAAGTGATAGGAATTGTGATTCGGCTGTGTTCATGTTTGTTACGTGCAAATCGGCCTGCTCTTTAGATAGCAGTATGGCTCCATAATTGCGTGCTCAATATGCATCTGGAGCACGGAAACGACGATATCTGTCTAGTAAGCACTCATCACTTTCACTGATATAAAAGGTACTGACTCTCGTTAACTAATAACAGCGTGTTCCCCCTCCAACTCCCTTCTTCATATCTCCGACTCATGTATGTTCCGATCCGTTATCCTCCATGTGTTTACTGACAGATGCTCATATTGTGCAGCCACACATGCTTGTCATAATACATGCACCATTTTATTCGACTTTCGCCGCGTCCATGGTCTCGTCGAGTAATTCGAGACCCACAACTTCATTCAGAATGGGCGCATCTTCCCGTTGAGCTGTACGGGCGTATTGTGGACTTTGTTGCTTCGAAAGGCAGGGAGGGGCACAATACGCTTGCTATGCTTTCTCGTGTATCGAAGTCTATGCAGGTGGAGGCGGAGCGAGCGTTGTACCACTCGGTATCTCTTCACCCTATTAAAACGCGTTCTCTTTGTAGAACCATCTTAAGGCACCAGCGTTTCTGGTGTCTTGTCAAAAAATGCGAGGTGTTTCTCATGCTGGGCATGACCGAATACAGGTTACCAGATGAAGACCTTCATGTTCGGATATCTCTAAACTTACTGGCCTCCGTGCGTCAGTTTGGGCGCCTCCGGGACCTAGAGGTCCAGTGCTTACCGGGCAGTACGAATTTTAAAATTGGTGCAGCGCTATGTTCCGGTTCATTTCACCTAAAGACATTCCGGTGTAGTGACCCTTTCGACCCCGATTTGCAAGCTTTTTTTGAAATGCACCCGACAATCGAGGAGCTTTATGTCACCGCAAACCGGATCAAAGGTGGGCACTCGCTGAAACACACACAACAAAAGTCGGGCCTGCACTGCCCGACATCAAAGCCGATACCGGAGGCGCTTCCCACCCTCGCAACATTGCATGCTTTGACGGGGCGAGCTGCAGAGCTGTTGGTCGTGAACCGACCGGTGTCGCGACTGGACATAGCAAGGTGGGACGAGTCTTGTTGCTTGTCTAAATTGACGAACCGATTGGCACGGTCGACCGGCCCTTTGCACTCCCTCCTCGTCCGAAGTGGATTCAAACTCGATGCAAACGATGTAAAGACTCTCGTGGCCCGTCTGCCAAAACTCAAGTTCCTAGGGGAATGTATATTCGTCGATAAGGTTGGTCTCTCTCTCTTCTTGAGCTTTGTCCGGAGCGATCTGACGGTGTTCTTCGGCTTCTTCCCTTGGCTCCACATCAGTTCGAGAACATACTGCGGGAGCTAGCTGGGTTCCAGCTGATAAGGACGCTTGTCGTGAGCCACCGCTCTTTCATGGCATACAATGTATCGGTGAACGCATCTGCGACCCCCGTCACACAGAAGAACATGGAATGCCATATGGTCCGCGCACTTTCTGCTGTTTGTCCAAGTTTGACGAGGGTGCTGTTCAATTTTCCAAATGTGCGGTGTTGGGATCGAAGGGACAGGCACTGGGCGGCGACTGACGATTGGACCGAGGCGGCCTGTGAGGAATTATGGTGGTCAGCATGATGTTCTTCGAAGATTCTATGTATACGAAGAGATGCTTCGCGGCGGCCCTTTCCTCACGGACAACATCTTCCCCATCTCACCTCCACGCTCTCGCCTTTAATGCATTCCATGTCTTGACTGCAACTCTGGATCATCCAGGGACGACAACTGATTGACATGCGCAAACTAGCCATAATTCCTTCCCTACATACTTGTATCATGTCTTACGCGCTCCGCACCGGAGGGAATAAACCCCCGCGATCGGCGAGCGATGTACTAGAAATCTGTGCACGTTCGAAGGCAATCCCGCTCACTGAATTGACATGGAAGCGATAGCTGCAGGACTGCAAGGCTTTAGTCGGCTCTACGATAAGCTGTGCGCATATTTCGCTGAAACGTGCACGAATAGCAACCGTTGGATCTAATCCTGCGAGCAAGGATCATTGATTCACGCCTTACCCCTGCTGCCTGCAGGCTGCGCACAAGCTCTCACACAGCCTCGAGATATATAGCAATGGTTGTGACAGGAGGTGATTAGTGGCACCCTTCATTTACTGCGTTTTCTAAATGGAGTGAGTTCAACGTCCAGGGCACAATTATCGAGTACTATATATCTCGAACAGGAACAGTTCAAGTCGACTGTTGTGTAATATATATCCGAGTATTGACTTCAAGCGCACAACGATGAGCGAAAACAAAGACAAGTTTTCTACGTCCTCGAGTGATTAATATGTGGATACATTTTCTCTCTCTTCTTGACCACCATTCTTGTACTCAAATTTGCGACATACTTCCGCTCTGTATCCTCAACATATTTGCATTTAATTGTAAGGGTGCTAATACTAGTATACATCTTGAAGTCGGCCTGTGACACAGTAATCGTGACGGTGTTCTAAATATATAAACTTGAAGTTAATTATAGGATAGTAACATTCAAGTTCAAGTTTACGCCACTTCTTGAATTTGGTGATGTTTGGCAATGCACCTTTAAAACCGGGAGTTCGGGCAAATCCCTTCTACTTTCTTCTCTTTTCCTCCTCCGTCCTCCTTGGGCGTTGAACTGAACCTGAATCACGCAATGTTCATATCACAGTAACCTAATTGGAGATCGTCGCGGACGGTAGACTCTACCATAGAGTCCGGGGCGTGATCCTCGTAGCAATCATGGTATGTAATGTATTTATACATGACTTATAGGAACTCGGCTTAATGCATATCGTCAGGTTTTCGTCAATGAGAGGAAGTATGCATGGTGAGTAATCTACTGTATGATCTCTCGTTGGAAACTCGTTGATCGTGTCCGGGTTTGAAGTGAAACGTGCATAAAGGGGCACCGATCATCTACCTGCAACCATACGGATCGTCCCCTGTTTGAAGTCAAGAAGAAAGGACGTCCTGTCACCCAATGTGAACACTGTCGAGAACTAAGGAAGACAAAACAAGTACACGTTAAATGCGAATGTGAAGGGAGAGAAGAGGCTGAATCAATGTCCCACAGCATTCCAGCAAAGAAAGGTACGTCTCTGGTTTTGCACCCTCTACGATTTAACTAACACCGAAGTAATCCACTACAGCAAATCGTAGAGGTCCTGTACCAACTGCTGCTTTTCCGAATGGTGTACAGTCACAGTCTGTGTCTCCACCCCCAGAGGACGCCATAGCCAACAGCCAGAGGGCTGAACAGAGAAGTTCGCGAGCCACTCACGGTCTATCTGATTGCGTTTGGTTCCGCTAACACTTCTCCGCTAATTAGCTTGTCTATGCAAGGTCGGAGGGACCTGCGACTGCTGCACTCCCCGCCACACGCCCAGGCGGAAGGCAGGGGGTTCTCCTGCAGAGAGCTCGGCTGGTGACCAGCATGGACTATCGGCGTCCAAGCAAAGCGCAACGACCCCCAAGCCGATTGTAGGAAACATACATGTCGCAGCTAGCCGCCCCGCCTCTGTTCCAACGAGACCACCGATCCGGCAGCAGGCCCAGAGCCTTAGCACAGATGCACTCCCTTCCGTCCAAGGTCAACCGCACGGTCTTTCTCATGGACATGTTCCGCGTCAGACTCACGGCGCTATGCTTTTCAACCCGTACGGGCTTGCACACGAGCGCACTCATGGTCTATTGCATTCAACAGTGCCTTCGGTGCCAGGAGCTCCATTCAATGAGCAGTCGACTATGGTCCCCGGCATCCCTCCTCCACAGTGGCAGTCTCAGCCTAGTGACACTCTACCCGAGTCCTTCGATATCTTTGCTATCCCATGCGGATGCGGTGATTCTTGCGCATGCCCCGGCTGTGCACAACACCGTGGTTCTTCCGTCATTCAGGATATGACATCTTGTAAGAATCCCGCAAACTGTATGTCCTGCCAAAGTTGTGCAATCGATAGGGCGGCAGACGCATACTTTCGCGAGCATGCTTCCGAATTGATAGATCCTCAGGGTTCGCAATTCTCTGACATCGGCGAGTGGCTTCAGCAAACGTCACAGCTCAATGTCTTTCCTCCGGCGTCCAACAGCGTGCAAAACTTTCCAACGGACTTATCGGGTGTAGGACTTCTTCCTCAGTTTATGAACTTGGGCATCGGGATAAACAACTCGGCCGGTGGAAGTAGTCAATCTGCTTCGTATACTTCCTTGTTGTCTCCACAGGCGTTCAGCGATTCCGACACGGGAAGTAATAGTCACTGCAGGTGCCCTCCAGGTCAATGCACTTGTCCAGAAGGTAGTTGCGAGTGCGGTTCTGATTATCAATACGGCACCTCCACAAATATTCGCTGCGTATCGTCCCGCCCCCTCGCGAGCAGTTCGACTTCTATTCCGATTGCCGTTCCGACCTCAATGCAATCGACGTTCCTATCCGTAGGGCCTAACTCGTCTGTGCGTCGATCAACCTCATCAGGTTCGCGTTCAAGTGGTGTTTCAAGTGGTTCGAGCAGTGGGTCTGATCAAGGTGGTGTTGGATACACACGGCAAAGAACACTGATTCCTCGGGATAATTATTCTTTCAATTGACGAAACATGGTTTCTGCTTTCTCAAATAAGCTAAAGAGTTCCATTTATACCACATTTGCTGATTTCTTCCGCCTTTTCTTCCCTCGGACTGGTGGCCCGACATTAATAGTCTATTCTTGTCTTTCTTGATGCTTCTTTGCTCTTGTCTTGTCATAAGGCTTTGCTATATATATAAGTCCAATTTTTTATAGATTGCTGTACTATTTTATAGTGAGAAGTGCGTGGTCTATGTAAGTGATTATGGCAATGCAAGATCAAGCGTTCAAACCTCTCCGTACTTCTTCATGAATCCTAAATGAAACTTCTCTAGAGCACCGACATATTCCTCAACACCCGAGCACAAGCAGGTCAGGCGGTAGTGGAACGTGCCCTCCTTCTGCCCGAAGCCGGAACCACTCACAACGCAAATGCCTGTCTCGTCCAGCAGAGCCAGCGCATAGAACGTGTCGGGTGCCTTGCCTGCAGCTTTTGCAGCGTCGATTGCTTTCTGAGGGAGGTGCAGCTGCGGGTAAAGGTAGAGTGCACCGGGTGAATCAACGCATGACACGCCGGGCAGCTTGTTCAGCCGCTCGGACATCATGCGCGTGCGGCTGGCGAGCGCGTCGTGGATCGTGTCGGTCTCGGACTTCCAGAGCGCGTACGACGGCTCGCCCTCTTTCGGCGGGCGGACCATGCAGTCGACGCCGATCTGGCCGGAGACGGGCGGGCAGAGGCCGACGCTGACCATCTTGTAGATCATATCCTTGACCTCGGCGGAGACGTTCGCGAGCTCGAAGTAGCCGCCGCGCCGGCCGCACTCGCCGGAGACGCCCTTGCTCGTGCTGTGGAAGGAGACGAGCGGGACGGGCGACTGCAGGTCGCGCAGGATCTTCTTGAAGGAGGTGAATGGGTGCGAGTCGCGCCGGTGCAGGTTCTCCTGGTAGACCTCGTCGGCGAGCAGCACGAGCGAGTGCTTTTCGCACAGCTGGATGAGTTGCCGCTGCACGTCTTCGTCGAGCAGCGAACCTGTCGGATTGCCTGGATTGATGACCACGAGCGCCTTCGGCTCGATGCCCTCCTTCACGGCCTTCTCGATCGCCTTCTCGACTTCGGGGGGAGAAGTCGACCAGCCCGAGGCTTCGTCAAGGAGGTACGGCACAGGTGCTCCTGAGAATTGTGCGAGTGTCGCAGTGTAGAGGGGGTATTGCGGGATAGGGATGAGAATGCCGGACTTGTTGGGCTCGGAGATGAGCATGGAGATCAGGAGGGCGACACCAGCAGAGGCTCCGGCAGTGAGGAATATGTCATCAGGGTTACATGGGTATGCATCGCGCTCTGAGTGAGATGTTAGATTCAAATTCATTATACAAAGTTCAATAAAACTTGCCTGAGATGAACTCGGCGACTTTTTTGCGAATGAAAGGAACACCCTGACTGTGCGTGTAAGCACCGACAGATCCAATCTCCTCTAATAGCTCCTTTGCCCGCGCTACGACGTCCTTCGGAAAGAGATGGGAGCCTGTCGCAATGAGTTCTGGATACTCTGTCAGAGCAATAACCTACAAAAAAAATGAGTTAGCATCTCCATCCGATCAAAAATGGCAAGTCAGTCGAGAGCGAAATAATCTGACAACTATAAATAGCTAAGCGAACCCATCTTCGTGCGTGCGTGCGTGCCACTCAAGCAAAGTATGAAAGAACCAAGGAAATTGACGAAGATGTTTGATGTCGGCGATACCAACACTCGGGAAAATGAGTCACGGGCAGCTTACCTGGCGAGTGAAGGTTATTGGAGGCTGGTCAAGCCCCTTCTGCTGCGGGTTTCCAATGTTCGAGGAGATCACTCGGTTGAAGGGGAGTCCATGGTTGGGCTGCTTAAGGAGCTCGCGGTAGTGTTCGGCCTTGATGGCAAGCTCGCCACGCACGGCGTACTCGACGTTGCGGATTGCGGGGTTCAGTCTGTCTGCAGTTAGCGGGCGCATCGTTCTCGTCGTCGTGCTGAAGGGCCGTAGGTGTCGCAGAGGATGTCGCTGTCGCTGAGCAAGATGGAGATGCAGACCAGAAGAGGGGCTGTTAGGAGCAGGCCGAGTTAGGTGATACGCGACGGATCTCGAGGCTGCTGACACTGGCACTGGCACGCGCGACATGTGAGATAAATAGCAATGCGTTTGCCTCGCCTTCCAGTTCAGCAGCTTCAATCAAGGCCAAAAGTGCCCAAAATGCGGCCTTCCGATGCTCCTGGCTTTCCGTAGGTCGACCGAAAGCGACAAAATGCGTCGGACGAGTGGACGTAAGTCGCGCGAAATGCGCCGAAGATGACTCGAGGCGGCGGAAGTAAAACCTGAGCTGGCAGGGACCAGGGTTGCAGTGAGCTCGCTAGACTTTATATTATACACCCACTTGCCCGAAGAACGACGTAAGCTATGAAAAGCCATCTTCCTGCTTCATTCCAAGCATCATTCTGGTCTTCGTTGCCTCATCGCATCAAGGAGGACAAGGCGATTACTCATGTCGGATGGTAGTGAGTGGGTGACACATAGAGGGATTTAGAGTCAGCTAGCGGGCTAGTCGGATATAAGCCTGAGTCTCCCTTCAACGTTAACAGGAATTATGAACGATCTGGAGGTGATTGCATCCTGCTAACAGCCTTTAACTTTAGTCTACAGGAGCTCGTAGATCAAGATTGGCAACTTGAACTTTTATGCAAATCATTTATTAGCGGACTTTGGTAGTGAGTTCTATCATCACATTGTATGTCTTCATACACAATCTTACTTAATGAATCAAGGCGCCAACGTGTTGAGCTCATCTACTACTAGTACTTAGCTGAAGATGCTATCGAAGAACTTCATTTCCGGAAATATTTTGGTACCAACCGTTTCGAAAACTGTCTGTAGCGCCCAGTCTTGTTCTAAACACGTCCAGGCGTCCAGGCGGATAGGCATGATTTAAATTCTGACTAGTTCCCTGGCTTGGCGGGGGAGCACTCAGTGGACACTGCTTCTCATCATCATTGCGGGAGACACAGCTACTTGCTACGAAATTGAAGTGCAGGAGGCGCAGTATGAAGTAAAGGAGGTCTTTAAATCGTAAGTTTATGCGTTCTTGCTTTACCTTTAGCTGAATCGAAACCAGATTTAGATAGAGGATTCAACGACGACGTTCTATGTGCGCAGGAACGGCTCGAGAAATTGAAAGAGAGGAGTTATGTACTTAGGCTCTCGCAATATGAATGGTACTCAACAACCACGATAATCATCAATGAAGACTTGGAACCCTTGAAAGCAGTCGACGACGGTTTGGAAGAAGGCCATGTAGTAACGGAAGTGCCTCTTAGTGGTGCAGTGGGTAAGCTCTATGCGGTCTCTGATCTAGTTGCTATGAAGATTGACGAAATTGCAGAGCAAAAGGAATCAGAATTACCCGGGCAACTTTGCAAGATCGCATAGTTTATAGCGGCTTGGTATGATATTCTATGAACAAAACATGAATTCGCGTATTCGTGCTGTAACTTCGTAGGTGAAGTACAGCGTTCAAATTGTGTAGAGAAGGAACTTATTCCTATTTAGCGAGCGAGCTTGATGAGCTTCATTGGCAAAGGTTAACCACTTTGAGTCTGTCGCTGCACTGCACCTGCCACATGTCCCTCATCCTCGACCACCAAAAACCCGGCACTGCGTTGAGATCAAGTCCGCACGTCTTACCAGCCTGTTGTAGGCAGGCTCGTCGACCACAGAGGGGAATTCTGTCAACTTGCTAAAGACGACGTTCTTCATTTCACAATAATCAATCCCTTGCTTGGGCCCGTTAGCCGCCTTTTCTCCTCAAGATCACACGAATAAGATGCGGTTGTGGGTTTTTGTTTGTTTTTGTCCCCGCCAAAAAAAAAAAAAAAGTTCGCGCCATTGAAGGCAAGATGTGGAGGGAAAAACGCGCAAGCCTTGGGGGGATAACCAGCGCCCAAGTTTAGACCCGTTTGGATCTTGCTAATCGCGAAAAACCTCCCGGTAGCGAGAATTGGATTCGCTCCACCGCCATCCGAACACTAATCCTACTCAACTCTACGCATGTTTCCCCGCCGCAAAGACCACCGCCCGATGAGGGACAGTCAGCCAGTGCATTACCACAGAGCCGGGCATGCAAACGCGTTCTGGGTATACGAGGTGGCCGCCGAACTCTCCGTCCCAGCGACCGTCCAAAGGGACCCTATCTACGTCCTAATTCTACACGCATGTTTCCCCGCCGCAGAGACCGCTTCCCCCAGGAGGTTCAGCACTCTGCATTTCCACGAAGCCGGACATGCAGACGCGGCTTGGGAGTACGGGGTGGCCGCCGCTCGGGTATGTTGCCCTGCCTAATGCAGGGGACCGACGGCCGTCTTCCGCCACGTTTTCCACGGTGCAGAGGGCGGCATTGCTGCCTCCATGACGGCGTACTGGCGCGACGTGCCCGGAGGCTGAAGTACCCAGGAAGTGCTGTGGACGGGCCCCAAGGAAAGTTCGAACACACCGATGTCGAGAGCAGTGGTGGTGAGACTCGGTGGCTGCACTACCTGTCGGATGGGGCCTTGGTGGAAAGGTGCTGAAAGGCGAACACGAACATGCTAGCTGCTAGAGTCGGTGTCTGGAAGTCGACAGTGGTGGGAGTAGAAGGTCAAGAGGAGGTGGAGTCACTACGCCCAGCCTTCCAGCCTTTTATACCCCTTGAGTTTGTGGCGAACAAACAGACGCTTTGAGTCAGTTGTTTAGTTCTGGACGGGTGTGGTGCGAACACGAGGTGGAGGAGGAAGCCAATCGACGCGCTCGCCACCTAATTGTCAGCCTCCCAGCCTAACGCTTGGACCAAGCAACGATGGGCCCGGTAACGCGCGATTTGAGTTCGGACTGGTAGCCACATGCGATAATATTGTTATGTATCGCAAGATAGGCTTTGATAACTTGACGGCTCTTGTCTTGACTTCGGAAGTTCGGATGTTCCATACCACTGCTAGTATCGGATTGAACTTTTATTCCACATACAGAAACGAAGCGAAACGAAGCGCAAATATAAAGCAAGGAAACAGAAAGGAATACTGTACACAAGTTTATCGGGAAATTTTCGTGCTTTTGGCACTGATCACGAGGAAATGGGGATTGTGATTGAATCGATTGACCAGACTTTTCCGCCCTCCGAGCTCGTCAGGCCTTGCACGACCGTTTGCTTTGTGGTCGGTGGCTGCGCTGTCCCGTCTCCGTAGATCTTCGACCCTAGCACTGTCGACGAGCCCCACGACGGGTTCGCTTCCTCCAGTTCAATCACGGTGTTCGTGTACGTCTGACTCGAGGTGGCCTGCGTGCAGGAGTCATCGCACTCATATGTCAGCCCGAAGAGCGTCATCGGCCCTGACGGGTAGGAGAGCTGGCGATAGGGTCAGCTATAGCATTGTCAACTGTGTTCAAGAAACAGACTGACTGAAGACACAACGGCGCCGTTGACGGACGCGGAGAGCGTCCATCCCGTCTTATTTGCGTACTGCTCGAAGGTGAAGGTCACGGGTGCGTTCGCGTCAGCTGCCGCAAACTGCCCGTAGTACGACTTCTTGTTAGCACCGAAGACGGAAGTCCTGATGCACCTGAAAGCATTCCAGGGTCAGTCCTTCAGCCCGCTTTGCACAGCAACTGTGCGCATACCATTGAGATGCACTTCCCCCGCACCATGATTGATCCGGCCACGATTCGAGTGTGGAGAATAGGAAGTCCCCGGTACCTTCTCGGCTAGATCAGTGGCTGATAAGATATTAGATAGACGGGCGGACCATTTGACAATGCGGGGTAGAGGTAGATCTCTCCCTGCTGGGTCGCGGGCGGTGCCCCGGCGGTGAGTGTGGTCGTGACCTTGGTGATGGCAGTCGTCGACCCAGCGGCGCCCAGACTCAAGCTCGTCCCTAGGCCATACGGGTTTGCATATGCAAGAGACCCAAGGATCGACAACTGAAGGGCACAAGTCAAGAACTTCATAGCAGCGAGTGTTCTGAGGAGCATCCAGGCTCAGCTGCCTGCTTTTTATATCCGCCAGCCGCTACCAGTTAGCGCAGAGTCAAAAGAGGCTACCGGTGTCGAACAAACGCACCACGGCGTTAGGCAGGGGCGTTTGAATGGTCCGCCCGCATGGGGGATGAGGAAGCGACGCTGCGTCACATAAGAATTTGAGCCCGACTCGGATGGGTCGAGAAAAATGGGCAAATGGGCCAGAACGCATGTGTTTGCACCATGCGATGACCGAGATAGCATCGTTGTGCAGCGAGGAAAGACCTAGCGGTTTGTGCAAAACAGCCCTTTGTATTAGACCGTGTGTGAACCGGTTAACTAAAAACATACGAGTGGGTTGGCCTTCAATGTCTTCTCGACTGAGGTAGTGAACAGGAGTGCATAGGCATGACCAGTTGTTGCCTCCGGCCGGTATTAAGAAGATGGAGCTATTCAAGAGAGCTCGGTTATATCTCGCCCCATGCGCTAGAAGCATAGTCATAGAGAGCAGCGGCGGCCGGAAAAACGACCGGGTGCCTAATGGCCATCGATCATGAGCCTTTCAGAAGAGTAAAATCAACAGTGCACTCGAGAAGCATGGGCTGCTGGCGTCATCCTTGTCATGATGTCGGTGTATGTATGAGCAAGATGTGCGAGATAAATGTAATGTTCAGACATATGGAGATACGAAAGCCGCCCATGCGTGACGTGTAATGTTCAGGCCCAAGTTGAAGCTCGAGACTATTTCGCCATTCAATCGAGTATCTTTTCATTCCAGAAATGAGCGAGATGTGTTTCATGTTAAGCGTTTAGCGATGTTGAATGTGTGCAAAAGGCGCTACGCAATTATTGCACCATCGGGATTTAGGGCAGACGTTCATCGAAAACACAGCTATTGAGCTTTCAAGTAGAATCTGCATGGCAGTATCATCAGCATAAGGTGTAGATACAACAGAAGGGAGAACCAGAAAATGTGTATTATCCTGCAACAGTAAGCCTTGCATTCCCCCATTTAAACGCTCCTACGCTCCTGGGTCACATATAAAGAAGAATAACTTTAGAATTCCGCGAATTAACTATGTGATACAAAGGCGCTATATAGCATTGAGCTTGGACAAAGGAGGTAGAATAACATTGGCACAAGGGAGGGTGATATCCAGAGCAGACAGAAGCAGGTGAAGAGACAAAGAAGACTAATAAGAGAAAGAAAATGGAAGAAAACAATTGTTCACGGTTGAGGTGCCGAATCTGATGAGAGTCAATTGTTAGGTCATTGAGGTATCTCGAATTAGCGGACAAGCTTACTGAAGATATCGTAGTGCTCGTTGAGATACACCCCCGAGGGGCCTTGGATATGTTGCTGCTGAGGATGTTGCTGAGGATGTTGCGTATGGTGCGCATGTTGCGCAGCCAGACCTGGCGCTCCTTGATGGACAAGGGGCATGCCAAACATAGATCCTAACATCGAAGATGTCTGCCCAAGCGAATAATCACTCCAAATCTGCGAATAGCGCCCGCTGGCATCGACAGCGCCTGGGGTACGATGCACACCATGCAAGAGCCGTTCGTCTAAGAAGCCAGTGCTGTACTGCTGGGGCAACACAGACGTCGACAATCCCATAGGGAATCCAAGCGCGTTATCGCCTGACCAACGGTCGTACGTAAAGTACGATGACAAGGGAGTGTCGATGTCTATCACTGATCCGTACGCATGTCCGTTTGTCGTTGACGGAGCTCCAAAGTCGTGAGGTATTCTCGCCGTCGCACGTTCAAGTTGTGAAGCTGCTTCTTCGAGG
The DNA here is from genome assembly GCA_910574455.1 of Trichaptum fuscoviolaceum. Lineage (NCBI taxonomy): Eukaryota > Fungi > Basidiomycota > Agaricomycetes > Hymenochaetales > Trichaptaceae > Trichaptum > Trichaptum fuscoviolaceum. The sequence goes on from CAJSYZ010000006.1 coordinate 1,710,093, forward strand.
TTGGCAAGATCAAATGATTCGTCGGCAGTGCGCTTCTTGGTTCGAACTACGGTGGCAAAGGACGTGCTGTAATCCAGATCGTCTTTAGCGCCTTCTAGCAACTCCCATGCACGTCCTGCACTGGGCCACACGAGCTCCATACGTTTCAAGGCATCCATACACTTGGTCAAACCCAAGGGTGCTTGCGGATCACTAGGATTAGTCGCCACTGATAGATAGTTAGTGAAGGACCTTGATATAACCGTAGGAAAAAACGCACTTGATGTCATGTGCATGATTCCGGCTGAGAAAATATAATAGCTTAAAAATACAGAACAACGCTTGATGCAGAAATGTTCCTGATACACAGACACTGTAACAGGGTTTAGAGTTGGCTAAAATGTAATGCAGACGGAAGCAAAGAAACGTACCTATAGAGGTGATATGATTAGCTGCTGAAACACAAAGGTCGAAGTTCTTTTGGGCAGCGGAATAGACATCAGCTTCGACTGGACTGTCACAACTGGTCGCTCTATAAAATGCGTGAGTGCATGAATGATAGCGAAATGGAAATCAAGACTCACTGTTTTTGGCGTATAGAGATATAATGTCGAATACTATTCGGGTCATCAAAAGTCAGAAGGGAAAAAAAACGGAAGAAGTGGAAGAACATACAAAGGGCGGTGGAGTAGCAAAACTGCACACCAATATGCCATATGCAGAGTCAACACATGCGGAGGGGGAACCGCAGCGTCCCTGACATGTGTCTCATAGCGCAAATGCTCAGGTAGCTCGATGTACCAGCGATCCAGAGTCTGCTCAAGGTGAAGAGCTTCCAGATGCTTGCTCGTGACAGGCTTGACTGTGTATATGGCCTGCACAATCATCGCTAGGATTGACGCTGATGTGTTCCCAGATTAGTTTCATGAAACAAGACAACAGTCGACGGTGATACTCACATAAACGTGCAGACTCGTTAAAACAGGAGAGTATGCGACTCGGTACTGGCTTATAGTTATGGAGAGGAAGCGCTCCAGCTTCGACTGGGTCCCATGTCACCGTGTTTGGCTGAGAGTCGTGTGGTACCCAGAGCTCTAGTTCTTCTTTCTGCGATACAATTGATGTCAGTCAACAAAGAATTGCAACAACGCACAAACTCACCTCGTCAACGCCAGGCAATTGTGTATCGTAGTCACTCTCGAAAATCGATAACGGCCGGCCGATGTACGTGGAAACGTACTTGTCCATAACCACACATGCATACCAGATTCGCTTTCGGACTTGCTGCTCGACAGGATTGAAAATGGGACCATCAACGCGATGCCAACGATCCGATTGCCGATGCATTCCCAAATCCTGGGCCTGAAGTAAGGTACGAGTTAGTACGTGCAGGAAGTTTTTTTTTCTTTTCTTTTCCAAATGGAAAGACGAACCATCCTCACAGCCATGCCAACATATAGCCAACTTTGCGCCATCGCACCAATGCCTATCTCTCGGTATCCCATCAAAAGCAGTGCCTGGCACGTACTCGGTCGAGAGCTTGAATAAGTCTTGTCTAGAATTGCCTTCGCCCTGTCGAGGAATCCATCGCCTGCAGCCCACATATGGCCAGACGTTGGTGGCGGTTGCGCAACGTCCGCCTCGATATCGCCGGCATCTTCGGCTCGCCCTTCGCCCTCAACTTCGGCCCGAGATGCGGACGAAGCATTTTCGGCCGATTCGCCGTCACCTCCACTTGCGCTCGGCGTTCCACCATTCTCACCCGTCTCGAAGAGCGCATTGGTCGATAAAGATGCATGGATGGCTTCGATAGAAGGCGGAGATGCGGAACTGCCTATCGACGTTCCGTGAGCGACTGGTGCGTAACGTGCGGCAATTGCAAACATCGAAAAGAGCAAAAGTGCAGGAAGTCGAGGTTTGGGCGCTTCTGAGTCAGCCGTTGTCTGGTCCACAGGGACTCCTGAGGCAGCAGCAGCAGAGCGGGCAGGAGACGAGGATCTTTCGTTGGAGACCGCACGGTCCCGTGCAGCAGCTGGGGATCTACCACGGTCTACACCCAAATTCGAGTTGTCTGATGTCTGCAATTCTGACTCCTCTTCATGCCTAGTCGCACGTTAGCTAGCGTAGTGTAACATCAGAATCAAGACAGCTTACATAGCCTGAAAGTCCCTGTAGAACGACTCCTTATGAACAATAGGCAGATATGGATGAACATGAGCGAAGTAAATATCCAAGAGATGTTCTTGCACATCGCGTTGTGGGAGACGCGAACGGGCAGTTCGTTCCACCTCTTCAGCTTCTTGCAAAGAGCGTACGAGACGCGTTGAAGTCGAAGGCGCGACCGGCGGCCAAACACGCGCCTTGGGAAAGTGCCTTAATGGCCACACACCAGTTAGATTTTCTGGTGAAAGGAAAATGCTTTATAAACTAACCATATACCACCACGGTTGCGACCATCCACGCGCGGTTTCTGACCCAGGAGATGCAATCCACTTGCCTTTCCGTGAAACCTAACCTGCGCGTCTTCGTTCAGCGACAACTGACCCACCGCATCCGTGATCCCCTCCTCGTCCTCCCCCGTCTCGCCGTCCTCAAGCCCTACATCCGAAGCGGGCTGACCGGCAAAGCCGTCTGAGGGGGTGGACTGCGACAGTCCGGTAGCAGCACCATTAGATCCGGCGGCTGAGGCATAAGATGGTTGAGGGGCAACAGGGGGCGAATAGCGTGCCGCGCTCACTGATGTTCCTATCATTGGGCTGAATAGCTCGGACGCAACGCTGAGACTGACGCTCGGCCTGTGCGCACGGCGCATCCTCTCGGGACTATGACTATGTTCGTCGCGGGTGGGGTGAGTTGATGACGAGATTGAGTCTACACGTCTGCGCCGTCTATCTCGCTCATCAGGGCCACCGGCATCCCCGACGCTGTTTGGACCTGAGAAATTGTTGGAAGACCCAGGCGGGAGTATGCTCAAGGATGGGCGGGCCCTGTGGCCAGCGGACGCAGATGCTCGCTCGCGTGCTGCTGACTTGAGTCGTTCCGCGACCGTATCTTGCCATTCGTTGGAAGGGCTAAACAATACAGTCAGTAAATGGTAATCCTAGTGGATAAGAACAAAAGAGGAACTGAGACCCAGATGCTCGTGCAGAGCAAGCAAACCAAAGAAACCGGAAGCAAGAAACAAGCAGGGAAAAAGAAAAGAACACCCACTGTGTGTTGAACAAACCGCCCATCTCAATCTCGTGTCCAAGACCAACCATTCGGCCCCGACCCTGGATGCTTGGCGGAGGACCAGCTGGGACGGGCTTCCCCCCCTCAGCGACCTTCTCACCTGCGCCCTGGCCCTTCGCTGTGTCTCCGCTTCCGCTTCGCTCATCCCCGCTCGATCCAGCCCCGGCCCCGCCATTCGTTTTGGGCTGCCCAGATGCGGAAGCGGAAGACGGCGCCTGCTGGCCACCGCGACGACCTTTCGTTCCGTACGCACCTCGGTCCACGCGATCAACGATCTCGCGTGCGAGAGGGTCGTTGTTTCGAAGGTCCTCGAGTAGCGTAAGAGCTCGTTCATCCGGTTTGGGTGAATCTATGAGTTGACAAAATTGGTCAGTGTTATACTACATTGAAACTGTGCGCTTACCTTCGCCGGGTTCGGGATGTGCAAGGGAAAGCAGGATGCCAATAACTGCTTCTGTCTGATGGAGTCTCGACTCGATCGCGTCAATGTAACCCTTTGGCGGGCCACGCTTTCGCGAAGGACCAAGGAATGTACATGCTGATTTAGTATCAAGTCATGAAGTAGTCAGCATCTTGACATCGTCACGATTTATTACGTAATGCATACCAGTTCCAAGCATAATACAATTCTTGCATGGCTCATTCGCAGTGGTCCGCTCACATTTGCATTTAGATTTACGACACTGGTCGCAGGCTGCACGATGTAAAGTTCAAGTATACAATGAGTGATTGGTCGGTGTCAACGCGGCCGAAAGAAGCGCAGGGACGAACCTTTACTACTCCGCCGCCTCACTTGTTTGTCATCCTTCTTTCCTGCCCCCGACGCACTCGTAGCGCCTCCCTGTCGAGATGAAGAGGCACGGTAGGGCTCCGGTGGCACATTTGAGCCGGAGAGGATATCATCCGAGTCGTACCCGTCGAAATCGGTGTCGTTATACATTCCGGAATGTAGTCCTTGTGGATGATGTTGTAAGTGATGAGGATATGAGTTATTATAAGGATGCGTAGGATGAGGTGGGTATTGGAAGCCCTGGCTGTGGCTTGTTCGTTGTTCTGCACTGAAAGGTTGTAGGAGGGTCCGAGCTGTTGACGAGTGTCGACTCTGCTGTGCGAGTCCAAGGAGGTCGAAATAGCCTGCGTTGCCGTTACCACCGGGACCACCACCACCAGCCTGTATGGGGTGGTTGGGAGGGAGGTTGTGTGCGTAAGGTGTGTAAGGTGTATAGGGCGAGTACGGAGTGCCAGGCTGAGTGAGACTCAGATGCGGATGGCTGTGCGCGCGGGAGCCACGGGAAAGCTCCGGAGACGCAGAAGAGGAGTCGAGAAACTCGAGTTCGGTCTCCGCGTCGGGGTCCGCGTCTGCGTCGTCGAACGTGTATGTCTCGTACGCGTCCGCGTTGGCACCCGAGTTAGGATCGCGACTATAGGAGTTGTAAGGCGCGTGAGCGAGAGCACCGTTCGCTGTGTATGGCGCGTAGTTTGAGCTCTGATGTTTGGACGACGGGGGCGCCCCAGGCCAGAGGGGGAGCTCGGAGGTTCCGAGGTGCGGATCAAAGGCAAAGCTTGCGGAGGCAGGTGTACTGGCACCGCCCGCTTCTGCAAGTTGTTGGAGTTGATGCCGTTGGCCTCCTACTGCGTCTGCTGCAGATGGGCTGGTTAGACAAAAGTCGGAGCTGCTACCCGGGCGAGAGGCAGAAGTTGTGGAGGAATGGGATAGAGAGGGGAGGAGGCCGAGAGGCGATGCAGAGAGGCTCGCTGACCCAGATCCGGTCTCAGTCGAAGTAGCGGTCGAGTGCGGCGAGGTGCGTGGGTAGGGGTGGTAGTGGTGCGAGTTGTAAGATGAATGCGGGTGTGTGGCCGCAAAAGACTGCGAGTGCGCAGAGCGCGGGGAGTGTGCAGGGGTGGGGAGGGACGAGACGGTGGTCGTAAACGACGCAGTCGCCCGGGGAGGAGGGAAGAGCGCGGCAAAGTGAGAGGCTTTGGTTAGGCGCTGTTGCTGCTGCTGGGACCGGCCGTACTGGCTCTGGTCCTCGCTGCGGGTGGCAGTCTCGGGGGATCGAACGGACGAGGGTAAGGGAGTCTGCGCCTGTGGTGAGAGAATATATCCGTTAGCATTTGTGTCGCTGGAGTGCATCCCCGATGTTGCAGAGGCAGAAGGGGAAGAGGCGTTGTGGTGGGCATGCTCGGCGAAGGAGGCGTCCGAGAAATATGGACTGAGGGGGCTGTGGCCATTGACACTGGCACTGATACTGTGTAGTCCAGCGCCTCCGCCCGGGCCGCCAGCCACACCTCCAGATGAGCAACTGGAGGCTGTTGGTGAGGGCGTATCTACGATGCCCCCCTTCATGGTGGAGTCACGCTCTCGTTCGTGCATGGGATACATCGTCATGTAGGCTGTGAGGGGAGGGATGGCGACGATGCGATGCGTGTCTTTTGAACACAGAGTCCGCGCTCCGTAGCGGGTGTATTATACGCTAGCGCAGCCGCCCCCGTTGAAAGTATAATGACTTTCTCGAAGAAGCCTGCACGATCACGAACACGATCGCCGTGCACCGCGAGGCGAAGACAACAGCGGGTTCTGTTCTCGCTCTTACGGAAGCACGCGAGATGCAGAGAGACGAAACGCAAAGCAAGGGGTAGGAAGCAGGGAAGGGGGGGAGGGGAAGAAGGGAACACGAAGCAATGGAAGGGGGAGAATGTTAAGAGGGAGGAGGAGCGCGGACGTACGGTTTAGCTTTCGTATTTAATTAGTCTGCACACCCGTGCAGGGATTATGATAGGAACTCTTTCTGCTTCTGGTTTCCGAGTGCTATACTACGTGGTATGCCGCGCAGATTATTTTCATATATTTTCTTTTCCTTGCTCTTTTTCGGGTGACCGGTAGACAAGCAGAGCCAGTTTAGTATCTAGTTATCTCTGCTGTGCTAGCGAGGGCAGGGCGGGGCTCGCCAGCAAAGTTTTTAAAGGGTCCCTCGCAGTGAGGCAAGCAGCAAACTGCAGCCGAGAGTCTGGTGCGGCCTGGTAAGTTGCGCAAGTTATCCTTGAGATAAAGCTTGATACAAGATAACGAGCACTGCCAGAGAAAAGCAGGAAAAGTAGGAAAAAATGCAGAGCCAGGGGAATGCGGGGTGGACAGGCTGAGGTAGGAGAGACAGAGCGGGGAGGTATTGGTAATAGTCCAAGTGCTAAAGCCGAGTCAGGCGCGTATCCCTACCATGGGAAAACACCCGCGTTTATGGTAGTTCAGGGTTTCACCTCGTCCAAAACTTCCCAAATTCGATAACGCCGAGACTTCTCCGCTCTCCCGACGGCATGCGCTCAGGGATTTTCTCAGGGTCGCTCCCCCGGCTACCCCCGACAGACTTACGCGAGAGTCCGGATCCGGCCACACGGCACCGACGTCACTTTTCATTACCGCCGTCAACTCTATTCTTTCCATCTGACCTACATTTGTTGTAATTATTCTCTGACTTCGTCTCTCAGTGAATATAGTATATAGCAATTATACTGTAAGGATGGCGACAGCGACCGGCTCCTTGTGCATCACGCGATGCCAGTCGTTATTTTCGGGGTATGGCGCGGAAGAGTGCGGGCGACAGCGAGTGAATATGATTGGCAAATTCCGGCGGGGACAATCAGGTCCAACTCTATTCTGTCCAAATCAGGAAGCGAGCTCCCGGCGCTGCGGCGCTTTCACATCGGCTCGCCGTGTGACTCAGCAACCATTTATCGCGTGGCTTTCTTTATTCTCTCCTTGTCAACTTCAATCCACTACATGGTCGACGCTCGAAATTAGAATAAAAGGATACATTTCTCTGCTAATTGGAACAAGGAGAAAAGGAGGGTACACCAGCCTCGTATCAGACCATTAGTATCTTCAAGTCAGTCTAAATTTTCTCTTTGCGTCAGTCTTACATACACACATTTACAAATCAAAGCAAAGCCCAAGAAATCTTCCTTCAAGTTTCCCCTTTACCCGCAGTTGACCGGAGCACTACCAAGATCTACCGAGCCCGAGATCTGGCCTTAGACTAAGCCTATGTTTTACGACCCTCGATTTCGAAGCGTTAACCGCTAACATATCAAACGATTAGCTACGATCGGACTCTTTATCAGCAGCCAACCATGCACACGGCTGTGCACCGTCCGGTATTAGCCTCTCTTTTCGTATTCAATCGCTTAATGGCCACTAAACATATATTAGTGCGAGGCACGGATGCTCTGCATATGCAACTGCATTGGTTGTATGTCCATAGGTGCGTTGTGCAGTGTGTCTAATATGGATTCCATGATCTTATCAGACTTCCGCGCTTTCTATCGAATTTTAAAAGATCAATATGATCGATGAACGAGCCCCCCGATTGCAGAGGAAATAGCTTTCGGCTTTTTCGCTCATTCCATCCGAGGGACCACGAAAGATATCTGAGGTATGACGCGTGTTCCAGGGATTTACGTGCATTATCGCAACCTTCCATTCATGAATGCATGTGGGCAGCCGATCGACAGTTGTACTCGTACTTTCATACCCAAACTTGACGTTTGGGCGTGGCCGCCCGATCACTCGTTAAACCCTCTGCGTTGCCTCCCTGCCTAACGCCCAGACACCCCCCATACCCGCTTTACTCTGTCTGTACCGGTGTTTTGGTGTGTACGGCATTAGCTACATTAGCACGAGCTCCCCTCCGAGCAAATCCCAACCCGGGGGCGCGGTGGGCGCGGACAGCGGACGAGAGGCGCGCGAAGTCTCGCCTCTCTTTGTCTATCCGACTTATTCATGACCCTGGGCCCCTATTTCCGTCTCTCTCGATAAGAGCGCCCATCATGTTTCAATCAGGTACACTTTTTCTCTCTCCCTTCTTCTCAATAGGCACGGTCCTCAGAGAGGTGGACGCAGGACGCAGAAGCTCATCATGATTAACCATTATTCCCCTGCGCTGTTGCTCTGCAGACTGTGGATATCAGTTCGAAGCTCAGCGGACGAAAAAGAAGCAACGATCAACAGACTACCGACATTACGAACGGACACCGGTGTTGAGATCTTCATGTCCCTGCACTATGCGACGCTTCGACTTCCTACTGCGAACTGGTTACCATTGTGCCCAGGCTGTCCCACCCTTCTCCTGTCCCTGGACGTCAAGCATATATGGCGACGATCACAATGAGCATAAATACGGCTCGAGTAGCGATATGTTCTTAATGACTTTCGCGAGTGCTGTTCCTTCTAAATAATCTTCTCAAAATGCATATGTTTTGGGCCATCATGATACACCCAGACCAAACTTAAAAATACATATATGCATCAGGCTTCGCGCACCTTAATTAATGTATATAGACTACGGATGAGACGAAGGCCTTCCAGGTCCTAGTCATACCTCTAGGAGGACCTACACTCCCACCCGGCTCCTGTGCGCACATGGCGCGGATTCATCGAGAATTGTTATCCATATACTTTGGAAAGACGGTATCACTATAAGTCTATGGGACGGGGGTGAACAATCCCGGCGGCAAGCCGTGTGGAATCTCATACAGCTCGATCTCCCGCGGATCCTCACACCTCACGCTCGCTTCGAGAAGCCATTGCGAAAGACATCCGATCCTCCTTCACGCCTGAACGAAATCCTCAATCAGGCTCTTATAGTCTACAGTTTACTGCTAAACTAAAATATGCTTCCCTTCTGCTCTTCTAGCAAGAGCAATGGTGGACATGCATTTTGTAGAAGTACTGTCGTCGTCGTCAGGTTGCCTGAATATGAACAAAGTTAACAAAAGTCCGAGTGTGCCTGCCTCAGGCGGAGTCAGACCCATTGCATCAATTTCGATCTAGCTTTATATGGTAATTCCCCCCGCTTCAAATCCCGCCACCGCGGCGCAACTCAATTAAGCAACTTTACTACATGCTTAGTCATCCTTCGGTATAGTACACGTGTGGATCCAGCCAGCCTTTTCTACTAACCATCACCACTCCTCCCCTACGAACAAAAAGAACAGAAAACAATTGACATGGCTATACGAGCTTGCATATGTAATATGTGAAAATTTTCCATTATCTATGACGAATTTCATGCACTAGGAAAGCTCTACGAAAAACGTGATACAGCGCAGGCAGGGATATAAATTTTCAACTACTACCTATGTGTAAGTGCTCTACCAAATACTATAGATGTTACATTACATGAAGCCTTTTTATTGGTCTTTAGAACTCGAACATTCGACCGGAAACAACTCCCGATTTTAGAATGGTTCGGCCCGGCTAGACTGAGAGCTGGCGGAAGTTTTCAAGTCGATCTTTCTTGTTTTCTTCCTCCCCTCCTTGGGCCTGGAATATACTCGACTGGGTGCATAGAATATTGACACAAGGTTCTCTCATCTCAGAGCCTCAGATCTCAAATTCTGTGGCACCGCCGGTATATAAATATCTCCCGGGGTACGAAGACGTTGATTCGATTGTCTCTTGTCTAGGTAGACCTACGTCTCGTGCAGCTCATGCCCATCTTTGAGATGACCTTGGTGCGCAGCTCTCCTTGTTGCTTACTGAGATTTTCCTTCGAAAATGTTCCGCTGACAGTTGCTCCCGCGTGGTCTCAACCACGCATTCGTCACTCTGTCGCGGATACAAGAAGCTTCTTGTTCTTCGGAAGCTTGAATACAACGGTCATGAGACTCGTACTCACCTCCAATATTAAGCAAAATGTCCCCGGTATCCCTCATCCGATTCGCTATACATTCGCAGCCCGAGCCCACCCGATCATCTGCTGGCCTTTGGTATCTTTTTCTTGCTATTCGCTTTGACATGATCTCCGTTTCCGAATGTGACATTGGATAGGAGCATCACCGGAACCTTAACACGCACATCTAGCCTACTGCATTTGAGCCGAATGAACTCAGAATGAACATGAACTACTTTGAGCCTCTGGTTGAATAAACCTGGATCGTTGTTCTTTTCTGGTTACTACATTCTGAATACTGAAAGCAAGAGATGTACTACATGAACAGTCTAATTGCAAGGAGGTATCCGAAATGCATGCGGCCTTACCTTCAGTCCATAGATCGCTCCCAACTTCGCATCATCCGCGGAAATGCTGTCCGGGGGCTATCGCAGTGAGGGGTCATGACCTCAATGATCAGAAAACTCATTGAACAGCTGTATACACAGTGCTATACAAAGGATTGCCCCCGCACGAGTGCGCCTTGCCAGCCCGTACTCCGTATCCCGATCATTCCACGCTAGCGCCTACAGCCTCCATTTGGCGCAATTTTCCGTGCCCATGACCGCTTACAAGATCTGATAGAACTCATCTGGATACCGACTCCTATGTTAGTGCACCCTCACCAGTCGTATACACACTCAAATATCTGAGTGTGTGACCCTTTATGAGCTTAGTCGCACGACAGAGTTACCATCGAATTCAACAGGAGTATACATAATTATGTTGTACGCATTAGGAGGTCGGCGACTTGAGGTACGACAATGCCTAAGGAACCTTGAGATTTCAAACAGCCCGCTCTAGGTCAGACCAGACTCCAACCGATAGTGTGGAACGATAGGGTCGTGAATTTCTTGAAAATACGCGCATACACATCAGTGAAGTACAACCAGTCTGGCCCTGCAGTGGGAAGTATACATGCAAGTGTGCGGTGACATTAGAGTTCATATGAAGAAGCCAACGAGCTTGGTCTTTGGCCTGACTAATTAACAAGCTCCCAGAGATGCCTAAGTATTATGAACTCTCAGGATACATAACCTTGACATGTATCACTTGAGACGGTGGAAGGGAGCATATATGTTCAGAAAATAAAACAGACTGCAGACGAAAGGTGGTGGCAGTGAAGTCTGCAAGCGTAGACCAATTCCGCAATATCATTCAGATGGGCTATGACATCCACAAGTCTTAGGACATACCCAACGATACACGGCAAGGTTTAGGCAATGTATCCCCGCACTGATGACCAGCTAGCCCAAAGAACACGGTAGAGCCGGCGAGTTTCATCCGAGTCGGGGATTGGGCGCAAAAAACGAGCAATAGAAAAAATCTCGGATAGAATGACATATTTGTCTGCATATCATGCCAGCATAGGATCTGGTACTCTCCGCCGAATAATTCAGATTATGGTTCCAAAGAATAAAATGAAATAAGGTTCTTGATTGGGCCAGCCAATGAGGATGTATTATATAATCAACAAATAAAGTCACATCGTGACTCCTCAAGACCGTGCCAGTGATGCAACGTCACGCTATCTCAAAGTTCGTTTTCCTGAATTCCACAAATTTTCGAGCCTTTCCTTTCTATACCACTAGGTTCTGGGGCTTCTGCATTACGAAAAGCTACTCCTCTAACTCTAGATGACAGCTGGAATGGTGAAGGTATTGAATGAACGCTACGTATGCGAAGCAGGTCCGCCGAGAGCACCCTTCGACCAAGATTGTGCACTTCCTCCCACTGGACCCAATGCGCAAAGCCCAGAATATCAATACGTCGAACAGATGATCATTTCGAACTTCATAGATCAGCTTCTTGTGCCCACAAGCATTCCCATAATAGCCGACTCAGCCTAATTACAGCAAAGTGTCCTCGATAGCCGAGGAGGCAGGAAACTTCGTACACTTGTTCAACGCCCTGGACCTAATTGTCACCTCGTCTAAACTTATGGTTCATGACGCGACATTCTTCTCCTTCGTTGGCGCCATGACTTATCTGGACACGCGGAGCCCACGTGAAATGATGGTATTATCGATATCTTAAAGATGTTGACCTCAGGAAATCATTGACCACTTTATATTACATTCACTTACAGAGTCGCTCGAGTTGTTGCAGAAGCAAGCCATGTATAAGAAGAACTCCGTGCCTTCGATTGCTTGGATTAGCGCCAGGCCCCATTTCCATGTCAACCATCTGAACTTCGGACTGAAGGACAGCGCTACGTCAGACTGTCTAGAGTTACTCGAGTACTTGGATTCATCTCTCATGCAGCGGTTACGAAGACGCTTCGAGTCTAATGCACATTACCTGGAACCGAAGAGAACAAACTCTGCATTTCAAAAAGCAGTCTCTCACAATCGACCACTCTATACTGTGTTTGCCGCTGCATCGAATAATACCATTATTCGGACGGGCATATGTAGGAAGTAAGGAACCTCACTCGGCAATGACCTTCTCGTGTGCTATCAAGGACCTAACACTAATACGTACTTATTGAATCTTAGGCGCCCGACACCCAACCCTCTATTGGTCCAGGTAGCGCTAAAGCTGGTTCAGATTATCTGGTCTGAACAGGTACGTACTTGGTTATGTCATTTTGTGATATACAGACCGAAGGCCGCATAGATCTCCGATTCCCGAGGACGACTTTTCTTCATTCCATACTCCCGACCAAGCTTCGTTTGCGGCTTCTGTAAGAGGATCTTTGATCTCAGCTTGCAAGAGCGTACTTCGCTTTCCCTCGTAACTGCTCTACTTGCTCTTGGCCGGTATCGATATTTGCCAGCGGACAGAGATCATCATATATTTACACCAGAATCACTCTTAGTGCATGTAGGAGGTACCAAATTATGCTTACCCGCGAAAACACCACGGGCACGCACGCAGTATGACCGAACCCGAATCTTGCGCACCACTCGATTCAACCTGACACGAGGATCGGGCTGCAACTCGATTTTATGTGTTTAGAGGTTTCAATGTCGACTGCACCTATTCTTCCCAACTCGGCCAAACTCTATCATTCGAAAGGATTCAACACTGCCCCTACTTGACTTGAGGATCTGCATGGAGATGTTATTCATCCCTTGTGTAATATACACATACATAAATTTTGTAAGTGAATGGTGATGAGAAAGCGAAGGAAGATCCTGAAATTAATTCTCATGTCCTGAGGCCGCAGGTTTCCGATCCCAGTGAAAGGTCCTTTGGTCTCTTGTATGTACATTTTCAATAAGGAACCTTGAAACCGAATTAATTACAAGACTTTTTTCAGGACATTGTCGACTTTGATGCGCGGCCATTAATTGTCCATTGGTCTTACAGGGCGTTATCGTGTAGTGATCCTTCGGCTTCTGGATGCCTAAACACGAGGCTCTGTCGGTAGTTTATCTGGCTCTGTGTTCTTGATCAAGGTCCCATTTAGGCGAGATTCGTGTCGGCCTTGCGTCGTTCGAACAGAAGGCAGGACAGCATGCACTGCATACGCCGAAATCCATCGTACTCCACGGACATACCAGCTATCACAGCGCTTGCGAAGGTACCGTCAGCCCTCACAGACCTTCTCGATCACCTCGATGCACAGGATAATCTCGGAAGGTATATTAATGTGAGCCGCGAAGGTTTCGGGATGACGTTCAATTCCAGACGTCGGTGCATCCCTCCGCAGAATGGACATGGCCAGATCTTCAACGCCGCTCCGCGAGACAAAGCTTTAGCAGCCTTCATTGATACCTCGTGTGCGTACCTTTTGCATGTGCTCGCAGCGCAGGTTTTCCGAGACGAAATTTACCTTCTGGTGAGAAGTCCGTGTTCCAAGGCGCATCGGAAGTCCTTGAAAATACTAAAATAGGGGACGGTAGTAATCCTGGCGGTCCGTTGCGGTCCGCCGCCGAATGATGAAGAAATGACGAAAAGCTAAAACCTTCAAGTATAATAATCGCTAGTACCTTACTGTACCCGCGGAGCGCTGGGCCTCGGCGACATCCAGCTAGGGTACACGAAGAGGAATGCCCGGTGCGATGGAAGACCGTAGAGATGATGGTAAAGGTTGTTTCTTCTCCAGATCTAACTACATGTGCTGGCCTAAGGTGCTAATTAAATGGCTGGCTGTCCCTTCCAGGCTGCGTGTCTATGAGCGAAGTCTCTTTTCTTCTTCTAGGGATCTATTGAATCAGGCACGTGTTGCTCTAAATGGCGCCAGATTGAGGCGTCCCAGGCTATCTCGCACAGGGCAAGTTCGATAGTCAGGAGCTTCTGTTCTGTCCGATTGAACGGCTGTGCCCCTTCAAGTTGCAATGCCCAGAGCGCAAGCGAACATCGGAAAACATAATATAATGACCTTGGTTCGAATGTGGGTTCCAATACCAAATGCTGCAATCTTACTGTCTCGACACTCAGGCTAGGAGATCGCTGATCTCGATGACCATGTGCTGAGACTCAATATCTAGAACAGGCACACGATTGATGGAGGTCACTTTTGGGCGCTGTGCGTATCCTTCGAAATGCACACGTTCTACGCAGACGCAACCCGCCGAGCAAATCATTGACCATCCGCGCATCTCGGACTGATAGCCCTGCTTTGCCATGCCTTCATCACCTTCGCTTCAGTACCTTCATGGGGATCTCGCAACAAAAGTAATACAAATCTCGGGCCCATCTCTCATCGTGCAGTGCTTGATCATGGAAGTTTTCATTGCTCCCTTGGCATCTCACATCACACATGGAAATCCTCTACGTCATAGAGCTAGGAGAAGTGCTCGTTGTACGGGTAACGCCTAGCGCAGGTAGCCGACCTTCACTGCCTTTTAATATATCAAAACTTGAACACCAATCATGGAAGTCTTGGGGTATGAGGCCAAACTATCGGACGACTACTATCTTGTTCTAGACGGTATTCCCGTTGCTTGATCGATATATCGGGTTTTCCTAGGTCGCAAATCATACTTCCCGATCTCAGTCGTAATGGATTCATTTTCGAACATCCCAAGAAGAAGCCCGGATTTATACGGTCAAACGCCTAACCCAAGCTCGAGACATTTCTTCTAAGATTCTGTTTGCTACATATCTCTATCAGGTATCTACATATATACCTATGGAGTATCTTGTCGTGGTCCAACATTAACAAATGGCAAATGGTGCTCGGTGAGTTCGGGACAGATATGCCTCTTACGACATTCGACTGACTTGCTTCGCTGCATTAAGTTAAGCAATAGTAGTGTGGAGATTCAAGCGAAGTTCCTCGCCATGGGAGCGAGTGAGTAGGTATAGGAAGTTATTGCCGAAGGATCAATGCTTCAATTCTTAGAGTTTGATGTTGAGCAAAGTCGTGCAATACGGTAAAGTCATCCTGTCTCAAAAAACGTTGTATGTACTCAGACTATGATTTACAGTTCATAGAAACCACTCACATATGTACCTATCCGCAAGTCTGCAATGGACGGCGCTGCTGCTGACCAGTGCTACCCCCTCGCAGATCTCGTCAAACCTTCAAGTATGAATAACCGGTACCAGCGCTTGTGTTATTTTGGCATCAACTGGTACTAAGCTTTAGACGCATTTGGTGCATCCAAAATTAACAGGCCTCTAACGCCACACCTGCGGGCAGCTTCGCGCAGGAACTGCTTCCTCTGCCTTCTCAGCTGGTTGCCTCCGCCCATATCCGTTTCTCATCCGCGACAAGAGTGGCCGTAGTATCGCGAAGCTCATTCGGTAGCCGTGCCCCTGCTATAGCTTAACCTGTCATTCGGCCGAGCTTCGCCTTCCTTCCCCCTCACTTCTGTTCTATGCTGTCTGGGCTATCCTTCGTTCCTATGTTCCTCTTCGCAAAGCATTGGCTGATGCCTTTCGTCCGCGGAGCGGAGGTAATATCCCGTCGCCGGTCGCTGAACTCGGCCATCCTTCAGCCCCATCTGCGTCTTTCGCGCAATGAAGAGTCCGGAGGATGTACGAAGCACGCTATGCAGCGAGCTTCGTCCTGCTTCCCAGGCCGACCTCTTGCCACGTCTACGTACAGTGGCCAACTTTGCATTAAACCTCTACGGGACCTGTCCATTCTCCTACTCTCATCGCGCTCCATTCGAATCCATCTTAGGCAGCGGGTGTCCTAGAAAATGGCTGTGCGGATGCTCTCCAGATCTATCAGCAACGACATCCCTTGTATAGCCCTTCCATACACTATCTCTCCGATCATATGCTTCTACCCGACTGATAACTTGCCTTACGGTGCCCTTGAAGCATCCGCGGAACTCGTCTCTTATTGGAGCTAACATATGGAGGAAATGAAAGTAGCAGTGCCTCAACGCTTCAATTTCAAGATTCAGACTAATCAATGCAGGCTGAGTTTATATTTGCTCTGTAGTTGTCAATTGCGCCAATGTACGAATCACACAGTTACACGACGTCTCTACCCTGTGCTTCAATTCATAGATTCGACCTTCAAGTCTCATTCATTATCATCCGCTTTTCGAAGAGAAGAATCTTATGAAGAGATCGAACTTTTGGATCTTGGGGTTCCGATTTTATCGTCTTCTTTAACTGAAAGGCGGCGATAGCTAATATTGATAGTGAAAATGATAAATGAAATGATCCTAATTAACTGGGGGCGCCGAGATAATAAGAAAATGAGAGTCCGTCGTGTGGTAGACGGAAGTACCGATATGTCCGCAAAGTCATTTTATGTCCGAGTGTTCACCGAGATAAGCTGCTGATCGACAGGACAGGCACCAAACTCGGACAACGTGCTGAATGCGGCCCTGCAGATCCATATCTCTGCATTCTGAAGCCTACAGCAATGGAAATCTGGATCTCTGGCCTGAAATTGAGAATGGTTATCCTTCCCCGGAGTTGTGACTATTGGTTCCTATTCGTCGCTACGTGAGATTAGATACTCGACTTGACCCTTCACCGCCATTTATTGGGGTAAGCCAATGCGCGGAGTCTAATTGGCATGGATGCAGCAACGGTAGGTAGAAAAGACAGTGAAAGGCCAAGGTTCTACGCACTTCGACGAATTTCGTGCGCGAGCTCGGTCTGGACGAGACCGCACTGTGACAAAATGGAGCGTAGACAATGCCATACGATGGCGTGCTCGACAGCCTGAGTGATGTCAGTCAGTCGATCATCGAGTATCACAAATAGCTTAGGAGATAAATCATGGGCTTGCGATTGGGCAATAGATAAACCGGAAGACATAGAAATCCGCTAACGTGTTTAACGCCACCCAAGCCCTGTACAAAATCCATAGAGCAATCGGAAGTTATCGGTCGACGGGTTTCATTAGATAAGACGATATGCCGGCGGTACACAAACTTTAGCCTGTTTGCAGATCTTATCACGAAGTCTAGATGCTCAGATTGAGGATTATACACACACTCGAAGTTGGAGACCTAGAGTCCTCAATCTACTCCAGTTGCATGCCATCGGTCGACTGGCTTTCGTTATCTCGCGTATCTGCTGTTGACGCTTCGTCGTCGTTCACTGATATGACAGACATGGACCTGCTCGGGCCTCGTATCGTCGACGTGGACTCGATCGACGTGTCGGAACTCAACTTTCGCGACCTCGGAGGAGTGTGACTGATGATACTCTGGTATGACGCACGTAAGCGTGCAGCTGTCTCCGGCGCTGCAAATTCAAGTGCGTCAATGAAACGCTGGTTAGCTGCCTCGCAGTTGTCCTGGGAGTAAACTAGTCAATGATGGCTCTCATGACTCAGGTGTTTCCTGCATACCTTGAACGTTCTCGGCCATTCTGACTTAACGTCATGCTCTTCTGTTTCCCGACTGTAGATGAGCATATACGGCCCAGCGCCGAGGTGCAACCCGGTGCTGTCAGTCAATACTAACTCCTCTGAAACCTTAATCTCGTGTGTTGATAGCTGCAGTAATGGAAGCTGTGTTACCGTATTGCTTACCTCTACCACGCTGTAATCCTGGGTCTTCCACCATTTGCCATTGTGCTGGACAAAGGAATATATATGATTTCGTCCAAATAAACCGTCATGGACTAAGACTGCTCTCAGATCGTACTGAGATAAAAGGTTTAAGCCAAGTATGTAGCATTGGAGGAGCGAGATGCTTACGCGATGATTACGAAGAGCCGGGTCGTCGAAAACCTTCTCGCACAATGTTCGTAGACGTGAGATCTGAGTGTCGAGCGCTGGAGTGTGGTTTAATGTACTGAAACACTTATTAATGCTTCACAAAACCTACCTTGAATTTCATTTTCTACTTGCGTCAGGATCTTACGTAGATCCATCGCAGCGCTCTTAACCTCTTCACCACGAGTCGGAGTTCCATCCCTCGAGGCGACGTTCTCAAAGTAGTATACAGCCGACGTAAGAGACTTTATAGTATCTTTGCCCTATATTTTGGTCAAGATTAAATATTGGACTGAGAAGTATAATAAAGATAGCTTTTACTTTGAAATTTGTAATATCGGTTTTCTTGTCTGTTAACTCCTTTATCTGCTTTTGCATTTCTTTCCGCAATGCGCGCTTTTCATCAGCAAGCGCCACGCTTTCACGCAAAAATTGGTCGAGGTACACATGCTTTGGATAGCGGAAGGGATGTGCATCCGCTTGGACCTGGGATACTGGCCCGACGGCTTGAATGTGAGATCCTTGAGACTGCCGGATGAGATGGAATGCGACGACCTCTGAGGGTGCGACAAGTGACTGGGGACGCATAACAAGCCCTGAGATGTTGGCTGAATCTTCCTTTCCATCTAGCCCTAGCTGTCTAGATAAACAAGACAGCAGGTCGTTCCCCTCCTCTGTGCCACGCACATCGACCTTGACGCAAGCGATATCTGGGGAGGAAATGGGAAGCGGCGTGTCAAGTCCAAGTGCGTTAGGTGATACATCCTCTGCGGAAAGTGATACATTTGTTGGAGCATATCGCAGATGGAATAGCCTTGGTAATGTTACTCTGCTGCTGGTTTCGTCATGTAAAGGGACACTCACCGATCCCACTGCCCGGAAGACAACGATCTAGCCTCTTGAGCTTTGTCTTCAATCGCACGGACGATGAAGGTGTAGAAGTCTGTTCCGGTAGTTCAGTTTGTAACTTAAACGGCCGGAATACAATAGGCTGACCGTCCGACAGATCGCCAGGGCTCTCCGACGCGCTATTCGCCCTTTTCCCTGGATATATAGCAGATATCTCGTGTAAGGAGCTGTCGATACTGATGTCGGTCATGATGGTGTTATCCATGAACGTAAAGATAAAGCTTATGTGGGCTGCAAGGCACTCTGGAAAGAGTCAGCAAGTCTTCGCAGAACAACATCCCAGCGCACCTATATCGTCCGTGGCTATGCCACTTTCGAACCTTGGTTGCCATGAAGCCAGCTGTTCTCGGACTTGGGGAACATGATAAAGAGCATGAATAACAAGGGTGGTAAAATACAGTTCTGTCATGCTCGTCCGCAGCGCAACAGGACTGCGAGCGATCAACAATATAACTCACGCATTGCAGAGATCACTCACTGGTCCGACTGAAGAATCCTGTCTTCTGGAGGCAGTTCCTCGAACTTGTCTTCGAGAAAGCTAGTGCTAAGGCTTGCTTCGATCGCTCGGCTCAGTGACTGTTCTTCTTGTGTTTGAGCATCCGTCAGAGTAGTACCTGCAGGAACCTAACAGATGATAAACACCAACATTTCTCGAAGGCATATAAAACAACGTTACATTCGAAGGTACTACCGCCCAATTTGGATCTGGTGCTCGTGTACTTGGTCCGAAGACAGCTTGACTCTGGCTTTCATTTTCAAGAGACAATGCGAGGGCCTGATGAAGTTCCGGGTCATAGTCTCCAGTCAGGTCAATGACTTCCTTCTCTTTTTTACCTTCTGCGTGTGCAAGTCAGCAAGCTCTGGGAGCACAAGTGCAATTGACAGACCATCTGGAGGACATGGAGTGTTTGTTCGCTGAGGCGCGTTCAAAGCACCGCTGCTACTTCCGCTGGCCTGAGAATTGTAGTTCACTTGCGATATTGGGCCCTTCTGCCAGCTCGACAGCGCACTCTCGCCTGTGTCGCCTTCGATAATGGCAGCTGCAGCTTGATTGAGATCACCTCCGAACTTCTTAAGAACTCGTCGAGCAACGTCCGCATCAAAGCTTTCGCCCATCATTCCATGAAGCAGTTCCAAGCTTTCATTTTCGTTTGGTATGTTTCCGACGGACATAATGGACTTAGAAAGGTTGCCAGAGAGCTCAAGGAGGTTTACACGTGATGGTTAGAGTATAAGAGTGTCGCCGTAGCAAACGCGTCGCGTAAAGTCCCTTTTCCTTCTTTCTCCACCCTCAACCGAAACACATATGCGTGGATCAGGAGCCAAGATTATTATAAAGCCTCGACGCTCACGACAAGCGGAATTATCGCAAGAACCAGAGTCTGAACCGTCCGAAAACGCATCAGAACAAGAGGACGCAGAACAACCCGAGGAAGACGTGATCAACGACGACGATGAATCTCAGAAAGATGCTGACGAAAATGTCTCTGACGACAATGATGGTGCTGTAGAAACTGTACGAATGCCTCGCGGTCGTGGCAGACCAAGAGGTAGACCTCCAGGTCGGGGTGTTGGACGACCTCGAGGGCGACCGAGAGGCAGTGGTCGAGGAAGAGGTCGAGGTCGTGGCCGGGGAAGCTCTTTAACACTAAAGTTATCTCGACGTGGTGCAGACAGCGAGGGCGACACTGGTGTCGAGGGCGAGGATAGCCAAGGCGCAACACCAGCGGTGGAGGATGAGGCCATTGCTGGCGGGAAACCGTATAGGATTGTGCAGGACAAGGTATATATTCTCGAGAATGATGAGCTCGTCACAGAGGAGGATGAGAAGGGGAACACCAAGATTGATGAGCATGGCAATCTACTTGGAGGTTTGTAGATCCTGCTTTCTCTTCGTTCTTTTGCTGAGAGATTGTAGGTCGAGTTTTCCGAGCACAAACGTTTATTCTTCCAAATCGACACCCGGAGAGAAGATACATGCTTGCCATTGATGCAGCTCGCACATCAGGCTTTCGCGATTCGCTGTACTACTTCCGTCGCAACCCTCTGGCTTTGAAACTCAACGCATCTCAAGTAGAGAAGGACTATCTTATAGAGCAGGGGAAGCTCGGAGGTCACCTTCGTACAAGAAGTGTGACGCTCATCACCGCTCGGAGCGCGTACAAGCTGCATGGCGCAAAGACCATCGTTGGTGAGTTATGAGCTAAGTATCACTCATTCTCAAACTGAGAGATCAAACAGGCGGAAGACTAGTTGTTGATGACTACTACGAGGACAAGGCTCTTGCAGATATAACGGAACGTGGCTTGAAGGCCGGTGATCCTGTCGAAGAGCTCATTGAGCAACAGCAGC
This sequence comes from Trichaptum fuscoviolaceum, assembly GCA_910574455.1. Classification (NCBI taxonomy): domain Eukaryota; kingdom Fungi; phylum Basidiomycota; class Agaricomycetes; order Hymenochaetales; family Trichaptaceae; genus Trichaptum; species Trichaptum fuscoviolaceum. The sequence continues at coordinate 1,731,357 of CAJSYZ010000006.1, forward strand.
AAGCTGTTGCCGAAGCGTCGGGCGCTGGGAAGGATCGAAGTGTCGGCAACAAAAATGAGCGGTCTGGTCTAGGTATCTACAGGACAGGTGGACCAACGACTGTCTTTGGTGGAATGGGCCTCGGCCCTTTCAGCGACGGACCGATTAATGTGGCGAAGAAAGCGATGTTGAACCGCGAGGGTGTTACAGAAGAGAATTGGATGTTCGCGATGGCCGAGCGCACCAGAGAAGCGAACGAGGAATGGACAAAGGGAAGGAAAGAAGCCTTCCGCCCATGTGGTGGACTGGTCGACAACGATGACGACGGAATACATCCACTTGGAGTGTTTGAACCTCACTCGTATCTTGTGCAATGTGCGTGGTGTCTTCTTCTTTGCAAAATCTCAGCTCACTCCCTATTAGATCGTAATGACACCCAGCCAACTCGGGCTCGGTGGGAGTGCCTTCCGGATTCGAAAGACAAACGCCGAGTACTAGGTGGTTCCAAGGTCGGCAACGGAGCTTGGGCTTTGGCTTGGGTAGACACTGTGATGGAGTTGCCTATATCCGAAGACGAAGAAACGAAGGCAAGACAGGCGCTTTCACGGACTGCAAACTTCTTTGCGTGAGAGCTTGTTATATCTTTTGTTTGCGTTAAGTTATCCCGTGTCCACCCTTTCCCTGTTCTTCGTATTGTGTATCATCACTGCAGTCAACATACCGCTTCTTCTGAGAAATTAATACACTAATAACAAACAACCCTTCAATACGAACAATCGCGGCTAATGCATGTGCGTTGGAACTTGGGATTGGATGCAGATGTAAAGGTAACGATTTATTTTTATTGGTGTACAGTAAATTTATCATGGATTATATCATTATCTCTAGGACGAGCACTGTCTTAATGACATCTGCCAGTGTTGACAAGGACCTTCTCTCTTCTACGCCCTACCGCACACAAGTACGAGGTAGCAGGATTTTTCTCTCGAACATTGAGGATCCTGCTGAGCCTAACCTACATACATGTACACTACGAAGATACCGATCAATGCTGGTGCCTTTGTGGCCTTTGACGGTTGTTCGTCTTGGGAGACTCGGACGCCTACTTAGCACCCGATTTATGACCTTGAAAGTCGAAAGCTAATGCTATACCTACTGTAGTGGTTTGTGTCTTAAGTTCTATGAGCATTATTCGGATAAGTGGCACAGAGATCAGATAACTTGAACTTATTGTAATTTGTATGGCCTCTGTCTTTTGAGTATACGACATCCCATGCTATGTAGATTTATGAAATTTAGTTAGTGGACTCAAGCCTGCCACTGGCAAGTGTGACTGCCTGTCCATTTGTGATATCTAGCACGTGCCTGTTGTTCGTTTCAAGTTGTGACTGACCTCATAATGTCACGCGTGTCGACTTCAAGTTGCTTCAAGTTGCTTGTAACTGATTCCGCGTATCTGCTTTTGACCACATATACTCTAGAAAGTCCTCAACCCATCTATATCCTCTTTCGACCTCCGAGTCCTCATAAAGCATTCTTGTGGAAGACAAGACATACGGAAAATAACGACGGGGCCATGGACTGCTCGATTGATATTCACATCTTGATGCAGGACGTCGCCGTCTGCAAAGACCGGGCGCATAGTCTTTGCGAGAAGTTATCCGGAAGTACCTATCTGGGACTGAACTATGATACAGTGTAAATTAGTTTTCTTGCACAGTACATAAAGGCAGATCTAACCTCGCACCTATGCTGTCCATAGCGATTATCAAGATGCAGCCAGTGTCAGTAACCACCTGTCCCAAGGGAAGGCGCTTCTGCATCCTCTGAAAGTATTCGTTAAAGCGCTTCGGTCTCTCACACTACACGTGGAGCACTCAATCTATAAGATTGAGAAAAAGATTCGACCGTTGGTCCTTCACGAAGGCATCACCTCCTTGCCAGACGAAATCCTCGCTTTGATCTTTGAAGCAACAATCAGCAGAGACGATGTGTATGGCGTCTGGGATGCGCGCACCCTCGCGAGTGTGAACCACAAGTTCAGGAATATCGCAATAGGGTGTCGAAAATTATGGTCTACTCTGTTGCAGGGAAAGGGGAAGAAGGTCTTCAAACTTTTCCTAGAGAGGAGCGGCAATGCGCCATTAACAATAGCCGTGGGCTCCCGCGGCCGTCCACCGAAGTGGTATATGGAGGAGGTGCTTGCGCTCAGAAATAGATGGGAAACAGTCGTGGTCACCCGGGTCAGGAATAAGTTCTTGTCCGATGTGCGTGAATATGACAAACGACAACGTACCACTCAAACATATCCAAAGCTTCGAGCCTTGAAGATTTACTCAACTGACGGCCTGTACCGGAAGGATGGCGATCCCACGTGGAATGTCCCCACAATCAAATTTGTCCGCTGCACGAATTTCATATCAGCTTTATCAGACGAATCCTTAGCATCCCTGACAACATTAGAGATAACACTGGAGTACTACCGTCTGGAGGGACTCATTTTTCGATTATACTTCATGGGGAACCTCCAATCACTTTCTATCAATTTACAGAAATCGGGCTCCCGATATGTCTGGGGGAACTACCGTGCCTGCGAATTAAAGTTTCTTCGGCGATTGCGCTTCGAATGGACGGAGCACGCGGATGTTAATCCAGACAGTTTTTTGAATAGAACCAACATGGAGAACTTAAAAACAGTTGAACTCAACTTTCATGAAACTACCGAACAGGACTTTGACTCGTCGATTCAGGATATTTTTCATCCTGGGACGAGATCAGAACGCCGCATTCGGTTTCCAACTCTTGAAGATATCACGATCATTGCCGAGCCGCGTGATAAACACTTGGACGAAATCACTTTAGAGACAGAAACGCTTCTCTGCCACCCAAGGATCAAAAACCTTAGTTTTCGGGTTCCTTACATTGCATCCCTCGATCGTCAGCCGATGAAGAACAAACAGCTGGACATCAGTACCATAACCATTGTGCGCTGTCTATCTGGAGCTCGCGATTTTCTGGAATGCTTGCTCTCGCACGTAAACCCAGACGGATCGAAGTTGTGCAGGGGCCTAACCAGGTTGAAGGTATGGGGATGTGCAGACGTGACGATGAACTTCCTGATGGATTACCTACCGGAAGAAAAAATTGATTTTGTGCCGTACATAGTGCCGTATTTGTAGACGGCAAATGGCTATACTACTTTTGCCTTTAGCTCCAAAGAATGTGTGGATCGGATCTGAAGATAGCAGACAAAGGTAAAAGTGAGAGACATATTAGTGTCAAATTTACATAGTAAGAGAGCGGTCAAAAAGTTATGATCGACATCTCGGCATTTGCCGACGGTGTCAGGCCTTGCCAGTGGCCCGACTCGGAAGTTGAGTCAACACTTTGTAAGTACCTTCATCATCTTGACTACCAAGATGTATCATATGGCAAGCCTGCTATCAAATGCACACTCTTTACACGATGTATTTCAATGCTAAGCTTTGGGCGTGGCCTCAGCATAATTTCCTCCTCCGAAACTCATAGTTCTTGAGCTCCGCCACATCCTGCCGTTGCTCTGGAGTCAGCACTGAGACGAGCCAGTAGAGAGGGGGAATAAGGTCGCTTTAGTAGCAATCACAGTGCATTTGCAACGGTTCTGGTCGTAAGGAGTGTAACGGTATTCTTCGCAAGGCTTTGGCAGTCCTCGGAGGTGTGTACCTTCATTTTGCTACTGACCCCGCACTGAAGTTCACGAATGTTTGCTCTACTTTACAGTAACTGCAGTATCTTGAAGCTTCTTATTGAAAACGTAATTTGGCGAGAGAATCACTAGCGATGACTTAAACCACTGTTCTCTATAGGTGCCGATCTTCTCACCGGAGGCACTGCCAGATCACATCCCTATTTCATGATGGGCACCGCTCTTGTTGATAATGGCATCCGCGCCGACAAATCTTTTTGTCTTGTATCGCTCTAGTTTGTGCTGCAGGTATGAAGCTACGATCAACAATTATCAGAATAACTTAACTCTCGATCAAATTGAAGTTCTTTTGGTTCAGAGATATCATCGATGGGACCCTTTATACACCTCCATCGCCTTGACTTTGCTGAAAGATCTGCAACCGAGGGATCCGAGTACCCTTTTCCAGGTAACGGAGTGTTGTTTGTCCGCTACAGCCTTTATCATCGGCTGATCCTCGCGCTCGCTCGTAGCATCTGTGTCATTTGTATCGTCTGCCTCTGATCATATTATATGATCTGTTTCAAAATGTGCTCTCCCTACTGTCGCTGGATCGGGTTCCTATGGTGTTACGTTTAAAAGGGCAAGTAGATAGTCTCATACCCAACGCTCTCAAAGCACGCTCCCGACCGGAACTCCCGATCTCTGAACACGATGCTATCTACACGTTCGTCCTTGTGGCTAAGCTCTGTTCGTGGACTCAGCACAACTTCCTGTGCGCGAAAGCAGCAGGCTTTCCTCTCGTCTCCACACTTTGCCATTGTTGGGGCCAGTACTAGTCCAAGCAAATGGGGCTCTAAGGTACGCAAGCAAGTAGCTCGTTCCGTCAGCCACCTCTATAACTCGCACAATCTATTTAGTTTTTAACGCTGTTTCAATCAGCACAACTCCCCGTAACGGCCATAAATCCAGTATGTTATTCATCACATTTAGATTGACCGTGTTCTCATGCTTCTCCAGAATTACAAGAAAATTGGAGGAACAACGTGTGTTCCGAGCCTTACCAACCTCGTTTCACCCCAGAAGACCAGCATCCTCGTCGTGACCCCACCTGCCGTACGTCTCGCGATCGACTTTGAGGCTGATTCTCATATGTCTCTTCTATAGGTTACTCTTCAAGTACTAAAGCAAGCGAAGGCTGTGAACACACCAATGATTTGGATTCAGCCCGGAGCGGCTGATTCGGCTGTCCATCAATTCATCTCTGCCAATAATATGGAAGACAAGGTTGTGTTTGATGGACCTGAACAACTCATCGCACCGACTGCTGCGACTGCTAATCCAACTTTATCTTTGTCAAGTGAGGGAAGCGTAGCACCACTACTTTCCCTGGGACTCCATTCTCCCTCTACACGCAATCAGGCTGGAAGTGGAACGTCTCATTTCAATGGTGCGGCAAGTTCAACGGCTTCGCACGTCACTATCGTAGCTTCGCCTGTCCAGGGAGATTCAACAAGTCGCAAGACACAGATATTGCCTCAGCCTGACGGTGGCCCTTGCGGCGCAGTTGCCATGCTGCAAACTATTATTCACCAAAATGCGAAGTCTGCTTCCAACTCTATCAAAAAGTCGTTCAAAGTCGCTTCTGAATCTGCGTCTTCGACTAGAGGGTCGACTTAGCTGAACTCTCAGACCTCGCCGCGCATTGGCCTTCGTATGTTTAGCAGTAAAGCCAGCAATAGCCGACGCGCTCAGGCTTCCACTCCAGTATTCGATGGATACTCGACGGAAGCCTTTATTGTTGACAAGGACTTTCCGGGGATGCCTTGATTTTATGGGGGTCAATATACTGTACTTTTATGACGTTCATTGCAAAGGGAGTGATAAATGAAGTAGAAGTTTATGAATGGAAAAACACATACTTTTGATAGATATAGTAAAAGTCCAAAAAGACCATCAATTCTTTGTTTCTACTCGCTATGGGCTCTTCAAGTTCCCAGACTAAATCCATAACGAAAGACATCATACAAAAATACAAAGAATTGAACTAATCAAGCGTATTAGAAGGTACAAGAAGATTGCTGAAAAGCGCGTACGCAAATGTTACGCGTCGAGACGCGTGCCACTCTTCATCACAGACAACGACGACGACACCTCAAGACCTTAACATTCGACTTCAAGACTCGGACTTACAGCAGTAACTGACAATTCAACATCCACCTCTCAGTGTATCTCGCATGATATACTTCATGTCCTACGAACCTTCTGAACAAATATTAGAACGACGAGCAGAATTGGCCAGATCATTCACCGCGCTTCGTCGAGTACGCCCTCGGATACCATTCTGGCAACTTGCTGCTCATCGCATACCTACGCTATGGTCTCTTTACCGGGGTTTAAGGCGGGATGCGCCTTGTGAAGACGTGCGTTCTCATAAAACTTCCACATAAAAGTTGATGCTTAGAATGCAGAACAAAGATCAGATGGCGTATTCGTATGTTCTTTGAGCGATACCGGTCGTTAACAAGTCCTACAACTACGCGACAGAAGCTTGCGCAAATGCACAAGGTATGTTTATCTTTCCAATCATACATTCACTTGCATTGAACTGAAGAGATTTAGTATCTCGATATCTTTCGTGCTGCAAAGGATGGAGACGAGAGATCAAGTAAGGTACTTCTGCGGTATAGTTCTATGGTCGCTGCCAAGCGAGAGAAGGCGCAGATGCATCATATCATCAAGAAAGAACTCGTGAGTGCTTCACTGTTACATTCAGGTTTATATCTGATCATTTGTTAGGCCTGGCAAGAGCGCCTGCGCAATCGACCTATCCTTACAGGCTCGTATCTACGTCCGACATTATTTAACCGTCCCCTTCCTCGAATGAAACCTCAACCTGTGGCTATCTCAATGATGATACGCAAACGTCGACTAGCACGCGAGCGGCGCGGAGAGAAATACGAACAACTTAGGATGATGCAAGAGGATGTTAAACACGAGGCGGAATTCGAGAGCAACTTGCGAAAAGCTGAATGGATGCGGCCTTTCTTTCACAACGCAGAGTGGAGTAAGCGCAGTGTCCACCCATGTCTCGTTCCCGTCTCTAACTTCAATTCCCTTCTCTAACTTCAATAGGCACAAGTATATCTCGTGAGCAGCGCAGACTCAAACGGACGTTTATCTTGGAAACGGACCGTATGAAGAAGCCGTTCCCGCGCGAGTTGCTCGAGCAGATAAAGGAAGCACGAAGAGAGAAGATACGGAACAAGACTCGCGAACATGAGCGCGAACGCCGTGGAGAACTCTTGGCAGCCGCCCTCGAGCGCGGGCGAAAGCGGCCACCCCCGCCTGTGCTTGATACTATGGCGGATTGGCAAAAGCATATGGATCGAGTCGTTCGCGGCGTAAGTGAGGTCGGATACGTTGCGCTCATGAAAAGCCGAATGGGACGCCGGCTAAAAGACGAGAAAACTTGGAGGGAACTAGAGGAGGGAAATCCAAAGATCAAGGCAGATTTGGACAGAGCGGATGAGGCGATCCGGAAGGAGAATGAGGAGAGGCGAAGAAGAGCTGAGGATGGAATTCAAGCAGCGCAAAGTGTCGCATGATCGCGACGTTCTGATTTTCCACAATGCTTCCCACTTCTTTCAGCCGCATTTCTTTCGATCAACTTTGCCTCATTGGCAGCGCTTGTGTTTCATAACATACGTCTTGTTCTAATCCCCTTCTATCTTCTATTAATCAAATTCTTTCCGGGGAAAACGGGTTTCACTGGTAGACGCCGAAGCTTGCTATATTGATCGACACTACTCCTTTGAGCAACCATGAGATTTGCCTCAAGGATCTGCAGCCGCATCCACTTTCTCTATCATGATACAATACTTTTTTCCACCACCCATGACATCTCAAGTGCTTGATAGCGATTGTCTTCACCGCGGCTGCAAGGGGGAGAGCTTGCAAACATGCGGCTCTCATCAGACTGGGCCTTGTCTCTCCCACATTCTCGCTATTTTAATAGTTTGCATATGCTGTTGTACAACTCATGTGATCGTAAGCGTAAGTACAACTCCTTAGACTAGAAGCTATCTCTGACTCTTCTTTTAGATCGACAACTTCTCCGCATGGTTCTATCGTTCTATTGTGATGCAAATGTCCTGCGCTAACACGACCCTAGAAAGCGATTAGCGCTTCGAGGATGCACTAAGATATAAAAACTACACACATACAACCAATTCCATTAAGCATCTGCAGATACGTCGCGCAGTGCTCGCGTTGGACTTTCCTACCTGGAGTCAACCATGTTATCCATTGGCCTCGCACTGCTTTTACTTCTCGGGTCGAGCGAAGGTGCCCGCATCCCCCGTGCAGGCCATGTCGTGCACGAAAAACGCGATGTCATTCCTGCGCTGTGGTCCCGGGCGCGCCGCCTCGAGTCCGACACCGTACTGCCTATGCGCTTCGGCCTGAGGCAGAGCAACGTGGACCGCCTCGAAGAGTTTCTCATGGACATAGCGCACCCGGATTCGCCAAATTATGGTGCGCATTGGACAGAAGCGAAGGTTGCTGAGACCTTTGCTCCAAGCCGCGAATCCATTGAAACCGTGAAGATCTGGCTGGAGGAGAATGGCGTGGAGACAGGCAGGATGCGACTGTCTCCGAGCAAAGGTTGGATTGATCTCAACGCCACTGCTGGAGAAATAGAGGCATTACTTGATGCCGAGTATCACGTCTACAAGCATGAAGAGTCCGGAAAAGAACACATTTGTGCGTATTATTCTTCGTGATTCTGGCCAAGGACTGATTGTGTTTGCTTACCCCTCAGCCTGCGATCAATACTCTGTCCCACACCACGTAAAGGAACACATCGAGCTGATTACGCCAACCCTCCACTTTGACGCCAAGATCGAACCTATCAAGCCTCCCAGGCGCAAGCGTGATAATGTCCCCGTTCAGGGAGCAAGTCGCAATATCGGTCAACCTGGTGTCGGGAATTCACCGAAGACGACCGGAAAGATCTCTAACATCATCGATCAATTGGAGAATTGCGACAAACAGATTACGCCGAACTGTTTGCGCGCCCTGTACGACGTCGTCTATAAGCCGGTCTCAACGAAGAAAAACAGTTACGGGATTGGTACGCATAAGTCAATCCAACAGACTAATGTCTATGATATTAAACATTTATTAAAACAGTTGAATACACGCCTCAGGCATTCCTACAAAGCGATCTTGGTTGGTACTCTGACGACTTCAGTTGATATCTTGCTAATCTTTTTGTAAAAGATATGTTCTTCGGAAACTTCAGGTACATAAATATGTATCTTGTACTATTTTTGATACCCAGAGGCTAACCCGATGTTCTCAGTCCATCTCTTGTTGGGTCATCTCCGACTCCAATAAGCATAGACGGAGGTCAGTTATTTTTTCCTTGTTTTAGGCGGGGCTTCCTAAATAAATGACATCATTTAAGGCGTCGTACAGACAACGAATCAAGGCTTTAACTTCAATGGTGAAAGTGACCTGGATCTTCAATACGGCATGGCCCTTGTCGCACCGCAACAAGTTACTCTGTATCAGGCAGGAGATCTTCCCCAAGGTAGTACTTTTCATAGCATCCCAACTTTTGAGATTTTATTGACAAAATTGGTCAAAGGCGCGTCTTTCAATAATCTGCTGGATGCACTAGATGCGTCATACTGCACGTTCGAAGGCGGTGACGATCCGACCCAAGATGGTCAGTGTTATCGTTTCTTGGTTCTCTTTTGGCATGTGTATGCTTACATCACAGTCTTGCATAGGCATCTATCCCGATCCACTTCCCGGAGGCTTCAACGGACCTGAATCCTGCGGCATTGTGAAACCTGCCAATGTGATCTCGACATCATACGCTAGTGATGAGTCGGACCTTACGCCTTTCTATGCAATCCGTCAATGCAACGAGTACGGAAAGCTGGGCTTGATGGGCGTGACCATTCTCTATAGCTCCGGGGACCAGGGCGTCGCAGGTAATGGTGGCCGGTGTCTGAATCCAGATGGTAAGCAATCCTTTCTTGCCTTTCCATTCCAATCCAGTACATATCCTAATCCCATCTTTCATGTAGGCACCCAATCTACTAATGGCACCCGTTTCAACCCGCTTTTCCCCGCCGTATGTCCGTTTGTTACGGCTGTGGGCGCGACACAGGTCAACCCGAATTCTACGGTGTTCGAGCCGGAAGGCGCGTGCGAGCAGGTCATTTTCTCCGGCGGAGGCTTCAGCAATGTCTTCAAGCGACCGTCGTTCCAAGATGCGGCTGTGCAGAGCTTCTTGACAAACCACCCGCCGCCCTTCACGAGCGCCCAGTTCAACACATCCGGTGTAAGTTTCCTTAGATATTTTAAGCAAGAAAGCAGGGTTAAGTAGGATTCTTTTTTTGTTTAAAGTCTCGCGGTTTCCCCGACTTGTCTGCTAATGGGTAAGCAATGCAGCTTCGAGTTATAAAGCATGTGAGGCTGATTTTCTTTGCAGTGCCAACTATGTTGTTGCCGTAGCTGGAGGTATGTAAACCTCTTTGCTGTTACGGGATTCAACTCGACCTTTCTGTCCAGAATTCGAGCTTGTCTTCGGCACGTCTGCTTCGTCCCCCGTCACGGGCGCGATCTTGACGTTGATCAACGATGCACGTCTTGCGATTGGAAAGAAGCCCATAGGTATGTCATTTGTACTTAAACTTTCAATAATGACTTGAACTGAATGAGATGATTAGGATTCATCAATCCGACTGTAAGCTAGTTCTCTCCCTCTGATTCGTATTTATACTGATGGAATTGGATCGATAGATCTACTCTGACTTATTCAAGGGTGCCTTCAATGATATTACACAAGGCGGAAACAGGGGTTGCGGTATGTTAAAAATAAAATAATTTAAAAATATACGGGGATCTAAATGGTGATGAACTGTCTAGGTACACCAGGCTTCACCGCTGTTTCGGGATGGGATCCAGTAAGACGATAAACACATGGGCACTGCACTGTGTACTGACATTGCATTGCTAGGTCACTGGGCTCGGAACTCCCAACTTCCCCAAACTATTAGCTCGCTGGCTCTTGCTTCCGTGAAAGCGGTGATCACGCCTCCGAACGTTCATACAGTCATTATGTAGTACCTGTACATTAACTGAGTTCGCTGAATAGGCCTGGCAATGTATGAAGCAAGATGATATCATCGAATGATTCCCGCGAGATTTGATGGAATTAAGAGTGCTGTCTAGCTTCCTCGACATATTTACGCATGAGTAGTGAGACTTTCCGCAGATTCTGGCTGTACTTTCCCGAAACTGGGACGATATCTAGGTGACGACCATCATCTGTCTTCATCTCCGTTTGAACGAACTTCTCCAGAAGCCGCAGTTTCTCCTTCGCGGTTTCTACGCTGGTGTCGCCTTCAGCTCCCAAAAGATCTGCTTTGTTTGCGATGACGAGGCGGCCCTTTGCACTCAAGCCTTCTTTGTGTGCTTCAAGTTCGTCACGGAGAATTCGCAATTCCTGCTGGGGATCGGGTCCGGACAGATCGACGACGTAAACCAAAGCAAGTGATCGTTCGATGGACCGCAGGAATGAATGCCCCAGTCCAACGTTCTCAGATGCCTGAGCTATCAAACCCGGATTATCCGCGACTGTGAACCTGAAGGTCTCTAGCGCATCGATGGGAGAGTCAGTGAGACTTTGATTGCGGGTGATAGTCTCCGCGAAGTCGCCGCGATCCATTCTTTCCTTATATTCTTCCTCCTCGAGCTTCGTCTCACCAATAATGAGGCTGCCTTCAGTGCTTCCCAAAACGTTTCCATCATCGTCCATGCGGACAACACCCACTACGGGGTTGAGTGTCGTGAACGCATACCCAGCCACCTCGGTCTTCGCGCGTCCACCGGTCAACGCACGAAGCAATGTGCTCTTTCCTGCATTAGGGTAACCCACCAAGCCTATGTCAGCGAGGATCTTGAGCTCGAGTGACAGGGTCAAACGTTCGCCTTCAGTGCCGCGCGTCGCGAATTTCGGCGAGCGGTTCTCCGTGGTTAAGAATGCAGGATTTCCAAGACCGCCTTCACCACCAGAGGCAATGAGATAGCCCAGCCCTTCGACAGCGTCGTGTTCAATCTCAAGACCGGATGAGACTGGTTTTGAATCGGATGTCACGGGCGAGTCGAGGTCGAGGAAGAGTGGGGATAGCTTTCGTTCGCGCCGGAGTAATCGTCTTTCGCGCTCCTGCCGCAGGAACGCCCTCTCAGCCTCCAAGAACACATCCCTTTGCAGATTGTCTTCGTTGGCGCCCGGGTAGTGTACCCAGCGCTTTTCACGCATCTTGGCGATCTTTTCCTCAGGACTGAGTAATTGGAGACCATCCTCTTCTGCCTCCCATTCGTCCTGTGCTCGCCGCGAGTCTTCACCAGACAATTCTCTGACGATCGTGCCCACTGGTACTTTGATCACCAATGGAGGCGCGCTTTTGCCATTCATCCATGTCCCTTGCCCGTTCCCGCCAGGTGCACCTCGTATTCGCTTTGGGATAGACGAGAGTGTAGTCAATTCTGGAGTAGGTAGGATATAGACGCTTCCTCCTTTGCCTCCGCTTCCTCCTGATGGTGGGCCATATGGCTTGTACTTTTCCCGGTGGAAAGCAACACAACCGTCACCGCCTTTGCCTAAGACACCATTGAGTTTCACAGAATGACCTGGCGTTGACGTATGCCTTACCTCCGCGAACTGTGACAATGAGATTGTCAAGGAAAGTTTGGCCCTAAGAGTGTCAAAGCTCAGTCATAATTGACATTTAGCAGCAAATGGCTCACTCGTTGTCGCCTTTTCCACTCTGTCTTTCGTTGACGTTTATATGCCTCGGATAGTTCTTCCTTCAACCTATCTCCAGAGTCCTCCTTCAGTGTTGCCACATTTCCGAAAGCTCGCACAGACTTAGACGAGTTTCTGAAGCAAGTAGCTGCTATCGAAGCTGCATTTCGTATCATTCGCGTTCACGAAAGGAGATCTAAATAGAAAGTTGAAGAACCGTCGAACTACTCCGAGTCTTGAATAATGGGATTCGACTAATAGTGCCCCTGGGAATTTACTACTTTCACCTTGCATTCAAAATTTCTGCTTCCGTGCTATATCACTACTAGCTTCTTGATCCTCTGCTCTTACGACAAGTATAATATGGTAGAACTGGAAACCATATCACTTAAAATTGAATTTGGTGGAGGACTAGAACTACTCTTCTCGAACCAACGAAGCTATAAAATATCCATACCATCACAAATATCCACTGTCTCAGAGTCATCGCAAATTCCTGAATCAAGACCAGCTGATGTCAACTATCTCATCAATTACCTGAAGGACAATCTGCTGAAGGAGCGAGCCGAACTATTCGTTGAAAATGGAACAATGTTAGTTCAGCTGTATTTCATGGGTAACCAGATTGTCTTGACGATGATGCAATTACAGCCGTCCAGGCATCTTGGTCCTCATTAATGACAGTGATTGGGAGCTTGAGGGCGAAGGAGAGTACCAACTGAAGGCTGGAGATGAGATTGTGTTCATTTCTACACTTCATGGCGGGTGATGATACTTGTGCGAGGGCCATGTCACAGCAAATCGTGAGTCCCATCATCCCTCTACAATGCTCTCAGATTGATAATGTGTAGTAGCCTTAGTAAAAATCATTGTCTTCGAGACTTCACCGACATCGCCTGAATATGGCGTCGACGCTGTGAATTAGCGAGTTATAGGGCCTACGTTATCTCCTCAAACCCTTTGATCGCTGATAGATCCGGGCCAATAAGCAAGTCATTCCTATCATGTCGATTGCGTATGCTCTTCTATATCGTTCGAGCCAATATTATTTGGATGACCTGAACTGGTCTGTCTGACATACCTATATGCCGTCGTTTATCCTAGGCCCCACATTCTAATTTCAAACTGTAAGTATTCTTAGCAAACAATGCGGTTAACCTTGCGATCGGTTTGAGGTACTTCAACATCTTGTCCCTTCGAAAACTGGGTTAACTTGGGACGGTAGCCGCGGAACGATGTTGGCTTCCTTAATTCTCAAGGCATTTTTACACTCAACGTCAAGCGGTTGGAAACACAGAGCCGAAGACAAGTTGTATATATATTCCGACGATTGACTTCTGAATGGCGCCGACATTTTTCCAACGTCCTCTTCCCCGGAAGCTAAACTGGTCCTATGACGTTTGAGGCCTTGATCAGCTTCGCGTCTTACCTCTTCAAACGCACACGCTGCCCCTCGGTATATGTCTCCCTTTGTCTTTGCCACTCCCGGTCGGAGTTTCCGTACGGTCATCATGTTACTATTAGACATTTCGGTGTGTATAGTGAGCTTTTCTTGTCTGAGATATAAATGTACACTCGCTGACAGCTATATTCAAACGCAAGTCACTTGGATTCGTTCATGTTCTCGGACGTACAGAAGCCGATATGTTGAAGTTCGGCTGTACGCGCTCCACCTAGCGATACATCCATCAGACAAAACAATCAATGGTCGGAAAACATCTCGGATCGACTTGCTTTCGACGACTCTCCGAATTTGAGCCAGGACGACTTCTACAGTGAAAGCTTTTGCTCGAACATTCGTGCGGTATTGTCAGCGTCTGATACCTTTCTGTCCTGTTTTCAATATAGTTTCGTCAGGTACAGTATAAAAGGACGTACTACGTGAGTCGTAGTCAGAGACAACAGGCTCTGGATACTCCTCAGATCAGCAGATATGTTCGCTAAGACTCTCATTGCCCTCGGCTCTGCCGCTGTTGTCGCTGCTCATGGTGGCGTCATTGGCTATGACATCTCCAGTACCTACTACCCCGGGTAAGTATCATTTTCCCCCTCGGATTGGACCTTACTTGCTAAACTCATCTATAGATTCTCTGCATATAATACCCCCACTGGTCAAACCACGATTCAGCGTCAGTGGGCTACTTACAAGTATGTTTAAGTACTCGATGACACAATACTTATCCTTGCCAACACTCATTCGTCTTTTCCTGCTAATCATCATAGCCCTATCACTGACGTAACGGACCCGGACCTTGCATGCAACAACCCCGGTACGACCGTCGACCCGCAGCTCACAGCGACTGTTCCTGCTGGTTCAGCTATCACAGCTTACTGGAACAACCCATGGCCACACGCCATCGGTCCTATGATGACCTACATGGCTGTAAATCTCACCTTCCTACGTTCATCGAAGATTAATTGCTGAGATACCGACACAGGACTGCGGTGGCGACTGCACAAGCGCAGACCCCGCCTCTCTCGACTGGTTCAAGATCGACGAAGCCGGTCTGATCTCTGGAACCGTCGCAGACGGCGTCTGGGGCTCGGGCGAGATGATCAACAACAATTCCTCGTGGACGTCGACGATCCCCGCCGCAACGCCCAATGGCAACTACATGATCCGGTTCGAGACTCTCGCCATCCACACGGCGAACCAGCCGCAGTTCTACATGGAATGTGCGCAGCTCACGGTCACTGGCGGTGGAAGCGGCACTCCGGGCCCGACCGTGAAGTTCCCTGGCGGATACAGCGCAACAGACCCGTAAGCAGTCATGATAATCCCTTTATAATGTCTTGGAAAACTGATTCCTGCCAATCGCCACAGATCTATTGACATTGACGTCTACTCATCAACCGCCACGACCTACGCGTAAGTGTCTAGCCCAAATATAAGAACAGAACATACTCTGATAGGTTTTGTGCAGTGTCCCTGGCCCCTCCGTCTGGTCTGGTTGAACAATGACTTGATTAACTGTTCTTGCTGTTAAATAGTTGGCACATGCCTGGCAGTATGGTGATTATTGTGTGTACGATCTCAATTTCCGAGTTAAAAGCATTTCCTTTGCGGTCATATATATATATATCTGTTCGAATTGAAGAGTGTAACCCCAACATATGTGACTCTTGATACTCGAAGGGAAGACTGTCTCAACAGGAAAGTGGGTTTTTTCGAGCCATATTAGATCTGCTTTCGCCGAACTAAAACGTCGTATGCGATCTCACAAACATTGATTATTAGCAATCAACCACTGATTCAACAAAAATAAAGGTTTAAAGAAAGATAAACAGGTCAGTACGAGAACGCTACTACATAGGAGAAAGGGTTAGTTTGGAGTAGCTTCAATCATTGATGCCGTTAATCCTAAGGGGTCGACCTGGTAAACCCGTACTATCTTCCATTTCGTTGCGTCAAGCAACTGGACCCATTCTCCGATTGTCCTCTCTTGTCCGTTCAATAGAGAAAACATCTATGGTTGTGGTTTAGTCGGGCACCCAACCGATGGTGGAATAGTTAATTCCACTCACGTTGAGGTCTACGTGGTAGGCAGTAGGGCCATAAGCTCCAAGATTCGGCAAAAGCACGTCCGGAACATCTCGTTTGAGCAATCCCGGAATGCTTTCCGCTATTTTATCAGTTCCCTTGCACGCATAAGGCACGATGCGGTCCATGATAAGTAGCTTAGTCGATGGAGTTGCAGCGTCGCGAAGGTGTCTAAGTATCGTGTGTGACCTTTCGTTCGACCAATCATGAATGACTGTTTTGAGGAAGAAAACAGTCGCGTCCTGAACAACTTGGGGTTGGAAGAAGTCTTGCTCTATACATAGCAACATCGGCCAAATATCGAGAGGTGTAGCATTCAGGGGCCTCACCTTGGAAAGAAACGCGGCCGGACTTGATAATATCGTTGCTATGTTCTTTCCACCTCTGGAAATTTAAATTCAATGGGCATTTTCGCGATAACTGATGGACCATAACGAACCGCTAATCCATCAACGACAACCGCTGGTCTATCTTGGACGATGATGTTTAGATGCTTTTGAGAATCTGCAAGGAGCTTCGAGACCGTTCCGATCCCGCCTCCAACATCAACTGTTTTGCTTCCCTCTGGCAAACCTGACCAATCAAACACTGGACAGATTGAGCTTTAGAAGTGCACAGACGGGCAAATGTTGCTATACGTACTTTCAAGTAAACCTTTCACGGGGTCAAACTCCTTGCCGCACAACATGGCGGTGCCGAAGCGCCTAAGCTCGCGCTCATGGCCGGGTTTTTCGAATGTCTCCCAGAGTGTTTCTTCAGTTCCAAAAGCCCTATTGAAGGGTGATTTCGATGGGTTACCCGTATATGCGGTCTCAGGATCCGAAAGTGTTTCAAAGAATAAGTTAGCCCCGCGCGCAGTTTCGTGACCTCTGAAGTGATCCCACCGATTAGACATGTTGAATGGAGAGATTTAACAGACTAACACATGGCTAATAAACGCAGCCCAACAGGCTTCCGGGTCGTCGAAGTTGTTCTCCGGGCTATGCTATATTCAGTATGTTGAAAGTCGGTCGCCTTTATTCATTGACTTACTTAGCAAAAAGTAAATCAATATCTTGTCGCTTATCGAGTATGGAGGAGAGACGATTATTTGCGTACACATCTGGGGAGACTTCTTTGAAGACCGATTGCGTGGCCAAGTATCGAAGAATACGCGCTGCAAGACGAGGTTAATGAAGTGTTCGGATAGTGAAAATGTTGCTATCTGACATAGTTTACCAGGATCGGTCCTGGCTTTCAGTGCTATGTCGGCAATGTGCATTCCCTGAATCACAGCGTTAATATCATGTTCTCTAGCCATGTCGAAAAAGGTAGTAACGTACCGTTGGCCCCGCAGCACGGAGTATTTCAGGAACATGGAGTTCAATCACTGTTCTCAGCGATGCCGGTGTGCAAAACTGCCAGTGAAAACAGATCATGAGACAGTGATCTTAACAGCCAAATAACTAGCTTACGCACCTCCACAGCATACAACGATAGTGACGCTTTAGCTGGTCTCACAAGCAATGATAGCTGACTCGCTGCGGCACATGCCATCATAGCTGCTTGTAAGACTGCCGGGTCTGTGTATGCTCCATCGGACTCTGGAGTATACGGTTCGTCTAGCGGAGGGAGAGTAATTCCTCGCTGGGAGCAAGATGCTTCGATCGCATCAACTGATTGAGAGATAATATCGACTAACTTTCGTAAGGTAGTCATTGCAAATCAAAAGGCCTTGCAAGTGGAAGGTTGAATTGACATGTCCTATGCTTTATATGCAAGGGACAGTGCGATTCAACCGGAATCAGATACTATGCCGGCCGCGCAGGAGCTTTGAGACAAAGAGGTATCAGAATGCTGTAGGTCATAACTAATTGTGAAGGAACAAAAGAGGGCAACAATGTGATCGTAAAGGTAGAAAAGGGAAACTTCGGGCAAGAAACGGACGCGCCGGCTTAAGTTACGACCGCACACTAGGCTGAGAAGAAGGACGTAAGTCACAGCGATGGACGACACTGGAAGCAATGGCGTAAGGGAAAGTACCATAGTAGGACATTCCGAGAACTGTATGCTGCTGAGTCTTCATACCTAAAACCTGATGCGGCATCGCACGGAGCCCCTTACCCTTGATTGAATGGCCTCATGCAAATGGGATAAGATCCAATCATATCCGCCAATGAAATATACAGGGCTCTCATCGATATGTGAGATTAAACCTTCCAAGTTACACCGTTGGTACATAATCTGCGCACCGAGTCACATTTTGCTAGGATCCCTAACAAGCGCCACCTTCAAGGGCATCGTGCGCTTAGCGTCCAAAGAATTCTTGGTTGTAGGCGCCGCAATACCTCTCATGACCCATTCAATTTCTTGGGTCCCGGGAGAGAATATGAACGATTCAAGTAGAACAGATAGTACGAGCTCTATGAGGTATAAAAATAGTGAATAAGTGATGCACTCGAGAAATGTCTGATATAACGTACTCATCTCGAGCTCTGAAAACTTGAAGCCACTTGGAAAACAAATCACGTATTGATAAGCACTCGTATAATTTCACTTGGTGCAGACTCACATGCACGCTCTTCCTCCTCCAAGGAAAGTCATCCTTTTCATTATCACCATTGTAAGTAATTCTCGTAGCGTGAAGACTTAGAAAGAGCGACTTACATGGAAGAGTATACACCCGGAAGGCGCACCTTCGCGACTTCGTCAGGCGACTTGCCCAACCACCGCTCAGGTTTCCACTCTTCCGCGTCTTCGCCCCATGCAGCCTTATTTCGGTTGGCATTCAAAATGGAGATAATGACATTTGTATTCTTCTTGATTGGAACCTCGCAAATATCAGATTTGCCATCCGCAGATTTGATAGGAAACATGAGGGGAAGAATGACGTCCTTCTGCGTACTATAAGTCAATCATGGATCGGATCTATTAGTATCGTAAGGCCAGGGCCGAGAGAAAAGAGCTCACGTTCGAGAAATTGATGATACAGGAGGAAAGACACGTAACGTCTCGCGACACACGGCATCGAGGAACGGAAGACCCATGAGCGCATTATAATCTAGGTCGCCATGTTCTTTCCGTGCAGCCATCACCTCAGTTCTCAATTTCTCTTGCACGTCCTGGTGGAGGCAAAGTTGGTGAAGAATTCGACTGAGGGCCAGCGTCGTCGTATCATGCCCAGCGAAGATAAATGTGCTAAACGTGACAGGTACTTGTGAGTATACAATCGACACAACAAGATAATCAGCATACGCACTTGATCTGGCCCACGACCTCTTCTTCAGGAAGACGGTCCTCTTCGTTGGAGACCATGTTTGCTTTCACTATCGACGGTAATTTAGGTAGATCTTCTCGAGCTCTTAATGTTTCACGTCGCATTGACTTACGAAGGATGCTCAGAATATCCTTTCCTTTGCCAATCTGTTGGACAACCGCCTCTTCCCCCTTCATCAGTGCCTCCTTTTTAGACTCGTAAACAGCCATGGACTCCTCGTGCATAACATCTGTAAACACTTTCGCCTTTCGGAGAATCTTGACCGGCAATACATTGAGAACTTTACGCCAAAATGAAGGCGTTCCCAGTCGAACCAGATACGGAAGTAATGGTCGTAGAATGAAGAGTGTGGAGAAAATAGGTCTGCAGTATTTCCAATCAGCTTGGTTTGTTCCTCGATGACGAAAGAAACTATCTTACCCGAATTTCTCAGTCGCTTCATGGTAGCTATTCGTCTTCGACTCATCCAAGGCGTCAAAGGAATACCCCATGCCACCTTGCCC
The DNA here is from genome assembly GCA_910574455.1 of Trichaptum fuscoviolaceum. Taxonomy (NCBI): domain Eukaryota; kingdom Fungi; phylum Basidiomycota; class Agaricomycetes; order Hymenochaetales; family Trichaptaceae; genus Trichaptum; species Trichaptum fuscoviolaceum. The sequence goes on from CAJSYZ010000006.1 coordinate 1,751,127, forward strand.
GATGTATTCCATAGCTGCACGCCCCATCCACATACTCATGTCAAGCTCCTCCTCCCCAGAACATACTTTCTTCGCTAATACATCTCGCAACTGGTGTGCTATAGGATAAAAGATTGGTGCTAGCTCTCGCATGTGCTTAGGCGAGAAGACGGGATTGAGCATTCTTCGCTGCCTGCGGTGATGCTCGCCCAAGGAAGACAGGAGACCGGTACCGAAGATAAGTTTATTTGCCCTTATAAAATGCGTTAGCCGGGGAGGGTAAGAGAGAGCGACTCAGAGTACACTAAGAAAGGCGCTGTCTCTTCATATATGTATTGATCTTTAACAACAATGTGATGCAACGCCAATGGGTCAAATACGTAAAGCTGGTCCGCCTGGCAAATAGAAGATTGGCAAAAAGATCGGAATGCGATAAACTGCTTACTCCGAAGAAACCTTTGATTCTAACCGCTGCCCCGTACGCCTTTCCGAGGTGCTCGTGAAATCCCCAAGCGTTTCTGTTGAAAATCTGGTCGAAATTGCCTAGATAAAGGTATTCAAATTGATTGAACCAGAAAGCAGTACATGAATGACCATACCTTTCCACCATGATTTACTGGAAGGCCCTGCAACGTTAGACAACGGTGAGGGGGTCACAAACGAGCGTGAGCAGTTCCACAGAATGAATAACGAGACTAAGATCAATAGAGCCTGTATGGAAGTGATTTCCATCACTAGGGGGAAGACGCGACGCAGCTATCAGAAGGTGACAGAAGTACAACGCAGATGGTCGCCTGACGTACCCTTTATATGCAAAGCCATTTATTTTTGGATACGAAGAAGAGCTGCAAATAATGCGATCGAATAGACAGATTAGTTTGTTGCCTAACAGCAGAAAATATATATAAACATGCGACACTTACTTCTTAAAGCTATAACGCAGGGGGTGTTTATATCCATGGCATGCGAAAAGAAGCGGCACGATGCCATTGTAAGGTCAATGACCATCTTGACCTTTGCGCAATAAGGCAAGATCTCAAATGGAGCAGAACAAGACGAGGAAGCCAATATAGAGAACTCGAGTAAGCTGAAAGTCCCAGACCTTGGCAGTAACCCGCCCGTAACTGATCAAAAATATGTCGTCAAAGTCTGTCGAAGGTGTCATTCTTCGTGAAGATAGGGCTGCAGCCATTCAGAGACATTAGTTAGTGTTTTGAGCTTGGCTAGAACCTGTTGATGATATGACTATAGATAAGCCATTGCGTTATGAAACCGGCGTGCCACAGACGTTATAACAAAACAGGTACTGTATTCCGCTCTCTTGAATAATCAGAATCACTTATACCCATCAGTAATAATAGCAAGGCATAGATAATCTCATACCATTTCCCGGGTGGACATATCATTGCACAAGACACCGCTGCGAAATCGGTTGTTCAATGCCTCGATGAGATTCAAGAGAAGAGTGCGATGACGAGCATAATACCATAGAATAATTTACTTCGACTTCACGACAGAATGCACTGGCAGCCTACATGACGTGCTCTCCGTTGTGCCGTGAAATCAAGGTCGTTATTGATCCAATACGAAATGAGGAATAAAGAGACATATGAGTCAGAATGATTGGAACACCCGGTAGTAAATAATTGAGTGAGATGCCCTGTCCCTCTAAGTAGAGGGTAAAGGAGCCTGCGTCGGTGCATTCGATGGTTTTGTAACAAGAATCATAGGCATGTATGACAATAGAAGTGCTGAGACACCAGAACTGCAGAGCCAGATTCGTCAATATCAAAGTTGTTTTCACAGAATCAAGGACGCACATTAAGCTTTGCCATGACGCTCCAGTATCCTTCGTGCTCAACGGCTTGTGGTTGATGAAAGCACTGATACCCATGAGAAGTGCCGGCCACGCAAGAAATCTGTGAGTGTTCAACATGCGGTTCGCATACACAAGTCCTCAAACTGTACAGCGAGGACGCACCTATTGCGAGTAACCATCACAGCACCAGCAAGAAGCATGCTGAACGCCGAAAAGGCGTCTGTGGCCTCGAGTTAGTCGTAAATTCACCATGTTCACCGCGTTCTAGCACTCACCCGAACCACCCGTTGACCACGTTTTGGGCAGCGTAAGCTTCACTTCAAGGCTCTTATCCCTCGGGTCATCTGTGCTCGACATGGCCTTGTGCTTCAGAGGAATGTTATGTGAAGGCTGAAGGAATTGGTTAAGCGAGGATGTGGAAGGAGGTTAAGTTCGGTTTCGACGAATGTGGACAAGTGTTCAACCTGAACTCAAACTTCCACCACCCTCGTATTTCATCTTCCCTCAAACACACTATCTGTGCTTAGGCACTCTTAGAAAGTATGGAAGGATCTCAGGAGATAAACCTAGGAGCTTCTCCAACCTCAAGCAAGGACTACTTTGCAAGCCGACCTCCACCCCGACCGCTCGTTCTAAACACAAACTTTCGTCCGAAACTCGCGACAAAGTACTCCTCTAAGAACAGATCAGCATCTGTATCAGGAGACCCATTCGGAACCTGGAGCAGTGGGGCTAGTAGCAGTAGCAGCGGACATGCACATACCTCAAGTCTAAGTGGCCAACGAACACCGCGTATTGGCAGGCTGCTCGGGGCTGTATTGAATGGACCATCGTCGAACACCAACAATCCCAATGACATCGTGCTGGTGGATGGAGCCTTTGCTGAGGTACCGACGTCGCAGACCGTGACACGACCACCATCGCCCGCACCTACCGCAGACTATTCTATGGTCAGCCCACCGTCCCCCATGTCATTTGTACATGTCCGTGTCCCGAGCGGAGCGTATGATGTGATCACATCGCCGACGTCTGGGCCAGAAGGCACCCCAGCTTGTGCTTATTTCATCTCACCAGCAAAGGCTAGCGCAAACAATCATTGGCCACCACGACGAACACCAACCAGACTCGGAAAGGCTACTCTTGGCCGTATATGGGGAGCACTTTCTTCCCCAGCACGCAAAGGAAAGGGGAGGGCATTCCCCATGTTTGAATTACCTCTGGACGGTGAAGAGGGCGAACTGATTGACGAGGCGTGCTTCTTTGAGCCCCGAACAACTGTTGGTTGTGGTAAGCCCAATCTATCTTCTCTGTAGTTCAAGCGAGACTACGTTTTGACACTCTTTCAGATATTGTTGGCGGATTCCCACCAGAGATTGCTTTAGAAATATTTGCATTCCTAGACTTGCAAACGATTCTGGCTTGTCGTTTAGTCTGCAAGTACTGGAATGCTCTTGCTGACGACGGCTATGTCTGGCGTACACTATTCTATCGCGAGGTTGACAATAAAGGATGGCGAGTGGATGAACGGAAGGCTAGGAAAAGTACTGCGGAGGACGACCTGCGGAGGAAGAGGTTACTGTCCCTCTCAAGTGTCAATTCACGTTCAACAATTGAGTCTCCGGCACGGATACTTAATCTACAACTAGCTCCTCTATCGATAGATTGGAATAAGTTGTATAAAACACGCGCCGAACTCGATCGACGGTGGTTGCACGACGAACCTGTGACGACACGCCTTTCTGGCCACGAAGACAGGTGAGATTACTCTTCATAGCACTGTACTTTGGCTAACTTTCTCATAGTGTGTACTGTTTGGAATTTGATGCGGATAAGATTGTCACTGGATCCCGCGACAAGAGCATCAAGATCTGGGATATCCACACGGGCAAGCTTCTTGCAACTCTTCGAGGCCACGCAGGGAGCGTTTTGTGTTTGAAGTTCGACTGCAGCAAAGATGGTGCCAGAAGCGACAAACGCGAAGACATTGGTTTCATGGTATCTGGAAGCAGTGATTGCACAGTTCTTGCTTGGGATCTCCGACCATTGCTAAATTCGATCAAACGGTCGAGTCTGAGTGGGAAGGGTGGTCCCATAAGCGCTGGCCCCGAATTAGTGACCAGAGTTCTGAAAGGGCACTCAGGTGGTGTACTTGATCTACGCATGAACAAACAATGGATAGTTAGCTGGTCAGCTATACTTCTCTTGCGTATTCTACTTATCATTGACAACTATCCTCAGCTCCAAGGACACGCTGATTAGAGTCTGGGATAGGAAGACCTTGAATTTTACTAATACACTACGCGGCCATGACGGGCCGGTGAATGCAGTCGGTCTACAAGGCGATCGGCTCGTGAGCGCAAGTGGTGATGGCAAAATGATGCTCTGGGACATAAAAACAGGCGAACGTGTTCGCACCTTCGAAGGCCACGACCGTGGTCTTGCTTGCATCGATTATCAGGTACTTGTGGCGCCAACATGTGTTGATTTGCTAAATTGCTAAATTGTTCACCCATTTCATCAGGGAGACACGATTATCACGGGTTCCAACGACTGGAAGATCAAAGTATGGCGTGCCTCCACGGGTGAATGTGTTCAAACACTTGTTGGGCACAACTTGCTCGTACGAGCGCTGTCATTCGACCCTAAGACTCGACGACTTGTTAGCGCGAGCTACGACCGCAGCGTTAAGGTATGGGACCTTGATACGGGCAAGGTTGTGCGCGAATTCAAACATGGTCATGTGAGCCATATCTTCGACGTAAAGTTTGATGTCAGGCGGATTGTAAGGTATGTACCACTTCTTATTTATAATGTAAACGTGGATTGACACGCTTAACATCTGCAGTTCATCGCATGACCAAAAGATTGTTATATTAGACTTCGGAAACGAATTGGACACGTCGCTCCTTATCTGAATGCTCACTCGGACTTTTCATCTACCTTTGCTTCTTGTACACGTACCTTTATCATCCTACATTCTGCTAGTCTCACATTCGTTATTCAATGCTTTTTATCACGGAGTAAGCCACTGCGTCTTGTAAATGCGAGCGTCATGCTAGGGTAGTTGCAATTGGAGTCGAAACATCTTACTACACTAGGGAAGCGAATATTCCAGGGTATATTACACAATTAGTGGACTCAGACATAATGTAAGAGTGTGACTTAGAGCAGTAAGACTAAGATTGATGCCTGAGTTTAGTATGGTAGGGATTAATAATAGTTTACTCCATTATCGTTATGTCTTGAGCGAGGTTCTTCCAATATGAAGTTCCAAGCATCCAATATCATATCGTCGCCGCCGTCGGCCACGGGATTAGTGGCTGCCTCTACGTCGAAGTCGAAATTCTCCGGAATATCGAGATTAGCCCAGTCCACCGTAGACCACGAAGACGGTGCCATGCCCCATTGCGCTGGCCCGAAACTGGGAAAGACCTCGTTATATAACGAGTTAATCGACGCCTCGCTTCGGTAATTTGAGATGTCAATCGGCAGATTGGCGTGGGGTGTAGGATCGTGTACTTGGGAAGGTATCAAGGACTCCAAATACTGGAGCAACGATGTGTCTCCTACACCAATATGTGAGGGGAATGGTAGTAGACTTGTCGGCACCGCTACGGAACCGTCGATAGTTGCAATCGGAGAAGGAATCCCACAGTCTTTGATGGGCGTATCGTTAGCTGAAGGAATTGATGGATATCTTTCCTGTAGCTGTTGTAACGGTTTCTTAACAACGCGATTTTCTCCACCGATTGCAGACAAAGCTTCCTCGACCTCTTCTACCTTCACAGGCTCGAGAGGTTCAACTACTGTCTTTGTCCTCCGGCAAGTATCCTCAATGACGAATGTGCGAGACCTTTCGCGAAGTCGCAAGATAATGGACTGGGGGTCGTAGAGTGAGAAAATGTCCCGAAAGAATATGGCTGGACTTACCAGACCGTTACGAACTACGGGGTGCGCCGCTGGGGCTTTATCGAACAGACTGATTGCAAGATCTAGCACAGTACATGCAGAGCGAGCAAGGTCATTTGGGCTATTATTTGCAGCAACCAAGCCAACAACGACCTACGTGCGCAAATAGTTGAGGACGTTGATAATGCATAAAACGAAGTTCGCTCACTCCGGATGAAACGACGTTGACCCACATTGGCCACTGAGACATCAAGAACGAGTGCTCACCATCGCGTTCGCGTTGCATAATTTTCAGCAATGCGATAGCACTCGAGTATGTCGTCAAGAACGACGGTGCAAACTTGCTCTGCGTAGGATTTGTTTGGTTCTCGCGAAGTGCTCTCACGTAGAAGTTTCGATGGATATAGAGAAGGGCTACAACAGTAAGAGTAATGTGATTATGGATGTATTCGCATCCTAAGATATAAAAGTTGGCACGCACTAGTCTCTTTGTAAATGGCGAGCAACAGAGATTCGGCTGGAGTCTCCGAATCGGGACTGTTCTCTGAGACTGTTATTCTGACATCTGAATTAGGAGGGATAAACTCGCGTATCCTGCGGTCCCAGTCCAAAATTTCAGTGTATTTCATCGGGTTAACGCTACATAGCTTAGCTGCTACAGGAGCAACGATCTCCTTAATGAACTTATACAACCAGAGGTGGACTTCTCACCGTTGACAGTTTTCACATACGTTTACAACGAGTATAATGGACGTTAGACAGTGATATGAAGGGTAGTATAGCAGAGAACGTACGAGTAGGCCCTGCATGTAGAGCCGAATTCATCCATGCTTCCTCCGGGAAACGACAATCTATTTCATCCATGCGGAATGTTGCAGGCCTTCCAGAACCGAGAGACTGAGAAGCAGTATTGGTTTAGTATCCAGTGATATTTTGTATGAAGCCGACCTTTAAAGAATCCAGTTTACAGAGTTCCCAGAATAGGCTTCTCCGTCGATTCACATACTTCATATCGATATCCCAATTGGACGGATCCCAATCTTCACATGAATATTAGGCTCGTGAGAGAAGGCCCATCATTAAGCTGTGACTTACGTAGTCCAATCTGCATTATACCAGTCAACAAATGTTAAGTAAGTCAAAGCTGAACAAAGACGTACGCTAGTGGCGAGGAAGAAAGACAACGATTGTAATTTCGACGCAGAATCAAGGGTAGACGCACTACAGCTAAAGAATTCGTATAATCCGATAAGAGCAACTGCTTGTACTGTTGCCAACGAAGTGCCTTCAAAGATTGACTGCAAGCCCAGCGCCGTGCGAGAAAGTTGATGGTACAGTTCACCCTCTTCATTGCACGAGTCTTGTGTTAAATCAGCCATAGCCCCACAAGCGAAAACTGCAATGAGTAAAGCAAGGCTGTGAACGGTCAATCCGTCTTTGATTTTTCCACGCTTCTTGTAGAAATTCGGTATGAGCTCCTCCATGATCTGCTCGCGATCGACTGGTCGAAAGTATGAAGATATGTGTTGAAGATATGCTTCCCCTAGAGCCGTTGCGCGCTCGTACGACGGCAAGCGTAGTTCAATGAGTTGCCGAATCTGATCCTTTGCCATACAGACCGGCGAGAAGGGAAACGTTTCATCGAAATATACGATCTCCGAAGGTAATCTGGCTCGGATGGCCATTACCTTGTCGTACATTGGATCCTCCGTTGTATTCTAGATTTCAGTTTTAAAAAAGCTTGAGTTTCACTTATGGATCAAGCTCACTGCCATGAATGCCTGAAATGTGTGTTATTGAGAAAGTAGTCTATCGTTTGTAAACCAATCGAGAGCTTACCGCCGCTCCCGATCTACCGTAGAACCGGGTCTCTCCTTGGTCCGAGATACTGAGCGTTCCGAATTCGCTGAAAACATCTGCTTCCGATTCGACGTCGAATTTTGGTTTATTGACCTCTGAATTCTCGGAAGTATCCGTGACGTTCTTCATTGAAAGCAGTTCATTTGAAAGGAGAGGGTGCGGTGATGATGAGACAACAGCTTGTATAATCTGAAGTGCTTCTTCAAGCTGTCGAATTCGCTCGCTCATTCGTTCCAGTTTGTCATGTAACTTTTCTGTATTCGCCAAAATGAATCTTCGAAAAGGCTAGTGGTTAAATAGTAGATGGTGCGAAACTGGAATAGATACAGACCTAGAACCATGACCAGTCGTAAGGGTATCTACCTATCATTAGTTGAATATCCATGCTCATTGATTAGTGAAAGGTCTTACCGTTTGGACATATGCTTGGGCATCCCCTACGGGCGCATGAGGAGCAGGGAAGCTGAATCACTATCTGTAAGAAAGACCCCAAATCATGAAAATAGGAGCTAACCATCCTATCGCACTTCAATCTGAGGCTTTGTATACTTAAGTTCGATATCCTCATCATAATTGGAAAGTGAACTATTACCGACGACATTCTGCACATGCTGCCTCGCCTTGGGCTCTTTTTTTTCTTATATCGCGCCCGTGACCGTTCGATAGTACAGACGTAGGCCCTGGAATTCCATTAGGGCCTTTGGCGACTTTGAAACTATACATCTGGATAACTTGAAGTGGGAGAACATCGCAAGTTTGAAACAAGCCGCATGAGTGACGCCGCCGTCGGCAAAGCACTGAGAAGGGCTTACGTACTACGTCACCACGGTACCAATTAGGTAATTATACTTACTTTTCGTGACGCCCCCTCATAAAGAGGCTGAATCTGTTTACTGCTTCTATTCAAACATACCTGCATATTACTACGGGACAGCTTACCACGAATCAGTACTATCGGTATTTGCACACAGTTGGACGCACAGACATTAGCTTCGAGCCGGCTCTGAACCACTGGCAATTGCACATACGCGCGTTCAAGATGCCAGCCAACTTTTAACAACGTAGTCAAGCGGCATCGAAACAAACCGTAACGGCACACAGGCTATCTGGTACTTGTATTACAAGTACTGTCGAGTCTACGACAGAACTCAAGGGATTAGAATCTCGAACTAAAGCCTCCTATATTGCCTGATACGGAGTCGGTGGTGAACGGTGGAGGTAATGGTGGATGGGAGCTTTTCGGTGTTGACCGCTCATCTTTAGGTTACTGGCACAGTTATGCTCACTACTAGTACAAATGTGAGTCTTCTTTTTTATTTCGGAGAGGGCGAGAGGAAGCTTGCGTTTTGCTGCTATCATGCTTGGCTTGTCTCATGGACATAGTTGCATCATCTACTACTTCATGCTCCTACGCGCTACGACGACATAGCAGTGTCGCGGCAAGCTATGTGTGCTCTTACTATGTACGCCATAACTTGAATGTTGACGAGTTAGGCAGATCCAGGTTTACCACACTGAAAACTTTATAAGCCTTCGCATATGCTTATGAGCTCTTCATAACATATCAATATTTGCTGCAGCCTCCACTTTGTGCTCTTGGATTGATTATGTATGCGCAGTTTTATCCGGATGAAATTTTACTTGCGCAATCATCGCACCAACCTTTCTTTCGTTACCTCCCATTTCCGGACAAAGCCCGGTGCCTCCGTATCGTTTCCCTTTATGGAAACATGCCTTCCTAAAGCAGTGAGTATCGACAAGCAGATTTGTCCGCTGAAATGCATAACTGCTACAGGTCTTCTCAGGTATAAAAGAAACAAGGCGACCGACAGCTGATATGCACTCCTGATCCTTAACCTTCTAATCCTCACTCTGACAATGGAAATCAACATCTTATCACCTCTGATTGTCTTACTTTGCTCATCCGTGTTATGTTACTACTTACGCTCACTTATAATCTCTTCTCCATTATCCAACATTGCAGGACCCCCAAGTAAATCATGGTGGAGAGGTAAGTACTCAGAAAATACACTGTGATGATTCCAATAAATAATATATTTCAAAATCTAGGTCATTCTATCAACTTCTTTGGTCGAGGCGCTTGGGAATTTCACATTCACCTTGCGAAGGCGTACGGATCGGTAGTTAAGATCAGGGGCTTCTTCGGGGTTCGTTAGACTGTCGTGCGAGGTACTCACACTAAACGACCTTGATTTTTAGGCAGAACAACTCTATGTATCTGACCCTTTGGCTTTGCAGCACATTGTCGTTCTAGACCAGCATATCTACGAAGAAACTGCTCCATTTCTAGTGTATGTACTACCAGTGTCGAGTCGATCTCTTTCTGCCTTTCACTTACGCATAATACAGGGGAAATAGACTGATCTTGGGTACCAGCCTCATATCCACCCTGGGTGAGCATCATCGTAGGCAACGGAAGATGCTCAACCCTGTCTTCTCGCCTAAGCACATGCGGGACCTGGCGCCAGTCTTCTATCAGATAGCGCACCGGCTTCGAGATGTGTTGGCGAAAAAAGTAAGATCTGGGGAGGAAGAGCTCGACATGTGCATATGGATGGGGCGCGCGGCAATGGAATATATCGGTCAAGGTGGTATGGGGTATTCCTTTGACTCCTTGGATGAGACAAAGACAAATAAGTATCACGAGGCAGCTAAATCTTTCGGGTGGGGTTTTTTTCTTACGTTAATGACTACCAGCTCGGGCTAATTGACGATCTTACATGTAACAGGCCCATTTTATCCTCGCTCTTCCACCTGCGTCCATTTCTTCCATATCTCGTTCGAATTGGTTCTTCTTCATTCAGGCGCAGAATTTGGGGTTTAGTACCCCTGAAGTCCTTCCAGAAGGCCACAGAGATCATAGACCTCATGCACGCGGAGTCCGTAACAGTATATAAGTCTAGAATGTCTACTTTGATGGAGGGTGAAGAGGCGGTAGTCCACCAAATTGGTAAAGGAAAGGACATCCTAAGCATCCTTCGTGAGTAAATAAGACTTAAATTTCTTACAACTTAAATTTCAACGTTCACACGCAGTCAAATCGAACATGGCTTCCAACGACGAAGACCGCCTTCCTGAAGAAGAGGTCATAGGCCAGATAAAGTACACATTTCGGCTCTCTTCTTTCTCCGGCCGGTCGCTCACCGTTACCCATCTTATTCAGCACATTCATCTTCGCTGGTCATGATACAACGACTCTGGCTCTCAGCCGAATTCTCCACCAGCTGTCCCTTCACAAGGACGTTCAAGAAAAGTTGAGGACCGAGGTTATCGCAGCAAGGCAGAATTACGGTGAACTTGATTATGATATGCTCATGGGCCTTCCCTTTCTCGATGCTGTGTGCCGCGAGACGCTCCGAGTCTTCCCTACAGTGACATCGATTACCCGAACGTGAGTTTTTTCTGCCTTCCTCTTGCGAAACTGTTTGATACAACAACGAACATGTAGAACGCGGAAGGACGTCGTCCTTCCACTCACGTTTCCTATGAAGGCTGCGGATGGGAATTCTGAGATCCGCGAGATTCCGATCAAGAAGAACACAAATGTCATTGTCTCAATCTTAAATGCCAACCGGAGTAAAGCTGTGTGGGGTGAAGACGCGGAGGAGTGGAGGCCTGAGCGATGGTTGGGCAAGTCACTTGATGAAGTAGCGAAAGAGCGTCTTCCGGGAGTATATTCCTCTATGTAAGTCCATTTCGAAGGCTTATCTTTGCAGAAGTACACACGTTGATGTTATTGAATAGGATGACTTTCCTTGGGGGAGCAAGAGCTTGCATGTGTGTACATATTTACTTGCCTTCGAGATCGTCATACTGAAATTTACTTTAGCGGTTTCAAGTTCGCGGAACTAGAGATGAGTGCGTCGTGCAAGATTCTACCCATATTTCCCATTAATTCTTTTCACAGAGCTTGTTCTATCTGTGCTCCTCGAAACGTTCATTTTCTCTCCCGGATCCAATGAGATCGAATGGGTTATGAGAGGCCTTGCGGCGCCCACAACGAAGGATTCCGAGGACGCTAAGCGTACTATGCCTTTAAAGCTAACAATTGTCGGGGGGTAACATAAAACAGTAGGCAAACTACCGCATCTTCTTTGACCAAATCGTCACAGACTACGAGAGCCTGGTAGAATACCGTAGATAATAAATTGTATGCAAGCCGGTCATACATACTTGTAAACGGCTGTGAAAGAAATACAGACTTCGATTTTCTTCCACATGTCCTACAAGACTCTCCAAGACTACGATTGTTGATTGTCGGTACGGCCTTTCGTTGAACCGTGGAAGCCAGCATAAGATGTTCCCAGACAACCTGCTTCTGGGTAATTGTAGCAAGTAATGAGAAGAACGGATTTAGTCAGCTAGAGCATGATAAACACTCTGGGGACTGAAGTGATCCGTAGTACGGTATTCTCGTGGACTTCTGTTCCGGCTATACAGTTTTGTTCTGAGATTGGCTTTTAAGCGTTCAGGAGATAGGTCATCATGATAGTGGCTGAGATTCGGAGCGCTGAAATCTTGATCTGGTATCTAATCAAGTTACACAGACGGAGGCATCCGATCGTGCATTGGAACCGTTGAACGGATATTACCGGCGCTGAGACCGTCAGTATTATCCTCCGGGATGAAACCCAGGAATTGATTGGTCGTGCTGGAATGGAGCTGACGCCTCTCGGTCTCAATACTCGTTACTCCGTTTGTTCACGCCTTCAGTGGAGGCTTGACACTTGTGCAGTGGCTAGCCATCTTCTCGTCATCTAAAGCGTGCTGAAAAAGAAATTTACAGTATGTAGGCATAATCACACCTACGTTCGACCGATGATCGCTGTCCTCAGGAACGATAGAAAAATGAGGCATGTACTTTCACACAGGTGTTGTTTTCATCGATTGGAAGCCCTTGGTTCCGACGGAAACTTCTCAAGTTATGGCCTTCCAAGGATGTGCAGAAGGTGGTGGATATCGTCGACATCATGCATGAACAATCCGAAGAGGTCTTTGCCGCAAAAAAGGAAATGCTTGCAGAAGGCGAAGATGCAGCCATTCATCAGGTCGGGAAAGGGAAGGACATCCTGAGTATCCTCCGTGAGTTCAATGGTATTACAATCAGCCAATTCACCTATAACGAAGGGTATAAAAGTCAAGGCAAATATGTCTTCTGGCGAAGAAGACCGTCTCCCGGAGGAAGAGCTGCTAGGACAACTGAAGTAGGCGTTTATAGATCTCGTCCAAGAAAAGCACCTCAGTCTTTATGCCCTATAGTACGTTCATTTTCGCTGGACACGACACTACGACGTCCGCTCTTAGCCGAATCCTTCATCAACTCAGCATTAATCCAGACATGCAGAAGAGGGTACGGGAGGAAGTGACTGCAGCACGCAAAGAGAATGGTGATCTCAATTATGGAACCTTCCATGGCTAGACGCAGTCTGTCGAGAGAATCTTCGACTCTTCCCTCCAGTTTCGCAGCTCCTTAGAACATGAGTGATCGGCATATTTAAAGGTGATCGAAAGTACTGATGGTAATTGCATCGATGGCAGTACGAGGAAGGATGTCGTGCTCCCGCTGATGTGGCCCATAAAGTCTGCTGACGGCAAATCCGAAATACGTGAAATCCCCTTGCGGAAAAACACGAACATATTCATCTCGATTCTCAATGCAAATCGCAGTAAGATGATCTGGGGCGAGGAGGCATACGAGTGGAAGCCTGAACGCTGGCTTGGAAAGTCGCCAGATGAGGTCGCAAAAGCACGACTTCCAGGAGTTTACTCACCTATGTAAGCTGCAGAGATTTTCTGTTTATATCGAAAAAATAAGTTCACGCTAACGGGCAATGTGTAGGATGACGTTCCTTGGCGGGGGAAGAGCATGCATGTGAGTAGTTGTCGAATCCGAAAGCAGGTCTAATCATTGACGTTCACGATAGCGGCTTCAAATTCTCTGAACTTGAAATGAGTGGGCAAAAATCTGATGGTCTGCTTTCGTTCCGAGCACTTACCATATTTTGTAGAACTCGTCTTGTCCATTCTTCTCGAATCGTTTATCTTCTCTCCGGGCTCCAAGGAAATCTTCTGGAACATGAGCTTTCTCGCCTCTCCCATGATCAAGGGAGCCAAGCAAGACCGGCCCGTGATGCAAATGAAGCTTACTCTTGTTAAACACTGATAGGGGTGGCATTTTCGGGTGGCGATCACACGGACGAACGTTGCGGTTCGGGATGGTCTGCCGGACATAATACTGTACATCTGAGAAGAAGAGCCTGTTTCAGATCGGGAGCCTATCTTTGGTAGAGTTGTACTTACTAAATGCAACTTTTTATGTTGAGATGGCGGCTTTGACCCGGATTGTGGCTGTTACTCTGCACCGCATCATCGCTAATCTTATGGGTGTCCTTTTGATTCCGAGACTTCACCGGAAGTAAGACCAAACTTCTGGAACTGGTGGCTATGCTTACTCAGCCACATAATGAATAAACTTTTGGATCTTCAATGCCCACGAAGTATGAACGGTGTTTGCTTTGATCAGTTGAAGTCTAGACGTCCTTGTGAGAGCACGTATGCACTCACTCCACCAGAACACATAGCATATCTTTCTGTCTCCAAGTATTCAGGGACGATAAGTGAAGGGAGCATGCGCTTCCACATCGGATGCGATTCTTCCCATGATGCCTATGCCCAGACACGTTGTTATATCGAAGAATAAGCGATAAATGGAAAGAAGACAAGAAGCACCCTTGGCTGCCATGCTTCTTGCACTTTATAGAAGGCACAGATTTGTCTTGCTGCTTTGTGTAAGCGCAACTATCCTCCGGATTGCAAATGAGCTATGTATAAAACGAAGTTTAAAGTCCACGAAAGACTGACCTTTACCAAGCCATCCCTATTTGCGATTGAACGGCATCTGCAGCTGGTCCGTTAACTACTAGCATGGACTCTGCCGTCGTCCCAGCCGTGCTTCTAATTGCTTCTTCTTACATACTATGGCGCCTTTTGCGACCATTCGTCGTGAGCTCCCCACTGGCAAAGATTCCTGGACCTCCAAGCCCATCATGGATTAGTGGCAAGTAGAGTCTGCGTAAGCTCCACTGTCATAACGATGTTTATGATTTAGATGACAGGCAATGCCGCACAGCTATTCGACAGTAATGGATGGGAGTATCATCGGAAGCTGGCGGAGACGTATGGAGGAGCATGCAAAGTGCATGGGTTGCTCGGAGTGAGTACACCGTCGTTTCCGTAGTAAAAAGATTGTGCTCACACTGAACTAGGATGAGCAACTGTATGTCTTTGATCCACTCGCATTGCACCATATAGTCGTCAAAGACCAGTACATATACGAAGAAGCACCGTCATTTATCAAGTACGTCCAGAGACATCAGTTATTGACAAACGAGCTCTGATCAGCCGATAGTGTCAACAAGCTTGTCTTTGGTACAAGCCTCTTATCGACACTTGGAGACCACCACCGGAAGCAGCGCAAAATGCTTAACCCTGTCTTCTCGCCCAAACATATGCGAGACCTTGCGCCAATCTTCTATCCCATCGCCCATCAGCTTCGCGATCTCCTTACGCTGAGAGTAAAAGAGAGTGACGAGGAGATCGACATGAGCACATGGATGTCCCGCGCAGCACTTGAATACATTGGCCAAGGTGGAATGGGGTATGAGTTTGATGCGTTAGATCAGAATAAGACAAACAAATATCATGACGCAGTAAAATTATTTGTGTATTGTCCCATTCTTTGCGAACCGCTTGCAGTTGCTGACTATCCCATTGCAGGCCTACGCTCGCAAAGCACCACATCCTCCAGCAATTCGTTCCCTATCTGGTCAAGATTGGCAGCCCGTGGTTCCGTCGAAAGATGCTCGAGCTCTGGCCGTCTAAAGACATCCAAAAAGTCGTGAACATAGTAGACATCATGCACGACCAATCCGTCGAAGTATACGAGGCCAAGAAGGAGGCATTGACAAGGGAAGACGACACAGTCATTCAGCAGGTTGGTAAAGGAAAAGATATTCTGAGCATTCTCCGTGAGTTCATGCACCATAGCATCACCTGACCAAGATTGAATTCCGCGATAGTAAAGGCAAATATGAACTCCAGTGAAGAGGATCGTCTTCCTGAGGAGGAACTTTTAGGTCAACTGAAGTAGGGCCTCGCATTCATCCAAAGATGGCAAACATGACTGACCATCCCATATGCAGCACGTTCATTTTCGCTGGCCACGATACGACAACGTCGGCGTTGAGTCGAATCCTCCACCAGCTTAGCATGAATCAGGACGTGCAAACAAAGGTGCGAGACGAAGTAACTGCTGCGCGCAAGGAACATGGCGATCTCGATTACGATACCCTCATGGGTCTTCCGTGGTTAGACGCAGTGTGCCGAGAGACCCTTCGTTTGTTCGCGCCTCTCTCACAGCTTCGCAGAACGTAAGCGTTCAGCACATTCCAAAACAACGAAGATCCCGATGTTGATTATATTGATTCAGTACGAGGAAGGACGTCGTGCTCCCGCTCATGTGGCCCATAAAGTCCGCTGATGGCAAGTCCGAGATACGCGAAATTCCCCTCCGTAAAAACACGAATATCATCATTTCCATCATAAATGCCAATCGCAGCAAGGGCATCTGGGGCGAGGACGCAGCTGAGTGGAAGCCAGAGCGTTGGATTGGAAAGGCACCAGATGAAGTTGCCAAGGTCCGGCTCCCAGGCGTTTACTCCTCCATGTGAGTCGTCACGTTGAAGTGATGGAGCCATGCTAATCACCCGCGCAGGATGACATTCCTTGGCGGAGGAAGAGCGTGCATGTAAGTGCATCATGCAGCCGTTGTCCATTTCTTTCATTAACATTCGTGAACAGTGGCTTCAAGTTCTCTGAGCTAGAGATGAGTGAGCAAAGCCGCAAAGTACTGTTTCTCGTCGGAAAACTCACCCTAATCCTTCACAGAGCTCGTCCTGTCCATCCTCCTCGAGTCCTTCATTTTCTCTCCAAGTTCGAAGGAAATCGTCTGGAATATGAGAGGTCTGGCTTCGCCGACAATCAAAGGCTCAAAGCAAGACCGGCCTGTGATGCCAATGAAGTTGACTCTTGTAGCTTAGTTCTCGTTTGCCAATTAGATTTTGGGTTGTCCACCGAGAAAGAAGAATGGTCAAGAGATTTTCGACTCAGGTACGTCGTCTCTTCCTCGATTTTGCTGGTTGGCTGGGAAGCGGAGGTCCGTAGAAAGTGAGAAGTCCGCCTTCCTCAGCGTCATAGTGTGCCGTCAGAATTTTAATGCGCTCAGCCGGTTGCTGATATGGGACTGCTTCTGACGCAGAATCTATCGGGAAAAAATCAATACAGAACCGAGGTTTCAAGTCTTTTTCTCACCTAGTGTGATCTGGGCTACATTCGCAGGACCGTACAGAGACACAAGCCTCCTCTCAAGCCTCTCTATTGAACTGATAGAATATAAACTACCAATTTAAGAGTTACGCATTTACACATACCTGGGATCAAGCCCTAAATTCCCAGCTTTTGCAGCTCGAAGAACAGCGGACCAATCAAGGGGAGCGAGCCGATTCCGCAGACTCTTTTCAACTGGAGGAACGTACTGGGCAAGTGTAGACAGCAGTCGGGAGAGAGTAAACGCGGTAGAGGTAGCGAGGTGCGAGAGGATAAGTTTCTCATCGTCTGCTTCAAGGTCGTCGTCAATGTCGTCAAAAAGTTCCTCCCCTCCTGTGGAGCTGAGTTCACTTGCAGCTCCCGAATTCTGGGTGGCCAGGGAGGTAGGCGAAGCAGGTAATGAAGTCGAAAGATGCTGTGTCTCCTGCTGCCTTTGCATTCGCAATATGTTCGTTGAAAGAGCAGCTACTTCATCGTCTAATCCCCAAGTAGGTATATGGACGTCTCCTGAAAGAAGTGGCCAGCGAGTCCATGTGTCTCTTTCGTTGAATGACGATAATCTTTGTTTATTCGCTCCCTTCGCTTTGAATGAGGCCCTCCTCTTTCCTTTATTATTTGCGGTGTTAATGTCATAGTCAATCTCCTCTTCCCCATCTTCGTCATAGACATCAGATGTTGGCGGCACACTCGATGTTCGCGGCAAGTCCTCTTCTGTATCAGCTTCGGATGCACTCTGTTGAGCTGAGCCGTGTTCAGATGCACTTTGTTGTGTTTGATTTTGAGAGAATTGGGTAAGATGGCTTGCAAGGTCGAGAGTCTTGCTGGTTCGCAATGCGCGAACAAGTGAAGCATATTCCTCGAGCTCACTGTGCAGAGCAGCGGGTACGCGGGAACGTTTCGACATAAGTTCAGTATTCTAGATGAGGGCTTAGAAAGGGCATCAAATTGTGGGTGAGAGGTGGTGGCAATTAAGAGCAAGAACGTATCTTACGAACTTGAACGAAATTTATACTACTTATATACGCCACCGGTATCTAAAACCAAATCGGGTACTAGATGCTTGCCGTCAAAATGTTAAACATAAGCAAGTATTAATAACAAACTTCATACCTATATTGGAAATTACAGTCATGTGACTGTGAGACAATCTAAAACTATACAGCACCTAATTCACATAACCTAAACACAAACGCGTTCGGTGACCTTCAAAGTGACTCTCATTTGACATACCAAGGTACGTTTTATCTAGTTTTCCGAGCAGAAGAGTCATATTCTCGGCTTTACTTGCTACATTTCTGTTGAAAGTTGCTTACAGTTTGACTCGTTTAAACAGATGAGAGAAAAGTGGAAGAAAAAGAGGTCAAGGAGGCTCCGGAGGAAGAGGAGAAAGATGAGGGCTCGTTCCAGTGAGTCTTGCAGTTGCTATATTTCATCGCAATACGAGACTAACGCTTCTCGCAGAGTAATCACCTCAGGCCTTATTGCCGCACATTACACTCTCCCAGACAATAAGCGCCAATATTCGAATGTTTGAAGGTCAAGGAGGAGCTCGGGAGTTGTAACTATGTAGCATTTATGGTGGTGCTTGACACTTTGCATTGGACGACTGCTTCGCTGTACGCTTGTTCGCCTCGTTTGTTGTTGATATGAGGGTCTGCCGCAATGCTAAAAAAAATCATGTCTGTCTGCTCACCGTGTTCGTTCATTCTGTGTGCTGCAGCTTCACTGCTTCCGCTAAGGCAGTTGTTCTGACGTTCGGAAAGGTGACTGGTTGTTGAAACGGATAATGATCTATCATGTTCATGACATTGCGTTTACTAGAGGGTGGTGGGGAAGCGGGCACCTATTTCGCGGAAGTTACTTTAAGGCGACTTTCTCGATTAGACACGTCTCTTTTCTTCCATCCTCTATCAAGTCAAAAATATCGTAGCGCAAGAATGGCTCTTCCTGAACCTATCCCAATAATCGACAACAAGGCTTACAACAAGGATACTTCAGAGTATGTGTCTTATGCCTCAAGGTCCGACGCCATGCTCGCTAGTCTTCAAACCTTCCACGAAGTTCCTTATCAGATCTTGGATCTTGTCATGGCCATGATCACCCACCAAGACTTCGACTCCAAGCAAGTCACCTTGAAGAACTCCGCAGACGTTATTCAGCATATTGAAGAGGCCCGGCTGGAAGAAAGGATGGCTTTGGTTCAGAGGCGATCTACGGTTGAAGCTTCTGGAGACGTTATCGCAGAGCAGCCATGTTTCCCGGAGTTCATCCTACTCGAAGTTTTGGATATCTTCCACGCAGAGCGAGAGGCCGCGCTCCAGAAAGCTTGTGCGTTAGACCGGATGACTCTTGTGGAGACCCCTCAAGTTTTAGACATTCAGGCGGGCACAGTCTTTGGGAGCATGAGCCTTGTTCATCGATCTTGGACGTCTTTGGCGCAAAAGCAGCTCGGCCGAATCTTATACATCAACAGTGATGCCTGGTATGATAATGTTCTTCGTATCCCTTACCCAGCACTCTTCGGACCATGGACAAACATCGCATTCATACTCCCTCCGGAATACGATATTTTTGATTACATCGATGAGGACGGAGGGCGATATATGAGCAAGCTGCGCAGACTGATGGTAAAATTCACGAAACTTCGAAGTCTATACATCACGATAGGAGAAAACGCATCGACAAACGACATCGACAAACTCTATGGAGAAATACTGTCCCAAAACCCAGAATTGCGAGTTCTTCAATTATATGCTCTTAGTGATGCTGTGATGGGTTTTCGAGGCATATCTCTGGACCCGCTGCTTGCGACTGCTCGCGTGTCGAAACTCGAGGTTATCAACCTTCGTGGCGTCCATTTATCCGGCACACTTAACTCGGCGAACCAATTCACTGCTGGATTCACTTCTCTCAGAAGTGTGAATTACTATTGCACAGCTCAAGGAAATATTGATGTGCTGCTCAACCTTCTGTCCTTCGTGACGTCAATCGATAGTTTACTCATCGCGGATTGTTTACCATTGTTTAGTTCACGGGAGATCCCAGTGATGTGGAGTATGGATCAACTTGCGTCTATGGAAATATGGCCACAACTTCGCAGACTTGAAGTTACCTCCTATGACTTGCAAACCTGGACGTGGCCCATTCTATCTCTTTGCAACAGGTTGCATGTCTTTATTCTACAACCTCTGATTTGTACATCGCCAAATGGTCTCAGGCAACTCCCCAAAACCATTCGGTATATCAAAGTTTTACCCCCATTTTTCTGGACAATCGAAAACTTCCCAACCATTAAACATTGGTTGTTGACTTTCTCTGAGTTGCTCAATCCCTCAAGTTGCCCTGATCTGGCTTTTGTGGTTCTTAACATCCCGGAAGTAGTTGAGAAGAAGTATCCAGACCGTGACGTAGTCGCGCACAATCATCTTGAAGACGAAGGTCGGACTATTCGTCAACACAACGAAGATATACATATCATCCTTGATGAAATTCGATCAAGATGCAACAACATTGGGGCGCAATGCACATTAATTTGGAACCCACTTCATTTTCTGAATTAATGTGATTTATGTATGCCCGTGGAAGTAGGATTTGCGTTATCTGTAAGAGACAACTCAGGATTGCATTTCTAAAGGTCTAATCACTCATGGCTCCACAGGTCACTTGCCAACCGTTCTTGCTCTTCTGTACATTGGACTATCTACGTCCCGTCTGGCTTTATGGCTACAACAAAGCTGTAATTTGACATATTGTGAAAATATCATCATTAACGTGTATTCCAGGCTCCTCTTCTAGATACATTTGATCAGGCATTTTCTAAATCTCCATGCCCCTCCGTGCTCCCCTTTCTTCTCACCATCCTCAGTCTTTGTTGTAAATGTATATTTGTACAGTATTCTACTACTGCTAGTCACAGTAGTGACAGCTTATGAACTATAATGACGTAAGCGTGACGCAGCTTGAAGCGTGACACGTTAAGTTCGAGTCGCGTGCCTCCGCCGGTCATCTCTGCAGCTGCTCTCTGGAGTCTAAATTGAAGATCCTGAGCTCGCAGACATGAGCTTACCCTGGGAGCTTGTCATCGAAATCATACAACTTGTGCTATATGATGTTCCTCGTCGTCCAACTCCTCTGATTCTAGTCAATTCAGCATTTCGAAACCTGTGCTTATCTATACTGCATACCGAATTGCGTTTTTGCTCTGTACAACAGCTCGATGATTTCACCAAATCAACAACTTCTCTTGTGTCCTATCCCGTTAATCTATCAATCACTCTCGCCGGCGGAACTGCTGATTATCGTTTGTTCAAACTCATGCGTGGGGTCTTCCAACACTGCCTGAGAATACTTGACGAACACCCTCCGTCTACTCATACAAGGTGCAGCGAGACATCTTCGGCAACACCACGTCTCCAGCTGCAGCGGATCTACTTTTGCCTGAACTCTCACACTCTGGATGACAACTGCCGCTACCTTCAAGATGCCCTCTGTCTTACCGAGTAAGCCTTCTCGCAGGCATTCTCTTAACAAAAGCTGATTATGGCCTTAAAGCCCTGAGGAGTTTACATGGATCGGTCCCGATCCAGGCCATCACTTCTCCATAGCTGTGTGTATACTTGGTTCATTACTGGATCCATCTGTTCATGAGTTCTTCATCCTCAGATTGTCCCCAATGCAGTATTCCATCTCTTCCGTGGAATGCAGACATGGACGAGATTACGCCGCCTCACGCTCACGAACTTAGCGTTCCCTCTGACACCAAGTCTTACGTTCGAAGAACCCCTTCCTAGAGCATTCGGGCTCGTGTCCCCTCCTTACAAAACCATTGCTTTATCTCGACTCGAGACAATCTACCTTGGACAAATCACCTTCCTTTACCCTTCGGAAATCGCAATGATTGCTTGTGCTCCAGAACTCGTCTCACTGCGATCTATCCAGGTAGTGGATGCGTATCAAGGAAGCATCTGGGGCCCCCGTGTTCGTCTTGTTGATGTCGAAAAGGCTGCCACGCACCTGTATTTACAGGCTCTGGGCAGTGACACCGAAACTTCCCCGAGCACTACCGAATTTTTCGTGAAGAAACAGATAGAACGAGTGAGGGCCTTAGTGAGGTGCGAGGGCAAGAACGAACGCATCATGGGCGGCGATCGGATGGACGAAGCAACATAAATGTATTAGGCGTATGGATCAGAGCATGAATGACTAACCCGATCAGAATGAATTTTGCAGGAAAGGAGCTTCCCGATAGACACCACCAAGGCTAAAATAATATTGTGCTATGCGACCCGGGCACGTTTATTTAAGATATGATAAAGAATTATCGGATCTAATGTTAAGTTTACTAGTGTACGTAGCCTATCGTTATCATCACCGATGGTCCGTTGCATAAACATATGATAAAATCAGTTGGAAGCTCTACGTCTACGCGATGAAATGAAGTTGATTATCGGCGCGAACAGATTGCCCTTTCGAATTCGGAACAGGTATGTGGCAGCGAAAAGCCATGCAACCTAGAATAGAATATAGCAAAGTATGGGTCAGATCAGAGCAGCGAGAAGAGGGGGCAGCAACCTTACATTGAAACATATGTATGCAAGAAGGAGGCCGAAGTTCCTCCAATGGTGTGAGTAGAAAATGTTGAAGCTCGAGCTGAGGAACTGGTCAGTGGTCCGTGAGGAGCAGAACATGCAATCCGAGGTGTCGTTCGGATTCGTCAGGTAACCACCTGATGCCGCAATGTAATTCTGCATATACTCTCCACAGGTCAATCCGCTGGGTGGGGAAAGCTTTGAAAGCTCCTTCGACGAGCAATTAATATCCATGTGACCGACAGCTTTCATTTTCCGGTCAATATAAGCGGTGTCCACAAGGGAAAAAATAACATACCTTGACCGAGCAGACCTTCTATGAGGTAGGTGTAGGGCGACACACGATACATCCACCTCCACCAGTTTAATTGGCGATACGGCTGGAGTACACCATTGCTGTAACACAAGGTAAGATTAAATGCCGAATTTGAGAAGGCACGAAGCGCACTCACAATGAGATGACGAATGGGAAGAGTGTGCTAAACAAAATGGATGCGATTGGCGCATTAGGAGACATAGCTGCGATGGCCTGAGCGATGGATGTATAATAGAGAGGCAGTACTATACAGTACATGAGGTACGTGTATCCTGCGCGACTCGTCTCAAATCCGACCGTCCAGTACCAACAGAGGAAGAAAAGCGATGCCCCAAATATGTTCCAAGGGAGCTCTACAACCAGCTGCGAAGTCACTAAGGCTGTCCAACTGTACATGCGGCTTGGGCGCTCGCGGACTTCGTAAACGTTACGGAACTTGATAAAGATCACTTGGAGCTGGTTGGAAAGAGGTACGGTAAGAATAGTGCTCATGAAAATCGCCTGCAAAAATACAATCAGTAACGCATAATTCGAAAATCTACTGCATGCACTCACGAAAAGTTTGTTCTGTGTGCCCTGCATGGTGTCCTTTGACTTGAAGAAAGTGAAGCCAATGAACAGGCCAGCGAAAATATTGAGGATGAGCTTCGCAATAAGGTATGTTGGGTCCCTCCAATACGACGAGAATGCACGCTGTGTTAGAGTCACAGCCTGATAGACCCAAAATGACGCAAATTCGGATTTCCGGGTAGCCTGAACGGGGGGTTTCTGTCGACCCTCGCTATGGATGTCCTCGATTTCTAACTGGGTTTGCGTAGACTCTTTGGAGTTCCTCCACACATTGTACCAATCAATAGAGCTGGAGGCAGTGGCACCAGCGCCTATAACATCAAGCATCCATTCGGCACTTGAAGGCAAGTTTTAGTATCAGGATGAGCAGACACTTTTAGCAATACTCACGGGTTCTCCTCTGGATCACAGTGCCTTGCGCCATTTCTTTCGAAATAACTAATCATAGTGGACGAGTTCTTGCCTAGATCTCCAAAGTAAACGGTTTGACCGCCCTTCCGAAGGAGAAGAAGTCTATCGAATGACTGGAACAGCTCGCCAGACGGTTGATGAATACTGAATAAAAGTTTAACAATATATCACAGGAAATGTGATGTAACTGAAGAAGGTACTCACGTGCATAGGATGGCTTGCCCATGATTTGCAAGCTCCTTTAGGAACGATACGATAGCCCAAGCCGACTGGGAATCAAGACCAGACGTTGGCTCGTCGAGAAACAGGAGTAATCGAGGCTTAGCCGCCAATTCTACACCGATAGTTGTGCGTTTCTTGTGCTCAACGCTGAGGGTACCAACAATGGCGTCAGCATGGTTCTCGAGACCGCACATCTTCAGGCACGTCTCCACACTGCACACGAAGAGTAAGAACGCAATCAGCATTCTTTATACTATGAAGTTGCTTACTATGCCTCTTTCTCTGCCAAAGGAACCTCCTGTGGTTGACGTAGTTTGGCAGAAAATAATAGTGCCTCGCGGACAGTGGTCTCGGGAAGATGTGTATCCATTTGTTGGCAATAGCCACTGTTATGAACAAAGTCAGCAAGAAACATAGGTTAGGCACACAAAAACTCACGTTTGGGCCTGGAAGTCGTGGGGCAACGCGTGGCCGTTGACGAACCGATCGCCAGTAATGACGCCGACGTCTGTACGCTCAGCCAAGACATTCAATAGTGTCGTCTACAATGCAAGTCAGTCAGGCATACAAAGTTATGAGTAGATTAATTTATTCCATACCTTCCCAGCACCTGACTCGCCCATCAAAGCAGTTAGTTTACCAGGGGCAACGTATCCGGAGACATCGTTCAGGAGCTGCCTTGTTTCACCATGTCCAACAGGGACGATATAGTTGAGATGCTGCCAGGAGAACAGATCTGTCATCTCGGGCGCTCCCTTCATAGCATTTTCCATTTCTTCGGTTGACTCCTCAGGAACGGGGGCTCCGGTTTGTGGACCAGGCTTTTCCTCGTCGGAAGTAGCGGATTCCTCGATAGGCGCATTTGTTCCACGCTTAAATAGGGTGGCTGAACTCTCCCCTGCAGATGCGGTGTTGATCTGCGTGAAAAAGTTGAGAAGGAAAATGAAGAAAATAGCGAATGCGACGAGAATTCCAAAATTCTGGGAAACAATGATGATACGTTAGAAACTGCCTTTGAAATTACGGAAAATTGTCATGACTGACCCTCCATAAATGGCTATAAGAGTAAGCGTACGACAATTCTACGAATGTGTTGCCATCAACGAAGTCTTGTCCAGGGACGGAACCGACAGTCGTACAGACTTGGTTTACAAGCGACACGTTTTCATATCCGGCGCCCTGAGGAACCAGCGACGAACAAGTTCCATTGAGCGTATGGAATTCGTTTGTCAGGATCGCCTCAAATCCATAGCGAAGTGGCTAGAAGTATACAATAGCTTGAATAATCCCTCCTAAAGTGTTAGCGAGGAAAAACTCACATTGATATAAGTTATCCACCGCAAAGCACCAATCATAGAAGGTTTAGGGATCACGTAACCGGTGTATAAAACGAGGGCGAACGTCGAGAGACCAGCGACTGAAAGGGCGCCAGCCTCCTGCTTGAACATTGCTGCAACAGCACGGAAATACGCCCTCATGGTGATGGTCATAGTGAACACATAAAGGAAGAATATGCTGCCGATCATTGTGGATGAGAAAGTGCGTTATTGAGCACATTAAAGACTCACAAGAATTGTCCAGCTGATTGCTGGAGTTTGACGAGGAAGTAAAGAATGACGCTGAACACGACCATGATCACAAACGTGATCGGAATATCTACGATGGTAAGGGCGAGGGATTCCGCGAAAGGATAATACATCGCAGACTTGTGGTGCCGGTGAACGATGGGCCGTTGCGAGAAAAGTGACGGGATTTCAGACATAGCAGAAAGAGCGCCAAATAGAAGGGAGCTAACAAAGCCATTAACGTATGAACTAAAGACGAACCGTGAACCATTCAGACTTACAAGAATAACACACCACCGCGCGAAAAGTAGGCGGACGTCGCATCCGGAACTTTCAAGAACAGTGTACCGATGATGATAGCCTGGAAAATATACGACAGCAAGAACGCCAACTGGGTTGACCAGTCGCCACGCAGGATCTGTACTCGGCGCACTATAACTTCTTTCACTTGCATGGGCATGCTGAGGGTATACGGGCTCGAAAGGTGGGTATGCTTTCCATGCTCCGCACGTGCGCTCTGGATGTAAGACTTGCGCTTCTCTTCCTTCTCTGCGTCTGAGATGTGGGCGATGTCCGGCAGGTTCTCGATGCGAATGTCATCATCGTCGATGATGACGTTCTCCGCGAGGAACGTCGCAATCTCTTCGCGGTTCACGCCGGCAAGCGGGTGCTTCTGGAAATAAGCAGCCATCTCATCGGCACTACGAGGAACTCGATCCTCATATCCTGCGCGGGGCGTCCGCCCGTGTGGATCGGTGACTGCGTCGCATTATAAAGGTGAATATCAATCGTGATGAGGGTATAAATTATGGTAACTGACCCGCGACAAGGAAGTCCGACGTCGTTTGCCTATTGGCCGGTTCATAGCCCATCTCAATGAAGTATTGCCGCGCCTCTGAAGCCTGTCCGAAGTAAATCATCTTTCCTTCATAGATTACGCAAACCTTATCGAACAACTTGTAAAGGATTTCCGAGGCCTGATAAATGGAGACGATAGACGTGAGTCCCAAGATCTCTGTGGCAATGCGGAGCGCGCGAACGAACTCGACCGCAGTAGACGAATCAAGACCACGAGTCGAGCTAGAACAGAATGCTTTAGCATATCAGGATGTTTGGATGGAGGACAAATGCTCACTTATCCCAAGCCCCAAGCTTTGCACGTGTAGCGAGGGCTTCTGCTATAGACACACGTTTCCGCTCACCGCCAGAGACACCTCTAATGGCTGCGTCGCCAACCTTCGTGTCCTTGACGTGACGAAGACCAAAAACAGTACCAAGTGTGTTCGTGACTGTCTCAACATACTCGTCTTTACTCATTCCATCTAAGCGAACGTTCTTGTTCGGCATGCGCGTGCGTGCTGCGAAGGAGAGCGTGTCTTGCACTGTAAGAGTAGGAAAGTGCACATCATCCTCCGGGCAATAGATGACGTCACCGCGAAAGTGCTTGTGAACCTGCTTCGGTGTGAAAGACGAGTAGTGAAGGAGCCCAGAAACGGAGTGATACTCCTCGTGCTGATTGGAAAGCGTCTTGAGTAGAGTCGTGCACCCGGCGCCCGGACGTCCAAGGACAACTGTTAACAAAGAAGATATTTAATTATACGACAAAAGTTAGTTCCTAGCTGAAGAACGTACGGAGCATCTCTCCCGGGAAAACAACTCCTTCGAATCCGCTGATGATGTCGCGCACAGATGGGTGTAGCGCCTCACGAACCTTCGCCGGAATGTTCAAAGGGTTAATTGTAGATCCAAGAGTCGCCTGATAGCTCGCGGCGCGACCCAATCCCTGCACGCGTAGGTCCCGGAAGACCACACCGAGCTCGCGCGGCTTTATCGATTGATCCTCTTCTTGCCTATTTATGATTAGATGCGTACAACATAGCACACCGAAGAATATCGGTGTTACATACCGTTTGACCATTTCACGTAGGATCTTCTCGAGATCAAATTTCTCTGACGCATCGGAATCACCGACAGCGGTACTGACACTTGAACCGCTGCTTTGCGGATGCTGCTGTTCCCTCTGAGCTGTTAGAGTGCGGTGTATAGATCTCGCCGTCGCGCTATGCTGGGTGAGTGTGCGTCTCAACTCGAGCACGCCCTCTGGATCAAAGTAGTCAACCGCAACGCGGGATGCGCTGGAGTCGCGGCGCCTGTGATGGTGAGGGGGACGGATGCCATGAGGTGTCGATGGCTCCGGCTCGTGAGTGATGTCAGTTGCATTATGATCCGTGTGGTGATGGTGGTGGTAATTGTCGTGGAACGCTGTTCCACTCGCTGCCGCCGCCATTGCGTTTGAAGATGGTAGCTCGGGCACTACATCCCGGGACCGATCGCTCGCAGTTTCAGGAGATGGATCCCCGCTCATAGTGCGACGAGGAAGGGAAAGAGAGGGGGAGGTAATAGAGGGCTGGGGGACTTTCGGGGAAGTGGCCGTGGGTGGCTGGCTGTCTCAGACTTTATCATTCGACACGTCGCCAGCCAATTTGTAACGGTATCTTCAGCAGTAAAACACATATCAAGGATATTAGCAACACTTTCTCCAGAATATTGCCAAGTGCAAGGAGAGCTTTGGATTCCCGATGTCGGATGTTTTCTACTCTTGCTAATGAGTGGAGGCGACTGGTCAGCCATATGACGTATTCAGGGGTGACCGTAACCCGATCGCACTTTTTGCGTAAGTTAGAGTTGAAGCCGCAGTTTACGCTGCGTAAGATGCAGGCGGCAAGACGACGCGCAATCTATGCAGGTATCGTTGCAAATTGCGAATGGCTTCGGCGCAATGTGTTCAACAACTGCGGCTGCGGCTTTCAAGCACCTCGAGGGCTCGCTGAGTCGTTTTAGCACGCCACCAGATCCGCAATCAGATAGCTATGGTCATAGTCTGAGGTCTAGAGCAGGATCTTGCTAGAGAAGGGTTGAGCTGACTGAATTGAAGTTAAGTAGTGATTGCTAGAGTGGAGATAGCCTCAGATGCACATCATGCATGGCGCGTCTACATCCCATAGAGCAGAAACCTTGAGGGAGACGAGTTTGAAAACAAGACATATCCCGTTTCGTTCATTCTCGGATAATGAGCATAACTTTAACCTTGCTTTGCTGGAATAAGACGAAGGCAGTTTGAGGTTGAAGATCATTGTGAAAGCAATGCCGCACAGTGCCAGATCATGGCCGCCGCCCGCGTGTGAACTTGAACGGGATTATCCGGATCGTCCTTCCTTCCAATCTCAATTCAACTCTTGGTTTGGTTCTCGACAATATGTCCAGCGCACGGTCTTCTCGGGTTTTCTTAGGGTGTATATCTATCAGAGAGATCCATGCTTGATTTGAAGGCTGAAGTGGAAATGCAGCCAATCTTGAGAGTATATTCAAACGTGATCACCCATATTATAGACCACCAGCTTCTCAACCTTTCCGATCTTTTATGTACACTCATACCCTTTCGGCATATTGTCCTGGACTTCAAAGCATACGTTACGGTATCTCATCCCAAAACGATACCCTCGCGCGCCGAACCTATGTAGAGACTGAGTGTTCCGAGTTCAAAATGTACTCTTTAGTCTTGTTTTCGTTGTACATACATATGTATGTATTTCATTGGTAGTTGGTAGTTTTATAAGACATTAATTGCGACATGTATGATAGTCAAAAGCGCGACAGCAGAAAACAAGGGAAGAAACTGACAAAAAATACGTACAATACATATACATCATACATTAATTTTGCAGAAGCTGCTTTGACGCGCTTCAATCATCATCACTATCAATCTCGACCTATACGCAGTCAGGGATGCAATTATGACAGTAATACCAATTTACTCACCGCTTTCTGAGTGCGTTTTCGCGCAGTAGCAGCAGCAGTTCGCGTGGATCTACCTGCTCCGGAGGGTGCGAAACTTAAAGTTGCTTGCTTTGTCTTTGAAGTGCTTTGTGAGGAGGCTGCCTTACCGCGTGCTGCCGGCTTCTTCGTTGCTACCGAGGATTGACTAAAAGGCAAGGATTATTATCGTAACCCGTCGAAACAATAAAGACACGAATTACCTTAATATCGCAGCCCGACTTGTTTTCTTCGGTGGTGCCATCACCTCTTCTTCACTCACATCTTCATCTTCATCCTCATCTTCCGGTTCCTGTTCATACGGAATCAAGTTGTTAAGCATATGATCAAGCTCTTCAGTGAGTACATTACTCACCACAGCTTTCTTCCCTCTTCTTGCCGGTGCTTTCTTAGCTGGAACTTTGGCTTTTGATGAAGTCGCTTTACTCGTTTTCTTTGGGGGCGGTTGCTGGAAGTCGTCATCGTCGTCGTCCAAATCCATCATCATCGAATCGACCGATTCATTGTCAGATGCGATAGGTTTACCCTTGCCCTAGACAGAAATTAATGGCGTGCGTCGTGGGAGATTAGTATATACAAAACAGCATTTCCCACCTTTGTAGAGGGACCTCCTTCAAGTCTTTGTTTCGCGTACTGTTCGTTGTGTTCTCTCCGAGCCTTTTGCACCTGTAATATGCGTGAATAAATATTTTATATTGCCCAGAGATTGAAATATCGTACCACGTCCTCCAAGTCCTCTTCGTCGATTTGTTGACCATTTTGCTGCACACCCTTCATGAGTGATTTCAGGTTTGAATTCACATACCTGGTTGAGTATTATTTGAGTGAACTCAACTATAAGATATTTGCATTCAGGCTTACGAAGCGATTGCATGTGTGTCATCTTTTTCCACAAACGTCTGAATAGCATCGCCCATGCCAATTTCACCCAAGAGTTGCATCTCTTGGTTCGCTAGGTACTCCCTCACAAGTGTCTCCACTCTCACTCGCGCAAGTTTCTCGCTAACAGTCAGATCGGGATCATCAATGCTCAGCTCGGGTTCTTCCATGCCGCCATCTTTTCCTTTTGTACGTGACCTTCCAGTCATACGCTTCGAGCGATGGAAGATGAGGACGTCTCGAGGATTGGCGATCCGGCCTTGGAATTCTTGACCAAATCGAATGGGGTTAGACATCTCGGTCACGTCCGTTGTATCTACCTTTAAACGGACAAGTGGCAGCATGGGTGGCAGAGCCTCCTCCCCTTTCTCTAGTGCGCGGGCGTTCCGCTCTTCCCACTGCGCATTTGCTCGTTCTATCAGTTCGTTAACCTAAAAGCTCATAAGTTTGCGACAAAGATAGGCAAGGAATATAAAGATCTTACCTTTCCTTTCAAATACTTGCTAACTGCAATCTGGTCTGTGACATCGAAGTTCTCCTCTTCTGCAGCCTCTATTAAAACAACATCGTCTATAACAAATGGCCGGACGGTCCTTAGTGGGATCGGTTCCATATGGAATTCTTTCCCTCGAATTTGCAGTAATGCAACATGCCTTTTACGATTTGAGAAGCGGTCAATCAGCATAGTTGCAACACTCACTTCTCTAGCGACTCGCCATCCGCCAAAGACGTGGCAACGGACGAGCCGGGTTGCGAAACGTAGTATTGCTTTCCCGCGACAGGTTCTGGCAAGATACGACAATCGTGTTCGTGTCCCCAGACTACGAGATTAATACTATCATCAAACATGCCCTCCGGTACGGCCTCTTGCGGTCCCCGTTTGACCCTTGAACCACAACTGATTAGCGCTTGTAAGACCAAAGAGGGGGTGAACTCACCGATTCTGATGCAGCAACAAAATGTTAAACCAGTCCTGCTTGTCTCTAGGCATGTACATTCGCACTCGATTACTCCGCAGCTCAAAATGCATCCTGGCATCTTTGACATTGCCGATGCCGTACAAGCCAAGCCGTGAACTGCCCTTGCGGAGGAGCACAGGCTTCACAGCGATTCCAGTAGTCTGAGCTTCTGCGTCCGTTGTAGGAAGGTCAATCTTTCCCATGTAGTTTAATAGTCCCGTCACGGAAAGCAGATCGAGCGCACACAGAGCACCTTCCTAATGCAAGGCATGTCAATGACAGCTCGTAGCTGAAGCCATCAGACATACCGGACCAGCACCCTGAGGATCATCATGGTTTCCGTGTATTGAGAATACAGGTATTCCAACGTTCAGATTTGGGTCCTCATAGTTCACCGCCGGAAAACTTTGTTTCTTACTTAGTCTCACATACTAAGATAGTAGAGCGCACGCACGAGAAGCCCGATGCCTTTCCTTCGTCTGGATCACTAAGGAGCTCTATCTCGACCGGTTTGTCTCCCAGGGTGTGTTCTCGCAGAAGCGCGATGACGCGGTAGATGCAGTCCCTGGATGGCCTGTTCTCGTGAAAGAGGTCTCCAGCCAGGAGAATAAAGTCCGCCTTTCCGAGTCAGTCCAATTAGTACCTCGAAGTCATCAGGGGAGCAACACACGTCTTTTTTCACCGCTAACTTCAGGATCTCCTCGAATGTGTCGATGGAATCCCTGCCGCGGATGGGGTCGCGTTCTAGGTATCCGATGTGATTGTCCGTCGCCAGCAAGATTCTGAATGTATCTTGTGCAACTGGGATTTCGCTCAAAGGACTGCGGCAGGGAGTTATATGTAAAGTAGCTCACGGTTTTCATCATCAAAATCGGCCGGTGCCTCCAGATGGCGAGACATTGCACTTGTAGTTCAGAACTTCAGATGAGCAAGACGCGCTCGGGCGCGCTCAAAGTCCAACCCAAACGGTGAACTTCAAGTTGAAATCGCGCTACGTCACGCCGGCGGCGGCGGGGGGTCACACCAGCCTTCATGCAAGCGTGCCACCAGTGAAATAACCTTATCGCTTACCATGACCGAGGAAGATTTCTTCAACAGCCTCATCATCGCAGAGGCAGCTGAACAGATGGTGGTGGTCAAGAACAAGAGCGAAAACTCGAATGATGACCCGAAACGACATTTTTATACTTTCAGTCCGGGCTGAAATCTAAACCTTGAATGGTCATTTCAACATATACAGAAAAGAAACACTAACTAATTATTGACATCAGCGCTGAAGTACTGAAGACACTTCAATCAAAAATCATCGACATGCATTTTTTATTGCAACGGAGGACTACGAATTTTTTTCATACTAGTACATGCGAGTCAGTCATTTACGCCCGGGATGACATTCCCACTACGCCTCGTCCTGTGGAAGCGCAATTGGTCCTTCCCTCCTTCGTCCTCGCAATTTGGTCCACATCGCCGATACGATGAGCACGACAGGATGCACGAATGTAAAGACGATAGCGGTGATCTAAGCGCTCGATCAGTAAACTTTTCAAAGCTGTTCAAATCTAATACTCACCGAAACCGGCGCTGCCTTGGGCGGAGCCCTCCAAATGCTCATCGCGAGCCACACTGCTCCAACTGTCCATATGATGTCTTTCCTCGCGGCGATGTAGATGGCTCCGAGCACATTTATCGCCAAAAATATGCCAAAACCCTCCCATCTATACTGGTCATACGCTTTGGTATCTCCTTCCGCCCAGTAGTGACCCTCTGCGGCGCTGTGAAGAGTGAGCCTTTTCCTTCGGTGACATATAGCTGGTACTTACAACAGTGATACCCAGAACATTAGCGACAGCGGGAGAATCAAGAACAATCGTACAGGAGCGTGGATGAAGACTATGTCAAGCGGGCGTTTGTATGTTGTCGGGTGATAGGTGAACAGCACGATATTGGAGTACAGAAGAAGAATGACAAGGATTCCGAGGAGAATTGTGGAGACTGTGAATGCTTGGAAGGCCTGGAGAGTTAATGAGAAGAGGATGCGGAAGGAAATGACTTAGGGACAAACCCATGCAACTGCCCAGAAGGCAAATACCCAGTTCGAGAGCACGAGAGCGATTCCACTTCCCTTAATGAACGCTTGCTGAAGGTGACAATTAATGCACATACTCTCATCCAAATTGAAGACCCGTACCTTTGTTTCTCGCTTCCTGGCGATGGATAGCAGGACACAGTACCCGACCTGCATGCAATAGATCGCGATAACGTAGAACGCGATGAAGGATGGACGAGGCGTGATAGATGTAGGGTACATCTTTGTGATTTTGCCTGCAGATAACGATGTTCATTGTTCCGGGCCTTGTTCGATGAGGCAAGGCACTGGTACGCACTTAAGTTAGGGCTAATGACGAACGAGCACACTCCTATGGTCCCAACGCTCATGATGAGTGACAACGGAGTCAAAACCTGCAACCTGGAAGATAGAGATAAATCAAAGCTCAAAGTCGTTTCTCAGATGAGTTACCTCGTCAGCTGCAGTGCTTCTCTCACTGCAGGATCTCGTGTGTCCACTGGCAGACCATTCATGATTGGAATGTCCTCTTCCTTGGTATCTCTGTCGTTGGCAAAGCACTGTTGTCGGAAACGTGCAAGACTGTTGAGGAGAAAGGTAAGAGAGGATGGAAACTCAAAGTTCCGTTCACTGGCACTCATTAAGTACCAAAATTTCATGACGTCATAAATTACAGTTTAATCTCTTTTCTTTGTTTTCAACTTGCTTTGTTACAGTACAGTTTCAATAAATTCATTAAAGCTTGTCGATTAATGATAATACTCACTGTATTCCGATGGACTCCTGAATGGGAATTTGTACTTCTGCTTTGGTCATCTTTTCTTAGAATTTAAGAAGCGAAGTAATAATTGATTGGTACTATGACGTCATACCAGACTGCATAAATATTGAACGTGGAAAGGGAGCTATGATCAGAAATATGAACGTGAGTCTCAAAAATTGATTGATCGAAGTGTTTGGAAAAGAACCTTGGAATACACTCTCATGATGTGATTATCAAAATGTATCATATAAAATTTTTAATGTATCCATGAAGCCAGATGGGAACTTGAAATAGGTACTAGTAGTTGAATGTAAGACCAAGGTTAGTTGATGAGTGACCAGTGAATCCAAGACTCGGAGTGATTGGACCTTTAGAGATGCAATCCAGAGTTGACCCATACGGATATTAAGACCTGTAATCCCACAAGCAGGCATGAGACATATTAATTCCGAATGTCATCAATGACAGAATGTATATCGTTGTTATATTGTCGTATAGACCGCCCTCTGTCATCGAGTTGGTCAAGCGCTGCGGAGCCTGTAAGCTTCCCCTCAACCACTTCCGGGAGGGTAACAACCAAAAAGGCCAGATTGGGGGCTTGATGGATCGCGCATCTCATATAAAGTTGCCAGCCAATGGTTAATAGTTGGGACGTCTTTGGTAGTCAAAAACCAGGGTGTAGAACTTCGATATACCGGATAGTTCTGGGGAATAAAGGCAGACCGGTTGAAGGTGCACACATTATAGGACGTAGAACACACTCTTTAACCCGCTGCAGAGAGACAGTATAGGCCAGATCCAATTCCGTAAGCTAACTGCATAGGACGAAAAGACTTGCAATTGCGAAATCGTGGCCATATTTTCCGACTCGAGTTTTGATATGCTAGAAGCCGCAACCAGCGGGTCTTAAAGATATGCATTGAAGACCCGGATGTCCCTCCGTGTCCAGAGAGTGTAATTGAAGAACTCGCATATACGGATTTTGTATCAGTATTTCTCGATATAGCTTGTTGACAAAATGACCAAGAATACCGCCTGTTCCACTTTCTCCTTTCGTGATGTACAAGCTTCGGAATTTCGTAAGCCTCGACATCAGATTACGCATCCAGTTCATAGATTGGCCCACGTCTTTCTCGCTGCCAGTGTCATCAAGCACATCGTAACCCGGAGGTCGTATAATTACGCTGGTTGTCCATGGTCCGAAGAGTGCTGGGTGAGGGAATCGAAGAAGATCCTGTCAGGAGACACCGTCAATATACAAGATTCGGCTGAGCTTCTTTTTTGCCAAAAATGTTCAAGACCGGCAGGCTTGTACTCGCAAAGACTCGGACTGCACCCGCATGGATGTCTAGATATTGAAAAGTAACTTGCTTGGAGTCGAAGTCCTGGGGGTTGATCCTGGTCATAATGAGATCCAACATCTGATACGGAACTTCGTGAAATGTCAGAAGACTGGCAAGCATAGCGTCGGACTTTGAGGCATAAGACACATACCCTGCTGTGTATTTGTTGTAAGCCTTGTTACCGTGTACTGCCATCAGTTCTGGAAGAGCCATGCGTGCTTTATAAGACTATTGACATTATAGTGAAAGACAGAGGAAGGGGAAGAAATCGGAAAGAACACTTCTTATCCTGATTTGGCGGCGCGTGACGTTCAAGTTCGCCGGCGGCGCGGTTCGCGTGCTTCAAGTTGTCACGCTGGCTTACTCGTTGAGCTGCCAGTGCATTAGCTGCAGACTTCAAGTTGCACTGTGACCACCATCCTTTGCTTTAGCTCTAGCGCTGAAGCGGACAATGTCAGTAAAAGAAGACGTCTTTACCAGTTTCGAGTCATACCCATTTGATGAAGATCCTAACTTCAAGGTAAGATACCGCCCGAAGTCAGTTGTTTAGACACTGTATCAACTGCCTCCTGACGGTCTTTGAAGGATGGATTAGCGGCAGTGTTAGCCCAAGGGAACCCAGGGGCCGATAATGAACTCTTGATAGGCAGGGCAAAAGCATATTACTACTCATCGTATGTTTTTTCTGATTGTTCTCCATCCTGGGATTACCCATCTAACCCTTATATGCATACGCGTAGCGTGTCCGGAAAGACTATCAATTGGGACGAATATGCTGCCTACAAGTCCGGGGCACTTGACTCTAGCTCTACTCATGCAGACTCAATTGTAGATAATGCGCAATCTCCAAGGAGCAACAAAGATTCTTCAGATTCGGGATCCGGAGCTCTGTCGTTTGCGCAGATTACTGCATTAATTGAGTCTGGACAAACAGATAAAATACCAAATAATGATATTATACCTCAGGGATTGAATGTTAAGGAGTCTCTATATCTCACTCCTCATAGTCTGATGGTGAATCTTTATAGGATGCAAGTCCCAGCCTCTCTACGCAAGAACCGAGGAGGAAGCCGTGGGAGAATCTCAATGTTGGGAACTGACTCTTGAATCATCTCTTGTTCTTTAGTACTGTCCATTCCAAATCGCAAATTAAATCTGTCATTGTGTTATCAGTAATTTGAATCAATGCACGCGCCGTAGTGCATCAGGAAAACTTTGATTTTCATTTAAAAATGATGCAAATTACATATAGCACTCATGGAGTAATGACTAGTTTAGTCAACAATACTTCGATTAAACAATGAAGCCTGCACGTTTCCAGAGGTGGTGAGTAATATTCAGGTAGAGTTCAAGCTGTACGTTCCATGTTCATACGCCCAATTTGACGAAGAAGTCTGAAGGACTCGTTGGACTCGTTGGACGTCAGACTGAAAATATGTCCTAACATTACGTAATATGTAGTTTAATTACCGTCATGGTGTCACGTGAGTGCTGCCAAACGCCCAACACGCCGTGTGACACGCTCTCACGTGATGGTGCGGCCACGCCCCGCGCGCCTTGTTGAGCGCGGAACCATCTTTGTTCTTACCATCACATTTGTACACCCGCGATCAAGCTGATGGAGGATTTGTGAGTGCCCTTTTAAAGAGGTACTTAAGAGAAGCTCATAATCTTTGGTCAGTCGAAGGAAATTAATGGCGCAGGGTGATAGCTTGGGTCTATTCCCCGCCAAAGGAAAAGCGCCTTCAAGCCGGGCTCAAATCAAACCAGATATTATAGTATGTGTTGGTTCAATGAGCACAGACTTTTTCTGAGACAGTGTTAGACAATCTCGTCAACGGAATCGAGTCCGGTCACATCGCGGTCCAGCGCTTCTGCGTCGCAGCTCGACGTCGAGGAGGTGCGTGTAAGGGCCCAGAACCCCGTTAAACTCGCGCGAAATCGCCTTGTGTGGTCCTCGGACGACGACGATGATGTAGTGCCCGTGTAAGTCAAGGCGTTCAGTGGCTTGATGCAGATCTAAGACATTCTTCAGAGAGCCACCTTTAATGCCGAAGCCTCAGTCTGGGAAACCTGCGCAGACATCTGTAATAGCAGAACCGATTGCATTCAAGAAACCCGCATCTGCGATTTCTGTACCGAGTAACCCAGCGCCCAGTGAACGCCGCGTCCCAAGCGCTGGGCCCGTATGGGAGACTTTCGTTGAACCGGAGGTTGATGCTTTGTATGACCCTCAGAAGACGGCAGCCGAAGCAGAGAAGGACCTGCAGGATCTTCTCTCTCAGAGCATGAATGATGTCAACGAGGAGATCGATATGCGTTTGGCTGTCGTGAGCGGCTTCCGAGAGGACATAAGACTACTACCGCATCAGGTTGTCGGCAGGCTGTGGATGAAAGAGCGCGAGTCTGGAAAGAAGCTAGGAGGAATACTCGCGGACGATATGGGCT
The DNA here is from genome assembly GCA_910574455.1 of Trichaptum fuscoviolaceum. NCBI lineage: Eukaryota > Fungi > Basidiomycota > Agaricomycetes > Hymenochaetales > Trichaptaceae > Trichaptum > Trichaptum fuscoviolaceum. Next base: position 1,789,062 of record CAJSYZ010000006.1, read on the forward strand.
TGGGAAAGACGATTCAAACCTTGACGCGTATCGTTGACGGACGCCCTCGGAAATCGGACAAAGATTCTGGCTATAGCGCAACTACATTGTAGGTTCTTCTGCAAACTAGTGTCAAGGCAGCGCTAACTATTGATGTAGGGTTGTTTGCCCGGTTTCTTTAGTCAGTCAGTGGGCGTCAGAAATTGAGAAAATGGCGGTCGGGCTGCGTGTTATTCAACACCATGGCTCTAGCCGTACATCAAGTCAGTTCATTCATACCCCAATTATAAATTACTGACATATGAGCAGATCCCGAGTCTCTGAAACAAGCACATGTGGTGGTCACATCATACAGTGTTTTATCTTCTGAGCATGGCTCATATCTTAATGGTCAAGTTGACAAGGCACACAAGAAGTCGAAGGCAAAGAAGGCATCGTCATCAGACGACGAATCAGATGACTCGAGTAATTTTGGACGAGCACTCGCTAGGAAGAAGAAAGCGACTGCAAAGCCTAAGAAAACTTTGGATGCACTCTTCCATGTTAAGTGGTGGCGAATTGTGCTTGACGAAGCGCACACTATCAAGAATCGGAAGACTAAGGCAGCGCTTGCGTGTTGCGATTTGGAGGGAAAGTTCAGGTGGTGCCTGACAGGTACCCCAATGTGAGTACTAGACTATTATAAATGTTAACAAAGGTAACGGAAGCGGAACAGGCAAAACAGCGTCGAAGAGCTTTTTTCCCTCCTGAAATTCCTGCGCATCCGTCCTCTCAATGATTGGAATACTTTCGACGAGCAGATTAACAAGCCTGTAAAAAATGGTCGGTCCACTAGAGCTATGAAGAGACTACAGGTATTTCTACACTGAACTCTTTGAGAAGCATTTCTTAACTTTGTCTAGGTTGTCCTTAAAGCCATTATGTTACGCAGGAAAAAGGACACAATGCTAAACGGAAAGCCGCTCATTGTTCTCCCAGATCGGATTGTCAATATCGTAGCTTGCACTTTCGATGACGACGAACGTGAATTCTATGATGCTATTCAAAGCAAGGTTGAATTAACGTTGAATAAGTTCATGAAAAATGGGAATATGGCAATCAATTACACGTCGGTGTTAGTTTTGCTACTTCGACTACGTCAAGGTAGTCTTTTCATTCTTCAGTTTGATACCATTTCTAAATTCTTTTCCTTAGCTTGCAACCATCCCTCCCTTATTTCGAAAGACTTCACTGCAGACAAGGATGCTGTTGATCCCCGCCCATCTAAAGAGGATGAGGCAGACGAACTAGCGGACCTCTTCGGTGCTATGGGTGTTTCATCTACACGCAAATGCCATATGTGTCAAAACGAGTACGTTCCAGTTACAAACTCATTTCTTAGATATTGACAATATTTTCTTTCAGCCTTACCTCGGCCAATTCGTCTGACTTAGAATCGAAGTTCTGTAATGACTGTGAAGAATTGGCAAACAGAGCCCGCCGTAAATCTCTCGTTGCAGGCGGTGTCGCCCTCCCTCCTTCTTCAGCCAAGATTCGTGAAATCACGAGGATCATGAACGAGATCGCTGATCGCTCGGATGGTGAAGAGAAGACTATCATTTTTTCGCAGTTCACCTCCATGCTAGACTTGATTCAACCGTTCTTGAGGCGAGACCACATCCGTTATGTTCGATGTAAGTCTTCGTAGGGCTCTGGAAAACTATATGCTCACTACAAGGTGTTTTCAGATGACGGGTCTATGAAAAAGGAACATCGCGAAGAAAGCTTGGAGAAAATTCGGAATGATAAATCCATCAAGTGCATTCTGATTTCATTCAAGGCTGGGAGTACTGGTAGGTCTCTAAATTTGAGTTTGCTTAATCATATTCACTCAAGACATCACAGGCCTGAATCTGACTGCCTGCAATAATGTCATTCTGGTTGATATGTGGTGGAATCCTGCGCTCGAGGTAAGCTTCAGTTACAATTTTTCTGACGTATTCCGCTAAAATGCAAACATCTACAGGATCAAGCGTTCGATCGAGCTCATCGCTTCGGCCAGACACGTCAAGTCAACATCTATAAGTTGACCATTGAGCAGACTGTGGAGGAGCGTATCCTCGCGTTGCAGGAGAAGAAGCGCGAACTCGCAGCCGCAGCGCTCAGTGGTGACAAGATAAACAAGTCGAAACTGGGTCTCGACGATCTTATGGCTCTCTTCAGACACGGTGGTCGTGAAGACGACGAAGAGTGATTTAGTTATGTATCTTGTATGGGAGGGCCATCTGGCATTTGGCATTCTCGGTTTGTTTTTTAATATAGAATCATGTGTGCTTTTGCAATTTGCTTTGGTTAATCAATCCCTCGCATTTCATCTCGGAATTCTGGCACCAAATACTATTGTACATATATATGCTGTAAAATTAGAATAGTGTCTGGTACGGAATAAATGTTACTATGGTCGCTCATTTTGGATTTCCCCTCTACTAGTAATTGGACCTAACTATCCTCAGCACTACAAACCATACCTCCCGAACGTTAGAGCCTCCATCAAGCCGATTTACGCTCCTTAACTCCATGAGGTTCATTGTCGTTCTCCAAGGGGTTTTATTGAAGCAAGACCGAATGCGAATAACGGTGGCCGCCGCCGAGATTAGCATGAGTTCCGAAGGAGTGAAGACGCTCGCTACGTGTACTTAACGTCGACCACAGCCTATCCATCCCCCCACCTTCGCTCTCGTCTCAACCCAAGGATACAAGATGAGCAAAGTCATTCTCGTCACTGGAGGCTCTGGGCTTGTTGGCAAAGCGATCGAGTTTGTTATCAATGATCCTAACAGCGATCCCAACTTTCGCGCACAGCCGGGCGAGACTTGGCACTTCATTAGCTCTAAGGAGGCAGATCTAAGGTGTGACTAGAGCAGAAGCCTTCCGTATCTATATCTCACAAAAGGACAGGAATGCGGAGGAGACAAAGAAGTTGTTCGAGAAGTACAAGCCCACACATGTCATTCATCTCGCTGCTAAAGGTGCGTGCCAGGTCTGAGGAAGCATGACTGCAGCTGAAACATTCTGAAGTTGGCGGGTTGTTCAAGAATATGGCTCACAATGTACGTGTCTTCGAAGAGCTAGCTACTCTCTGGTCTTGTACTTATGCTTAGCAGCTCACCTTCCTCCGGGACAATGTACTCATCAACGATAACGTCCTGCACACCGCACACACATTCAATGTGACCAAAGTCATCTCCTGCCTGTCGACCTGTGTCTTCCCGGATGAGAAGGGTATGCCAGATTTGTACCCTCTCACCGAAGCCAAGGTTCATCTCGGTCCTCCGCACCCGAGCAACTTCGGATACTCGCATGCGAAGCGGTTGGTCGATGTGCAAAATCGGTGTGCAGATCATTCATCGTATGGAGATGTACACTGACAGAAATAGAGCGTATAATCAAGAATATGGGAGGAAATACACTTCTGCGATCCCGACGAATGTCTTTGGGCCGCATGACAACTTGTAGGTAAATCGTTGTTCTTGTTCGGTCTCTGATCAAGATATATCTTCAGTGATCTTCAAGACTCGCATGTCATTCCGGGATTGATGCACAAATGTTATCTTGCCGAAAGTACGTCAATCGTGGTATAAAGCCCGCCCCAAGTATTGAACAGCATTTGCAGAGAATAACACGGTTTTCCGACCATCGGGGAGCGGCAAGCCTCTGCGTCAATTCATCTACTCCCGTGATCTAGCGAAGCTGTTTATCTGGATGCTCCGAAATTACGACGACGTCAGTCCGCTCATCCTTTCAGGTAAGATTTGCCGTGCATTCTTTGATAATCTCTACTAATGTGATGTTGAACTCTCATCAGTTCCAGAGGATCAGGAAGTCAGCATTGAGTTTGTCGTAAACAGTGTCGTCCAGGCGCTCACGAACGCTCGGGAAAAGGAACGCACAAAAGACTCTTCCCTTGCCCCATTCAAGATCAACATTGAGGTAATCCTGTAGATGTTGTAATCCCGTTCTAGCGTTAACTTCTCTATAAGTGGAACCGCGATGCAGCAGATGGTCAATTCCGCAAACCTGCGTCGAATGATAAGCTGATGGGCCTTTTGAGAGAGTCGGGCGTAGATTTCAAATTTACGCCGTTCGAACAAGGTATGCGTCATGCATCCAATTCGATACGTGTATTAATTCTTTATCTCGTTAGCCCTGCAAGAGACAGTCGACTGGTTTGTCGCAAATTACAGCAAAGGTGCACGTATTTGAGGCCATAGTCTGCAGTGGGATCATTGTGTTTAGAACTATCCGATCTAGTCTCATGGACTATATGAACTTGTATGAAACCAGTCAGACTGAAGAGTCTATGTCAACTAGCTTTCTGGTAGAGATTCTATATAGCTTGCCTCTGATTTCCGATTAATGATTGCTGCCGAGGGATGAGGACTATGAAGTGAAGGTCGTCGCTACTCGCAGAGGTCTCATAGCAGATTATTCTACAGACCTTTTATCTACTATCGTCTCAGTCTGTGGCAAACGCTTTTCGCTCTCAATAAATATAATAGGTTTCAGGAGTTGGTTATACTTGATGATGTTCCATAATTGGCGCGCTGCGCGTCAGACCGTGTTGTAATAACACATTGAAGAGTAACCACGATGTACTATGGGCAATCAACAATCAAGCTCAATAATCCCTCGTAGCGCCGGCGCACTCGATGCCTTCGTTTCAGAGTTAGGTACAGATGTTGTGTACGACAAGAGGTGAGCGGGCTAGTTGCGTTTTGCTGCATTGCTATTAAGTATGCATAAAGCCTAGGTTCGTCACGCTTCCTCAAAACAGTTCGATGTCGACACAGGAATGGATACTTGGTATGCAAGATATACATCAAGCCAGACACGAATCCTTTGGATGAGAGGTATCTCCGTCGGTTGAAGAGTACGTGTCTTATAGCTTGGTCTAGCTATTGCTGACTCGCGCAGAGGAGAAGAAGGCGCTTCAAGATGTTCCAAATGTGTATTCATATCAGATATTTCTCGAGTCGGACAAGGCGGGGTATGTGGTCAGGCAATGGGTGGCCAGCAGTCTATATGATCGTATAAGGTGCGTTCTGCAGGATTGACTAGGTGCATTCGAATTGACTTTGCGTAGTACTCGGCCATTCTTAACTTCAATTGAGAAGAAGTGGATCGCCTTTCAAATCCTCTCAGGGCTACGAGAAGCTCGAAGGCGTAAGGTATCTCACGGCGACATCAAGTCAGAGAATATACTTGTGACCTCGTGGAATTGGGTCTACATCACGGACTTCTCTTCCTACAAACCGACATTCCTGCCTTTAGACAACCCATCGGACTTTGCTTACTTTTACGACACTTCTGGCAGGCGAAACTGCTATATCGCACCAGAGAGGTTCTACACTCGAGCTTCGGGAGAAGAGGTGCCGGGAAGAGATGGAAAGGTCACGGAAGCCATGGACGTGTTTAGTGCGGGCTGCGTACTAGCAGAGCTGTTTCTCGAAGGGACAGCGTTGTTTAGCTTGAGTCAGCTATTCAAGTATCGAGAAGGAGATTTTGATATTGACGCCTGTCTTGGACCCATTGACGATCCTCAGATGCGTGTGCGTGTATATATAGCTTTTGCCATTGAATGACACTGACAATTAGAAGCTAGGCTCTAATCAAGCAAATGGTGGATCTCGATCAAAGTAGTAGACCAAGCTTTGACACCCTCTTGCATACCCAGAGGGACATAATCTTCCCGGAATGTTTCTATACCCCATTCTACGATCTCATATCCTCTGTGAACGACATTTCAGGGCCGTCACTGTTCTTCAATACGTCTAACACGCAGATCGGCTCTACACCGACTGCATCACGACCTAAGGCAGGGCCTGTAGAGGATGCCTCAGCCGACGCGACGGAAGATGACATTTCATTACCAAACGATTCTGATCGTAGAATTGATCGAATCTGTGCAGAATTCGACGTCATCGAGCCGTGCTTAGCCACAGAGAAGGGCGGCCTGGAAAACACGATAACTAAGGTTGATTATGTGTCCCAGTATTCATTGTTCAAACCAATACAGGTGAGGTTGTGACGTTCGTCGATTAGCAAAATACATCTGACGCGAATCTTAAGAGCATAATCCCCGTTGTCGTACAGCTTCCGAATTCAGCTCCTCGTTCTATTACATCGGTCGAGTCACCTTCTGAAGGTATTCTGTCAATTCATTTCTGTAAACGTTCCTCATCTGATGCTCGGTGGCTTCGAAAGATGGGCCAGCTCTCATAATTCTTTCTCTAATTTGTGCAAATCTTCGAAATTGCTGCCTACCAAGCTCGAAGCTTCGTGCGTTGGATATGCTACTGGCACTGTCAGCATATCTGACTGATGAAGCGAAATTGGACCGCCTTTTACCATATGTGATGGAACTCCTTCATGACGAGGTACCCTCAGTACGAGCAGCTGCCCTGCGAACGGTGTTGCAAGTTGTGAGCTTCTAACATGATTTATTCCCTATATAGTACTTATAATCGGATCTAACAGCTCGCCCTCGTCGACGCAATAACTCCCTTCAATGCTGATATCTTCCCACAATATGTTCTACCGTATCTTCGCTATCTAACAAACGACCCAGAAGTGTCTGTGCGGACTGTTTCTGCGCAAAGCATAGTTCACTTTGCGAATCTTTCCATGAAATACTTAGAGATGGGCCAGGCATTGCGTGCACATGGAACATTTCGTCTTGCAGGAGGCATTCACCAATATGATGAGGCCCAATATGAGGTAAGGCATTTCTTTTGTATTGTTTACATTCTCATCCAAATGCATCACAGGTATCTTATGACGCCAGTCTGGAAGAAATACAGAAGCAAATTGAGGACCATTTGGCTCTGCTCTTGGTGGACCAATCAAGTGTAGTGAAGCGATCTGTGCTTCTCGATATTGCCCCTCTATGTATCTTTCTCGAGAGACAGAAGACTAATGACGTCCTTCTGAGCCATATGATTACATACCTCAATGATCGCGACTGGCTTTTGCGATACGCATTCTTTGAGAGCATAGTCGATGTCGCTGCCTGTCTTGGAGGTCGAAACTTGGAAGAGTACATCTTTCCTCTCATGACGCAGGCTCTCACAGGTAAGCAAACTCTATATACTTCGCGTTTTCCTCTGGCACTCATACATAAATATAATATAAGATGCCGAAGAGACGAATGTTGCGAAGGTGCTGTCTTCACTGACTACATTATGCGAACTTGGGCTTTTCCAGAAGATGCGTCTTTGGGAGTTGATGAGTGGTACTCTCCAATTATTATACCATCCAAATGTTTGGGTCAGACAAGGTACGAGATTTTCTGCTCTTCAACTTTCGCATCTCCCATCTGACCATACGAAGGTGCATGCGCTTTCATTGCATCTGCGGCGAAGCAACTGCCACCCACAGACGCCTGGTGCATTTTGTACCCCTCCCTCAAGCATTTTCTTCGCTCAGATCTAAAATTAATAGATGTTAGATCAATACTTGTTGCTCTCAAATCTCCGGTAAATCATAGAACACCATTTTCGACGACATTGTTCACTAATTCCTTGTCTTAAGCTTTCTAGACAACTGTATGACTTTGCTGCAGACTGGGCACTGAGAGCGGAAAATACACTCTTCTGGAAACCTCAGCGGAAACAACAGACTAAGATTGACTCGCCGAAGGAAGCAGCTGTCATTGCAGCACGGAAAAGTGCTAGGGTTACTATACGAATCACTGCAAGATCGGAAGAGTGAGTTTGGGCCATTCAAATTCGTCACAAAACCCTGTCTAATGGAGACTTTACAGGGATGATTTACAACTGAGCAAGTTAGAGCAATTAGGGATGTCGGCTACGGAAGAAACGAAACTTGTCGCTCTGAAGGACTACATAGCTAAGTTCAGCACTGCCGTTCAAAGGTAGGTTGATTGGAGCATCACAGTGAAATATTACCTAACCATTCAACAGCATGCGTTCACGACCTAAGCCTGACTCTGAATGGGAAACACTTCAAACTACTGGCCATGTTGAGTTACAAAAGTTCGGTGTTGTTCTACACACAGTCTTCCTGGGCTCCCGGCCTGCTCAGCCCGAATCATCAAGGCGTCTTTCCGTCAACCGTTTTTCAAGTTACGACTATACTACTGGTAGTGCACCCTTCGAAGATCTTCGACGACGGTTAGCAACAATTAACGGTTCAAACACGTCTCTCAACTCGGCTGCGACCAACCGAGACCGTCGATCTCCGACACCAGCTCATCTTATTCTTCAACAGCGAGTTGCAAATGCAACTACGTCGACTACGCCTACTGTCAATGATTTACCACAGACTCTACCCATGCGACCACCCAGCCCTACCGAATCGATTCTTTCAACCGCGAATTCGATATCCCTTAGACCCCGCTTCAGCGTAGGCTCTATGGAGGGCGTGAAAGCCGCGCCTGCAGTCGGTTCTGTACGAACCAATGCTGTTGGCTTGCTTGAGGCTCCAGGCCGCCCTCCAAGTGAGATTCTGAATGACCGCTCCGGCATGACTTCTCCCGCGTCCTTTGGAAATACTATTCGAGATGGCCGCAACACCCTACCCTTTGCGATTTCAGAAGGTACTTAATAATCCGTATAACTTTATCGTCTATGTACTTATGACATTACTAGACGGCCAAGACAGTGCGGTAAACAGATTCTTAGAGGATGCATACATAGAGTCAAACAAGGACGCGCAGCTTGACTTCGGACCTCGTGTACACGAAGGGCCTGTTCGCAGAAGGAATCCTACAAGACAATCCTATTCCATGCGCGATCCCAAGAAACGTCATGTCGAAGCCGCTCTCGTGTCTCATCTAAACGCGCACAATGACGCTATCACTGGTCTTGCTGTATCCCCTGACCACGTGTTCTTCGTATCTGCATCTGATGACAAGACCGTCAAGATATGGGATTCTGCGCGTTTAGAACGGAATGTCACGAGCAAGCCTCGCCATACTTATTCTCAACACCATGCGCGAGTGAAATTTGTATGCATGCTTGAAGGTCATCACTGTTTTGCGAGCGCGGCAGAGGATGGAAGCTTGCATGTTGTGCGCGTACATATCACCCAGACTTCATCGTTGCCGAAATACACGAAATTCGAGACTGTGCGAGATTATCGTGTCGAGCGACCTGGGGAATACATCCGCTTCATGATGCATTATAACACTGGTATGTTCCATCTTGTATGTCTGCAGCCTCTACTAAACGTCTGTGAAGAATTGTCGTCCAACCTGGTATACGCAACGAACCACTCAATGATAGTCGTGCTTGATCTGCGATCCATGCATGTCTTACAGTCTATGGAGAATCCCCGCCACTTTGGTCCCATCGTGTCATTCTGCATCGATAGAAAACGAACATGGCTAGTAGTAGCAAGCTCGAGCGGTGTCCTGTCGTTATGGGATCTGCGCTTCGGACTGCTACTTCGGAATTGGAAAGTTCAGGCTGCATCTGAGGAAAGTGTAGTGCGTTTGCAACAATGCGTGATTCATCCCTCAAAAGGACGAGGAAAGTGGATAATGGTTTCTCTGGATATATTGGAATTATCTCAAGAATGGTCGGAGCATACGCTTGTAGAAGTGTGGGATGTGGAGAAGGCTACCCTGGTCGAGCGCTATGTAGCACGAAACGCTAATTTCCCATCAGAGACACCCCAACCCAAACCTTCGAGTAATCAACCCGCAGAGAGTGACTATGCGAGTGCAATAGCAAGATTAGTGCGGAGCCGTCACGAGGGCCCATCGGGTGAGAACTATCATGCATCCTCGTCGGCTGAGTCCCTTGGGCAGTCATCTGCGATCGTAACAGCCATGGCTCCAGGAGTGGACTTCGGTGGGCACTCGGGAGCTGCACGTTCATTTGTGGACCTGTCTTTAGACGCTGGTCAGCGAGAACTGACTTCCGGAAAGACTGGATTCACTGTGGTTGGGACGGATGACTGTAAGATCAAGTTGTGGAACTTGGATAGATTTGAACGGTCGGTAGTTTTGAGTGATCAAGAGATGGACAAGGGCCAATCGACGTTCAGGTATGTCGTCGTTGCTTCTTGCTTCGTCCTACTTTCTGACAGACGCACTTGTCCCAGTGCACAAACGTCTGAAGATCCACAGGTCTACATCGAGAATATTCCCTCATCGATTTCGAGCGCTGCAAACTTAGGTGGCGGACAGCGCTCTTCGCTCATAACTGGCCACCAGCATGACCTCTTGAAGGCCCATAAAGATAGCATTAGCAGCATAGTTTGCATTGATTCACCATTCCGAGGAGGCATCATCTCTGGCGATCGGTCAGGTGTTATAAAAGTTTGGAGAGTAGAAGGCATGGACGGACATTCGAGCAACTCTTTGTATTCCTAGACTTTCATAGTATTGTAGATAAATCTGTGAATAAATTATCTTAGCCTGGAGTAAGTATTGGTGTAGCAATAATAGAAAGAAATTTATGAGGGGTATATTGCAGTGTACTGTATCCTTGTAGCCAAAATACAGAAAGTTTCGATCATACTGTCCGTACATTGGCAGGTTGATGCACTTGCAACGTGCAAAAAGTCCAAGCCGTTTGCAAACGTTACAGCATAGAGACCACCGCAAGCCAGAACACACCCTCTTAATGAGTACAAAATGATCCATTATGTTGTACAGTGATTTATACATAAATAAATGAATGCGTATGTCACAACTTTGATGGCTGCATTTTTGTAATAAACGCCGAAGCTACCAGTCGTTTAGTTTCTTTGTTGAAGATCTGTTTATGGTGTTAACGTAACGTCCAAGAAAATCAAGAAGAGATTCGCACCTCACACCTAGCGGTCATCGAACGGCCACCAAGAGCTAAAGAGGTGCTTACGATCTCTAGGACAGTACCTCTGCACTTTGTCAGACAAATTAAGGGCTTCGTAGAGTAGCCAAAGGGACTCACAATGGTGCAGGAGTCTGGAATAATACATTCAGCGCCTGCGTGACTCCAACTCCGTTCTTCTTTGTCAATAAGCCTAGGACGACAAGAGGCGTGCTCCCACAACTATTCCATAATTTCCACGCGAGAATGTGCAATAGGAAATGGCTGAGCTTAAAGACACATCACGACGATCGCCGATACGTACTTGTCAATAAAATAAGCTATACAGCCCCCATGAAGCATGCCGTTCCCATTGACCATGGCTTGAAGAGAAAGATGTAGAATATAAGTAGAATCCATCCGTAAAATTAGGGAGAAACGCACATTTGTCTACCGTCACCTCAGCAACAGTCTTCACTTCCATTCTACCCTTTTCTTTCGCGCCTTCTTTCGTGTCCACGGACTCAACATTGATGTATGTGAACTTGACTTTCTTGCCTGCCAGATACCCAAAACTGTCTTCGTCGCTACCAACACCATACGCCATGACAGTGTTTACGCATAGCTGCTTAATTCGGCGTGGCACGTTTCCCTCCGTCTGAGAGACGTCTCCTGCGTCAGGAAGTTCTTCGGGATCGACCCAGACCTTCCTCAAGCTCGAGGACATGAATGCAAGGACGAAAGAGCATGGGAATGTGCATTTGTATGTGAGAAGCGAAATTTCATGATGCGGCTGCAACGCTGATCCGGACCAGCGATATCCCCGGAAAGGTACGTCGACGTACTTATGGATTGTGAAACAGTGTTGTATGAGGGAGTCAATGTCATATAATGAAGCTTAACTGAAGTTGTAGTGCTTGTGCACGAATTGAAAGGAAGGAAGGAAATGATTCGCTGTTTCAAGTTTGTTGGTCAATTCAATTAGAGAACATATTCTAATGAGCGTGAGAACCTAGCCTCGACTTAGGACTTAATTTAAATGTTACCTGGAAATCACTTATCACTGTAGCTGATATGGACTTACTGAGGTAAAACTTGAAGTAAACTAAACTAATAATAGAGACTAATTTCCCTAGGATTGTTAAAACAAATGTTAAACCCATACATCGTCTACGAATGTTCTACAAACCCAATGCTTTTTGTCGAATAGCATCATGTAGAAATCAACCCCTTTCTAACATCAAACATTTCTCATCGAGCTCTGCTAGATGGCAGACCCACTACGACACGCTTGGGGTGAACAAACAAGCCTCAAAGAACAAAATCAAGTTCACTTACTTTGAGGTACGCAATGGGCACAATTGCTTAAACGCATTGTATCTGACAAAAAGGATAGCTGAGCAAGAAGTTCCACCCAGATCTGAGCACAGAACCAGATGCCAAAGAGAAATTCACCAGAATTACACGGGCATACGCTGTCTTGAGCAATGAAGAATCGAGGTGTGTCTTGTATTGCATGCAGCTTCGACCGTCTCTGATCCTAAGTCTAGGAAGGCATACGACAAGCAACTCGTCGAGGAGCAGGAGGCTGCAGTGCGTCGTAGGCTGGAGGAAGTACGCAACCTCTTCCTGGCACGTAGACAGGAGCGCGAGAAGTCGGAAGCCGGGAAAGCTCACCCTACCACAAAGACGGCCATCAATGTCGGGCGGTGGGCGTACGTGATGCAGGAAAAACGGATGAAGGGGGATTATACATGGGAGAACCCTCGGCGATACAAGGAAGGGCGGCAGACGACTGCTCAAGCCAAGCCCGTAGCCTCTTCGTCCCATCCCTCCCCTAGCCCGTCTCGACAGTCCCAAACAAGTCAGCGAAAATCAGAGGACGCAGATGCAGAGGAGAGGGATCGAAATGGACAACTTGGGGCCATAATAACATTGATCGAAACCACTCTTGTCGCAGGTTGTTGTGTTTACGCGTTGTCAATCACTATCGCGGACATGCGTGAGGGACTTCGCAGTTTTTTGGAAAAACTTAAGAAGAAATTCGATTCGGTAGAACAGGATTAGGTCAAGAAGTCACCTTTGGATTGGTGAAGTCGAAAAACGGTCACCTCGGATTTGAATGAAAGTTTTACAGACTGATTTCGCTGTGTTTTATTCTCATCTAGTTTCTACTCGCTGTGCAAGATTTCATTCATCTTTCTGTCTTTCTTTGCCTATCATATTGTCTATTACCGATTTGCGACCGCTTTGTAGAGATATAGGTTTTGCTACAAAATGTATATAATGTACAAATGCTCCTTTGTTCATTGCTTAATTACAATTTCGCTTTCCTCGATCTTGCAGCACGGTACGCTTTCCCAGCTCGACTGGCGTTATCCCGATTTAACTTCTCAGAGATCCAGAAGCCGACGTCGACGAGTTCTTGAAGATTTCCGGAAGCTGTATAACCTGACTCGGGTGCCTGTATCGCATGCAGAACGTCCTCTGTCGCGACGTTTCCTGTTGCGCCAGGTGAGTATGGACAGCCTCCGAGTCCCCCTATTGACGAATCGATTGTGCGGATACCCGCGCTGAGGGCGGTGAGCACATTCGCCACTGCCATGCCATATGTATCGTGAAACTGCAGACTGTCAGTCATTGAACCATGACAGGGTATTATGGCTTACATGTCCCTATGAAAGTAATGCACGTTAGTAGATGATGGTGAAGGTAAGATACAGCAGACTCACAGCTAGTTTGTCAACTGTAACAGCACTCATCACAACGCCTAGCATCTCGCTCACACTGCCAGGTGTGCCCGTGCCATTCGTGTCCCCCAAGCTAACTTCGTAGCACCCCATGTCAATCAACGCCTTGCTCACATCCCGCACCACCTTATAGTCTGTCCTTCCGCTGTACGGGCACGTAATGACAACGCTCACATATCCACGCACCCGCAAACCGTGCGCTGTAGCGTGCTCTGCAACGACCGCAAGGCGTTCAAGTGATTCCGCAATCGTGCAGTTCGTGTTTGCCTTGCTGAACGCATCGGTCGCTGCGGCGAATACCGCAATTTCGTCTGTCAACCGTGGTTTCGATGGGTGAGACGAGAGCAAGGCGAGTAGATCGTCCAGTCCGCGCTTGTTGGGGACGAGAACAGGATAATGCACGCCGGGTAGCTTCTCCATGTGCTTCAGAACTTCTGCAGTCCCCGCCATCTGTATTTCTTGAGTGTGCCGGATCGTCATACGAACAAACGAAGTACCTGCGGAACCCACTTCGGACTGACGAAACTTCCAGACTCGATTGTTTTCAGTCCTGCCCGACCGAGGCGATTGATGAGCTCGACTTTCACCTCAGGAGGGATTACACCTTTCTCATTTTGCAGTCCGTCTCGAGGGCCGACTTCCACGATGTTAACATGGTTTGCCACAGCAGTTTTGGAGGACAGAGAACGCCTCCCGAAGCTCCGTAAAGAACCAGAGGCTCGCCGTGCCGCAAAAGAAGCCATAGCTTTTTGAACAGCTAGTCACCTTTTCGAGCTGTAGATTACGTTCGAGAGATACTGTACTTGCTGATTTCCGACTCAGAAAAACCTGGATGCCAGTGTACAAGCCTGAAGCTGCGGCGGAGAAATTTAGAGTAAGTGGAAATCCCTCCTTTTTTAGCCTGAGGTAAATATAGTTTAGTTACTACGTCTACACAAATGTAAGAATATCATCCAGCAATTCATTTGTAATTCCTCCACTCTAACGATGCACCGTCTCTTCAGCCTCTGATCCCTGCGCAATACTCTCTGTATCGATCCGACTGAGCTCATCGTTATAGGGATGTGCAAATTCGGGCTCGCATGCGTGATCTTCCGGGTAGCACGACTCTGTGTCTTCACACTCAGCTCCGTCTCCTCCAAACCAAGTCCCAACATCTTCGACGTCGCTCAGGAGACCACTTTGTTTCGCACAATGCGTTCTTATATTGAGTATGAGTCGCTGCGCGATTGCCATGGAGAGCGCGGGATGAAAATCGATTGGAACAGCTAGGACATGGCGCTGAAGACATCACAACGTAAGATGACTGGCTGCAGTAGAGAACATATCATCCACCCACGTCTGGCACGACCCAGAATATCATGATGATTAGATAGACAGCGAACATTCTACAATATGTCAGCCAGACTCTCTGATATTAGTAGTATATAACTCACGCGAAGAAGTATAATATGGAGTCCTTGATTAAGACGCTCAAGCATCTCTCCCCGAAGTGTCCATAGTGGTCTCCCCTGTTTTTGAAATAGCCATCGTAGCCTTTATACAATGAAAGAGCGAAGATGATGATCTCAGAGACCATCAGCGGGACCCAGAACAGGAATGAGAATTTCCAGGCATTGAGGGTATCGCAGTACTCCGTAGGAATATATGAATAATGTGGTTCAGTGCTAGCATTGTCTAAAGATAAGAACCGGTTAGCTATTTGCAAGTTTCTCAGAATTGATCGATACTCACGTAGAGTGGTTCTTATAGCGAAAGAGATCAAAACACCTTCAGATACCAATACCAAGGCGAGTGATGACAGAGTGAAGATGAGGATTGATTTGCGCCGCTCAAACATGGCATACAAACGCAAAATCATGATCGCTACGTTCAAGTGAGTACTATGCATAATATTGAGAATTGATTGGTCGTACAGCTAGTGATCACGTAGACAAAAATTCCATTGGCGCATTGCCAAAGAAGCCATGCAAAGCCTTTAAAGATCAACGTAAGCAGAAGTAAATTTATGGACTACACAAAAGACCTCACATCTAATGTATGAGAATTAGGTACATTTGCGATCAGTAAATGGTAAAAGGTATGCACAGCTGTTATAATGTCAAGTTAGAGAAGATCATAAGTCACTCAGAAAGATGCATACCTCAATTGGAAGGGAAGGTAGATTGAGCACTGGAGAAGTAAGTCAGAGTTTTATCGCCAATGAACGTGCTGACAGCATACAAGTTTTGTTGAATCTTAACACAATTGTACAGTTTGCTTAGTTACCCTCCATTATTAGCTTTGGGGAATACTCACATGACGGATGCGATATTGTAATATCGGGACTAAATATGATAATATCAGCAAACCGATAATGCCAGCTATCAAGTATCTTACTCACAATTAAAAAGAGAATCATTCCCGTGCCCCATCGTGTTCTCTAAATTTCACGCTATTAGCCTCTGAAAGGACAACTGTGTCGTCAACTGATATAGCCATACCCATATGAATTGAACCTCCTCCGGGAATGTCAGGACTTTTAATCCATTGCATCAGCGTATTAATGGCTGTCATAGCTTTAAGGCGCTTACTGTAGTCGTAAAGGATTATAGTGGAAGCAGACGCTGTAGAAGCAGGAATATCTCAGTTACACATCTCTAGTAAGAATATGTAGAGCTCACCTTCAGCTAAACGTGCAAGCGAAAGGCCCTCTTGAAGGCTCTCTGTTACATTTTCCAGAGACATGGTATGATTGCGATGCAAATGGGGGAGCCGCTGCTATATACACCAAGAAATAACATGCCGGCGCAAGCGAAGAGCATGCCGGTGCTTCAAGGTTCCACCACTCGCGGAGATGACAACAATCATAAAGAGGACACAGAGTCAACATACTGACGAGTATAGGCTGTGAATAGTATACCAGAATGGCACACGAAGCCTCGACTATGGTGCTGCGTACCCCCAAAGCATTTTCACAGGTTCTAGGAGGACAGTGGTATATTGCACCCAAGCCTAATGCTATGTGTCGCTTTCAGAATAGATCGATGGAGTGGCCTGGCGTATCTCGATTGATGATTGGAGCGATGCACCGCCAGTCGTGCGTGCAAATGCCGTTGTATACTAAGTGGAGTGGCCCTTCGAGACTCGGCGTTCACAAGACTATAAACGAAACTCTTAGAATATGAAGCGTTAATCGCAAATCTAGCTGAATGATTGAATCTGACTGACTTCGCGTGGAAGGTTGTACCCCAGTACAGTATTGTCGATAGGCTCGATAGATCATCGCGATGCTATACCGCGACTGTCGCACATATCCACCATTCCGCAGCAACTGGGTGTAGACTTATGCCCGAATAGAAGATACCGAGTGGCCTCTTATTGTAAAGCATCTTATCTGAAGTCGATGCTGACGGCTATAGAGATGTCGTCTGGTGTGGGTGGAGTTTACTTCAAGTCAGTGCTTTGATTTAAAGTTCAAGTTGTGGGCCTCAATCGCAGCACTTTTCTCTGCCTCAATCTACAAATTTCCCCACAAGATTTGCCTGAAGTGTATAGTATAGTTATTTCAGAATGTATATAGAGAAACATCGCGAATTTTAGGAGTATGGTGGGGGCTTGCCACGGACGCGGCTATTGATCAAGATCAGTGAAAGCTTGAAGTGACGGCAATGTCCGAACGTGACTGCCAGCCTGAGTGTGACAATGACTGTCACTTGTACTATGAAGTTGTCACACAGCCCGCCGGCCCGCGTCGCGGTCAACTTGACCACGATGACCGAGTTATAAGATTGGCAATGTCACGGTATTGTACAGGTATACTGTGTGAGCTCAATCGGTGAGCTGACGCTCCGACTACGTCGACGGTATGTGAGCTTATAATAAAAATTAATGGGATTCGATGTTTTAATCCCTGGAGAGAAGAAAGCAGCATAGCAGTAAGAGCTTTTTTTCATCGCGGATCCAATCTCAGACGATATTTACAGAAGTTTAAACAGACTACGCGAAGGATGAAATGTTGAACTGCATCGTTGTCAAATACAAAGATGCCTTGAACTGGGAGCATCAAGCCTTAACCAACGTCAACTTCAATGGCATCACGGGTCGGCCTAGCTTGGTCCCTTTGATCGAAGGAGCCGCTAGTCCACTCATGTTCCAGTAAATGTCCTTCGTACCAGGCGAGAAAACGAATGACTCCAGAAGAATGGACAAGACAAGTTCTGCGATATACAGCATAGTAAGCATCTGGACCGAATGAAAATTATCAGAATTTTGCTCACTCATCTCAAGTTCAGAGAATTTGAAACCGCTATCGTGAACGTCAATGATTAGACCTGCTTTCGGATTCGTCAGCTACTCACATGCATGCTCTTCCACCACCAAGGAACGTCATCCTAAGGGTTGCACGTTAGCACGGTCTTTCTTCAATATAAACAGAAAGCCGCTGCAGCTTACATGGATGAGTAGACTCCTGGAAGTCGTACTTTAGCGACCTCATCTGGCGACTTTCCGAGCCAGCGTTCAGGCTTCCACTCATATGCATCCTCTCCCCAGATGGCCTTGCTGCGATTCGCATTCAAAATTGATATGATTACATTGGTGTTCTTCCGCAGGGGGATTTCACGTATTTCGGATTTGCCGTTAGCAGACTTTATGGGCCACATCAGCGGGAGCACGACATCCTTCCTCGTACTGCCATCGATACAAGTACCATCAGTACTTCGATCGCTTCAACATGCCGGCCACTTACGTTCTGGGGAGCTGCGAGATTGGAGGGAAGAGCCGAAGGGTCTCGCGGCAGACGGCGTCCAGCCACGGAAGATTCATGAGAGTATCATAATCGAGATCACCGTTTTCTTTGCGCGCTGCCGTCACTTCATCCCGCACCTGCTTCTGAATGTCTGGATTATTGCTGAGTTGATGAAGAATGCGACTGAGAGCAGACGTCGTTGTGTCGTGCCCAGCGAAAATGAATGTGCTGTAGGGGCATTAAGTCTGAGATGTATTTCTTGGACGAGATTTAGAAAAGCCTACTTCAGTTGTCCAAGCAGCTCTTCCTCTGGGAGACGGTCTTCTTCTCTGGAAGACATATTTGCTTTCACTACAGTGCGTTTCAATATATCGAAATGAATATATAACGGCGAAGCTCACGGAGGATACTCAGGATGTCCTTTCCCTTGCCGACCTGATCAACGGCTGCTTCGTCACCTTTCGCTAGCATGTCCTTCTTGGCATTGTAGACCTCGACAGACTGCTTATGCATAATTTCGACAATGTCCACCATGTTTTGCACGTCTTTGAAGGGCAAAATCTCGAGAAGCTTTCGACAGAAATAAGGGCCTCCCAGCCTGGCCACGTATGGAATGAGTTGCCGTATTAATTTGAGCTTGAATATTACGGGTCTAGGAAGCAAATAGTCAATACTAAAAGACAAATCTGAAATAAAGTGACGAAAGTACACAAATAATTTCACGGCATCATGGTATTTGTTCGTTTTCTTTAGGTCCAACGCATCAAATTGATACCCCATCCCTCCCTGACCAATATATTCAAGTGCCGCGCGAGACATCCATGTGCTCATGTCGATATCCTCCTCGCCTTCCTTTACTTTCTGTGCGAGGATATTACGAAGCTGGTGTGCGATCGGATAGAATATTGGAGCAAGGTCTCGCATGTGTTTTAGGGAGAACACTGGATTAAGCATCTTGCGCTGCTTTCGGTGTTGTTCCCCCAGTGTCGACAAGAGGCCCTTTCCGAACACAATATTGTTGTTACTATGTGCTTGTCAGAAATAACTTTCGAGACGTTGAGGAGAAGGGGCGTACGCGATGAACGTGGATGTCTCTTCGAAAGTGTCTTGCTCTTTAACGACTATATGGTAAAGGGCAAGCGGATCAAACACATAAAGCTGTTCGTTCTATGCTACGGTGAGCTACCTGCCTCTGCTAAAGTAAGCGAAACCTACTCACCTGCAATAGCCCATAGACCTTACATACACCACCATAGGTCTCCGCTAAGCTTCGATGGAAATCCCACCCATTTAGGTTGAACAGTTGGTCGAAATTGCCTGACGTGTGGGTCAGGGTTCCTATCGATTTTCTGTACACAAAAACGCTCTTACCTTTAAACCATGAAGCGCTCGGCGGCCCAGGGATATCTGCCAACGGAGACTTCAATACAAAGGGACGCAATACGCGCCAGAGAAGGTACGATGACCCGAGCAGAAGAGCGACATGCAGAGTGCTTAACTCCATGATTGAGAGGGCTAACTATGCGTTGGATCAGAAAGGGCAGTATCTCTTGCTTCATTTTATACATGTTTGAGTTGAGAGGTCGGCAGGCAACTGTGCTAAACTGATAAGCAGGACAGCTCAAAGATCCGTATAGAGGCGAGAATCATGCCGTGCTGCTTCGCGTCTTGCGTCCTCTCGCCGATGTGACAGTGTGGTTTGATTTCGTCACTGTCCCTGAGATTCGAGGTGGATATGAATTTAATCCCGCACTGCCTGCTATCGAATGAATTCAGTATGTGTGCTAATGGATGACTTCCCGTAAGGATTTAGGACGACATTTTCGTCCTAAAAGGATCGGAGCCAAACTGTCGGTCTTCAACCCGGGCATCCTAAACTTCTAGGATCTGGCAGAGGGGGGAGGGGGTCTGCCAGATGCTCCGTGTCTATGTAGGACAGTCGTCCTAAACACCTGCCCTGACCCTCGCTTACCATATCAGGTAAGATAACATATACATATACACCCTGATACCTTACCTTTAAGTTAAAGGTAAGTAATACCGCGGGAATCGGCCGGCAGAACTTCGTAGAATTCCTGCTCAAGGCTCTCGGACGAGGTGGCTTCCCGTAAGGATTTAGGACACCCAGGGTTGTCCTAAACCCCTAAGACCCCGCTCGGCAAGCATTTAGGCAGGGTTTTCTAAACCGTAAGCCACCTCATCCGAGAGCCTTGAGCAGGAATTCTACGAAGTTCTGCCGGCCGATTCCCGCGGTATTACTTACCTTTAACTTAAAGGTAAGGTATCAGGGTGTATATATGTTATCTTACCTGATATGGTAAGCAAGGGTCAGGGCAGGTGTTTAGGACGACTGTCCTACATAGACACGGAGCATCTGGCAGACCCCCTCCCCCCTCTGCCAGATCCTAGAAGTTTAGGACGCCCGGGTTGAAGACCGACAGTTTGGCTCCGATCCTTTTAGGACGAAAATGTTGTCCTAAATCCTTACGGGAAGTCATCCAGTGCAGTGGGAGGTTCTGTGGTAGACTAGCATGACGAGAAAATCGAGTCTATCCGTCCCGTAAGAGCCCCTCCTCCGTTTTCTTGTGTAAGAACGAATGGGATACTTAGTCCGAGCTCTGACAGTTACGCCATCAGTACCTACTAGTATTTGGACGACACTGACGGTCTCGGCGCCGAAAGCAATCGACATTGTTGTAAGTACGGATGCCAGGCTTGGTGGGCAAAATGCTGCATAGATCAAGATCTCAGGGATCTCAGCCACCACGATTTAGCTTCCGGCGCCGAAAGCAATCGTCACTGTTGCATGTACGGATGCCGGCCTGATGCTACATAGATCAAGATCTCAGGGATCTCCGATCACCACAACGATTCAGCTTCTGAACACTAAAAAGTCAATCTCACAAAAGCCGAAGGAGATCCCGATTGTACTTTGTATGTAGTGCAAACACGCCTTCCCAAATTCTCCCAACCTGCAATTCCAGTTCTCATCTTTCTATACGCTCGGGCTCAAAACCTAAGCGTCTCTGATGAGTCCCAGAAGTATAGTCGTTGTAGTGCATCTGCACTGTACGCGGTGTTGCACTTAGAGCTCCGTGCCGAAGACCGACGCAAGAACATGGCCGGCAATCCTCACACGCTGAGGGATCAAAAGCATACATGTATATTCGAATGGCCAACGTAAGTATCATTGGTGTTTGTCCGGACTCAATTAATGCAGTGATCTGCGCAAACGACAGAGCTCCGGATCCCGGATCTGAAGGATCTTTGTCGCCCCTTGGAGATTGTGCATTATTGAGTGAGCAGGTGTAGAATTGGAGTCAAGTGCCCCGGACTTGTAGGCAGCATATTCGTCCCAATTGATAGTCTTTCCGGACACGCTGCGCGAATGCGTATAAGGGTTAGATTGGTAATCCCAGTATACAGAACATCCAGAACAGACATACGATGAGAAGTAATATGCTTTTGCCCTGCCTATCAAGAGTTCACTATCTGCGCGGCGCCTGAGCTACCTTGAGCTAACACTGCCGCTAACCCATCCTTCGGAACCCGTTAGCCGTGACTAATAACTGGCTTCGGGTGGTACCTCACCTTGAAGTTAGGATCTTCATCAAATGGGTACGACTCGAAGCTGTTAAAGAGAGTTTCTTCTACTGACATTGTCTATTTCAGTGCTGAAGGCGCAAAGAATTTGAACGGTAGCGGTCGTCAACTTTGCCAGTGTAAGCTGCAACTCGGAGTTCGCCGACTCGAGTCAGTACTCTCGTGACGTGACTCAGGCTGTGACAAATTATGTAGTAACGTAACACCAATTACACACCAAATTCAGGCAACCTCGCACCTCTTCAACTTGACCACGATGACCGAATGTGCTGGTATACTGTGCGAGCTCAATGCGTCGAAAGAATGTGAGCTGATAATACAAATAAATGGGATGCAATATTTTGCATCCCTGGAGAGAAGAAAGCAACATAGCAGTAAGAGCTTCTTTTCGATATGTACAATCTCAGACGATATTTACAGAAGTTTAAGCAGACTACGCGAAGGATGAAATGTTGAACTGCATTCTTTCCAAATTAAAAGATGCCTTGAATTTGGAGCATCAATCCTTAACCAACGTCAACCTCATTGGCATCACGGGCCGGCCTAGCTTGGTCCCTTTGATCGAAGGAGCCGCTAGTCCACTCATGTTCCAGTAAATGTCCTTCGTACCAGGCGAGAAAACGAATGACTCCAGAAGAATGGACAAGACAAGTTCTGCGATATACAGCATAGTAAGCATCTGGACCGATTGCAAATTATCAGACTTTTGCTCACTCATCTCAAGTTCGGAGAATTTGAAGCCGCTATTGTGAACGTCAATGATTAGACCTGCTTTCGGATTCGTCAACTACTCACATGCATGCTCTTCCACCACCAAGGAACGTCATCCTGAGGGTTGCCCGTCAGCATGGTCTCTTTTTCAATATAAAAAGAAAACCTCTGCAGCTTACATGGATGAGTAGACTCCTGGAAGTCGTGCTTTCGCGACCTCGTCTGGCGACTTTCCAAGCCAGCGTTCCGGCTTCCACTCGTACGCATCCTCTCCCCAGATGGCCTTGCTGCGATTGGCATTCAAAATTGATATGATTACATTGGTGTTCTTCCGAAGGGGGATTTCGCGTATCTCGGATTTGCCGTCAGCAGACTTTATAGGCCACATTAGTGGGAGCACGACGTCCTTCCTCGTACTACAATCGAAGCAAGCACCTTCAGTACTTCGATCGCATTTTAATATGCCATTCACTTACGTTCTAAGGAGCTGCGAGACTGGAGGGAAGAGCCGAAGGGTCTCACGGCAGACGGCGTCCAGCCACGGAAGATTCATGAGAGTATCATAGTCGAGATCACCGTTTTCTTTGCGCGCTGCTGTAACTTCATCTCGCACCTTCTTCTGCATATCCGGATCAAGGCTGAGTTGATGAAGGATACGACTCAGCGCAGATGTCGTAGTGTCGTGGCCAGCGAAAATGAATGTACTACACGTGAAAAGGTTATGGCTCGTCTTCGCATAGCCAGTGCTGGGTATGCCTACTTCAGCTGTCCCAGTAACTCCTCCTCTGGAAGACGGTCCTCTTCACTAGACAACATATTTGCTTTCACTAAAGCACGTTTCAATATGACGAAATGAATATATAACGGCGAAACTCACGGAGGATACTCAGGATGTCCTTTCCTCCACCGACCTGATTAACGGCTGCGTCGTCGCCTTTCGCTAGCATGTCCTTCTTCGCTTTGTAGACCTCGACAGACTGCTCATGCATGATGTCGACAATGTCCACCATGCTCTGCACATCTTTGGAGGGCAAAATCTCGAGAAGCTTTCGGCGGACCCAAGGGCTTCCCAGCCTGACCACGTATGGGACGAACTGCCGTATAATGTTGAGCTTGAATAATACGGGTCTGGGATGTAAGCTGTCAGTACCAAACGGCAAATTTCAAGAAAGTGAAGAAAGTACACGAATAATTTCACGGCATCATGGTATTTGTTCGTCTTCTTCAAATCCAACGCATCAAACTGATACCCCATTCCTCCTTGACCAATATATTCAAGTGCTGCGCGAGACATCCATGTGCTCATGTCGATATCCTCCTCGCCTTCCTTTACTTTCTGTGCGAGGATATTACGAAGCTGGTGTGCGATCGGATAGAATATCGGAGCAAGGTCCCGCATGTGTTTCGGCGAGAAGACTGGATTAAGCATCTTGCGCTGCTTTCGGTGTTGTTCTCCCAGTGTCGATAAGAGGCTCGTTCCGAACACGATCTTGTTGTTACTATGTGCTCGTCAGAAATCAGCTACAAGACATCGAGCAGAAGGGGCGTACGCGATGAACATGGATGTCTCCTCGAAAGTATACTGCTCTTTGACGACTATATGGTGGAGGGCAAGCGGATCGAACACATAAAGCTCTTCATTCTATGCGACGGTGAGCTACTTGTGCTAATGCAAGTGAATCCTACTTACCTGAAATAACCCGTAGACCTTGCATACACCACCATAGGTCTCCGCTAAGCTTTGATGGAAATCCCACCCATTCAGGTTGAACAGCTGGTCGAAATTGCCTGTGGTGTGGCTCAGGATTTCTATCGCGTTTCTCTACGCGAAAAAAACGGACTTACCTTTAAACCATGAAGCGCTTGGTGGCCCAGGGATATTTGCCAACGGGGACCTTATGACAAAGGGGCGCAGGAAGCGCCAGAAGACGTACGAAGACCCGAACAGAAGAGCGATATGCAGAGTGCTAAACTCCATGACTGATAGGGCTAACTATGCGTTGGATTAGAAAGGGAAGTATCTCTTGCTTCGTTTTATACATGCCTGGGTCGAGAGTTCGGCAGGTAATCGTGCTTACACTAATCAGCAGGACAAATCGTATTGAGGCAGGTCTTGCGTCCTTTCGCCGCTTCTTACTCTTGTATACCTGGAGGCATAGCCATGGGAACAAGCCGGCCGTATGTGAAAGTGTGCTTCGATTTCGTCACTGTCCCTGAGATTCGAGGTGGATTTAAATTTAATCCCGCATTCCTATGGAACGAATTCAGTATGTGTGTTAGTACAAACCTCGCTAAGCACATGATGACGAGAAAATCGAGTCCATCCGTAGCGTAAGCGGCTGTATCCTCCGTTCTCTTGTGTGTGAAAGAATGTGATACTGAGTCCGAGCTCTGACAGTTTCGCCGTCTGTACCTGGTATCTGGACGACATTTGAAGGTCTCGGCATCGAAAGCAATCGTCACTGTTGCGTGTACGGATGCCTCTGACCGGGCTTGATGAGCAAAATGCTGCATAGGTCAAGATCTTAGGGATCTCAGCCACCACGACGATTCAGACTCTGAACGCTAAAAAGTCAATCTCACAAAAGCCGAAGGAGATCCCGATCGGATTGTATATAGCGCGAATTTCGCTTCCCAAATTCTCCAAACCCCCGATTCCAGTTCTTATCTTTCTATACGCTCAGGCTCAAAACCTAAGTGTCTCTGATGACATCCAGAAGCAGAGTCGTTGCAGTGCATCTGCACTGTAGGCGGTGTTGCACTTACTATAGAGTTCCGTGCCGAAGATCGACGCAAGAACATGGCCGGCAATCCTCACACGCTGAGGGATCAAAAGCATATATTTGAATGGCCAACGTATGTAAGTATCATCAAACACAATCCCTTATGATGCTATTCTAATAATACTCTAAGGGCATGAGCGGCACAGCGCCTTCGTTTAGGTGATTCATCTGCAAGAGATAACAACTTCTGCTGAGCTCAGCACGGACTACTGCGGATTCAAAGCACACACTCTGACACGATATCACTTGTCATCTGACTGCGACAACGCGTATACTACCGTGACGCTTGGCACCGAACCCATCATAACCTCGGCGAAGTTGAGTCGTACGCTTGAATTCTTCCCCTCCAGTTCAAGTTCTCGCTACTCGGTTTCCCGCCATCGGGTAGTCTCATAATGGTGGTATTCCTTAACGATTCGAAATACTATCAGTGTTTTCCATCCCATCTGCGAGATAGGACTGACTCATCGAATGATCTTAGACAGTCGACAAAATTCCTCTTAACCTTCGAAATCATCTCACAAGGCTCCTCAATCTGTGCACTGACGCTCCATCTCTCGTGAAAACCTTCTACCTCATTCATGCTCAGAGATTGAGTCCTCAAGTAGTTTCTACCTCAATCTATCTATAACCCGTGGCAACTCTAAGCGTCCAAAAAAAGGCCACCGGATCATCCATATATACACAGTACGGTGATCTGTCTGATACTTGCCCGGCTGAGGACTATTCGCCAAGCTGCATACGAACAAGGCAAGAAGATGATCCATCTGATGTGGTGTGGGGCTGAGTCGTCTATGAATGAAATGTTGACCGTACTGGTCATTCATGACGTGCGGCTGGCGACAGGTCAATATTCACGACAAAAGCCAAGAACGTATGCCCCACTGGGCGACGCCTTCACTTCCAACGATACTTGTCCAGAAACGACACTGTAGTAATAGGCTACGTTATATTGTAAGTTTCACATATTGGGCATATTTTTGCACCTCTAATCATTGAAATCATTGCCACTACAGACGATCATATCTACCGACAATCAAATATGGCAGATGGTGCAGTTCTAGGTTGGGACACAAATGTCTGCGCTGTGTGCTGTACGTCGAATAACCTCTGCTAGACTCTAATTGTTGGGTGTATTATAACATGACAGGTCACAGGTATCGCCTGCACGGGGGCTGTTTGGAATTTTTGTCTACAACGTACGTTTGTTTGCTGACTATATTCTCTCTCTATCTGGCTAAAAGCATGTCACTAACTTTCGGTTTTTCCAACATGGTCAATTCATATATACTTAGGGCCATATGGAGCAAGTTCAACTCGCGTACCATGTGGAGGGACGCGAGGATGCTGTGGCTCGTGTCTGCAAGGAAATTTCGATGACGATGAATTCGATCGAGATGAGCCTGTGCCTAGAGGAGGGAACTTGAAGGAAAGAAAGAATAATGCGAAAAAGACTGTCCCTCGGACGAAAGGTGGAGCGTTAGACGCGGAGTCGGAGATGCACGCAGGTCGAGTCGAAGACGACAGTGATCCATCAGGTTTGAGTCAAGTTATCGCTCACCAGCCAGGGCCAAAGCATTCCATGGAACTTTGATCATCATCGTGTACTTTCCATCATAGTAGCTAATGGTTATTCCTTGATTAAGTTCGGAATAAGCAGACACGTCAATCACTTCAAGAGGTTCGCATCAATGAGAATGCATGCAGGCGTCTTCGTTATTTAACTAGTATTTATAGCATTGTATTGCAATTAAATTAATTACTACTAGTAGCAGAAATGCCTCCTACAGCGCAGCACACCCATCTCGTGCTCCTTCGCCGCTGATAACCGTGACTATGCTTTCAAACTGAGCGAGCGTCCACCTGTTCTCGAACGTCTTCCGAGAGATTGATCAGCGTTTTATGTTACTATTCATAGCCTGCGACGTACTCTTGAAGGATTTTGCCATCGACTACTTTATGTTGGGTAGTGGCATAAGATGTACAACTAGCCCATGCACAGCAAGCTTTTCCTTACAATGGACCGGTATAAACCATACAAGTCTTGACTATTGGCAAATGAAATGCTTACCATGTGTAAGTCCTGTAGCTGCTGCAAGATTCCAAGGATCGTAATAGTGTAGAGACGAGTAGTGTCGAATGTATGAACTTCTTCAACTGATGTGTCCTCATAGGACACCATCTGAAGAGATTCAAGTCGGTGGGTAAGGCACGTGTGTATGTAGCACAACGTTCCCGAGATATCTTGCATTTCCGTTGACTCAAATTTCTCTCTCTTTTTCAGAATGGATCGCACTGCCACGCCACACCTCATCAAAAGTTGTGTACCAACAAAGGGGTTGTCCTTTATTGGGAGTGGGCAGTTTGACAGATAAAAGAGAGAAAGGAACATCGTGTCTTGGTTGCTATATTTGCAATGATTCGTCAATATATGGACACAAAGAACTGCGGAACCTGACATACCCCAGACCCTCCACTAAAGCTTCTAACGCTTCGATCCAGGCCACGTCTTGGGCTAGCGTAGCACTTGAGTCGGTTAATATTGTGTTGGAACAGTTTGCAAGACCAGTGCCATTGAAGACTAAGGGTCCATGTCTCGGTGCCAGAAACTTAACACCATGTTTGTGTATGCCATATTGCGAGAACACTGCAAACGCCCTTTCGAGTAGTTTGTGATCCGTGCAAGTGTGATCGATCAACATAGTAGTGATGTCCCGCAAAAAAAGTAATACGAATTCTTCTGCATTTAGATGACGTTTTGACAAGAACCATCCGAAGACATTCTTGTTTTCAAAGAAACATATTAGCTTCTCTATCGCCTTGATTCTGGGTCGGGTGGTCCTATGATCTTAATCAGCCCCTTTTCTGTACGAAAAAAATGCAGAAATGAACCTAGCATGCTTGAAGAGCGCGATGCACAGCTGTATTAAAGCTTTAATGTGTTGTTTAGTGGGCATCACTCTCGAGAATAGAAACTTGAATGTAAGTCACTTACCATTGTCCGTACCTCGTACATTAAGACTATGCCAAGATCTTGAAATCTGTCTGTACAGAAAACTCATGGTGTCTCCAAGAATACCTGGGCCATAATCATAATGGAGCTCGTTGGCGCTAGGTAGGTATTGAATTATCATTGCTGACATTTCCTGACTAAGCTCGTTGACTACGATACGGTTTTCTGCTGGGATGGGCACTTCTGCATCCAGCAGATCTTGTATCACAGCAATCGACCGGGCAGCAAGTACCAGATCCAATTTTGGTCGTGAGATGTCATATGAACTGTAAACATTGTGAACGTCCTCCAGGCGGAAGCGGCGAAACTCGCGTAGGTTCAATTCCTCTGCTTTGTAGTCGGGAACCCGGGGTGGGGCAATCATAGGCTGGGGCATCCAGTGTTTGAGGTAGAACAATGAAGGGAGGAATGTCACATTCTCTCTGCGTCAGTGAGAAAATCATATTTAAAGTCAACAGATGCCAGCCTGAATTATTACTTGGTAGTACTTACCTCAAGCATTCCATTATACGGCCTGGATTGTTCCCTTCGCGGGAAAGCGGTGACATCTCCAACATGTGGCTCATAACATCACGGGTACAATGCGATGCCAGGAATTCCAGACCATCGGCGTGGCATCCAAGCAATAAAGTCATCTTCATGAAGACCCCGGGATTCGATTTGGAAACGCTTGTGGACTGAACTTTCTTAAGAGATCGCTTGATTTCATGCACTCGGTCCCTTGAATGCTGCCCGCCAAGGGTAATAAACGAGATATAGAGTTGAGGAAGAGTCTGCAAGATATTCCCGAGCAGCATGAACATCGAATTTCCAATGCTTGCATGTCCAAAACTATAGGAAGTTAGACGAGTGCATGCGTTATGAAGAATAGAATGTCATACTCAGACTGCTGGGCTAGTAGCTCGAAGCGACTCCTGTCCTTAAGCTCGGATCTGGAAGCACGTTAGTACCAAACGTGATAATTATGCCTTGCTCTATAATCATTGACAAACATTGCACGGTCAAGGAGGAAGTTGGTGCATCGCAACAAAGCTTCATAACGGGATCACCAGGAAAGAAGTCAGATAGTTTGTTTCGCACGAATGTATGAAACTAACGCAACACACTTTCTTGCACACCCTTAATTTCTTCGCCTTCGTTTGCTACAGTATCAAGCAAGAGCTTAACGTCGGATTTGAAGCCAGTCAAGCCACAGTTCATCGGATTGTCCAGTGGGCCCACGAGATAGTTGAGATCCGGGAGCAGAATTAACTTTGTAGAGGACACCATCTATTAATGTATGCAATCAACCTGTCAACTCGAGGCATCTGAAGATTCCTGACGTACTTACATTGTAGGAATGCGCAAGATCATTGAGAATTGAGATGTCCGAGGGTAAATTAAGAAAGACACCGTCGTACAGTGTATCATCTTGATGTTGATCATCACCTTCAACGTGTCCTGCATAGGAGTAAAATCGACGACTGAAGTACTTGAATACCTTTTTACAGAGAGTCTGTACTGTAACCCGATGACCCATTGGTAAACGTTTTCCCGCCTCCAGAACATTTTGCAATAGGCGACACGAACGAAATAAGACAGGGGAATAATAGCACAAGTTGTTGGGATCAATGTGGGATACCCATAGTCGAAGATACCAATGAGAGATGTCGGAGATGCCGGGTATCCTATTAATTTTGTCTAGTGTTTAGGCACATGGACGAAAATATGCAACGTACAGTAGAGTACTCAAAAGATATTGAAAGAGGACGCCCCATTTCTGTTTTTCTTCTTTGTTGGTAAATTCAGACACATTGTCCCAATTGACTTCAACCGACTGTCCGACAATATCAATTCGTCCACGACTCAAGGTAAGAGCTTGAAAGCCACTCCAATGACAGTTGAGAATACTTATTATATTATCAAGAATCGTGATATCGGCGGTGATTGTCGAGGAAGATCGGATTGTAGCTCGGATGCCTTCAATTGTACGCCTGAGGCTGCTAACATGGGTATACATTTCAGTCGCTGCAGTTGCTGAGCTGCAGTAAAGCCAGACGTAGAGTTCAGGGTGGTCTTCGAGGATGTCTCGCAACCGCAAAATAGCCTTTATCCGGGTCGAGCATGTCACAGACCTGGAGCAAGCTATCAGTACGATGGTATTTTGTACCTTGGGCAAACGAACAGGCCTTACTGTGTGTGTTCGAACAACTTCAAACATAAATGCCGTAGAAGAAATGCTGGCAATTCGGCGCCAATACAAGCAAGTGTGGTAAGCGGAGGACTACGAGATGTTGCTGAATGTAATTTACCATTGAGATGATCCCCTTCCCAATTCTGAAAATACAGAGTGCGTATCCTCCGGTATGTGGCCTCTGGACCAAACCCAGCTCTATGAGCGGCTTCTCCCAGAGCTCTCTCAAGACGTTTCCCAGCGATGTCATAAAGGTTCCCAAGAACTCGTCCTGCCCCGATGTTGTTGCTCATGGTATCATTTGTGGAGGAAGTGAGATGAGTGGAAAACGATGCGCCATCGTCACCAGACGCTCGGTAGAACGTGTTGGTGGCATTGTTAAAAATATCCAGAAGTGCATCTTCTTCGATTGTCTGGAGAGACAGCATAAGCGAGTTCGATGAAGAGAAACGCGGTCCTTTAAAGCTATGCTTGCGAAATCGCAAAGTGAAGGACAGGAGTCTGAAGACCTTGACAGACTCGTAAACGGCGACAGGGCGCCTTTCCACGGGAAAAGAATTGTATACTTGTGCTGGCAACCTAGATCTGAGATCACATCTGTATTGTCAGAGATAATCACGAGAGTCCACTTCATCTGCATTGTTTCAAGTTGCAGTAGAAGGCATTGAAAACGGGACACGTACGGTAGCTTTTGCAAACAACACTTTAGAACTTCATGGTGATGCTAAGTGATGTTCTTGGTTCATTGCCTCCTTTAACTTCATTCATTCTTTTAAAGGAAAAGGAAAATATCGCCGATGTGATGGCCCGAAGCTACGTTGACTTGAAAACGGCAGCATGATGGAAGTAAAGATATGAGAGCAGAAATGCAAATGCAAATGTGTGCTTCTCGGGAGTCAGCACCGGCGTCACTTAGGATAGCGACAACATCCCGTGCCGACGTTTGTGTCTCACCTATTTAAACCCAACAAACTGCAAATGTTCTCATATTTGTTTGCTCACATGTGCAACGAATATCCTGCGCAGACAATTATTGCACGTTAATGTACCTCAATCGAAATAGCAAGACTCTAGCAAATATCTTGGATTCATCCCAATTGCGTACATACTATAGCGAAATATGATATGCACATCTGTAAAGGCACATGTATCGAGTGGAGATGCTGCAATGTCATAAGTCAGGTATAAAGACCCACAAGAACATTGCAGCACATTCCCTAGTCAGAATCATCGTCATTCTCATCTTCATCCTCGTCGGACAAAACCGCTGCTCGACGACCCCAGCCACTGACGAGTCGTTGAAGACCAGTAACATGATTCGCATGAGTTCCTGGCCTACGAATGTCCTCCTCACTATCCTCCTCGTCATCGTCCTCATCCTCATCGTCGGATAAGACTCGCCGTCGACCTGCAGTGTGCACTCGGGCGACATAGACATCTTCGTCTGAACCGAACTGGGACTCCTCGTCATCGGAGAATGATATATGCCTGCTGCTGGGTCGAATAACAACAGGTGGGGCCTCGCGGCGTGGTCTCGGAGGCTCTAAGATTTCGCCGTATCCATCTTCTTCGCCATCGCTTCCTTCGTGATAGTCCCCGGCAACAGAGTCAAAGTCATCAATTTGCGTGACAGGGTGATTCTCGTCATCATCTATGAAGCTGCTTTCGTATCCATTGTCAGCATCATCTTCTTCCCGCCTAAAACCGCCATGCTCGAGCATTTCATCGAATGCACGAGCATTCCAGTATGCGTCCATCGCCCCCTCCATCAAATCATGATGGTCCAACCAGTCCAACCCTCCTTCGTCGTCGTAGTCGGGATCACCAGGAAAAGAATCTGAGTCTTCGCTGTCATGGGCGTCCGCATCATGCCCACGGTACAAACGGCCACAATGTGAGCAAACGCCATCCCAGATTTCATGAAAGCAGCTTGTACAGCGATACGCATTGTCCTCTTCGTCGTAGAACCCACGCGTACGAAGTTCCTCCACTTCCTCATCAGCAAAAGCTGCTGCGTTGTTCTGGGCATTTCCGTTACCATTCCATCCCCATCTTACCCTTCCACCTTTGAAGATGCCTTGCCAGGGATCTCCATTAGATGCATCTGGAACAACAGGAGGCGAATGATCATGCCCTGGGAAGAGGGTTCCAGCAATCCCGCCTTTGTTGGAAAACGCAGCAGTTACAATGTCCTTGATGGCCCATGCTTCTACGGGTGCCTCACGAACTACTGCGCGGCAGTGCGGACAGGTCTTGTCCTTCCGAACAAGCATCGGAGCGCCTAGGGCAAGCATTGTCGGGTCGTCTCTATCGAAATTCTGTGCGAGAAGAGCCGGTGGAGGAACACTGATATGAGGCGGGGCAGCACGGAACCAAGCCACAAGACTGAAATATGGATGAGGTTAAATGAGAATTGATCTGAGAGAAAAGGCTCACCAAGTGTAGCAAGAAGTGTGGCCGCACGGTGCCAACGCGTAAGGTCGGAACATAGGATCTAGACAAATCTGGCATATCAAGGACGCTGTTATCGATGATGTGAATTCGCTATGAGCATCCAGGATCTTTAGGTAGTCTATGAGTATCTCGAAATGGCGAATAGCCTCCTACACGCACTTTTTGTTGCTTCTTTACTTTCTCCCGCAGCAGCTGTAGTTCGCTAATCTGACTCGATGAGCCAGCTTTTGTTTCATCTGCGCTGTTTTGAGGCTCTATAGCACGCTCTTTACCCTGAAAGATGGTCGCTCATTAGTGCAAATGAAAGAAAGCTCATGACACAACTGCGCACCTTCGTAGATGTAGAGGCAACAGACTTCGCGCTCGACGGTTTTACCATAGATCGCATAGCGAGAATGCCAACCGGATTTAGGACTTCAGTAATAGACGACTTCCTCCGTCTCCGTTTGCGCTTTTTCTTTAGCAAATCAGACGAAGAGCCTCTCGGTTGTTTAAGCTCCTCAGTCTTGACCTTCTTCAGCACTTTTGATGTTGGCACGTTCCTATTCTCGCTGTCTGATGAGGCACTTCTTTTCTTCGAGCTGCTGGGTCCGGCTTGTAGAGAGCTATCAGCCCTCGACATAATTTGCAAGTATTCAAGTAGGTGGTGGTGGGGTTCCAGCAAGACGCGTCGCGCTCATCGTGGACGTGGTCAACAAATCCAATTTGGGTGGCTGCCCAGTTCGGAACACACTGGCACTGCGTGGTGGCTGTGCTCTGGCTTCAAAACTTAGCGAAGTATGTGATTGTGGTTCTATGTAGTTCTGATTACATGAAACACTAGGTAACAAGCTGGGTAAATTCTTCTGCATAATATTCTCTAAGATCCGGTCATAACTAATCAAATTTATTCTTCGATAATGACAGCTTCGAAACCGCCACACAGCTTCCAATCTATACCTGCAGGTGTTCGTACTTTGACGCAACGAATTCGCATCTCTTGAGCTCATCCTCAGGCTCATACTCGACGTAAGAATCACTAAATGGACGATGACCACCAACATCCCCTTCGTCGTCCTCGGTATACTGTTGCAAAACAAGCCTCTGCTCCGTCGAAAAATCCGGCCAGTCTGGAGAATGTGCTAGCTTATAGGTGTTCGGGTCGTGCGAGCGGACGAAAGAGAGCCAATAAGCAATCAGCTCCTCGCTGAAAGCGGTCTCAGCATCATTCAAGCCAGTGAAAGTTGTAGACCCGTTTGCTCTATCGATAGTGTGGCGTGCATAGGAGAAGAATTCAAGTCAGTAATTGAATAAGTAAGTATAGAAGAAAATCATATGTACCCAGTGTTAGTGCCCAGAAACATCATCCAATTTTCCGCAGCGTGCTCTGTGATCCCAGGCTCGTGAAAGGTCGGGTTGGGCTGGTTGTACCTGTACGTCCATGCCTTTGCGAACTTAACTCCCGCACCACCGATGATCTCTCTCTGGGATCGAAATGTCCGCAGTCACAGGAATGTCAAGTAATTAGCGAGAACATCCGCAGAGAGAGACTCAGAGAAACTCACGCCGCATCTGAGATTGGGCTCGCCCGTGCCCGACCGGAATCGCTCGGCCTCAGAACCGAATTGTTCCGGGTCGTAAACTTGATCAAATTCGTCCAGATCGTCGTCGCCAAGAAGTGGATAAAACGTCTTCAGGGCTTTTTTGAGATCTTTTCCTGGAATGAGGGTCTCATTACTCGTTGCACTGGTGATAGATTACTACTATAGCGAAACTTTTTTCTGGAAGAACTTCGAATGCAGGACTTACCCGACGATCATAGGCACCCAGGCAAACTTGCCATCCACAAACGCCTTGGTGGGATACTCGGTAATGAACTTTTCATCGAGGATCGGTCGCCATTTTTCGTATGGCTCGCCGTCGGGACGTTTTCTGAAAGATAAAGATTCTTTTTGAGATTGTTTCATACAGGCTTTCGGAATACTCACAAGGAACCACACGCGTTCTGTGCTCGCGCAAGATCATCGACGGGTGCTCTGCGGAGGCACGCCATCGTATCTTCCACTGAATCGAGATTGTTGCCACAGTTTGCTTGGGTCGCAAAATACTCGAAGAGGGGCTTTAACATCGAACGTGTCAGTAAACATTATATTTAGCGAATGCATTGTAAATTCCACTACACCTCTTGCTGATCCATCGTTGGCAACGCCTCACGATCCGGACTCTGAATAATCGCTGCATGAAACAGCTTTTCCTGCCTAGCCACAAGATGGAGCATAACGCTTCCTGCACCGGCGCTGTGCCCATTTATAGTCACCTTCCCCGGGTCCCCACCGAACGCTTCTATGTTCTCTTTAACCCATTGAAGGGCTAACACTTGGTCGAGAAGGCCGACATTATGGTCGCCCAATGACCCCGGCGATTCGGAGTAAGTAAATGCCGGATGCGTGAGGAAGCCGAAAGAATCAAGTCGATAGTAGACAGATACGATGACGACGTTGGGCGATTGATTGATCCAATGTTCGAACGGCCAGTTCCGCGGGTTACCGTATACATAGGCTATCAAAAGTTTAGTACGATCACAGACGACACTAAGAAAACATTACCTCCGCCATGTATATAAAAAAGCACTGGCACTAATGAAAATCATTCAGTTCAATAAATCCAAATCCAAAAGGGAATTGACTGTTACATTTGCTATCAGCCGTCGCATTGAGCGGTGAATACACGTTCAACTTCAAGCAATCCTCCGTACCCGCACCGCCGGCATCACCGTAGCCAGTGGTACCTTGTATACAGAACATTGGATACTTGGTTGCGTCAAGTATACCACCTTTTCGCCTCAGTTTCTCTGTGTCCAAGGGGACAGGCTTCCTGAATCGTAAGTCATCAATGGGTGGCTCGGCATACGGTAGGCCAAGATGCGAAATGGCGAATGGTGGAGTGAAATGTCCAAGATATTGGGCATAGCCTGTGTCGACGATGCGAGAGGGGCGAAGTTCTGGACGAACATCCGAGGATACGAGGTCTGGATCAACGAAGTGCCTTGGTCCCGCGAATGGCAAAAGTCCAAGAATTGTCTGGAGAGCTCGAGAGATGATCATAGCTAGCTATCTCGCAGTTTACAGAGTTTCGTGTCAAGGGGACTTGTCAATAAATACTGTTTTGATGACCCCTTGACGTCGTGAATTGCGGCGCATCAATAAGATATTGCACGATTACTCTTCCATGTCGTAGGGCTGCAATCGAGGTCCAAAGAAAGCCCAAATCATCCACCTTTTAGACATATAGCGTAAATGGAGTGCCCATCGTTGTGCCTCGTGTAGGGCCTGTTATACCAGGCATGCCTTCTAATCGGACCAATTAACCCCATGTGAGCAACACAATGGAATGAGTACATCGTATTTCTTTGTCGTTTTCTGTCTTCCAAGAGGGCATCATGATGATGTGGAGTTGATTCGAATAATGTAATGAAAGATAGGTCGCCAAAGGGTTGCTTGCGACACAACGCCAATTCGCAAGAGTTGGCATACATATGTGTATGTGTAACGGAGCTGCAGTGCCCATCGTTGCACCTCGTGTCGAATCCGCTGCACCAGTTATGCCTTCTAATCGGTACAGTTTACCCCATGCAGTCATCACAGAGGAATGGGTTCATCGGATTTCTTTGTAGTTTCCTATCTTCCAATGGGGCATGAAGCGGATTTGCTTCGAATGCTGTAATGAAAGTTAGGTCGCTTTCAACGCCAGTCCGTCCGATACCCCATGGGTGTTGTGATGTGATATGAGCGTTGTGAAGACTCTTTTAAGTGAGAATCATAGAGGTTCGTGAGCCTAATGTACTCAAGCAAGATGGAGATGATGGTTGACGACAAACACTGGCAAGCCGCAACAGTGTTCCGACGAACCTGCCAATGGCCTCAATTGGGACTTGCCGAAACATTCGATCTCCGCGAACTTCATTTCCCTTGCACAATCCTGGCAGCATGCACCCATTGTCTTTCCCTATCACTCCTCTACTCCTCTGCAGGACTCCTGGCGACATAGGCTATATATACAGTAGATATGTAAAGGTAAGCCACTGGTGAATTAGTCGGTACCTTTTGAGTATTATTGGATATTCACCACGGTACTATACCAATGACTATTCCGCCGCTAAAACAGGCGAAGGACGCGGCGATGTCTACAATTACTTAGACAACGAAGGTTTGCGTCATGAAGCTGCCTCATTCCAGTCACACCTTAAGATCAAACTTTGTTTGTACATTCGACTCGATCTTGGTATCTCCATTTCTGTAAGCCTCTCATCCACCTCAAGCCCTGCCTCCTTATCATACCTCAAGTTAGTAGTGCACAGATGGGTCGAGTCAAGCCCCGATATATGGACGGAAATAGGCCTAATACGAGTCAATACCTTATGAGACGCTCCTAGATTCGATCGGCTACAATAGTACTGCCTAATACGCATCCTTGGGGTCTTGTTCATCGCCCGCAAACTAAAGCAAGTCGTAAATCATCGCCCAAGGCCCTTCACGCGTTAAGACGGCAGCAATCGAGATCCAGAATCTGCATGTCTCCATACTAGTTCAGACTCTAGGTGATTCAACGATCACGACTATTACTGAAGTTAAGGTAGGGCATCGCATGTCTCCATACTAGTTCAGACTCTAGGTGATTCAACGATCACGACTATTACTGAAGTTAAGGTAGGGCTTAGGGCTCTCATCTATTATTCAGTTCAAGTGGGTGAATTTAGCAGCCAGTAACAGCAGGCACTGGATCGTACGAGTCAGATCACCGACGAAAGACGACCTCCGAGAACGCCGCAATGGAATAAGAGCCCCGTCATATAGAACTCAAATCACCCAACGGAAACCTCCCGCCATGTATAACAACACGAGAACAGCGCTCATCATTCTACATGCGAGTCTAGCGATCGCCTAGAGTGCTGTACTCATAACTACAGTATAAATGTCTCGAGTCATCTCTTTAGATGTCCTCATTCCATTGAAACATGGAATGCACGGCTATCATCTTGGAATAAATAGCATAGGCGTTACAGTATACCGTTTAGAACCTCACAACAAGAGCTGAAGACCCGACCCCATCATTCAGTCTCATTTTAATCTCATACCCCAGTTTCACATTGCAGAATCAAATCCATTGTCGACTGGAAGTAGTTTTGTGTACAAAATATGTCAAAAAGCAACCTGTTGGCAGATGTTACATGTTTAGACGCCTGTTTAAGTTATAATGACATCATGTCGGCATCTCTACATACGTACATAAGGATCCCGACATTAGCACAAGATCCACGCCACTGCCAGTGGCACTCCCTGTCAACTCAACACGCCTAAAACACGTTGCCCGGGAATGTTGAAACCGTGTTTGTTAACTGAACCCACACGGACCCACACGCCCCATCAAGATGTCTCTTATCTGGTCTTGGATGAGTTTCTATTATTGACCTGTGGATACAATACACTGCAGCGAAAGTAAAGCTTCAACTTGCGATCGACCGGGCACGTTGCAGAAGCCCGAGGGTTTAGATATAGCTCTGCTCCATAGACTCCAAGGCACTGAAATATATACTTCTACTGATTTCCGCTTTGAAGGCTGCCAAGTTTTCAGTCCAAGTTCCGGGGGGGGGGGGGGGGGGGCGGGACCAGTCTAAGACATTTTACGGAGGTGTCGACCATCTTTCTGCGTATCGACTACTCCAATGGTTAAATTTGTCTTCCAACTATGAGGCTGTACTTATTTGCCCTCGACGCAAAGTCACAGAGTCCGTAAAGTTTGAAGTCTGGGGCGCAGCTATTTTGCATAGCAGCCATTAGATCGGTGCATGCATAGGAAGAAGACAGGTAGTGTAAAGTCAGAGCTGACGTGGTGCCTTCAAGCAATCTCATATTCGGCATGAACGACTGAATTGAAAGATGAGTGAGTCACATAAACATTGAATAGCACGCACACGCCATATCGTACCGCCCACGTCGTCGAATGCCTTCTGCACCTCCACCACGCACTTCATTCGCCTGCCCAGCCCTTGTTCCTACTCTTTGCCGCACAAACAGCTTTATGACCCCGCAGCCGACACACCGCGTGTACATATAATATGCATACGATATGCCAAACATGTACAGCCCAGCCGATCCTTGTTCTCGCATACGTATCTGTGCAGTCCGGGCGACGCAAGAAGACAAGACTAGAAGCGGAAACGAGCAGGTCATAGGGTGAGACATCGAAACGAGAGAACAGCCCGGAGCATCGTAAATCAAAGCTGCGAAGCCTGGCCGCGTGCTCTCGAGCTGACGAATCCCGGGCCCGACTTGCTCGAGGTGACACGGTCGCCAGCTGCACCGCACGCCGAGGCCGTTGCGCGTGCACTAAATCGCGGAATTAAATCCGATGTTAGTGAGCAGGATTAGAGATCTGAAGTTCTGTCAGCGGAGAGATGATTAGCGCGACGCTGTACTCTAGCGACGGTCAAGGTCGTGTGATGCTGTGCTGACAAATGTGTACATACAAGTTAACACTGGGACAAATACAGTAACAATCAGGTACGTCATACCAAGGTAGTACGGAGTTAATACGGAGATATCTAATCTCTCTGGTATGCCGAAGTGTGCCGAAGCTTGATTGAGGATACATAACCTTCTTGAGGACGACTTCTGGATGATACCAGACTCGCAAGGAATGCTGTGTTAGTTGAAGTTGATGCCCCGAAGAATATTTTCGGCGATCTCAATCGTACTTCTACTTGTTCAATAAAATGGACGATAGTGATATTGATGGATGAAGCTCGCAATTGTTTTAGATACACTGGAAGTGCTTTCGTCTGACTCATCTCATCTCAATGATCATAATTCCATCACAAGAAGTCCTCGTGGTGTCTCCGACTATAACGAATCTGAAGAGGTAGTCGAGTCACCTTCGCATTCTCGTCCGTTTTCTGAACATTTATCGAGGCACCGGCGATCGAAACAAACCAGGCTATCACTGGCACATCAGATTCTTCGCCGGCTCGATCAAGCAGTCGCCGTCGGAGAAGCATGCTGACAACACGTGTAGGGCTCGAAGTTTTAGTTGCGATGTTAACCGTGTTTACTCCATGTTTGTGTCAGTGGAAAGTTTATCAGTTCCTCAGATATCGGACTCACACAGAGAGATCTAATCAGTTCGATTGATTGACGAGTGCTTATTATGAGCTCTATGAGTGTGTAATTGCATGCGTTGTGATGTTAGTAGTAATGACATGCTGACCACACGTCCCTCAAACACGCATGCGTTGTCTACTTCCGTTTCTTGCCTAAAGCAAATGTACGTCCGACTACCATATACGTAGCAATACGCCGATCATCTAAAAGGAGAGGAGAACGGATAGCAATAGCTCACTATAGGTATGTGGCAAGGCTTTTCATCTCAACATGCAGTAGACACACACCTACAAGTTTAAAATCGGAGGACGTGTAACACAGGACGCTCTAATCTCTGAAACAGTGCAAGAGCGTTGAGATAGGGTTTCAAAAGTTGACCACGTACTATGGTATAGAAGATGAATCTCAAAAGAAACAATGCTGTTGTGTAGGACTCCGAGCGCAGCGCAAGATCCACTGCACTGTCGATGGCAGAGAGAACACAGAAACGACAAAGGTAACGTGTTCTCTTTCGTTTCATGACTCTTGATAAGGCACACGTCAAGCATACGGGGAGAAGGAAGAAAATCGAGTCAAATATATGAGGGCATGGGTTGGATTGAATTCGAGTCATACTTACCTTTAGGTTGAACGACAATCATCTTGGTTCACAGCCTTCCCATCACTCTTGTTCTCCTGCTTTGCCCAGCCTACTGCCAATACTCTCCGGATAGCCTACGGAGCCGACGCGTCACCGCTCAAAGCTGCATAGGCCTGATGAGCGTTATGCTTCCCGTTATATGCCGGCGGCTTACTTCGACGGCATGGCACAGATTTGGAAGATAGAGTTTCGCGTCCGTAGACAACTAAGGACCAGGAGTCCGACAAGCAAACAGAGAAAACGGGAGAAGCATCGCACCAAACGTGTTGCAACACGACAAGACAGAGATCCTGTGCTGGCCACAGTGAGATAAACCCTGGACAGTTTCGACTACGCATGCTGACCGACGTCGGCCGTGCAACGCATACCCGCCTGGGGCACTCACTGCTTTTCGTGGCGCACGCCGAGACTCTTGTGCGCCGGGTTGCGTACGTGTGTAGCGGAATCATTTCCGAAAGGTTAGGGCCTTAGTACCGTTGCAGTTTCGGTCTCGAAAAATTCATTGGCCGGGTGGTAGACAAGAAGGCAAGCGGGAGACTCGAACACCCACTGCAAGCAAGCCATGCTTACAAACACCGGATGGCACTGCCACGGTCCCCATCTTCAAGCCGTAGCACGTGATGTGCACAGCCTTGTTCCCTCGGCCGGAACTTTCCAGAACCCTTGAAAGCCGGATACCGGCCTTTCCGAAGGCCGTTCTTCTCTTCCCTCTACTAAGTACAACCCCACAGTATCCACGCTCTTTGGATCTATTATGAACTATCTGGTAATCACTATACGCATGGCTGGTATTCTATGATGACTCATTATATCTGCTTCCGAGATCCAACAGTAGCGTCAAGAATATTGACGTGTATAGTGAGTCACACAGCCTTCAAAGACAATATAGGACAATGGCAAGGTATATAAGCCAGGCCCTCATCCGGCATTGTTCAAAAATCCCCCCTCTAAGCTCCTCCTCTGCCTCTCGTCTTCATCAAGAAACACACTATTGTTTGCTTTAATATTCAATGAGCACTGCACGTGTCGCTTCCAACCACTCTTCACCTGCTTCACCTTCTTGCTCTCTGAACTCGAACATGGGTGCCTCGACAAAAGCACTTGCGCCACTTAACGTCGCTTCTATCGATTCCGCTGCCATATTGAATGGGATGCCGAATACCAACGGTGGTCAAGGTGTTTCGCCCAATGATACTTCGCCGAATACACATACATTTTCGAACGCACAGGCGACATATACGAGAGAAGAAGTCCTCCATTGCATTCAGTCGACAATAGTTGCGGTACAGCGGGACTATGCTGCGCGAGCACAGGCACAGGCTCGTCGTGGAGCCTCCCCAGAGGCTCAGATAATGAAGCCCCGAGTCCATCTCTTTGAACACCACCCTCATCCAGACTCTCAGGCTCAGACGTGCACACTTCGTAAAGTCGTTGCAACGCTGGAACTTCCGGGGCTCACGAAGGCCGACATTGCTATCACCGCACGACCGAATGGGGAGCTTCTAGTATCGGGCGAGCGAAGGCCGCTGCACCTGCAGCCGACTTACCTCCAATACCTATCTTCCTCCCATGGTCTCGAATCTGCACAGAAGAACGAAGAGTTAGGTCTCACTGGGCGCACAGTGTTCAACGAACTCAAGTTCGGCCGCTTTCAGCGCGTGCTACGTCTTCCTGAAGGTACCGATGTAAGTCTTTGTCATCCATTCTTTGCTCCTTGACTCGATTTCCTCTCCTATCCTTCAATGAACAAATGACTAACGTCTCCTTCTACTCTTAGCCTACCCGCATCACAGCTTCGATGGACGATGGAATGCTCTCAATCTGCTGGCCTGTACCGTGTACAGGGTCCTTCACTTCCAACACTAAGGCACAGTCAAATCAAACAGCAGTAGAGGCTGGTATGCGGGACGTTCGCGTAGAATGAAGGGGTGTTAACACCGACGCCGTTTCCTGCGCTACGGATCTTGAGCACTTTAGTATTACTCATCCCCGATCATACCGACTGCGCACTTTATGCTCGCCACCAAACCTTCATTTCATATCGCCTATCGACTTGGGATCGAGAGACAGACACTACTTCTCGAGAAGAGACACTTTGACAAGGGATCCGTTTCTTCCCTCTCATCATTCGGTATGTCTCGGAAATTTCTTTCTCCGCTTTCTCCATTCCGCCTTGCGAATCCACGAGATATTCTTAGTTGTCTTAACGCCTTATAAACGCCCTTACCGGTTCCCTAATGTACTGTTGCAACAGCCTCTTCTCATACCCGCATTACTCGTTATGTATATGTATCCTTCATGTATATAGCAAGACTACCCCTATCCCCACTTCATGTATCGATTATCTTTTAAATCCTTTTCATTCAAACTCTCGTCATATTATGTATACACATCAATTTATTTTCTGCCTTTACAATTACATCCTCGACTTTGAAATATCTGAGCGCTAATTCCTGCATTTGGGCGCTTTTGCCAGACTGTCAAGTCGCCTCTGCGCCTGGATCTAACACCATGCCTCACCTCACTTGAAGTCATTCTCATCTTTCACCAGATATTAGGAAAATGACTAGCGCTCTACGGGATTTGTAGCGCCA
Organism: Trichaptum fuscoviolaceum; assembly: GCA_910574455.1. Taxonomy (NCBI): domain Eukaryota; kingdom Fungi; phylum Basidiomycota; class Agaricomycetes; order Hymenochaetales; family Trichaptaceae; genus Trichaptum; species Trichaptum fuscoviolaceum. The sequence goes on from CAJSYZ010000006.1 coordinate 1,832,426, forward strand.
TGCTCCTGGGGTTCACACTTCATGGGTTTACTTATAGGGTGTCGGGCTATGTTCACTTGATCTAATCGCTTATTCTTAATACTTGCAACCAGCTGTGCTATGTATCACAATCAGTTGTGTGTATGTTGTCATCAATCTTTTCAATCGAAGTGCCCCCCGTTCTTCTGCGAACGCTTTCGCCGAATTGGAATCCATCACATACTCTGTAACCTGCTATTCATTGCTAGCTGAGATCAAGGCTTCTCCACTGTACAAGCATGCTATGTAGCATGTATATGGAACACTAATACTTGCCAGCACCTTTGCAGATAGGCCCTTTACTCATTTTTGTGGCACGTTTTCTCCCTTCTATGTTTGATCCTCATTCTTTCACCCATTTCACTTATTGCTATGCCTTATGCAGCTATTCCAACTCTCTAGGAACGTCACATCACCTACCATACCATGCCTTCTTGTTATATTACGTGCGGTTTGTACTCAAGGTGCCGATATGGCACTACCGAAGTCTTTCTTCCCCTGATTCTGTGCTGTGGTACTGGATTATTTACACCTTTGATCTAATTATAACCTCGGGTTCTCTGCTTCTCCTATCACTTCCATCTAGCTTCATCTGTATGAAGTCCAATTTCGTTTACACGTATTTAACAAATACGACATGGCTATGTACATGCAAGGAATCAAATTTAACCATATCTGTTGTGATGCTTCAAGGTCCCTTCGCATCGCCTTAACACTTAACGATCACCAGCTTTTAGTGATATAGAGCCAACAGCCATCAGGAGCTTATGAACTGCGAGTGCTCCCTTCCACGCCCCCAGACCATTGAGATCGAAAAGAGAGAGCTCTCCTGTGCTGCTGCGAGTCGATCAATCACGAGCCGCAGGCAGAAGTTCCTAGGATTCGACGCGTGAAAGGGAAAACGCCGACCATGCAGCATGAGTTCATCTGTTCAACGCATATGCACTGGCACCTGGCATCCTGGGCTGATGGTTGGTTTGACAGATAGACCCAGGTCTACCGATGCTCACCGAGTCACATATACTCTTTCGTCTCTCTTTGCTTTCCTTCTGCAACAAAGCGATAGAGTTAGACAAAGATGGAACATCTTGTGCTGCGGAACGGCCCGAGTTATATGTATCTTCCTCGGAGCCGACATGTGTAAGCCAATCCAATGACTTATAATAGAGGGAATCATTGAAGGAAGATAGATATGACTCGACTCTTGAGGGAGTGCATCTAAATTCGCAATCCGTACATACATATGTATGTGAATGGTACACGAGGTTGATGCTCATGGCTGAAGAATTGAGCTTGAATCTCGAAAGGTGTCCTAGGGTTTATTTTATGGCATTGAATGATAGTCTAAGTTTATCAACATCAACTACATACACATGTATTTCTGGATAAAGCGCACTCACTAACAATATCGAAGGCCACCCCATCGACCGGTCAGTCGTTTAAGTTCGTCTTCATCAATAGGCGATCTAATTCTACAGTTTTCTTCTCCGTTCTCCGTGCTAGTAGGAAACGGATGTGAATAATTAGCGCGATGAAAATATCTTTAATAAGCGCCCAACTACCAGGACCGGCGCTTAATGGAAGTCAGGCGATGTTTTGAATCGAACTGCAGTTGGCGCTGAAGTGCAGCGGCATTTAGGATCGGAGAAGAGCCTGAGGAAGAGAAGTACTAATTTACCCACCAGTATTCCTGAGCGCTTATGACCTCTTTGACCTCGTGTGAGCAAATCCGAGAAGACTTCGCAATAGCGCCAGTGACTGATTGACCTTCTGAGGAAACAATGCTCGGTCTTCATTTTCGGGTTTGTCGGGCGATGACAGGGCACCCGCTTAAAGTGGTGAAGGATCGTAGTTGCGGGGTTGGCAGAAACAGATCTGCAGGCACTCTTGAGCACAGCATTTATCGCAAGGTAAAAGGCCGGTGCGTTGCAACAGAAGTTCGGGCTTTCCCTAAAGCAGAAGAAGAGGAAGTTATCATTTGCATGTGAGCGAGAGCTAAGTTAAATATACTTGCACCTCGTCTGAGTCTTTCACAGTGAAGAGCTCGATGGATGGAGTCTAGGAGCTAAGGCAGCGCAGCATACTGGACCTATTGCTTCCATAATGAAGAGAAACAATGGATGTTCTTCGGGTTCGAATATAGCTTGATGTCAATGAATAGAGATTGCGCGCCTTGATACACCCGGTTTAAGGTCTAGTGATACTGCACGAAGGGAGGAGGCCACCAGCTCCGGACGAAGCGCTATTTGTTCATGTTTAGAAACGATTGAAGCGTGAAGGACAGCGCCTTGAGCATGGCAGTTTGGACAGAAGAAGGCACGAGAATCAGGGCAGTCCTTTGACGCACCGAGGTGTCCTAGACTGTTCGTCCCTGTGTCCTTCACGACCTTCAACGAATCTTATTTGCTGGGGTAAGGGACTTATGAAAATTGACTATGGTTCCATAGAAGTGGGCGTCGCGGTTCGGAACTTCTCCTGAAAGCGACAGAACAACGGCCCGGGTGACTGTACTTTGCTACGATACGCCCATATATTATTAGACGTGAAGTCATTGAAGGAATAGATACTCACCGATAACGTTCGCGGGAGAATCGCGGAAGTGGATCGCGCCGAGTCCTTGAGGGCAGAGTATGGACTCGAAGTAGAGCCACGGTGCTAATCCTATGCGTAGCCTGCTCTATCAATCAGCCATGCTGAGCGCACTGATGTTACAGGTATGGGGAGAAAATAGACCGTGCTTGTCGGGAAGAGAGAGCATCGGGCCTGACTCCTGAGCAAGAACGCTCTCGGAGGAAACTGTCGAGCATGAGTGTTTTACTGCTTAACAAGTATTTTCGCCTTTCGGCAGACACGAGACAGGGCAAGCGCCAAAGAAAGACCAATACTTGATGGATGGGTGCAATATTTGACGACTTACTTCGGTCGAAGGTCAAGGAGGAAACTGAATGTACTTGTACTGAGCGTCTATCACTGAGCGTCTATCACGTACTAGTAAGGATATGAGCGCCTGTCAAATTTCGAAGGATACTTGGGCGCCTAACAAGGCGCCTCTTTTCACGAGGCCAAAGACAAGTACTGAAGCTGCCGGATGAAGTTCCAGATGTAAAAGACGAGCTTTTTGCACGACCTTTCAGAATCAATGAGGCAGGCCGAAGTTCTAGACTCATGAAATCTTACCTTTCAGAATGTGAATTTGCGGAACAACGGCTCGTTGGAGACTGGAGGGTGCCACCTCGTGAGCTCAACCCGGAGAGAGGCAGTATGAGAAAGGTGACACGATAAATCAATTGACCAGTCTAACCGACGATCAATGCAAGGCAAACCAGACTTCAGTCCGTAGTTTATCCCACAGAATATGTATGACTTGCCTTCGACTTCGGCGTCGCAAGTATATCTTCCCGTCAGGAAGGAAAGCTCGTGCTCAAACAACCTGCGAGGATGACACGCGAGAGACAAGATTGAGAGCTCCCTCTCCCTTTCGAGCGCGCCATGCTTCTTGATAAAACCAGTCATACGGCAGAGGACGCCCATGAGACAGAAGTCACCAAGGATCAGACCAAGTCATGCTTCCAGGCTTCCCCGCAGCATTCGCACAAACCTTCGCGTATAGAGATCTTCCACTTCCCGATCCTGACAATCATTCGGATCTCAAGCGCAGTCGCTCCAAGTCATGTCCAGAACGATCTCAGTTTAGAATCCATCAACAGCCGACGGGTGACTGTGAACTGAGCACAACATATACTTCTTTTGCGTACAGACCCCATACTCGGTAGTATGGCTTCTGCAGAGTCGGGGCCGAAGAACAGACTGAGCTGATGATTCACACAAAGCCGACGAATTCCTATGACTCTATGAAAATAGTGATTAATGCGACAAAGACAGCTAGTTTTGGATGTTGGCTCTAATGGTGGTGACCGTCCTTCTCCATCGCAGCAATGTGACCTGCTTTGCTGTTCTGATAAGCGTCCGTACGTTTCGCGTACGCGTAGATGGCATATCCTGACAAAAGATATATTGGACATGATTCCAAAATGATAGAGCCTCGAGAAATGAGAATGACGATAACTCACCAATTGCGACTGGGGGAACAACATATGGAAGATGGCCTGCAATCCTGCTGTAGCCGTTGAAGAGCCACTTCGAGAGCAGCCCTCGAATTGGAGCTTGGCGGAAGGGTGACTGGCCTAGTGCAGAGCGAACGTCGTGTGGTGAAGGAGGTATTTCAAGCCGTAACAGTTTGTTGTGGGCAGGGGTCAGACCATAGACATGCAAACAAGACAAAGGATGTATACGCACTGTATTGGATGATACCCTTCTGCTTAGGGCTGCCCAGTTCACCCCACCATCCCATCTACAAACCACGAAGTTAGCCCTTAGTCCATATAACCCACAGTTTCTCCACGCATTCAACAATTAGCACCGCAGCCTCATTCAGTTTCTCAACGTCCACCACAGCTTCTGTCTCCTGACCAGCGCAAGAAAATAATGAAGCAACGGATGCAACTCACATAGGCCTTTCCTGTAACAAATTTCCTGTTGTTAGCATGTGCGCCAAATCACTTCGACTGCATGAACGCACCTCCAGGCATATCGCTCATTGTGACTTGAGTAGGCCGCATCTTCGCTCGATGGGATTCACAAGGCGTTCGCAATGCAAGATGTTGGCGGATGTTGTGAGATTTGACGAGCTCGGAGAATGACGGAGGTTTGCTTGCCTTTGTTGTGCAGGAAGGTCGAAGGAAAATAAGGGAAAAATCAATATTTTGCATGCACCACGTCATTACAACTTACAGCCTGGTGCTGACACGAACTTCATCTTAACAGAAGCATTTACCTTCCTTTTCTTCACTCATTTGAGGAAAGCACAATAGTGAGTCCACAGATAATACTCAACTATGTTTGTCTGAAACTATATCACAGAAACATCCTTCAGGATGATGTCACACCAAACACTTTACAGTCTTGCAAACTCACTTGGACTATGCGCTGTCGTTGTCGTACTTGCGTACCATTTCGTTGCAGTCAATGCGCGCCACCTTCAACAGCAGCAAGGTGCAGTGCAGCACTAGATGTAGCTAGCTGGTGACCGGGAGGAAAGCTGGGACCAATGTTGAAGCTCGACGTATCATTTGGTGAGTCGATCGGTGTTCTGAATAGCGTTGCCTAGCTTATTGCTAATACTCTCTCTCATCAGAGTTGACACTCTTTTCTGTACATAATTGCTTTGCACATCAATTTCTGTCTATGTTTATTGATTCAAATAGTGTAAGTGCGTCCTGGGTATGAGGCTCTGCTTCTGAGATTGGATGACTTTCTGCCCCACACTATCTCGCTCTTTCTCTTTAGAGACCTAGACAAGTCTTCTACTATGGAATGATACAGTCCACGCGCAAACAACCGCCTCTAATTTGTCTGAGCGTTATTTCATTCGCAGCCAAAGACACTCGCGGACCACTGTACGCGATTAATGTGCGATGCGCTTGATCATTTGGTGAAGCTATCGCGATCATAAGTCTTGTACTGGATCACTGTCCTAAACGACTTGCTTTGCCTGATAACTCTGTAAATCTCTGACTTCAAACCCTTACATGTGCTATCGAAGCCCTAGGCAATCACAATTCTACATGGCGACACGACACGAATGAATTACTGCCCGTTGCATTATGTTTTCACTATCTTTACGCCACGGGATCCATGCCTTCGCTGATCGTGAACCTATGCACTCTAGCTCAGGCGAAGCAGATTGTGTCTATGTCATTTGCCGCCGAATCTCCAGTCGTACTTCTGATTCTTAGCAGGCGCAGTATCTGTTTTCATTGACACCCCTTCGCTCACTGAGAATATCAATGGTGTACTACTTTCTTTGCTACATATTAAGGCTTACTTGATATATCAAGACTGCTGAGGCCGGGCCACTCACCAACACATATGTTTTTATATACGTAAAGGCTGGCCCTGTAGTTATCTTCTTCTCGCGCCGTACTTATTCATGAATGGAATCTCGTCAACGGCGAGAGACCGTCTTTTTCTCCCTACCTTACTCTCGTCACCACGCCTCCGGGATCTTCGCCGACCACCGCTGACTTCGTGGTCCGCTGTCTGAAGGTGATGAAGACGAAGGACTTGATGTGCTCGAAGAAGAGTGAGAACCTCTGCAACTGTACACTGTCTCTTGGGAACGGAGCTAAGAATCCTTATGGCTTCACGAGAGGATCACCCAACGAACGGAGTCAAACAATAAGTACTATTGGCTACAAATGAGTGATTACATGCTACAGTCAATGTGCAAAGATTAAGAAAATGAATGTATTGCAAGCGAAAGAATTTTGTGCCAGTGTCTTCAGCATTGAGGTTTAATTAGCGAGGCACTGTGAGTAGACTGAATGGCAAAGTTAGCATGCTTAGTTCAGTGTATATACTATGCATATCAGAGCAACTCACAAGGATTCTGGTACTTGCAAGTCGACCCGGAAGGGCATGCAGTTGCACCGGTCCAATTAGACCCACCGCACTGGCCGTACAGTGTCTGTGTTGCTTGGCTGGCAGAGCTGGTACCAGAGGAGGACGTGGTGACAAGCGACGTTGAAGTCACAACAGACGTCGAAACAGTGGTGGCTGCAACCGTCTGTGTCGAGATCACAGTCTGTGTGCGTGTTACGTCCGTCGTGGAGGTTATGACCGACGTGGAGGGTACAACTGAGAAGGTCGTCTCGGTCGCGGTGGACGTAACGGTGACGGCGGTGGACTCGGTGACAAACGTGGTAGATGTCTCGACAGCGGCAGAAGTGGGAGTCTCCGTGACAAGGACGGTCGAGGTCTCGAGTGCGATGCTGGACTCAGTGACAGTCGAAGTAGAGAGCACCGTTGAGATTGATGTGGTTTCGCAAGTGGCAGATTCGGTCGAGGTCACGGTCGAAGCTGGAGCGGAATCGGTCTCAGTCGTTGTAACCGTAACAGTGACGGTACCATCAGTGCCGGTACTGGATGAAGACGTTTCGGAGGACGTGGTCGTCGAAGTCGAGTCAGAGTCGGTCGTCTGCGATGCCGTCGATGTGTCTGTAGTGGAGGAAGAGTCGGTAGTAGAAGACAAATCGGAAGTGGATGAGTCGGTGGTGGAGGTTGAATCGGTGGAGGAGGCAGTAGAAGTGTCGGTCTCGCTGCTACCATCTCCGCTAGTAGTGCGGGTGGGCATCCCAGTGTCGGGATCTCCGGTTTCAGTTGAGACATCCGTTGACGAGGCATCAGAGGTTGTAGTCTCTGTTGAAGAGTCAGTGGTGGACGTTGAGGTCGTGTCATCCGTGCTCGTCGAGGTTACGGTAGAGCTGTCCGAGTCAGTGGTCGAGCTCTCAGATGTTGTCGAAGAGTCCGTGGAAGAGAAGCTGTCCGTAGTTTGCGTTGTACTGTCGGAAGTCGATATCGATGTTTCCGTGTCAGTATCAGTCCGCGAGCTGCCATCCCCGTCGTCGCCACCAGAGATCGGTGAGGTAGGTTCAGACGGCGGACTAGTTTCAGTGGATGAGCCAGTCGGACAGGTATCGGCAAAGGACGTCGAAACCGAAGTGACTGTTTGCGTGACAAAAACAGTGTGATCTGGAGCGACCTGTTCACGCTTCTTCACGAGGTACGCGGCAAGGCCTGACCAGAGACGCTCGTCGTCGAGAGGGACTGGAGAAGAGACATCGGAGAACTGACCCTGCTGCGACGCGGGTGCAGCAGCGAGAGTGCGGGCAGCAGACAGTGTAACGAGAACAGAGACGAAGAGCTTAAAGTGAACCATTTTAACGGCTGGAAAAGGTGTGAAGTCGAAGAAAAGATGTAAACAAGCGCAAGGAAAGGTGAAGCACGAATGGAATGGGTCGCTCAGCGACGCGAAGATGAAGAAGTGGTAAGTGTTGAACGAACTGGAGAGAATTAGAGTGATGTGGAGTTTAATCAAAATCAGTCTGCATTTTATACACACCAGGAAGTAAGCCAGGTCAACGAAGATTGAGTCTCGACAATGCGGGATCCGAGTCTCTGGTTAGGAGTAACACGGATCGATCGAAGCCCCTCGCTAAAATTCTTCAATTACGGAAGGAACCGCAAACAAGAGCTTGACTGATCGGTGGACCTTATTTTCGAGACATCCATGTGGGATTAAACGCCCTCGGCGTTATATGTGGCTCTGTCCTGTACACCAACAAAACGTCTGTAATGTCTTATAGCGTTCGCAAGAAATAAGACTTTCTGGTACAACAGGGTGATGTATACCTCGTAAATAGTCTGCGGTACATGTAGAGCGTTCAGGACGGCTGAAGGTGTGCGACTCCGTACAAATTTCGGATGTCTCGAATTTCTCGAACAACCATCTCTCCGAACATCGGAGCCCAGGCGTAGCCCGGATAGGCGAAGATAGGTAAGCCTTCGAGTTAGGGGTTCGTTCCAGACACTTGAAAGCAAAAACTCGTGAAAGTGGAAAGGAGGTACGATTCGCAGAGAGCGCAAATGTGCAGATCGCATGTATGGGGATGACATTGGCAAGACAGGATTTGTTCCCTCAAGCTTCCGAAACGTCGGCCTGGGGTTGTTCTAGAGCTTCAAGTTGTAGAGTTGCCGCTGGAAGATGTAGAGAAGATCAATGGAATTGATCGACAGTTCAGGGGTAAGCATCGCGCGGACGTACGAGGCAAAAATTTAATCAAGAGATCCTCGACTATCGACCTATCATTTTCAGTTTCTTTGTACCGGAGTGCGGAAACCCAGTCTTCTCTTGAAGGAAGGTCCGTGCCAGGGGTTATCATCTTCCAGTTCGGGGAAGGTGTGCTTTTAATGTGCGAGAAATCTTGGATATCTATTGGTCTATTAGTCTGCATCCAAGATTAGGTTACTCTAGGCGTATGAATGAGAAAATGGTGATAGAGACCTCTATATGATCGCCAATGTCAAGCGGGTAGTCGGTGAAGACCATGTTCGTGCAGTTTTCAATAACAGCGCTTGCAGAACCACCGAGAAAGAACATCGTATTTTTGGATGAATGGATCCTCAACTGTAATATTTAGAGCCCTAACTGGTGATGAAGTTGAGACTTCCTACCTGATGACTACAGATCAAGATGGTGCACCGGTCCAGATCATGAGCAAGAAGACTGCCTTTAACTTCTCCGAGAAGGAGAAGGCTATCTTTGACATTTTGAATGTGAATGGCAGTCAGATCAGAGGTTGCCACGTTCACAACACAGTGTGATAAATTCGAGATAGTAAGACCCGAGTCCGAGGATGAGTCCGATAGTACGGCAGCAGTGAGAAACCGATATTCTTTCGCCTGCACGAGCGCGTTGTTCGCTGGCGGCGACTTGGTAACTTGAAGTTCAGTGTTTGATGATTGGACACTGACTCCCTTTCTAGCCGACGATCCAGCTTTCTTCTTGAATGCGAATTTTCCTTTGCCTCTAGATTGTAGCTGAAGTGTAGCTAATCGCTCTTCCATTTCCCTCAGTTGCTTTGAAAGCAATAACTCAGATCAGTTACTATTTGGACTGACACCAGATACTGGATCTCACACTCTCGAAAACACGCCGATCGTATGATGGCAGTTCCTTTGAAACGCCATTGAGTTTCTTGCGCATCCTCTGTATGTCTTCTGATAATCTCAGATGTTCGTTCTCAGTCTGGCTCGTTGAAGAGAGATTATCTAGGCGATGGGAGACTCCTAAGGTTTCTAAAGTTAGATGCTGCATTCAAGGAAGAAAAGAATATGATCACCACCTGTACGAAAGTTTTGGAATTCAGTGTAAAACTCTTGGGAAAATGTTGTTGTGGTTGCTTCCATTGTTGTAGTTCCAGAAAATGTGTACACACCAACTTGAACTTGAATCTTCAAGTTATTGCCAACTAGTATTCAATCGGAGCTTCAATCGAAGGCTATTGCTTTTGTGTGAAAAAATCAACTTAATCCAAGCAGTTAAGGACAGTTTGCTACCAAGGAGCTCTACTTGATACACGCATCACCCGTACCGCTCCTGGCTCCAAGTCTCCAAGTATTGGAAGGTGCGGCTAAGAATGTGAAATGCATATAAAAATGACCGTAGCGAGATCGATCGATCCTCGGCAGTCATGTCTATCATCAAAAGACAAGATCAAATCTCCTGAAGTCTACTTCTGACAGATTAGAGTCACGATAATCAGCAAGCCAGCTTCAGATAATAGACATGTATTTGAACTTCATATAATTTCGGATGATGAAGATAAAGCGGAAGATAACGTGACGGTGCTTGTGTGACAGACAGTGATCATGTTATGTCACATTGCTTGCTCACCGTCTCGCTCAACAACGAGCTCGACGTCGACGACGATCACCGTAATTTCTCACTGGTGAACCCCAATCACTTGTTGGGGACCACGCTTTGCACAATCCTTCTCCTCCATTCAGCCTACGTGGCTGATCTGTGCTATAAATTGGGGCGACAATACGGGCCTGAACTCAGCACAATCCTTGAACCATAACATTCTGGTGAGTTTATCGGGTTTTCTGACGTTTCCATTCTAAAGTAAGACTTTGTTCAAGTGTCAGAACTGTTTTGAAAATATTCAAAGCTAACGCAAACTCGATACTCTTGAAGAAACTCTGATGTCGGTATGAACAGCTATCCACCCTTCCCTCAACAACAACCTGTCATGCAGAACGGCTCCGGGGGCGCAATCAACCCCGCCATGCTTGGATTCCAGAGGAACTCAAGTAACTCTAGTATGGGCGGTATCAATCCTGCGATGCTTCAGAACGCTGGTCAGACGCAAGGCGGGAGCATCAACCCGAACCAACTCCTTGCAAGGCAACAGGGAATGATGGGCGGCATGGGCAGCGCTGGGATGGGTATGAACATGGGCATGGGTATGAGTAACTTTGGTGGAGGTATGGGTTTGATCAATGGCGTCAACGGCGGGACAGCCTTGAACACGAGCACGTCTACGATTAACCCCGCAATGCTCGGCGCCTCCGGTTCGGGCACTATAAATCCTTCCATGATGATGCAGCAGAACACAAGCCCGGGTACGAATGGCCAGCTTGCAAACATGTCCTCGCAGGATTTGCAGTTCATGCAGGAGAGGGCCATGCAGCAGCGACAAGCAGCGATGCGAATGGGCATGATGGGTAAGTGTTGGATGATCGATTGTGCTGCTTAAATACTGAAGGATTTCGACGTATAGGATCTCCTCAGCAATACCAACAGACGAACGGCGTACAACAAAGTGGTCTCAATTCCTATCCACCATCGTTTTACAACAACTCCAACGCGAATCAAATGCCCCCTCCTCCTCGACCAAATACTGCGATGTCATCATCCTCGCAGACATCGCATGCAATGGTCTCACCGACTTCTACCATGGCACATTCCTCAAATGCAAACCAGCAGGGCGGGCTGTCTATCTCACGACCAGGCACGGCTTCGGGCTCTCATCACGCTCACAGTCCAGTCATCACGCAGCATAGTCCAGTCAATGCTCATCCCCAACTCCAGAGGGAGCTTTCACGGCCACCTTCGCGACCGCAGACCTCGAATTCCAACCACGCATCTAATGCAGCACCGCAAACACCCACACAGGCGCAGATGCAACAAGGGGCGGGCCATGTTAGTCCGACAGTTTCACGGGGGATGACACCTAGTACGAATGGCCAACCTGTAATGCAGAGGACTCCGAGTGCAATGGGTATGGGCAACATGAACAATATGGGTGTGATGGGTGGCATGAATATGGCTGGAATCTCAGGCGGAATGAACAACATGGGCATGAACATGGGTGGAATGGGGATGGGTGGAATAAATCCTAATGCGATGAGGAATCAAGCTCAGATGGGCGGAGTGTCTTTCATGGGAGGAGCTGGAGGAGGAATGATGCCGCCACCGACTGTCCCTCGTCAAGGTAGCCTGCACGCAAATAGTCAAGGACAGATCACAGGAAATCACTTCCAAGGTCAAATGCAGGCAAGGATATCTACACCTGTCTCAAGCATGAGCCCACAGGCCCAAATGTCACAGTCTCAAAACATCGGTCATCATTCTCCCCCTCCTCAGCAACCGGGCTTCCCGCCCACCACGCCGACGAATCAGGGAATGAATATTTCATTGAATGGCAATGACGCAGACTCTGTTACTCTGAAGCCTGCGGTGTCGCCGGGCGTTATGGGCGGCATCCCCGGTGTACCCGGTGCTAATGCAATGAATATGGGTATGGGCACAAGTGATATGCAATTGCGGCAACTACAAGCGATGCAGGAGCGTAAGGCTATGGCCTTTGCAGCTATGCAACAGCAGCCAAATTTGATGGGCTCTGGTTCTTCTGGAGCCCTACCAGCGGCGATGCAGGCACAACGACTGCAGCAACAGCATCCTATGCAAACACCTCCGCGTCCTGGAACTGCTGGTAGCGTACCACCGACTCCAGCAGCATCTATGCCAAATGGCATGCCCCCCATTGCTGCAAACGTATTGCCTAACACACCTGCTCGAACGGGCGGCGCCACACCTGTTGTGCAAGCAGCAGGAGGTACAGGAGTAGCTCCGGCTGTCAATGGTGGAGCCTCTAGTAATCAGTATTCCTTACCTCCGCTTCCCGCTAGTGTTCAGCTCAATCCTGCTGTGACGAAAGTGACGCCTGTTCCACTTGCTCAGTCGGGTGCACTCATTCCACCACTTGCGGTGGAGGAAATCGAGAATATCAAGAAGTGGAAAGCTGCGGATCTCGCATACGAAGCTAACTTCCGTGCGATGAAGGAACGGGCTAAGCAGGAGCTGATTCGCTTGGGTGTACCAGCCGGTACCGTCGCGGTTAGGCCTAAGTGGTGGGAGCGAGATCCTGAAACGGAGGCAATGATAGCAGAGCGAAGGAAGAAAGAGAAATTTGCAATTGAGTATCCGCATGGACTCGCGACGAAGGAAGGAAGCTCGAAAAGGAGGTTGAAGAGGAGAGAAGGCCTGAAGATCCCAGGAAGGTTGAAACCTACTGATGCAAATCGGTCTGAACAGCTTGTGCCGATCCGTTTGGAATTTGATGTCGAGCATTACAAATACCGTGATACGTTTGTCTGGAATCTAAATGGTGCGTCTTTCTTCATCTTATCTGCATCGGGTTGTATGTCTAATCTACCAGAAGATCCTATAGTGACTCCTGAGGCTTTTGCTCAGTCAGTAGTGGACGATTATGGATTGCCGTCCAGTTATCACTCTGTGATTACAAAGGCAATCCAAGAACAACTGAGCGATCACAAAGCTCATTCCGCATTACTAGCAGAGCTTGAGACTGGAGTTGTTAGCACGGAATCTTCTGGCGCTGATGGTCCGTTGTTGAAGGGTCAATTGGAGGACGAGGAATTACAATGGTGGCAATCCTGGCGGAAGCGACTTCGTAACAAAGATGGCTATGTTAGGACGCGTTCACTCCTTAAGTCACTTCCTGAGCCAACTTCGTCAAGATCAAGGAAGCGACGGAAAGCTACTGAAGAAAGCCCTAGAATAGCAGACAGGGACGCTCCTATGGATGTGGAGATGTTCGAATTCGATGAGGATAAAATGCACGAAGAAATGCGTATACTCATCAAGGTTAGTCTGCAATGAAATCAAATCGGCGTCTTCCATATTAATGTATACTCTATAGCTTGACATTACTGTGGGCTCAATGAAGCTGGACGATCAATTTGAATGGGACATTGAAAACCCAGATTCGACGCCGGAACAATTTGCAGAGATTTATGGAAATGATTTGGGTCTTGCTGGCGAATTCAAGTAAGGAGTTTTCTAAAATAAAAATTATAAATCTCATCTAAGTTTTGTTTCAGAACTGCCATTGCACATTCTATCCGCGAGCAAGTCAGTATCTACCAAAAATCCCTGTTCCTTGTTGGTCATCCTTCCGATGGATCTGCTGTTCAAGACGACGATCTTCGCATGTCTTTCTTATCCCAAGTGACGTCCGTCGCTCGATCTGTCGAGACATCGCAGAACCACCAGCCTATCATAAATTACCTCAGTGATGGCGAACTTGACCGGCTCGACAGGGAGAGAGAGAAGGAGCTCAACAGGAGGAAAAAACGAAATACGCGTGGTCGGCGTGGTATATTGTTGCCGGATCGCGAGCCCCTTAAGACACATCGTACTCCGGCTATAGGCTTCCCTGAGATCGATCCTTCAGCTCTTGCTCTCGTAGTGGCGGCTGCAGCCCCCACATCACGACGAGCTGCAGCTGCCGTCGCCTCTGTCAATATCGCTAACATGGTTGCTTCCGAGAATGGAACGGCAGTCATTACGCCCTCTGCGCCTGTCATGCAGGCAACGCCGTCTCTTCCACAGTCTAAAATCCCGAAAGCCAAAGGATCCTTCAAAGCGCCCTCATACCCTTCATCAATACTAAAACCCCGAGCTGATGTGGTTAGTGTGACTCGATCGACAGCCGCAGATATCTCAACCTTCGAACCTCCTTTGGAAGAGGATCCTCCTCTTCCTCCTGTCCCCATCTCTGTATCTGCCCCCGAGTCCCGGAGTAAGGTTATCTCTGCTAAACGACAGCGAGAGCTAGAAAAAGAAGCGAAAGAAAGAGAGTTTGCGGACGGACAGCGAGCAAATATGATAGATGGCGTTTGGCATTGTTCCAACTGCGGATGTCCTGATAGCATCGCGATAGGTAGGCGAAAGGGACCTCTTGGTGACAAATCTCAGTGCGGCGCATGTGGTATGTTTGAATCAAGCTTTTTTCTCTTTGACTTTGTACTGAGAAGAGGTTTAGGTAAATTCTGGCATCGCCACCGCCGGCCACGACCGGTAGACTATAACCCCAGCGCCGAGTATCATGTTAATCTCAAGTTGGAGGCTGAGAGAGTGAAGGCAAGTGCGAAGAAGCGCGGAGGAGCAGCTGCACTTCGTGCTCTCAATATCCAACAAGACATGCCCGCAACACCTGCTTCGACCAATGACGATAACGACCCGCCATATTCCGCGTCAAAGTCCGATGTATGGTCCGATGCTAAGCCTAGGAAGTCAAGAGGTAATTCTGAAGCTCTCGACATGCTTGACCGTCCATTGTCCCCAGCATCCAGCGTGAGCTCCAGTGCATCCGAGAGACCATTAGCGCAGACGGTCTTGCAAGTCAATGGCTCTGCACACAAACCGTCGTCTTCCTCTAGTACTGCGAAACTTGCCTCGGAACCCCCGCCGCAGACCGAGTCTGCAATGGTCGTTGATCGGGATACTACGCGATCAGAACCTCCGCAATCACAGGTTAATGTAGCCACGGTTTCAACTCCTGCGATCGACCCAGCTCGCGTGCAAGGAACGACCCCCGTCAAGCCTCCTGTACGTCTTTTTGTTGCATCTTGATACTTTGCTTCTTATAAACCGAATTTACAGCGACCACAATGGTTAGAAACTGCCATGGCAGAGATGCAGGCGAAATATCCTGATGACAAGTTTGAAGTGCTCCTGCGGCGACCAAATGGTTCAACACCTGAGTGGAGGGTGAGATGTCTTGACTGTCCTGGAAAGGTATGTCCACCTGGCTATACTACGCGTGCTGGACTGACAGCTCTTGTGCAGCTATATACGCCTGGTCCGGGCGAGTCACTTAACAATTACGAAGTGCATCTGAAGAATCGTCAACATCGTGGGAAGGTGCAAGCTCGGTTGAGTGGCACGACGCAATAATCTTGATTTACTACTCCTTTTCCTTATCGATTTTTCGCGTGTTACTTCTATTATACTTGTGTCAATGCATTTTCTGCTATCTTTTCGTTTGTTACTGCTATGTTAAATCAGTTCATTTGCTACTGAACTGCCTGTTTCAGTGTTCCTATCTTTGTAGTGTATTTTATACCGGAAGATTGTATTCTGTTGATCGAGCCTTGAATTTAAATTTTCCTAGAGACCTCACAGAGTGGGACAAAACATTGCTAATGGAAACTTCAAATAATGGCGGATCTCAATAATGAGTGAAAGATATAATCACCGCTGAGATATGATTGTCCTGACAGACTTACATTAATAGTAACTTAGTACATGCGATTAGATTCAACCACGACACACTCGCACCCAGGTTGCTTTCGTGAGCGCGTTGTTTGTGCTTATTGACGCGTCGCGACGTGACTGTCAACCAAAACAGAGTGATGGCGCATAACACCTCCGCACTTGAACAACACAACCTCTAATAGCGACGTTGACAGACCGTCTGTCAACGATGGCGCAGGATCGCCGTGACCATGATCCCCCGCCTGGTCTACGTTCACCGCTTTACGGAACAGCGACATTTACTACACTTTCACATTCAACACATTCAAGATCAACCACACCAGTTCCTATGTCACCCTCAGCATATTCTTCCAGGCTTTCTTACCCACAATCAAGTCGATCTCGCTCAGGTACCTACTCTTCATATCGCATCGTGAATACTCTTTTACATTTACTCATACAGTGACACCAGGTGGCTCAGAGGATCGGGGCATGCGTCGACTGGTGCTTTCACCGACAGCTTCGTCATACGACTCGCGGAGGAACAGCAGTGCATCTGATACTGGGGAGTCATATACGAATGAGGGGGACAACTCTTTTGATGACAGAGAGGAAGTAGAGGCAACACTTATTGCAGAACATGTTGACGATGAAGAAACGCCCCCGGAGGAGTGGTCTTCTGGGTATTCAAGCTCAGGGATCAGCAGCTCGTACGGAACGGGTTCGCAGACGACGCAGCCCTTGAACTTCGATAGGGAGAGGCGAGTCTTAAGCATTATCTCAGAGCGTACGGAACAACAATCGATATCATCGGGTGCATCGGGAAGTCATGCAGGAGGAGGACTTTTCTCGACATTGCTCTCGCGTCCTTCAACTTTTCTATCGAACGCAGCTGCTAGCAGTGCGGAGGTTTTGCGACGCTCCTTGTATGGGCAGCCGAATTCTCCTCTTTCATACACCGAAGGTCTTTCGTCTCCCCGCTCTTCTGCCTCCAGTCTACCTCCAGTCCCTGCTATTCGTAGTGACTCGCGTCCTGCTACGCCTGACCGTCTCTTTCGACCTGCCCCACCGACAGGCAGACGCGTCGGTGATTTGGTTGCTACTTTTGAATCAAATTTGGACTCCCCGAGTCTTCAAAGACCGCTTGGGCCTCGCAGCCCAAGTCCATATAGCACAAGCAGACCGAGTTCTCCCCTCAAAAGTGCATCACAGTCCGCGTATACTCATAGTCGTACAGCAACCGGAGTGGGACTGGGATTGTCATCGGGAACGACGACTCAGACATTGTCTTCACTACTGTCTCCCCCGCCAATGACTGGTACTGCTCCAACAGAGTTAACCCGAAGCCCTTTCAGCTCTGTCCGTAATATCGTTTCGGCATGGAAGGAGCGTACGCCCACCCGTGGTGGTGCATCAACGACTGCGTCCTCAACAGTTTCTGGGTCGCATATACCTTTCGGCATGGGGGAAAATATCTTTAGTCTACGAAGGCGAGGAGCCATTGCAGGTAGAGTCGGACAACGACCATCGAACGAACCGCCCCCTTACGAAGAGTTTGGTGGAAGCGGAAGCAACATAGCTGGGAATGGCAACGGTAATGGAGGCAGGCGAAGTCTAGAGAGGACCTCTAGTCGTCGTAGCGCTGCGACTGGACAGTCTGAGAGCGGGATTAGTTCTAACTGGGATTTGAGTGAGCTGAGTAGTTTGATTCGAGGCAACGAAGAGGTACGTTTCTATTTTAAACCCACATATCTTGAACTAATATTAACTGTTATGTACGCGTTTTCTGTCGCATGGAACCCCTCTCTTCATGGTCTTTCGTATCTTATTGGTCGCACTTGCTATTGGTTTTGTTGAACGATGTGGTGAAACGGATTACCAGGCATTGCGATCCGGATATCTATGGTATCTTAACGTACACGCACCACCACCTTACCTTTGGCAACGATGCCAAGCTATTCTCTACCCTTCCACGCTGGTTCTGACATGGTTAGCTCCTGGAGGTGGAAGAGGTGTGGTCACTCTTGACTTGATAAATTGCAATGAGATTCGAAGTGTACCGGCGCCTAGTCATCCGAGTGCCAGGGATGATGTCGGGACGATTGCTGCACGTTTACAGATGGACATGGCAAGAAGGGGAGAGCAGGACGTGGAATATGACTTAATGGACATGCTATATCCGTTCCAGTTGATTTACAGTGATGGGGTTGAACGATTGGGAACCGAAAGTGCCGCAGAGAGAGTTCGCTGGGTCGGCGCTATCTGGTGTGTATGTTCGTTGTATGCTAATGCCCATGAAACTGACTATTATCTCAGGGAGGCTATTGACAGGTCGTCCACTATTCCAGACCGGAGCGTGACGGGCTCTCCGACTGGGTCTATTCGTACCATTCGCTCTCTTCAGTCCAGCATTCGCTCTGGCTCTGAGAGTGGCTCAGGAGACGGGAGTGCATCTACGACGTTCGTTCCCAATCTCGATAACATTCCGGATCTTCCGGAAATACCAGACTTCGGGGACAGCTCAACTTTCACGCCGTCCTACACTCAAACCGAGTCACTTACTTCATTTGCACCAACTCGGGCCGGGGCTTATACTGCAACTGGTTCCCGGGGTCGCTCTACTGATGATGGTGCTATTTCTTCTCGCGGTTTCCTTCACCCGCTTGAGTCTAGAGGCATTGAAATCACTCCGAGTCGTACCGGAAGCCTAAGGAGAACATCCTCTTTGACGGACTTAGATGCCAGGTTTGCAAGCTTGATAGACTTCGGCGATAGCTCAGTACGCACTCGCGATGGCCTTTCGGCTCGGGGATCTATATCAAGGTTCAGCGCAAGATGGAGCGGAACGAGATCAAGGGAAGGAAGTGAGATCGAATCATACACTTCCTCGGACGTAGGTGACAGTGTCAGCCAAGTAGGAGCTGTACGAAGGGTGCCTGCTTCTACGTTCTACTCCTTGTCGAGTGGTTCGAGTAGTGCGAGTAGTAGCTTCCGAACAGCAACGTCTGTGCAACCGTTAATGGAGCCACCGTTACGCAGCCCGGTGTACTCTGAAGGTACAGAAATTGTTGCATCTACGCTCAGTCTTCGTAGGCCTGACTCTGCGTCGCTTTTGGGCGACTCGCACTCCGGATCTGCTATGTCACCAGCTGACTTACTGTCCCCTACTACGCCAACCCGATCGGCAGCGAGCTCAGGTATCATATCGCCTCCACGGACCTCAAGAACAAGGACAATGTCTCCGACTCAGTCTTACTCCAGTTACACCGGAACAACGCATCGCACACCTGAGTCCCTGTACACATCAACGTCAGGACTATCACGTCGGAGTGAAGTTAGGCGCCGTACACCGCGGACAAGCTCTCGCACGTACTCCAGTCCACGAACAGTCTCTAGTAGTGCTCGTAGCGGGACCGGCACTATTCCGAGTGAAAGCTCAGACAAAGAAAACGAGCCAGAGGAAACAGAGGATCAATCATCTAGGAAGACGCGTTCGGAAACCGCGGAAAGTGAGACTGGAGAAGTAGTTGAATCTAGCGATTGGACCAGCCTGGATAGCCGAAGTTACACGACAACGAGCTATGATTATAGTCGTCTCCCCTCTACGAGAGAACCAACGGAGTCAGAACGATATACCGAATCAGAACGATATTCAGAGTCAGAGCCTGCGGGCAGCGAGGGCGAAGACATATTCCACACACCAACACCCTCTTCACGTACCTCGAACTCGTATCACTCGGCACAATCACCTCCAGGAACCCCTACGCCATCAATCCTTACCATCCCGACGGAATATGACACGGCAGAGATAGCTCCAAGTAGCACTGCTTTTGACACTGCTGAAATCTGCCCATCTACACCCCCGTCAACAGAATATACGACAGCAGAGGTTTGTCCTTCAACACCTCCGTCCACGGGGTACACAACAGCAGAATTGTGTCCGTCATCGCCGCCTTCGACCGATTACTTGACTGCAGAGTGTAGGTGTATACCTTCGGAGCCGAGTCTTCGAACAGAGATCTCTTCGCTCTCACCTACCCCAAGTATATCGGAGTTACTGTCAGAAAAACATGTGGAGGATGTTGCCAGCCTTTATTCACCATCGGAAGTTCCAACTATCCCAAGCGTCATCGAAGAATCTGAGATACCTCTGCCAGTGTCCGAAGATGAGTCATTGTTGGGTGATGAATCCGTTAGGGAATCGACTGCCAGTGAGCAAGCGCCTTCTACTCCCACCTCAGGCTCAGCAGTAGCATTATCGAGCTCGCTTCCGCCACCTTCGCCTATTGTTGATGCTCCCTCTCGGATGTCCTTGCTATCATCAGCTTCGGAGTCGACAATACCACCTTCTCCTGTAGTTGAGTCTGCCTCTGGACCATCCTTGTTGCCAAGTATCGCCAGCTCGGTCACTGGCTCGGATGCACCTCAAAAAACTCCCTCTGAAATGTCGTCGCTATCATCTATACCTAGGACGGCCTCCGAATCGGCAGCCCCACACTCGCCTTCTTCTGAGCCATCCTTGCTCACAACTATTCCCAGAACGGCCTCGGAGTCCGCAGTCCCACCTGCACCTCCGTCGGAATTGTCCTTATTATCAGGTGATCAAGTATCCAGTGCAGCCAAGTCTTCAGAGGGCGTACCTCCGTCCGAAATGTCCTTATTATCAAGTGGTCAAGCATCCAGTGCAGCCAGATCTGCAAAGGGCTTGGTATCTCCGCTTGACTCATCTCTACTTTCAAGCGTTTCGAGTGCAACTCCAGAGTCAGCATCAACCCTCACACCGACTTCCGAGTCCAGTGTGACTCCTATTCCGTCTACTCCAACCTTTGAAAGTCGTATTCCGTCTGAGTTGACCGCTTCTCCGTCTATCCGGCCCATTAGCCTGACCCTCCCATCTCTTCCGTCCTTCATTTCTTCGCCTACGTCACCATCGTCAGCGTCTTCACTATCTGTGCATACTGAGTCGGATCGTACTCCAAAATCCAAGTCTATGTACGTCCCATCGCACACGAGCGCACCATCTGAACCGACTGTCTCCGAGTACGACTCCTCAATTCTTGCTCCGTCCCCCTCAATGCAGTCACTACCGACTCCCGAGCCCGTCGATGTGAGCTTTGAAACATCTTTCTTTAGGCCAAGTGGGAGCGAGGTATTTTCAGAGCAAGAACATAGTCCTTTCTGGCCGAAAGGTCAGGAAGTCTCAGACAAGAGCACTGCTACCCCATCTTCTGTAAGCGATACGACGATAAGTTTTGGCCGAACTGTTACTGTTACTCGTACACCCTCGACCATAAGTTCAGTATCAGTTGATTCCTATCGAAGCTCTATTCTATATCCAAAGTCCATTTGGGAGGAAGAACTGTCGTCACCATCGACTGAGCCAACGCTTTTGTCTTCACGACCATCGACGCCGCGACCGGTAAGTTTAATAATGAAGTTCAAGTACCATACTAACAAAGCATACAGGTTTCACCGCGAACCATTCCTATACCATCTTCTCCCACGCCAACACCAACGCTTTCCACTCCTGAAGGTACAGCGTCTGTGAGCATCAGTTCACCGCGCAGTGAAAGGCCCTCTATTCGCAGTTTAACAACTGTCCCGAGCGAAGAACCTCCCGAAGACCCTTTCGATAGGCTCTTTAATCTCTTGGATGACCTTGATGCTAAACGCGAGGGGGAGAATCAAGATCTCAAGGACCACATTCGTGACTTGGAAGATGCTTTGAGAGACCTCGCCGATCATATCAAAAAGCCACCAGTGCCGGTGAAGGATCGCTCTGCAGGGGGATTGTCCCCAATCTCAGAAACTAGACCCTCTGGACCAAGGGCTATGTCTCTGACTCCTCCGCCCAGTAGACCTTCGCCTGACTATGCGCCATCCTCGCTGTCTGATATCATGTCTTATCTACCCTCAGCACATTCCGATGATGAGTTATTAGAGGACTACATGAGCGAAGCGTCATATCCAGAGCTCCCGCGAAGTCCTACTTATCCCTCCGAGAGCTCGCCGCCGACTTCTCCGCCATCTTCATTTACTCCGTCATCCCCTACCCCATCGACCATCACCGAAGCTACAGCTCGGCCCATAAGCGATCATGTTACTCCTGCGCTGGATGGATTAAGGGATTTGCTTGAAGATCTTCGGCGACAAGTCCAAGCTCTATGGGACGGCCAATTAGGCACTAATCGCATGTTGGACGATCTTGTTGACAGAAGACTTCCCGCCGATCGCAACCAAGAATTGAATGATAGACTTCGGAATATCGAGGACACTCTAGGCAATATTCTACATGATCTTGCACGAGGTGTACCTATTGAAGAAAGCGACCAGTCACCATCAGAGCTCAGTTCTGATACTGCTTCTGCCCTGCGGCGCTACATTGACCGCCTACGCGATGCTCGAGGTCGGGAGCCCCAACTTCACATGCCTACGCCAGTTCGTCCACCTACAACTTCCATTGACGCAGAGTGGCTTCGATTTTTATCAGAAGCTCCAACGGCCCCAGAGCAACCTGTTCAAGGACCGCCTCCACTTATCCCGTTGGTACGGAGGACTGCTCGCCCTCCAAGATCTGGAAGTGCTACACCGCCACCCATATCTATTCTTTCTCCTCCTCGACCGCTTACTGCGCCATTAGACCAGAGAGAACGGATACGTTATGATCATCTTCCGCGGCCACAGAGAGGAGGACGCCCACCCTGGACTGGTCCTCGCGTGGGGCAAGGAATTCGTCCTATCACTCCTATTTCTGAGATTAGTAGCTTTTACGATCCCGCTATTCCACCGCCTTCTAGATTAAGGAGGCCTGAAGATGATATCGATTTCCTGGATCGGCTAAGACGCCTCCGGGCGCAAAGGCGCGGAGGGGATGGATATTTCGACGCCCAAGGACAGGTCAGTCGGGTATGATCACATTATTCTTAAGATTACTTACCATTCTCTTGTAGCCCCCGGCCGAACCACTCACGGCGGAGGATAGACCTCCTCGTCCTCCTGAACGTGTTCATACAGCCCCTCCTGCTGGTCCGATCTCTGAAACGTTTTATCCTGGTGGTCGAAGAAGGCGGGAAGACCAGACCGTAAATACGATTTGCCAAACTTATTACAGTAATAATATTGACCTCGCGTAATAGCTTGCTGATGCAGGTGCTCCTGGCGCTACAACCAGACCCTCCCCGGGCTTCGTACCACAGCAACCTGTCTTTGTTCCTGGTCAAGGTGGACAGGTGAGCTTAGCCATCTTTGTTCTCGAAATTTAAGTAACACATTGCCTTGAAGCTTCCGGGTGGAATTCCTCCTCCCTTCCCCGAAATGCTTGATCTGCTTCGAGTAAGAGATTAATGGTATATTCGATGGTTCTCTGCTGACAATCATATTAGCAAAATCGTCTGGCTCAAACAGCTTCTATCGACCAGCAGCGTGAAATCATGCGATACATGCGCTCGTTAAACGATTGGCTTGGACGAGATGTTCGAGATCGTCAAAATGAAATGCAAGCTATCAGTGCTCGTGTCGATGCTCTGAGGGGTGATTTGGCTCGTATGGGTGTAGTTGGAGGTGCGTCCCCCCCCCCCCAAGCAGTCTTTACTCACATTGACCGTTTTTTAAAGGTATGCCAGTGCCGCAGTTTCAGCAGCAAGGTCCGACTGGTCAGTTTCCATCACCATTACTGCACACAAATAACTAACCTAAACGAACGAAGGCCCAACCTATATAGTACCTCCTATGCAAGGAGTGCAGCCTGGTGTTGTTGTCCCTCCTATGCCTATGCCTGGGATGCCTCAGCCCCAATTCCAGTTTTCGCCGCCCTTGCCTTCAGGCTTTCAGAGAGGGGGCCCGGGCGTCATGCCGGGCGTTATACCCACTGAGTACAACCCTGCTGTGACACCTCCATTCATACCTCCCGGTGGTCCTCCCATAGGACCGGACGGTCGTGTCATACCTAACTTCGACCGATACCAACAGTATCCTCAATCTGGAGGGCTGCCTGGACCTATGCCTGGACCTATGCCTGGCCCTGGAATGCAACCCGGCGAAAGACCTTTTATTCCTCCCCCGATGCAGCAAGGACAACCGATCATCATACAGCAAGCACCGCCAATGGGTTTGGGCCCGTCCATGATGAGTGGTGGCATCCCAGTTGATAGGAGTGAAGACAGCAGTTCTAGGAGCCCCACTCCGTCAACCATGTCCGATGAACCAGACGTCGTCCATCATGTCCATCATACAGCGCCGTCTGCGCAACCAATACCTCCCCCTGAAGTTGAGCGGTTGGGCGATCCCCGCATTCACGGTCCATTACATCCAAGTCTGGCACATAGTGGTGGAATCCCCGTGCAGCCGTCTATGATGGGAGGATCTCAGCAGCCACAAACAATCGTAGTCGGCCCGCAACCTCAAATGCAACCGTTTGCGCCTCAGCCGCCGACTCAGGTGATTATATCTTCACCGCCTGTCCGAAGTGAGCGGTCGCACTCGCGCACTCCGCCGCAAACCATAATTCTCCCAGATCAGTCCAGGCGTCGTCCTTCTCGGTCCCGGTCCCGATCGCGATCATATTCTCGCTCTCCTCCCGATCGGGTCATTCTTATGCCACCACAGCAACAACAGTTCACACCGTCTCAGCCGCCGGTTGTAATGATGCCCGACACGTCGCGTCACGGTCGCGGTCGTTCTCGATCCCGCTCTCGATCCCGCTCCCGATCCCGCTCTTCATCGCCACGGGTAGTTGTTGTCCCAAGTCAATCTCATCGCCCGCGTCGTTCTCGCTCGCGTTCTGGTTCTCGCTCTAGAGAACGGGAACCGCATGTCGTGGTGGTCCCTACTGAGAGGAGTAGGAGAACGCCTCCTCATGTAGTCACTGAAGGAGACTACGGCAGCGGACGTTCACCGCCTCGCACTGTCTTCCTTCCGTCGCGGCGTAGTCCGTCCCCTCAGCAAGTTGTGATTCAGCAACCTGCAGAGCATCAGCAGCCGCCAGTCATCATACAACAACCACCTACCGGTTACGGTCCTTCACATGCTGGTGGTCCGCCAGTCGTAATTCAGCAGCCAAGCGGATATGCACCTTCGCATGCAGAGAGACCCATTATATTCGAGGGCCAGCCGCCAACTGTTATCAGGCATCCTACTGGGCGCGAATATTCCGACCGATCCCGATCCCATTCTCCACACCATGCACCAAGCTACGTTCTCTCGCCTCGTTCAAGAAGGTGAGGAAGCCTTCTTTCTTAATTTGCATTGCTTACTCATTACCGTATACAGACCAGAAGCTGATGAAGGGCGCCATGTCCCTCACCGGCACCGAAGCCGGAGTCGTTCTCCTACTCCTACACGTATTCAACTTCTGTCGCCGTCTCAGAGAGGCAGATCTCCACGCCGATCAGAATACGAAGGAGATAGACCATCGCGCTCTCGTTCACACGGAAGACCAACTCATGTGTATGTACCATCACATGCAAGAACGCCTAGCTCTCGCTTTCACGAGGTTCCCGAAGGTGCACCTTCAGTTTCCCACCTTTCCCACCGTAGCCGTAGTCCTCAATATGACGAGGAGGGTAGGCCGTATAGAACGCCTTTAGGAAGAAGTCCGCGGCTGGAAGAAGCTGGTAGACCGTACCATTCACCTCAGCATGGTCGTCCACTCGAGGAAGGTGACAGGCCCGGTCGAACGCCGACACGACACGATTATCCCCTTGAAGATGCTGATAGGCTTGGTCGTACTCCACCGCATCGTACTTATCCTAGAGAGGAAGCTGATGGATCTTACCAAACTCCTTCCCGGCATGATCATCCCCTCGAGGAAGCTGGCAGATCTGGCCGTACTCCCTCTCGTCGAACTGCGACTCGGATCTCTCGAAGTCCGTCTCCCACATATGAAGAGGAAGATGCAGGAGCCCCAAGGCCTGTCCGCGTTCACTCACGGCCGCCCACTATCATCCCAATGGGCTCACCAGCTCCTACAACTGTGTTAGTACGCCCTCCGCCATCAGGTCCGACTGCAGTGCCTACGTACCATGGCCCACAAACAGTGCGTCGAGAGGAATCGCCTCCACCTGTTGTAATTCGACGCTCCACTTCTCCCTCACCTATGCATGACTACGGTGGCCTGCCTCCTGAGAGGACGCCGGCTCCGAGTATTGTCCATCTACCCGAACCGTCTACTCCATACCCTCCGACTGCACATCCTACTGAGGCTAGGTATTCACCTCCTTTGAGTGCCAGAGATGAAGGCTATACTCCAGTTCCAGGCCCGTCGCACGGAAGGGTGCCTTCGACCTCTGTTCCCATACCTCCGCCCTCTCAGCTACCAGTTAGTCCGAGGACAGAATTAGAGTCTCAGCTTAGAGGTGCAAGGCCTGATGAACCTCTTGTTCCCTTTTTACCGTCCATTCGTCCCGCACCTACAGCATACGAACCGTCTGTAAGAACACCATTTCACCACGAGCAGGCTCTTCCCGAGGAAGAAATTCCTTCCATCTCTCGAATGCCTCCAACTCCGCCGTTCGTCGCTGCGCCTTCGCCCCGAATAACCACCGGTCCACCGCCACCTGCTCCATCCTCTGGTCCTGGAGACTTGACGCTCCTCGGAGATATCAATGAACGCGCGCAACGTTTAGAAGAACATGAGCAACGTCTGCTTGAACTTGAGCGTGCCGCTGAAGAAGCTGAGGAACGACGAGAGCAATACTTCCGTGCGCATGAGGATGAAAGAGAGCATATTTTCGAGGAACATGAAGAACGACGAGATCAAGAAGCAGCCGCAAGACGAGACGAAATCTATGATCAACTGCTTGAAAGGCCTCCACTAACTGGTGTACCTCCTGGTCCAATCGAACCTCCGTTGGAAGGGACTGTCGGAGATGTGTCTGTTGAAAGGCCAGAAGGAGGTGAGGTAGAAGTTCCAGAAGGCGCTTCCTTTGTTTCAACAATTCCTATACCTGTACCCGCGCCCCCGGGTCCCCCTGTTGTTGCTACGCTAGACCCTGAGATGCAGGAGCAGATGGCTGGACTGATGGACATGATGAAGCAATGTATGGCAGAGTCTGCCGAAGCGAAGGCGGCGGCTGCTATGCGCCAGGAAGAGATTGAAGAAGCTGTAGCTCGAGCGAAGGAAGAATGTGATGAGCATCTGCGGTCGAAGGATGAAGAAATTGCTCGTGGCCGAGAGGAGCTCGCACGTGTCCTGGAGGACCTCAACCGAGCCCGCGAGGAACTCGAACTTGAAAAAGAACAGCGCCGTAACGAGGAGCTCGAACGGGTTGAAAGGGAAAGGCAAGACACACTTGAACGCGATGAGGCTGTACGCCAACAGTTGAGTGACATCACGACCCTGATTCATCAACAACGAGAGGAGATGGCCCAAAAGCGCGAGCTTATGGACCAGCGGTGGAATGAAAAACAAGGGCGCCGAGAAGAAAAGCAAGGAAGGCAAGACGAACTCATTCGACTCGTGCATGGCATCCTGCAAGATAGGGAGCAAGAACGAGCGGAGCGGGAGGCAGAACGTGAAGCGAATGCCGGTCGACCCAGTAAGTCGAGTTTGCTGCTATCTGATTCTCACTTTCTAATGACATTTTTTCAGCTATTGAGCAGGTTCTTGAGCTGTTGCGTGAGCAAGGCGAACGTATGCAAACATCTATTGACAGTCTAGCAGAAGGTAAATTGCTTTTTTATGCGGTTCTTCAAACTCAAACTTATGTCAATTTATAGCCTGGAGAGCGGATAGCGCTAGACAGCATCAAGAGACGATTGAAGCAGTCCGCGCTACTGCCACAGAGATGGTGCCCTACAACCTTACGGGCTACCTTGACGAATTCAGCAGGGCTTTGGCAGGTGAAGTACGTACACTCATAGGAGAGGTCGGGCGCCTCCATGAGCAAAAGAGAACGCTTCAGCAGTACGTTCAAATAAGCTCCTTCTCTACTTTGCGGGCTCGTTTGTCTAACGTCTTGTTATCCTGCGTAGCGCAATTGCGGAGCTCTTCCATATGCAAAGCCAGTATGGACCGGGTGGGCAGTTCGAGCCTGACTGGAACGCATCTCAAGGACCTTTGGCTCCGCCACCTCCTGGCCCGGAAATGCCGCCTCCTCCGCCTCCGGAGGAGCCACAGGCACCTCCGCCAGCGAGGCCCGCATGGCGCACTGTGCAACAGCGTCAACCAAGAAGGCAGCGAACCCGTCGGGGCGATCAGCCACCTCCTGCTCCACCTCCCGATCACGAGCCTGCTCCCCAAGAAAGACAGCAAAGCTGGGCAACATGGCAACGTGAGTTATTCATTTGTATCATATCTTCGAAATAGGGCACTAAAGTATCTTTTACTATAGCGAATCCGGCTTTCCAGCCAACCCCTCCCCCAGCCACTGCGAGCCCTCTTCTTGTACCACCCCAGGGACCGCAGGGATTGTTTGGCCCACGCTCGCCTCGCAACACTCAGCATTATGGTTGAAAATATTCTTTATCACTTATCGAATAACTTGTCATTCTTTCTTTTATTTCATCTCATCGTTTTCTTTGTTTTACATTCAAAATTGCTCAGCTGCGGTCAGCTGCCGGATGGATTAACATGCTGCTTTCCTTATTCTATCTGCTTTCCATATCCATGCATTTATGAACATCTCCTTCAATCTCTAGCTTTCTGCAAACTTGCATTGCTTCCAAACTCGCTTGTCTAATTTGCCACGATTGCGCTAACGACTTGTCTGCTGAATGTTCTTTGATCTTGTTGTCACGACTACTTACGATGTATGATTCATGTTTTAATAAAATATATGACGAAAAACACAGACGCGTTGTTGAACCAGAATTTGAGGAGAATGTCGTATGAGAATTATCAGAACTATCGAAGTAACCAACATAAAGCAGATGAAAGCATGTGCAAGAATAGTACATATATGTAACGCAGGTGGCTTGCCTGCGGGTTGGGAAACAAACACAGTGACACTTCTGTCATTGTGCAAGAATCACTGAGAGGGAGGGCTGCTCATGCTATGCACAGGCGTCGGTTGATGGATCACGATATCAGGGACTCTCGGTGGCGTCTTCTCCTCTTTTTCTCCAGCTTCTCTTACAGACTCCGTTACACCACCGTCTCTTTCCTTCGTGCCATCTCCACTTAATTCCTGGTCCTGTTGCTGGGTATTGCGTGCATCCCGCCCTCGTTCTTTCCTCCTCCTCTCCTCCGCTTTGCGTTCCGCCTTCTCGAAATCATCCTCATCGAATCCACTCTGGAAGCACGACCCGCAGCATCCTCGCGTCCCGCCGCATGGCGTGCGGTTCGCGTTGCTCCCGTAGGACTCTGAATAGTACCAGAGACGAGCGTCAGTTGAGCTCCTGACATGCCTGAGGTCCATACTGACTGAAGAAGCAGAAGCTCTGGAGGGCAGATGTGCACGCAAGCACTGAATGTGGCGAAGGTATGTGTCAGTTCGCTGTTCGCAGAGAGAAAGTTTGAGATTACACACAGCATGCCGCGCAGATATTCGAGTCGGCCGCTAGTACATCGCCCATCGCGTGATACAAAAAGTTGTCTGGTTCTTGGTTCGTCAAACGGTCAATCTGGTCAGCCACAGTGAATTAGCCCCTGACAATGACCTCCCAAAGCGCAGGAACCATACAAAATAGGCCTTCACTTAGTGTCCCAATACTGGCGAGGACTGAATGAAGATGGTTGTCAGAGGTAAGAAGTAAACTCAGGGCGAGGAGGCGGCGCCTCGAGCAGTGCCATGCTGGTTCCACTGCTATAAATCGCTTTACAATGTCATGCTGTGCCGAGCCTGCCAGTGAGATGTTGCACAGCTTTAGAATTCCAACTCCGGAATGATCGACGTGCCGGCATTTTCCGGTGATAGCGGTCTTCAAACCGCGACTAGATATCTTAGAAGAATCAGATGTTGAGCCTGTGCTCCAGAGTTACTTTAGGTTCCCACTTTGAAGGACTTTCCAAGCTCTATGATTTGTCTCTAATGTTGGAATCTAGCTAAAAATTTGACCTAGTTTGCAATTCGGACACGCCGAATAAAGTATTGAGCACGGAAAATTTTGAGGAACCAGCAGTGGCAAATTTGTCTCTGAAGAGCAAAGGGATCCTGGCATAACTCCGTCACAGCCATACCGAGGGGTCTTTTCTGTCGAGCTTCTAACTGAGCAGTGTCTTGTCTAGTAGTGCAACTGCGAAGAACAATTACGAAGAACACCGGTATTTCTTGCAGTGCAATCAGATGTGTTTGACATTATAAATAGACATTCAAGAATGAGGAGCGGTTATGAGAGCTACTTCAAACACTTGAAAGGCAAACAATCAGACCTTCACTAATATATCTAGACCGTATATACATACTCTAAGCAAGCGTCGGGAAGGTGAGATGCGTAAGAGCCTATAAAGAAGATTTTTTGGTATAGCGAGAGATAGCCTTCTATGAGCAATGCGGCTTTACGGCGTGTCTTATTCTCATAAAGATCACCAGTGTGGCCGTGTCAGTGACGAATGTGCTGACACCATGAATCTTACATATACTAGTAATGGCGATCATTACGAACACCGGCATCCTCAGCAAGATTCACGGCTAGGGGACTAAATATAGTTTCACATTCAAATTATCTACGACTCGGAATAGCTGCATTCAATAAAGCATCGAGAAGATATAGCTCAACGTCATTCCAAGGATGTCATTCGCCGAAGCATGTACATGTACATATGTAGCTCCGAGTCGGTGATTTATCGTTAAATTCGGGCGGAGTTTGAGCCTCATTATGTATGGTCTGCCATCGACCACTGTCACATCGGTCAAGAGTGGAGTAGAAGAGAAGCGCATTCGCTTAACTTTGTCTCTGTAATACGTTTCGATCTGTCTTTTTATGCGCGTAAGCATTACCGGGTTTCTACAGTGCAGATCATTCATGTATATAAGAAGACCATGAGCAACTATAATCTATTCAACCCATTCGCTACTAAACGAGTCCACTACTATCTTGAGAATGGGCATCAATCTCTTTCAGGCAGCTTTGCTTCTGCTCCCTTCATATGCGCTATGGCTCATCATTCGCCCGTTTGTCCTGAAGTCCTCGCTAGCTAACATTCCTGGGCCGCCAAGCGACTCATGGCTCAAGGGTGAGGACACATAACAGGAACTGAAGTTCTCGCTATCTAATCACTCGCCCTTCTTGTATTACAGGCAATCTCGGTCAGTTGTTCAGCTTTCAAGGATGGGACTTCCATCGTCACCTAGCAGAGACATACGGTGCCATATGCAAAGTCCATGGGCTATTCGGGGTTAGTATGACCCATATCACTACACGCATTAATTTACTTACTGGCAAACTAGGAGGAGCAACTTTATGTATCCGATCCACTTGCATTGCATCACATCGTGGTCAAGGACCAGTATATATTTGAAGAAGCCTCCTCATTCCTCGAGTACGTGAAGCATCTTAGCTCTATGTATGCATCATCAAGCACTAAAAGCTCAAAGTGGTCATCGACACCATGCACGATGAATCGATTGCTATCTATAACGCGAAGAAGGAAGCACTAGCGAAGGGCGGCAACGATGCGCTGGCGCAGCAGATAGGCAAGGGGAAAGACATCATGAGCATTCTCCGTGAGTCATTTGGTTAACCGACCCAAATGCGTAGAACTGAAAATCTGTAAAGTCAAAGCGAATACAGCGTCCAATGCAGAGGACCGCCTTCAGGAAGAAGAGGTGATTGGTCAGATGAAGTGAGTTTTGCGTGCCTCCGAGCGCTGAGGAGCCTAACAGACCTCTCATCAAAGCACGTTTCTATTCGCCGGTCACGATACGTCTACCTCAGCTCTGAGTCGCATTTTGCACCAGCTTAGCCTTAACCAAGATATTCAGAAGAAGCTCCGCGACGAAATTACCGAAGCGCGCAAGGCACACGGCGAGCTCGAATATGACATGCTCATGGGTCTTCCGTGGCTGGACGCTGTATG
Organism: Trichaptum fuscoviolaceum; assembly: GCA_910574455.1. Taxonomy (NCBI): domain Eukaryota; kingdom Fungi; phylum Basidiomycota; class Agaricomycetes; order Hymenochaetales; family Trichaptaceae; genus Trichaptum; species Trichaptum fuscoviolaceum. Next base: position 1,864,366 of record CAJSYZ010000006.1, read on the forward strand.
CCGAGAGACGCTCCGTGTATACGCACCCGTTCCACAGCTCACCAGAACGTAAGTCACTGTTCGTACTTCCAGAAGCCCACGTTAAATGAAGCCACTGTGATTTTTCCAAGTACGAGGGAGGATGTCGTGCTCCCTCTCAAATGGCCTATCAAATCCGCCGACGGGAAATCCAAGATACGGGAGATCCCACTGCGCAAGTATACGGGCATCATCATTTCCGTAATCAATGCGAACACGAGCAAGGAGATCTGGGGGGAGGATGCATATGAGTGGAAGCCCGAGTGCTGGATTGGTAAATCTCCGGATGAGGTTGCAAAGACACGCTTGCCGGGTGTGTACTCATCCATGTAAGCCACATATCGAAAATTCACGTACGTATGGCCCAAAATGATGGATATAAAACAGGATGACATTCCTCGGAGGTGGAAGAGCGTGCATGTGGGTTCCTTACTCATTTTCTGCGACGTTCATGTCGCTGATTTGCTCGACAGTGGCTTCAAATTCTCTGAGCTGGAAATCTGTGAGCTAATATGTTCCGGAGGTTATTTCATACTGACCCACTGTACAGAAACTGTTCTTTCCGTTCTTCTTGAGATATTTGTCTTCTCACTAAGTTCAAAGGAGATCTATTGGAATTTGGCAGGTTTGGCTTCCCCGACGATTAAAGGCTCCAGCCAGGATCGTCCGACGATGCCTATGAAGCTTTCTGTAGTGGTAAAGGACTAGCATTTAAGATCGGGATTGGATCAATGTGTAGACCAAGTTCTCATTTCTATGTTCTTTTCCAAGACGGACGTATCGAGAAAAGATTGCCAGGCCTGAGGCGGCTCAGCTTAGTAAGGAGTTACTACTAGTAAGGGCAGGCCAGAAGTTCGGGGTACGGCGCGCTGCCAGTGGCGGCACAAGTTATCGGCATTCTCCTCGGGACCTATCATTAGCCGCGCTCCTTACCTTTCGACCACCACCACTCTTCAAATTACGCACTTTAAAACCGAAGAAGATAGAGCCAAGGGACACCAACAGGACTTTGGTGTCGAAGATCGTTATTGTGTGTGGTTCTATCGATTTTCGGTAAATTACTGGGTTCAGAGTGACGGGCCCGACCGCAACAAACTCTTAAGATTAATATACAGTGAGTTGCACCAGCCGTGATATGCGTTCACCTAATGGAAGCACATTTGTCTGTTTCAGATACGTCTGTGAAAGTATATTGCCATAATGGAAAGAGATCCTAGCTTCAAGTTCAAGTTGCAGCTGTTCACCCGCCGCTGCATGTGGTAAATGACCTACGATGTCTTGTCTAAGTTGAATTCCGGGATCCGAGTCGGCACTGGTTGAACGCCGAGCATCAATGTTGAGGCTTGGGGAACTTCGTGTGTCCTCAAGATCTGTAGGACGGGTTCCTCTCCCTCAAGAACCACACAACATCCAATTCAACCCTCACAATGCAATGTCAGACAGTTAACGAAGACAACGCCATAAAGTTTCCGGCGATGATAATGAGGCTCAAGACACTATCTTTGACTTCACCAACCACGGCATCGAAGGAAAAGACGAACTCTACAACTTCCAATCTCATTGGCCCAGGGCGAGTATTGGGCAACTTCTACAGCTCTGCAGGAAAGCGACTCGAGAGGGCACTGGGTGATATTGCTCACAAAGCTGGATTCGGTCTGGAAGCTATTTATCAGAAGATCCTCAATCTCTGTCTTGAAGACTGGAGAACGAACAATGAGAAAGGTAAGACTATCCTATCAATGCGTAACGACCGCTAATCAACGCATTGTTAGCTTCTCGACTACGTAACCTCTGTTTCAAGCTATTCCAGCACGCCAAGTAAGCTTTAGTCTTGCATTGCACTACACCAGCGCCATTAACCGATCTAGATCTGTGGTAGACTCATCTCGGTACCAGGCGATAATTCGGTGGGCTGATCTCCTACAAGACCAACCTGAAATCTACGTTTGGCTCTTCTGTGTTGAAAGGTTGTGATTAGACGCTCATATGAATGATTTCAAGCGCGCAATCAGAGATCTCCGATTAGTGGTTCCTTCTTCCGCAAACCTTGAAATTCTTGACAATACGATTCTTGTACTGGGGTGTCATACTACGGGCTTGTAGCTGTTAGCCCTTTGCTATGGTGAAATTCTGTTAGACGGAGATGGCTTCATCGTAAAAGGGGAGGATGAGCTTGACATCACTGAGAAAGAAGCGAGTGAATGGGGTATCTTCTTTCGAAATTTGTTGCATTCGCTGTTGTACGTGAGCCATTGAACTGCTTTGCTAGTAGAAGTCCTAACCATTGATTGCTAGGGATATTGATGTAATCCATTCAAAAATTTATCACTGGCACCTGCATTTGTGGTCTTCTCAGATAGAGAAGATGCATGCGCTGCTCGCGGTTGAGTCCTGTCGCTCATTGTGGCAAGTGCTTGAAGAAAGGAAGCTCTCGCCGATAGACCAACAGGGTGTAGTGCTAGCTCTGTCCAAGAAGATACACGAACATTTCACTCGTCGGTTTAACTTCACTGCACTACTCGTTGATGATAGATTTTGTGTCGTACAACGGAGTTCCTGTCGAAGTGCTTTACCTTAACTTGATGCTCAATGAACTTGCGCTGACATACAATGTGAGCTTTATCCATTTTCTCGATATCTTCTAACTGAATCGAATCATTAATCTACAGTCGGCATGCTCTCTTGAGCTGGGAATGTTGCCTGATCCTCGTTACCTCGTCGTGAAATCAGGTGTGTCTAGTGAGATTGACTTAGCCAACATCAAGGAGCTGGTCAGTCTGTTGGTTAAGGAGCGCAACGGCACAACTGACGGCATGGACGAAAAGGCGCTAGGAATACGTGCGTTTCATTATGAATATTTCACGTTCCTCTCTTGAATGATTTCCATATCTGTTTAGAGCTGGTTCGGACTTGCAACAAACTCTTCAACTGTGCACTGTCAGCCTGCAACGCAGTGATTACTATATACCTTAATTGACTGATACGTTATCATGTGCAGACATGGATTTGAGTGTGTGGATCAAAATAGAGGTAAGACGTCAATGTACCTTGAAACTCTGCTGCCTATGTACGCTCACACTACCTGATTTTTGACGATAGTAACAGAGATTCGTCGTTATCACAGCTGGCGGATATCCTGCAGTCCCTTCCGGAAGTCTATAAAACCTTGGTTACTATTGGCGGTGCCAACACTAGAAACCGTGTCTCAGCCGTTAGCGAGCATATAAAGAGGACCATGTCAACCACCATATCGGAATCCTGTCGCAAAATCTTAACGAAGGCTCGATCGCTTCTTGACTGTCATTCTTGTGGTATGGCATTCTTGGCGTTTCATCGCACCAGCGAAGACGAATCCGTCTTTAGTGGTGGTTCCGACGTGAGCCTCTTGCTCAAACAGAGTATCTCCGTCAGAGAAGCCATGGACCCCTCGGAACAGATCAAGGTCTACCTCAGGTAAGTCATCCGCTCCCTCCGTTTGCATCATACTTTGATATTTGAATGCTTTCGATCTAGCGAAAGCGCGACATTCAACCCTTCGTTATTCTACTTCAAGTGGTGGATGTCTGAAGTTGCCGATGATTCTTTTCATCCACATTTGGCTGTACGATCATGCAATATATTGCAGAACGTGCTGATGAATGAGACGCTTGTTATGGCCGAACATCATTGCATAATCGAACAGCTTCGCGATGAGATGCGTGTGTTGATTATTCGGCATATCCCAAATACGAATGCACTCTTTTATCAATACGGATTGTCTCTTGTCTCGGAAGCTACAGATTCTGTTTATAGAGAACTCCAGACGTTGAAAGATGATCTTCAAGTGGAAAGGGCGGTAAGTACTATACCTCACTTCTGAAATACCGATTACCGCGTTTATTGATGAAGTCTATTAGATATGTTGCAATCGCTTAATATGCTCTTCAAGCAACCGAAGTGTGTCGACATTTACTATCACGGCATATGGTCCAGCAAAGACCTAGTCAGGATACTTGCCATTAAGGGACTATCTCGCCTCTTCAAATTCAAGAACGTTTTTGGGTGGTTCCTATCCTCGGGCGGATCGGAGTCGGAAGACTACATAACGTCCCTCCTCCAATACGTCGAGGATAAGTTGGCAGATGATTCTCTATATGGCTAGACTCGACCAGTGCTCAGAGAAGCCAATGCGCAATTCTCCCGACTCGCTTTACACAAGCGCGGCGTCGAGCTTTTAGCGCCGAGAAACGAAAGACTGCATCTCTGTGGCACTTGGTTTAGGACCACTCCTTCTCCAGGCAACTATACAGCTCTCACTTCAACTCAGCAGTCGATGCGGATGATTGCATTCACATCTCTGACGGAAAATCTGCGGTGCGTTCATATTGATCATTTAGCGCTTTTAGTCATCGCTAATTGGAATATTTTCATACATTAGGAACAAAGACGAAATGCACATTTCGCTTCTATATCTTGCAAATTTCCTTTTCCCACTTGAGTCAGATTCCTTGCTTAGCGATTCCATCGCTCTTGAGTACTGCGAAAATATGATATGGATTCTCAACAACAACTATTATTTCATGGTGGTGGACAAAGGAGACTAACATCGAGCTGTGCGCCATATACACTCGTGCATGGCAAAGCGTCTGGAGTTCGTCCGATGGTCCTGTGAGAACAAAGCTTGTAATGAGCTCCTCACCGCCAGGGCTACCTTTGACATCCCCAAAGTCATTAAGACTTTGAAGGACTTGGCGAAATTGTGCGAGGCAAGTAACTCTGTCCATATCGATTCATTAAAAGGGCAATATTTAGATGCTTACAGGTCAATAGCGGCACCTCATATCTATTCCCGACAACTGACATACCTGTATGTGCCTTGCCCCTCCATTGCTTGAACTTGAACTAATGGAGCTCAATTGGTCCTTGGACTCATGATGAACTGATTTACCAAGTCACTCCTATAGCTGTTGAATGATCACCGGCACCAGCATGCATATAGGTTGAAGAGTGACAATGATGTTGACTAGGGAAACTGCTTCAGTTCATGTTCACAATGTGGACCTTTAAAGCTGTTATGCCCTCGCAGAAGCGTCAACATCTGAACCTGGCGCTCTAACATCTGGACTGTAGTAGTAACATTATGTAATTCAAGTTGTGCTTACTCACATCAGGGAAACTACTTTCTGCTGAAAGTGACTTAAGTGTTACTTAAACGTCCTGAGAGACTGAAGTCTTAAATAAGGCAAGCTTCACTTATTCATGCATGTCCTCCCATTATTCAGGACAAGTTGGCTGAAATAAGTGCGGGCTGGCTTAAATAAGGAAAGATGGCTGAATCAGTGCTCTAAGTGTTTCAGGCATTCAGCACCCCAGTGCTCCAGTGTATCATCCTTTAATTACAGCAGTAGACAAGTGTTGTAAGACAAATTGCAGTGCTCAAGAGTCTAAGTGCATAAGAACGATCCAAGTATTTCATTGCATCAGAAATATATAAGACAACATTATTTAGCTATCAGTGCCTCAGTGTTCAAGTACATCAGTCATCTACGCAAGACTAAGCATAGCAGTCGCTATGAAGGGATCCCCCACGACATTACCGTGAACCTCTGCCGTGACGGGCAGTGGCAGGTCACACTTCGCTGCCGTACCTTCAATTCTGCATGTTCTTTGGCGGACCAGTAGAAACGAAGGCTGCTCTGCGAGTCGATGGTAATATAATATTGAGCGCACGGACAGAAACGAAAAGAAGAGGCTCACCAGTGATCGATTTGCCCTTAGAAGTCTACGCAGTCCGTAGCCGAATCCCATTTTGAAGCGTCGTCCTCCTCATGATCACCATCTCCACCTAAATCCTTGTCCTCGCCCTCGCCCTCGCCTTCGCCCTCGTCCTCGTCCTCGTCCTCGCCCTCGTCCTCGCCCTCGCCCTCGTCCTCGTCCTCGCCCTCGTCCTCAATCTTCTCAACGCCCTCGTCCTCGTCCTCGCCCTCGCCCTCGCCCTCAATCTTCTCAACGCCCTCGTCCCCGCTCTCGCTCAGGTCGTCGTCGCCCTTAGCATTAGCATGTTCGTCCTCTGCATCACCTTCCATCTCGCTTCTATGTTCAGCCCCCTCACGCTCTTCGCCCTTATCGTCGGTTCCGTCTTCCCAATTATCAGCGCCTTCGTCATACGCTTTCTCGCAGGTCGAATCTGCATCTACACCGTCAAAATACAAGGAAAAGTCCCTGCCAGTGATACCCGATCCAACAAGTTCGGTGTTCTTTCTCGTGTCGATATCTGTACTGGCATCGTAAGCTAGGAGGCGGGATCGAACCTTTTCCCAGTTTGATTCAGTGAAGAAAGAGGGATTCGACAACAAGTTAACATAGTCGTCCGTATGAGGCTGCCACAGAGCGCTAGTGAAATACCACTCAGCGCCGCCAAGTTCTTCTTTGATATTTTGCAACCGAGCCACCTGTTTATCAATGGCAACCTTGACCTATCCATGAGAAGATCAGCGGATAAGGACAATATAAGTACTGAAAAAATAGATACCGCTGTTGCCGCAAGGGCGAGGGCACCGATAGGCTTTCCTATGGTGTTTCTGTCCAGTATTTTATGCCGACCCATGGCCAAGACAATGTGTACGGACAACACTGAGACCACAAGGTCAGAGCAGAACAGTCCTTGCTTCTGTACATTTAGGGTCAATGCATGGACACAAAACGCGACAATAAACACTCTTTTACTTACCCTCTCCATACTATACCAGCTTTCCCATAGAAACGGTTCGGCTTTCTTCTTGTCAACTAGCGTCTGCAACGTCTTCACAATTGCTTCGTTTTGCATTGACTTTAATTGTTCGCCGCTGATAAAACTGGCAACTGATTGCTCAGCTTTCTCAAAAAGTTTCTTGCGCCAGCTATCAGAGCATCTCTGGGCCGCCTGAAATACGAGGATTGCATCTCAATTTGGTAAAGGTAACTTGAGAATAAGTAAAAATGACTCAACTAGAGAACAGATATCAGCGAACTGAGTTTCGTAACTAAGTTCCACAGAATCAAACACTTTCCCCCACAGTGAGCTGATGAGCTTATTGTCCGGGGTTTGCCATGGTGTGACGGATTTTCCAACTGCGCGAAATAGTGAAGGTAATAGAATATGAGTCCAACCTGCCTGAGTACCGGGAGGGAGACACTGGTTCGTCGCCCTTTTCCTGCCTGGCACGCGAGATCCTTCCCTTCCTTCATTTCGATCCTTGTCCTCAAGTCCCACTGATGTCTGCATATAAGTAAATCAACAAAATATGTCATAGAAATGAATTTGATTCGACAAACTGAGCTAGTAGTCCGAGAGACTTTGCGATGACCTTGATAAGCCCCAGTCACTAACACTTCGGGTCCGGGGGTGCAGGATGCACTCTTCATTGCAAGCGACGGTGCCCGAGGTGCTAACGACATGTTTCGACCACCAGACTATTAAGAAAAGAAGGTGAATGCTCACATTTAGAGTGTATCAATCGACTCTCACTTACTTCATTATCAGCCACAAGCGACTGCCTCTTGCGATTAGAGGTAGCGGATCCAATCTCCGGCTGCAACACGTCAGAAAGCTGTTATCCAAGGCAAGTGAGCAGATCGAAAAGAAGCACTTACCGTCGTATCGGCCTCAGGCCGATAAGGAATATCAGAGGGGTTCCTCTTCTTACTCAAGTCCTTTCCGCCTGATCAGATACGAACTTAAAATGCCGGTTACCATAGAATTGACACTTACTGTGGCACCGGCCGGTGTGTCCATGTCAGTCAACAATGACTTCTTGATCTTGACAGTTTTATTAGCCAATTGAAATGGCTGAAAATAAGTAAACATAAAATGAAGGAATTCATTGCACATCAAGGTAGAAGAATTACCACATTAACCTGAGAGTCGGTGTCTGGTGGCGACTTCCTCTTTCCGTTCTTTGTGACTGTGATTTCCTATTCATATGCACCCATTAGCGATCGACTCAAAGTGAAGAAGGAAACGAATAGTTGCCACAGGAGAGCACCGGAAGTGAGCCTAGGGTGCATCGACACTCACACATACCTGTACACGGGGTTCCAAGGCTAGTGATTGCACCTTACAACCATAAATAAGGGGGGAACGAGAGAAGTTGAAATAAGATAGACTTACCGGTGCGCTAAGCTGCGAATTAGCAGTTCTCTTGTTTGCATCCTATCAAAATACCAATTCAGTAAGCAATGAAGGAAGGATGTACCATGAAGATCACTGTCTGGTACTCACCTGTCCACCTGGTTTTATCTTGTGGTTCTTATCCTCGAGTACGGGAAGGGATTGCTCAGTAGATTGAAAAATGTAAATGATATGACGTCGCTTACCGTTGAAACCTGCGACCCGGAAAGAGTGTCATGCAATAACTTCCTTTTCTTCGAGTTGACGTTGCTGCTACCTCCATCCTGTTCATGACACGGCAGTTGGCAGATAAATAATAACGAAGGAATATGAACAAACAGTCATGGAGTAACTGACATGAATCGAACAGTAATCAGTCGGACTCACACAAGCTTGAGCCGGCCTTGTTAGCCTCTTCGGATCGCTTCCACCCTATAAACAAGTTATTCAGACTGCACTTGCCATTCTAATGCTCCATCAACTCACTGCATTTGATTCCGAATCGACAAGATGTGCCTTCTGTTGTACGCTGATTGTGCTATTTTTTACACCATGATAGCTTGTAAGGGTTATTGTTTCTCCTTCATCCTCCCAGGGACTTAAGTTTTCATCATCTGGCAATGGGATGGTGTGTCTGGTGTAGCTTTGCGTCAGCAAGACTCATAATACAGTGGTAGCAAAGACAAGAGCGTCCGAGTCAATGTTGCAGGTGAAGGACTTCCAAGTTGGGTCTCGGCCCGGGAGTGTCACGCCGGTCACTGGCACTGCCAGTGCATCCGCTGCCAGTGGCAGGCTCATTAGTCGTAATCTAGTACTAGTCGGGATGATGTTTAATAATTGAGTCTAAATCAAGCTTCGCACTCACTATTACATCGACTTGACAGTACCAGATACTGATTCAGACGCAATGCAAGATTCAAACTTCAAACTCACAAATTGATCCTTTCTGAGACTGGCAACTCAAGACCTCCACCCTCTTCACCGATGAAAGTGGAATCATCTGTGTTGCGAAGCGCCCTGACAGGGCGTTTTGTCTTGTCGTTCCGCCTTGACGTAGCGGGCGAGTCTATTATGTCCGTTTCTTCACCAGAAAGACTCTCGTTCGGTCCTGCAGGAGCGTGAAAGAATGCGTCGCTGGGAGTGGCGGCAGACCTGGACATCTTTGCGGTCTGCACACGTGTGCGAAATGGAAGTTCACCTTTGGAATCTTCCTTCCTAGCCTTTTTTGCAGGCTTCCTGTTTGGCTCATCCATACTCGCTGCTTCGCATGAACGTGAGTCACAGTGTTTAACCTCCAAGCTTTGAGATCATCTGAAAATGTATAGGCAATGTTACTCACGAATATCCAAGTCTTCGTTGTGTCCATCTTCACAACCCGATACGTCTTTAACATCGTTCTTCGAGCCTGTTTATGCTAGTTCAAATCTGTGTCATCACTGATCTAAAGTTGAAGACTTACTACTAGCTTCGCCTTTTGGCTTTCTACGTCCACGTTTGCCAGTGAGTTTGGGCACTGTTGAGCCCATCTGGGTGCGTGTCTCAAGAGCCTTCGACAAGTTGTTTTCAAGCTCTACGGTCTCTAGCATCGCTGCTTCTTGGTTCTCTGCTGCAGTCACCTTCTTGCGAACCTTGTCAGCTGCCTCTTGTTCTTTTGCTGCCCGTTTTTGCTCCGCAGCGAGTTTTTTCCTCTCTTTCGCAACCGCGACTTGCTGGGCCGCAGCTCTGCGGAAAGCTGCCCGCTCTTCCTTCTGCTTTTCCTTCTCTTCCTTCTCCTTCAATGCCTCATCCCGCCTTTCTGCCTGCCGTACTTTCTTTTTCTCTTTTTCTTCCTTCTCCCGCAATATCTCCTCCTGTGTTCGTCTTGTTCTGAGCTGTTCAACTACTGCTCCGGGGTGCTGATCGCTGTTCTTAGCCCTTGTCTGTCTTCGAGTTGACATTTTGTGCAGTGTTTTGAGTCTTGTATGAGGATAAGATGGATCGAAGGTGCAAGTTCAAGATCAGGGAGGCGGGGGCGTCTATCTTAGACAAGTTGAAAATTTACGCCCACTACTACTGCTATGACTAATTTTAACTCCGAGTCAGGTTCACTCAGGCTCACTGGCAGCCTCAGGCTGAGGCTCAGGTGTGAGACCCAAAGACCCAAGACGTGTACTAGTACTTCTACTGAGGCTACATTCAAGTTGATGCCAGCGACACGGAAAAAGCACGATCCCTTTCATTTTCCACCAACTATTCGATGCACCTTGCCCGGCTGTAGTAGGACGTTCAAGAGTCAATCTGGAAGAACAAGACATGAATATTCAGCTCATCCGACGACGTCATTCATGGCAAGTTCTACTGCCAGTGGTAGTGGTCATGACTATGATTCTTCACCCATTCCAAGTCGACCCACACGAGCTCCAACTTTTCAAGTTCTCCCTAGGTTGTCTGAACTTCCAACAGAAAGTCATCTTGAGAGTGGCTCTGACTCCTACGATTACGATATCTCCATGCTTACACAAGATATCTCGATGCTCAGTATAGTAGGCCGAGACGAACTGCTTCGAGACCTACTAGTAGGCGGACCTGATTCTCAGTCACATTCTGTCATTGGAAGTGATGACCGTAGCACGTCCTCTGAAGACTTGGACTTAGACATTGGAGATCATGAGGAGAGCGGGGATAACTTGAAGGTGTATCACAGATACTTGAATGGTGCGTGCCATGTTTATTGTCCTCGGTTTACTGTAGTACTCTGACACCAGACACCGTGCAGCCACTCCATGCGATGCAGAAGGAACCTTCTTAAAAGACGAAGAACCCCCCGTTCCTCAAACAAACCTACATCAAATGATTGGTTTCCCTATTCGTGCCGAGCAGATTTCGAGCTCGCAGATTTTCTCTATCGAGAAGAGCAAATGTCTGCTGGTAACATAACGAAGCTTCTTGGAATCATGAAGGCATATCAGCTAATCCACCTCGCGGATAATGCGAAATCTGGCGGATATTCTGATTTCGACGCGACAGAGCCTGACGAGGACTCGGATTTGGATATTACTAGTACGCTGCTCGATGGAGATGCACAGAAGTTGTACAATGTCATTGACGCTACGAGAGTTGGTGATGTGCCTTGGAAATCCTTCAGTAACTTCTATACGAATGACAATGGCCAAAAGGCAACAAACGAGAACTCCGAGTCATGGAAGAGGAAAGAGTATGATGTATGGTATCGGGATCCTTTGGAAGTGATCCGTAATTTGGTGGATAATCCGGCTTTGGAAAGCGAATTCGACTGTGTTCCATTTCGTGAATATCAGCCAAAGGAGGACTCTGATGCCAGTGACAACAAAGAACGAGTGTTCAGAAATTACATGTCCGGAAATTTTGCTTGGGAACAGGCTGTAGGTCATGACTCATGAACTCGCAGGAAACATACTGATTATCCTTGACTTAGAATAAGATCTACGCCGAAGATAAAGCAGTCCATGGATCTATGTTTGTCCCGGTAATCTTAGGGAGCGACAAGACAACAGTCTCTGTCGGAACTGGAAACAACGAATACTATCCGTTATATCTCTCCATCGGGAATATATCTAACAAGGCCCGGCGGTCACAGAAATTGAATACAGTCCAGCTTATAGCATTTCTAGCAATACCAAAGAGTGTGTACCATACCATAATATTTGATTAGTTCTGACACATTTTGCAGCTGAGCGGCAATACGAAAAGTCGGATGAATTCCGCCGCTTTCGACATCAAGTCTTTCATTCATCTATATCGAGAATCTTGAGACCACTGAAGAGCGCAATGTCCATGAACAAAGAGCGAACCATTCTCCGGTGCCCTGATGGTCACTTTCGTAGGTCGATTCTCGGACTCGGCTCGTATATAGCCGATTATCCGGAACAGGTGAGTCTATGCGCAATATGCACAGGATGGTGCTGCAAGTAAGTACCGTCCTTCCCCAACATCGCATCCGAGCCCGAGAAAATGGCTTAATGTGTCTTTATAGATGCACAGCACCTCACAAGAACCTAGATAATCCGGAATTCTTTACAAATCCTCGAACAAAAGAGCTGCACGAACGATTGATAGAACAAGTCGATGATAACAGCATAAGTAGAGCAACAATTCGTAAAGAGTATGGGTTCCACCAAGATATTGTGGTAAGGGTTCCGAATTCTCCATTGGATGTGCACTTACCACAACGATAACCCGTAGCCCTTCACCAATGACTTCCCGCGTGCAGATATATGCGATCTCATTTCTCCGGACCTTCTGCACCAAATCATCAAAGGCGTGTTCAAGGATCATCTTGTCGAGTGGATATGCCAGAGCTTGACCACAACAGAGCTGGATATTGTGGATAAAAGGTGCTATTCTCTTACAAGTAGAATAATATGAGTCTCAGTGCTAACTTTCGCATAGAATCAGAGTCGCTGCTCCTTTTCCTGGTCTTCGCAGATTTCCCGAAGGTCGAGGCTTCAAGCAATGGACAGGTAATGATTCAAAGGCACTTATGAAAGTATATGGTCTTTTCATCTCGTTCGACGCGGTGGTTTGCTGATATTTGATGCAATCCGCTTAGGTATATCTTCCGGCTATTGTGGGCATTGTGCACGATGATATAATTCACGCATTGAGTGCATTTCTGGACTTCTGTTACCTTGTGCGTCGGTACACGATAACAGCCTCGACTCTTGATCAGATCAAAGCCTCTCTGGATCACTTTCATCAATATCGGCAAATATTCATAGCGAAGGGCATCCGGGATAACTTTTCGCTGCCACGACAACATGCCATGACCCATTATCCTACAATGATCCCTCTCTTTGCTGCACCTAGCGGGTTGTGTTCATCTATAACAGAAAACAAACACATCTACGCGGTCAAGCAGACATGGCGACGTTCAAACAAAAATGATCCTTTGGGTCAGATGATTACAGCGAACCAACGACTCAGCAAACTTATTGCGTCGAGGGCAGACTTCAAAAGGCGTGGACTGCTGGACGATACGCTGGCTGAGGCTACGTGGAAAGCCTTGCGAGACGTTTTGCGGAAAAATATATCAGAGACGGTCACGGATGACACTGAGAGGACCCGTAATCAAAGAGAGGAAATGCAACATCATGGCGTACTATTTGTAGGTGCAGCCAATGATACAGAGGACTTCTTCGATGATATTGCGGCCAATCAAGAGCCAAATGAAATTGCAGATCTGGACGATTCGGAAGGTTTAGCGGATGGGCCACAGCGTGGTGCGGTTCATGGCAGAGGATTTGCTGAATGCCAGTTCCACTTGGGTGGCAGAAATGACCCTTTGAGCTTAATGCTAATGGCTTCGAGACAGCGTCAGTAACACGTCTTTCTGATGCTGCACATCTAACTTCCTTGTTGTCGTCCACACAGAGTCCAGCAAGGTGTACCCTAAACAGCTCAGCGCTCTTGCGGCAAAAAAAGGCCATCCAGAGCTCCGACAGCTCCGACAACTCATAAAAAAATACTTATTCAACAAGTACGAAAGGTGCAACCACAACTCCGATTCAGAGTGCTCTGCTGGCATGGCCGAATCGGACTACAACAGATTTGAACACTTTGAACTGGATATGAGCAATGACTTTTCAGTTTTCCATTCGGCCACCGCTTTCTTTGCCTACCGTGGTGAATCGATTCCCATAGAACAAGCAATGAGGGAAGTGATTAGGTCTAGCCCCTCTTGGCGTGGAAAACCTCGACGAGATGCAGTTCTTGTTCGAGTTAGCTCCGGCAAAAAGGGATTTGCAGGAATGAGAGTTGCCCGTGTTATGCTTCTATTTTCCTTCACCGACAAAGTGGAACGTCACGAATGTGCTCTCGTCCAGTTTTACAAATGCGTTGGAGACTCGCCTGACCCAAAAACAAGTATGTGGATAGTCGAACCAGAGTACGAGTTCACGACCCCTACCTCTCAATCTGTCGCAAGTGGTCCTCAACAGAGTGCCAGTGGCAGAGCCACCTACCGCTCTAAAGAGTTCGAAGTTTACCGTGATAGCTCTAGGGGATATCTTTCGGTTAGCTCACCTCCTTGGGGTCCCGAAGGGTGATGAATCTCCTCCGAAATCATTGGAACCGGAAGGCTCCTTGGACTTTTACGATAAGTTTTATGTTAACAGATTCGCTGATATGCACATGCATGAAACATTATACGAAGCCAGATAACTTGAATAGAGTTAAATCCTATTTCTAGGCGTTAGCATGCCTGTGAGTATGTTGGCATATATGACTATATAATTTGTACCTTGAGAGAGCACGGCAAGGGCATGTCAAATATGATTTCAATGATTAGTATTCAAGTTGTGATGAGGTCATGGCGGTGTACCCTCCAAAATCCGAACTTGAAGTTATCCTTGACGAGGAGTCGGCGTTAGAAAACACTGGCAGTGGCACGCCGAGTCCGACTCCGAGTCGGGTTGGCACAGTACCACTGGCAGTGGCACCATGACTAATTTGATTTGATGTAATTATTCCATTATAGTGACCGCAGGCCCTTAAGTAGGGCCTATCATGATGATGGCGCACTTAGAATACATTGTAATTTAACACTACTGTAACTTGAATGTAATTGTAGAACTTGAAAGCGCAGAATAATTTTAACAAACAAGAAAAAGTGCAAAGGGTATGATCAGATTGAGATATGCCGAATGACGGTATTGTGAGGCGAAGTGTTGCTTGAAAGACTCTCAGAGGGGAGTGCATACAGTTACAGGAATTGTTCAAGTGTTGATACAATATGTTGGTGATGGTTTTTATACAGTGCTCCGAGTCCGAGTCGATGGGGGGAACCGCTTTCGAGAATCCGAGAATCCGAGTCGGAGGCGTTCCGAGTGTATACTATTAGTAAATAAACTGATAGTACTAGTCGTAGTAAAAAACGGGCCGAGCTTTCAAATTGCCGGCACTCCGAGTCAGGCTCAGGCTCACGCAATTCCGGAACTTGAACACAGTGCCCTTCCTTTGAGCGGGAGAGAGAGAAAAAGCGAGGAATAAGTAGAAAAAGCCGGGTTCATTGAGTCGCGATGGCCGGGAACAGGTGGGGAAAGCGTTGTCCTTGATGTAGTGCAGGACTAGGTCATGCCTGGTACCCTTGCCCAGGGTTGATCTCAATGTGAAGGGTTTATTTTTGAGTGACGTTTGGAGTGCTCCGAGTCGGCGGGTGTCTGCGTACACACTGGCAATCGACACTGGCACGTGAAGAGATAATGGGAGACCGGATCCGGAACTTGGCAATTGAAACAGAGAGGAGAGTCAGTGCACAATATGCGGGCCAAGTGAGTATTGAGTGGTGTGTATCCCGTCCGGAGTTGTGTGATGATCACACACTCGTTCCGGCTCCGATCCTTGCAGATTCTGCGAACTGCCCGAGACGGTGCAGTGAGGTCAACGGCGCGCAGTTTCTTCCCACTCTTCAATCTGATCCACTCCGTCTTCCAGCGCAAGGAGGATTGGAGTTTCCGGTCTGCAACATCGGGATGCTTCAGGCGTCCAACCTATCTCGAGTCGGAGAATTGTGCCGCGATTTCGGCTTTCGCATCCACTCAGGCTTGTTCGCCGTTCGCGGCCATGTCTTCGTGGCTCGGTACCCAGTGAATAGTGATTGCCAGAGTGGTTCATTGCTCAGGCTGCCGAAGTCGCTGGATTTCTGCCCAGAACGTTCTGAGTAAGTGCTGGCCCGGTTGTGCTTTGGGTGTGTGGATGACTTGAAGGCCAGGCGACTTTCCTTATATGTCTCACTGGCAGTGCTGTGGCGGCGTGTCTACTACACGCAGACATACTACTTACTCAGCCTACTAGTAGTAGCCTGGTCTGGGTACGTTACGAAAATAGCTAATAGTACTAGTACCGCAGCCACTCAGGCTGCAACTACTCTATAAAGTATGACTTGAAGAAGCTTCAATGCCAGGTCCTCGCCCTTTGCCCTCCTCGTCCTCGCTCATTCATCTGAAAAGTAGTATGTCCTTTCCTCCCGTGTCACTATCCTTCCCGCATTCAACTATTGTCTGCTCTCCCATTCCCCTTATTATTACTGACTGTCTCTTGCAGCTTTTATTCACAATACGATGAATCCGGGCAACCGAGACCGGATGAAGCGTCCGAGTCGTCCCGGCGGCTCACTGGCACAGCAAGTCAATGCCAGCCTCAGGCTGCCAAGTGGCAGCTCTTTGAATTTGGAAGTGAGTTATGTCTTGGCGTCTTATACTACAATTTCAAATTTGTTATCTCACATCCAACTTGGACTTGAAGTCATCGCCGGTGGGCCGGGCTCAGGTACTAGTATGTACTGCTGTTTAATTGAAATTTTCACCATGCTGAATGTCACCGATCCCCCATTTACCTCAATTAGCCATTTAGAAGGCCAGTGGCGACACTGAACTCCGAGTCGAGTTTTTATACCTGTCAGTATTATATCGGGATTCGGTCCAACCCTCCTCTGGTTGGCAGATCGAACCATGATCGGCGGCGAAAAGAGGACCATCAACATCGGGGAAAAGAAAAGTTCTTGAACGTCCTCGACAACGACTGCCCTCTGATCGGGCAATGGCCCGTTTTGCTACCTATATTTGAAGACGCTTTTGATCGCTTTCACGTCAGGCATACCGTGACATGCATAGATATATGCAAGATTGGATATCATAAAGACGGGAAGGGGGAAGACGGGAGGTCAGATCCTGTTGTCGTGTGGATTGGAGTAATACCGTCCGAGTTGGAGGTGCTTATGCCCTCCGACTACGAGAGGCCTGTTGGTGATGTTTATTGTGAATGCGCCGACGCGATTAGAAGCTCCATTCGCAAGCGCTGGACATTCAAGTTATCAGGGCGGTTCGAGGTAGAATTTCGCGAGGCCATAGAATTTCGTCATGTCGACACCGACGAACAAGCTGATCATGATGCAGACCCCCTGGTCTATATGGCTATAAACCAAATCCCACCTGAGACGTATGTCCCTGTACCTGATGTTGAACGACCGAATCCCGAACCTCAACCGAACGCTGCACCTCTCAGGGAAGTGGATGACGAAGTTTGGGGTCAGCTCGTCCTCATGCTGCCACCCGTTCCTGACCCCTCACAATCTGATCTGGGATCATTCATGCAACGGATGTTGCACAAGGTCCAGACCACTGTCTCACACGCTATATCGGTGCAACCAGGCGTTGCTGTCAGCCCCCGAGGAAAGCGATCGTACGGAACTCTGGGACTTGTTGTGCAGATTCCAGTTCAGTCGGAAGGACAGGAAGCCAGGCTTCTATCGCACTTCATAACGTGTCGTCATGTATTGCTTCCAGACACCATCTCACATATCGACAATAGAGTCGAGAACGCCACCGCCTACAACTTGAAACGCGTGCAAATTGCACCTACGATCCACTACGATTATATTTACAAATCGTACCTGAGTTCGGTGGAGGAGGAACTTCTAGAGAAATTGTTACGCCATGCACAGTAAGGTGTGACATGGGTCTGACCCGACCCGACCCGTATCCGTCCACCGGGTTTGGAGGAAAAATAAGGGAGACCCGGACCCGACCCGGGTCTGGCTTCATGGGTGCGGGTCGGGTTTGGGTGTGGGTCGGGTTAATCACGGGTCTGACCCGGGTTGTAACATAAGGTCAATAAAGCTAATGTTCCCACAAAATTATTGCCGTATAAAGCAATTTGTTTTCTGTTTACTCGTTTTACCCATACCCACTGTCCCCAATGTCACTTATTTTAGCTTTGGTAGCTCTAGTAAACCGTATTTATGAATGTTCTCTGATAACAAGAGGACTTTCTGAGGAATTACGGGTAAAAATAACATGTTATGTAAGGTAAATCTATTATAATGGGTGACCCAGGTTTGACCCACTTTGATAAACCCCTGACCCGAACCCGACCCGGGTTTAATATCGTGGGTGCACCCAGACCCATAACACCCGAACCCGTGACAGACCTGCGGGTCGGATACACGGGTAACCCGGGTTTGCCTATACCCATGTCACACCTTAATGCACAGACCCGGGTTGACTACGTACAGGCTATAGCAGACGTGCGACAAGTAAGGAGCGAACTGAACAACTTCAAAACTCAGCTTCAGACATGGCATGCGGATACTAGTGACAACTCAAACACCCTGGTCATCGGCGCAGTAGTCTATTCGCCTTCACCAAGGCGCGAGAACTACCGGAGCATGTACGACCGCGATATTGCTGTCGTCCAGCTGTGCCATACCGTAATGGCTAACACAGTGGTCCCATACTATAACGTTTTGAACTTCGGTATCTACGCGCAGGACAACACTATTTTGAACAGGATACGAACATTTTTCAATGAGCAACATGAGTTATATCCCGAAAATAACTCGTTGCCTATCAGGGCCGATATCATCCCGAGCGCTGAGATGAATGTTTCGATCCCAGTTATAAAAGCTGGTGCTTCCACCGGTGTGACAGTCGGCATGGCCAACCCTATGGAGGCAATCTCCTTCGTCCGCGTCAATGTGTGCTATCGCAACAACCGTCCCACATACATTCTCACGTATGACCAACACCTGTACTGGACCGTGTATTCGCCGCTATCGGACGTCTTCTCGACAGCAGGTGATTCTGGAGCTGTCGTCGCTGACTTACGAGGACGGTGGGGAGGTCTCGTCGCATCTGGGGTCGGGGTTGATGAAGATCGACTCGACATAACATATACAATCCCTGCTTTCGCAATCCTCGAGCAACTCTATAATGAGGCTGAATTCCCCAGAATTATAATACCTCAGGCTCAGGCTGACACTGACCCGGACTTGGACCCGCAGCCTTGAAGTTGACAGCGAGAGCAAGTCCGAATCGACATTGCCTATCTATTTTTTCCCCTTCACTTGTCCATCTCTCCACTAGCATACTGGTTTTGTTGGTTTTATTGCGTGCCCTTACTTAGTAGTTGCAAATTGTGATACAAAAATATCATGATGTTCCAAAGCTGTTACAACTTCAATCTTGCAGATCAAACCTTGAAATGGGTAAAGTTCTAGTTCAAGTAGAGCTCCAATTGTTGAACGTAAAGTCAGATTGGGCATAGTGACTTATAACGTGAACTTGAAGGCATCTAAATCGTACTCTGTTACGACCGTCGGGAATTGTAGCGGGAAACAGTTTCGGGAAACTGGAATTCGCGACAAGAACCCGCGTTCGGGAATCTGGATTCGCGACTGGGAACGAGCGTGGGAATTCAGGCGGGAAACGCGCGGGATTCTCTCCAGGCGCGTCGCGGGATTCTCAAGGCCAGCTAGGACTCTTCACTGCTTTGAACGTCAAGTAAGCGGATCCCTAAGGAAGCACTCCACAAGTAAGTATTGCGCAACTAACTACACAGGAGAAAAGAGAGAGATCGCACCTAAGGAAGCACTCCACAAGAGGTCAAAAGTGGGGTGCTCCTTACGATGCCTACAGCTATTTATCTACTTCGTAAAGACTGTATAGTTAATCTACGCTAAGTGTCCTTGCGCAATGCGCACCTATCTACTACAAACGATACATGCTACGACCGCACTGCTAGGCATGTCTATCCCGTCTCTCCAGATGGCTACGGCCTGTCCGTGGACGTCAGCGTCCGGTCCGGGGCCGCGACTAGCCAGACTAGGTATGCCAGACTGTTGCAGGTCGTCACCTTGAGGTACTAACGGATTAATGAGCGTATGTTGATAAGTGAATGTACGTGTGCCGTGGCGGGTCGTCGTAACTGAATGTGTGTATGCGTGCATGGTGGTCGGGACGGTGGTGCGGGATAGGTCACGTGAGCGGGGGATCTTGCGGGGGATCGTGCGAGTCGGGAAAGGGGTTTCGCGCGGGGAATCCAATGGCGGGATTCTCCCCGCGGGATTGTCTGCTCATGTCGGGATCCTTGGCGGGAAAGTGCGGGAAATGAGAAAAGGGGCCTGGGATCTCGACATTACCCCCCTCCAAAGGCGCAACTCCGGGGCGCCAAGCTTGAATCTTGCTCAGGTCACAGAGCTCGATAGCGTTGACTTCTCGAGGGGCGTCCGGGTGTTTTCGATAGAAACTGCGAATTTTAGCCTTTGCATTACCCATATCCTTTGCGGGAATCCATGTATCTTCCGCGCTCGAATATCCCTTCCATCGTACCAAATATTCAAACCTCCGTCTAAACCGTCTAGCGTCCAGTACCTCTTCCACCTCGTATTCCAGATCTCCTTCTACTTCGACTGGGGGCGGCGGGGGTTGCGTTCGACCGGGAATGTCGTCTTCGTGGTATGGCGAGAGCAGCGATACGTGAAATACAGGATGAATCTTCAGCGACGCGGGGAGTTCGAGTTCGTAGGTGAGGTCACTTAGCTTTGCCTTCACTTTATACGGCCCTAGTCGTTTCGGTAATAATTTGCGCGCTCCCGGTCGCCGAACGTTCGTCGCCTCGAGCCATACTTTATCCCCGACTGCGTACTGCGGGGCCTCGTTCCTGGCCTGATCGTAGTGCTGCTTCATGCGCTCTGCCGCAACCTCCAAAGCCGCTCTTGCCTCTTCCTGTGCCTGCTGAAGTTCCTGCAGTCGTGCGTCCGCGGCGGGGACCGTGGACAGGCCGTCGCTCGGGGCAATCGTGAATTCGGGGTTGTAGCCGTAGACGAGCGCGAACGGGGATTGTCGTGTTGCCGCGTGCGCTTTCGTGTTGTGCGCGAACTCTGCCATCGGGAGTAATCCGGCCCAGTTTTCTTGTCGTGTATCTATGAAAGCCCGTAAATATTGTTCCAGCTCTTGGTTTACCCTTTCGGTTTGCCCATCCGTCTGCGGGTGATACGCAGTCGACGTGGTACCCTTGATACCGAGTCGGGAAAAAAGGGCTTTCATGAACTGCGCGACAAACTGTGGTCCGCGGTCGGATATGATCTGGCGGGGGGTTCCGTGCAGCTTCCAGACGTGTTGCAGGAAGAGTTCCGCAGTTTCCGGTGCATCGACATCAGACGTGGTCGGGATAAAATGCGCTTGCTTGGTGAGACGGTCGACCACCACGAAAATTGCGTCGTAATCCTCAGATCGGGGGAGCTGGGTGATGAAATCGCACGAAATCGCCTGCCAGGGGCCCTGCGGGATTTCGTTCGGTTGCAGGAGTCCTACCGGGCGTTGGGATCGGTTCTTCGTGCGTGCACAGGTATCGCATCCCGAAACGTATCGTTCTACGAAGTTAGACATCCCGGGCCACCAGTAGTTGCGGCTTACCATCTCAAACGTTTTCCAACGTCCAGGATGTCCGGCGGGGAGACTGTCGTGGTAAGTCTTCACCACATCCCGGCGAATGGTCTCGTCTTTCGGGACGTAAACCTTACCCTGGTACAGGATGAGGCCTTCCTCGGTGCTCCAGTCCTCAAGTTCCTTGGTCAGGACTCGAGGCGCCTTGGACTTGACCAGCTCGATCGCGTCCACCAGTTCGTCTTCATATTGATCTGACTTACGAATGCGTTGTAGGAGGGCCTGATCCCCGTGTACCTGCGTCATTCCCCGACGAATTGCCTTTAGTCGAAACATTTCGGGGGTCAAGAGGGTCCGTCCCGTGTTGTCTTCGCCTTCGGGTTGAAGATCGACGCGTCGTGACATGGCGTCGGGTTTGCCCCCGAGTCGCCCTGGGCGATGGCGAATCGTAAAATCGAAGCGGGTGAGGAACAGACTCCACCGGGCTTGGCGTCGCGTCAGCGTTCGGGATTCAGAGAAATATAGCAGATTCTTGTGGTCAGACACGATATCGAGTTTATGACTCGCACCTTCGAGATAATGTCGCCACTCGTCAAGAGCTCGAATAATCGCGAGTAGCTCCTTGTCATAAATCTCGTAGTTGCGTTCCGCATCGTTGAGGGATTTCGAGAAAAAGGCGACCGGATGTATCAGCCCGTCGTCGCCTTCCTGGGACAAGACCGCGCCGGTCGCGAAATCAGAGGCGTCGCATTCCACGATGAATTGTCGCGACATGTCTGGCATCATCAGGACGGGGGCGGTCGTGAACATGCGCTTGAGATAGTCGAAGGCGAACTGCTGGTTTTCTGTCCAGGCCCAGCGAACGTCCTTCTTCAGCAGCGTCGTGAGCGGTTTGACGATGTGCGAGAAATCCCGAATGAAGCGTCGATAGAAATTCGCGAACCCGAGGAAGGCTTGAATGTCTTTCACCTTTTTCGGGGTAGGCCAGTCGAGGACCGCCTGTACCTTGGCGGGGTCCATCGCCACCTTTCCCTGCGAAATAATCATCCCGAGATACTCGACGGAAGTCTGTTTGAATTTGCACTTTTCGGGTTTACAGAACAAGTCGTTTTCGCGCAGCCGCTTAAGGACTTCCCGTACGTGTTCCTCGTGCTGCGATTCATCTTCGGAAAAGATTAGCAAGTCGTCAAGATAGATGATCACGTATACTCCAATGAGATCTTTGAAGATATCGTTCATCATATGCTGGAAGGTCGCCGGGGCATTCGTGAGCCCGAATGTCATCACCGTTGGTTCGAAATGTCCTGCCTGAGTCCGAAATGCGGCCTTCCACTCGTCGCCTTGCTTCAGTCGCACGTTGTGGTAGCCCCATCGCAAATCTAACGTCGTGAAAACCTTCGCCTTTTGCAGTGCGTCTACGAGTTCCATCGTGAGGGGAAGCGGGTATCGATTCTTGACCGTGATATCGTTCAGTCGTCGGTAATCGACTACCATGCGCAAGGTTCCGTCCTTTTTCTTGATAAAGAAGACGGGAGCCGCTGCGGGGGATTTCGAAGGTCGTATGTACCCTTTGCGCAGGTTTTCGTCAACGAATTCGCGAAGGGCGTCGCGTTCGGCCGGGGCCAACGGATAGATTTTGCTGTACGGGGGAACCTTCCCGGGTTCTAAATCTATGGCGTGATCATACGGCTTGCGTAGTGGAAGCCTTTCGGATTCAACTTTCGAGAAAACGTCGGCAAACTCACGAAATTCGGGGGGAACTAGTTCCTCGAATGTTTTCTCGCCTTCCTTCACTGCTGACTTCTCAGCGATGGCCTGGGAGTGGGTGTACGAGGCGGCAATTTTGTACGCGAAGTGGTCGTCCGTCGTGACGAAGTAGGATTCAGCGTCGTGGTACTGGTCCCAATATTTTTCTGAGTACCGAAATCCTGGTGGGACAGCTTCCCATTCGGCCTGGGTCCTGTCGGGCCCCCAGGGGGTCTCGACTTCTTCTGCTATGGCGAGGCGGGGAAGCGGGACCAGGCGTTGCTGGTTGTCACACTGAGGTGGGCAGCGGTTGAGATCGACCACATCGTTGGTCCAGTCAATGGTTGGGTTATGGTGCCGCAACCAGTCGATCCCCATGATAATATCGTCGTCGCCAATATCCGCGACGGCCATGGTCAACTGTTCTAAGTGTCCCTTCATCTCGACGTTGAGGACTACTTCCTTGGTGATGCGTCCAATCGCGTTCGGGGAATTGTCCGCGTTGCGCAAAAGTATCGGGATTACCAATTCCCGAGTCTGGAGTCCGTGTCGCGAAACGTAGCGGGAATTTATGAAAGTTCCCGACGCACCGCTGTCTAACATTACTGTGGCTAAGGCATCCGTTTTTTCCGTCGCTAACCTGTACCGGGAACTTCAAATGTCGTCGAAGACGACGGTCTATTGTAGAGATGGTTAAATACAAGGGACCATTATTAAGAGAGTTCTTCGGCCACAAGGGCGGTTGGGTCGTATAGGGCGCGACTGAGCAATACGACCCTACTGAAAATCCGCTGGGGGCGGGGCTTCGGGATTGTGAACGTTCTTGGCGGCGGGCGTCATGGCGGCGAATGCGTTCTGTAGCACGGACTGCTGCACATTCTGGACGTACTGTTCCGCCATACGTTTGAGCGTTTCTTCGAACGACTGGAGCGCGGGGGGCGAGGGGCTCGACGGGGACGTGGATTTCGTAGCCTTTAGGTTTCGGGTTGGCGGTCGCGTTGGGCAATCGCTCACTAAATGGTCTTTCTCTCCGCAGTAGTAGCATAGTCCCTTACTCCTGCGCTCCCGGCGCACCCGGTCAATCTCCATCGCGTTGGGATCCTTCGTCGAGCTTGCGCCCGCAGTCGGGATCGTACGCGGAGCTGAACTAGTGGTGCCGGGATTGCTTCGGGGCGTAGCCGCTGGCTTCGATACTGGTCCATAGGCGTGTGCGAGCCTTAGCTTCTCGTCCGTCTCGGAAACCCAGTTGACGTAGGCATCGAATTTCATATCCTTCGCCTCTGTGCTGGCGATGTGCTGGCGAACCTGGTCTTTGAGTCCCTTCCGGAACATGTCGAGGTAGATGACATCCGTCGTCGCGTCCTTGGGCCACCCGGTGAGGGCTTGGAGGGCACGGAATTGCGACGCAAACTCGGCGACCGTTCCTGTCTGGCGTAGGCGCATCAGCTTGTCGGCTGCGGCTTTGTCTGCATCGATTTCTCCGTAAGAGGCGCGAAGGGCGGCGAACAGGGCCTCCAGGCTGGCGGCTTCTGGCGGTGTCGGGATGTCCTGGAGTCGATCTAGAATGGGTCGTGCCCAGTCTTGCGCCGGTCCCCGCAGTAGCATCAGGGCGAATGCGACCTTGCGGGTTTCGTCCAGCCCCGGATGTTGTCCGAACAGGTAGAGCTTAATCTGGTGAATCCAGTTTTCCAGCTTGGCTCGTTCGCCTTCGAAGGTGTCGGGAAGCTTCATCTTGAGCCCTGCTCCACCCCCAGACGGGGAGGCGGGCTGGCTCGCGATTTGGGCTTCTAACGCCTGGTTGGCGTGCTTGAGCTGGGCGACAGTGTTCTGAACCTGATTGTGTTCGTTGACTAACTTGGAGTAGCGTTTTTCGAGGGTGTCGAGGCGATCAAGGATGGGCTGGAGTTTGTCTTCCTCCATCGAGGAGCTAGGGGACGGGAAAGCGAAGGTGTCTGCGAGTCCTCCCCATTCCTGGTGGGACGACATCGCGGGTCGGCGGTACGGGTGCGGGGGTAGAAGTAAAGAGCGTGAGGGTGTCGAGTCCGAGCGGCGGTGAGCCAGGACTTTTGACCTAATGTTACGACCGTCGGGAATTGTAGCGGGAAACAGTTTCGGGAAACTGGAATTCGCGACAAGAACCCGCGTTCGGGAATCTGGATTCGCGACTGGGAACGAGCGTGGGAATTCAGGCGGGAAACGCGCGGGATTCTCTCCAGGCGCGTCGCGGGATTCTCAAGGCCAGCTAGGACTCTTCACTGCTTTGAACGTCAAGTAAGCGGATCCCTAAGGAAGCACTCCACAAGTAAGTATTGCGCAACTAACTACACAGGAGAAAAGAGAGAGATCGCACCTAAGGAAGCACTCCACAAGAGGTCAAAAGTGGGGTGCTCCTTACGATGCCTACAGCTATTTATCTACTTCGTAAAGACTGTATAGTTAATCTACGCTAAGTGTCCTTGCGCAATGCGCACCTATCTACTACAAACGATACATGCTACGACCGCACTGCTAGGCATGTCTATCCCGTCTCTCCAGATGGCTACGGCCTGTCCGTGGACGTCAGCGTCCGGTCCGGGGCCGCGACTAGCCAGACTAGGTATGCCAGACTGTTGCAGGTCGTCACCTTGAGGTACTAACGGATTAATGAGCGTATGTTGATAAGTGAATGTACGTGTGCCGTGGCGGGTCGTCGTAACTGAATGTGTGTATGCGTGCATGGTGGTCGGGACGGTGGTGCGGGATAGGTCACGTGAGCGGGGGATCTTGCGGGGGATCGTGCGAGTCGGGAAAGGGGTTTCGCGCGGGGAATCCAATGGCGGGATTCTCCCCGCGGGATTGTCTGCTCATGTCGGGATCCTTGGCGGGAAAGTGCGGGAAATGAGAAAAGGGGCCTGGGATCTCGACATACTCAGCCTAAGTAGTATCACAGCCTCCTGAGTGATTGCCAGTGCTATCTTCGACCCGGAGTCGCAACTCCGACTCGGAGTCGGAGTCACTGGACTCCGAGTCGTCACTGGCACTCCCAGGCACTCCCAGCCTCTGAGGCTCAGGCTGCCCCACTGAGTGCCGGCGTGGCAACTTGAACACTACTAATATAAGAGCGCCGCCAGTGTCTTCCACTGGCACCCCCACCCTCTCAGGCTTCCCACTATCAGTTGGTAACAATGTCGGATGTCGTGCAACTTGAATTTGACGTATGCCCTTCTTTCAAAGTTCATAAATTGCTATCCGTATTTACCTGTTGCTCTCAACTCGAAGGCAAAGATAGTACCACTCCGACGCGATGCCACTGGCAGTGACGGCGCACAGGCTGACTCCCACTCACTGGCAGGATGGCAGTCGGAAATTTACAAACTAATATACAATGTGTGTTTTGTACTATGCCACAAGAATTGTTTGGTGGCCTCTTACTAAGTTATACTGACATTCTGCCTTTCGCTTCTGCTCAAGCTTTCCAACCTTACTCCTGACAAGAGAGACTTCATCCAACAATTGATGCAGCCAAACTTACCGACTAGTAGCAACAACAATTCAAACGCCGAACTTGAAGTAAAATGTCTTGATATTTCTTTTAATCTGCCATGATGTTGATGTGTTCCCCCTTCTTACTTGTTTCAACACTGCCTGACATCAAGATAACATTTGTTTACGATGGCAAAAAAGTTAACAACCGAGTATGTCCTGTTCTCATTCTCCCTGTTCCATCTCTATCTCACTGGCAAGCAGGATTCTGCCGATGCTGCGGTTGCCTCGCCAGTTCGCGAAACGCAATTGTCAAAGATTGATGACAGCGTAAACGTATGTCGTGCTACTTTTGTTTGTTATCATGCATAATGAATTCTCATCGTCTCATCTAAAGACGTCCAATGCGCCTCCAGTAGACAGTAAGCAGAAGTTGCCGCCACGAGTGACACAAGAGACGTCCTCGGGAGTGAAACAACTCAGCCTGAGTTCCGGTATCGCTACAAGCAAGGAAGACTCTCAGGCTACCGATACTGCGGTGGCCGCGCCAGTTCGCGAAACGCAATTGTCGAAGATTGGTGACATCGTAGATGTATGTCGTGCTATGTCATTTGCTTTTTCCCCAGCCATGCTGATTTGTTACCGTTTCCCCTTCTGCCTCCATTAGACGTTCAATGGACCCCCAGTACATGGTGTATGGCCGGTACCTCTACCGCCGCCACTGGCAGTGACACAGAAGACAATCCCGGATACGACCCTTCTCACAGACAGTTCTAATATCATATCATTGGAAGCGAAAAAACCTGTGAAGACTCGGAGGATTTGGGATCTGAAGGATCATCTCAATTATTACTGGGGATGTCCGACCAACGCTGTTCCTGTCGGGCGTAGTGGATTTTTTGTGGGACGCCAGGGGAACATTCCGGGACCGCATAAGCGCGAGAAAGCGATGAAGCACATAAACGTCCTTGACAACAACTGCCCTCTGATCAGGCAATGGCCCGTTTTGCTACCTATATTTGAAGACGCTTTTGATCGCTTTCACGTCAGGCATACCGTGACATGCATAGATATATGCAAGATTGGATATCATAAAGACGGGAAGGGGGAAGACGGGAGGTCAGATCCTGTTGTCGTGTGGATTGGAGTAATACCGTCCGAGTTGGAGGTGCTTATGCCCTCCGACTACGAGAGGCCTGTTGGTGATGTTTATTGTGAATGCGCCGACGCGATTAGAAGCTCCATTCGCAAGCGCTGGACATTATCAGGGCGGTTCGAGGTAGAATTTCGCGAGGCCATTCCTCAGTCCTGTCCCGCAAGTGGAGTGGTACCAACCCCTAATCCCCTGGACGACGGAAAACCTCTCGAACACGAACAACTACCTGGCCCCGTACCAGCACCTGGACAATCACATGTAGTCGATGGCCTTGCCGCTCCCGCGTCTGGGTTCGGAAGTCTCGGCCAAGAAACCAAGGACCCGACAGAGAACGTTTCCTTACCTTGTTTTCGACCACTGGCACCTGATACCATAATTCCGGACAGCACGGCTCTTGACCTTCCGCCTGATAAAATTTTGGCCGGAGACTTCAGTGAACCCAGATCTCCTGAATCTATAATTAAGTCTCTAGAGGCATACACTTCAACCCTTCGAGGAACAAGCATAGGAGTTAGTGGTCAGGACACTTTCAGTACATGGGGTCCCATCATCAAATTTCAGGGGTTGGATAAACTGTTCAGTTTGATTAACGGACATGCTATATTTTCCGCCTCTAGTGAAACTACCATCAACGAACTAGTGGACGCCGTTGAAAACCCAGCTGACGAGGACCAGCGTGTATCAGACGTCGAGGACAAGCGTGAACTATATCTAGTCCATATTCTACCTGATGCCTACCGTTCCTTTATCGACAACGAATTCTGTCGAGCGTTAAATGAGCTTGGAAGACAAAGGCAGAGATGCAAAGAACGACTTGACAAACTGGAATTGATCTCGAAGGATTTACAAGCAGATGGTAGCGGAAGCATCGCAGTCCCAAGCGCTAAGTATGCTCCTTATGGTGGAATGACAATCAACATTTCCCAAGAAATCGAAATAGCCTCTGCGCTCTCCAAATCTACCACTAAAGCAATGGGGGACTATCACGAAATCCATCGGAAGGTTTACGAAAATTTCAACCTACTCGAACCTAATGGGACTCGCGCTGGGACCATTGGCTATGTTGGCTATTCGCATTCAGGCTCGCAGACCTGTGCCGAGATTGGGCATGAATTCGGTTTCAATTCTGAGTTTGCCCTCGTGCAGCTGTTCGACAAGAAAGTCAACGAAACGAACTTTCAGTGTAACGTCATTCACTTCGGGCAGCATCCTGAGACCAATGTCGTGCGTATTCGGTCGGCCTATAGAAAAGCAAAGGTTCCGTACCCTACGAATGGACGTCTCGAAATCAAGTCAGGGTATATCGAAAGGTCGGATCAATTCAATCATGAGATTGCGGTGTTAAAGGCTGGTGCTACCACTGGTGTAACAGTTGGATATGCGAACCCGATGGAGTCTGCGATCTACGCAGTCATAAATAGGACACTCGGCGGCAACCCGACGAATCCGCCACTGGCAAAGTTGAAAAAAGGAGCTGCACGCCTTGTCTGGAATATACCTTCAAAATACGACTACTGTTTCGCAAAAAGTGGTGATTCTGGTTCTCTGATTGCTACCTTGGACGGCAAATGGGGCGGAATAATTACCGAAACTTGTGTCAAGGGTCTTCAAGTTAGCACAGGTGCTGACAACGGCGATTTCACCTACGCGCTCCCAGCATTCGCTATTGATGAGATGCTTACCTATGCCAAATTTCCGCCGATTGTTGTACCAACGACACGCAAGGACTGACTCTGAACAATGTATCTTTACTTTGTTAATCTGTCTTTCTTCCGCATTCCTCCACTACTATTCTTACTAGTTTCATGCTTTTCTGCTTTTGTTGTGTGTTGTTGTACGCTAGTACTAATGGAATACCTGTTGCGAACTTGAGTATTGAGCCTGAACGACTCTTGAAGTATTATTCTTAGTAGTAGTTTCAACTGCCAGTTGGCAGCCTGAGTGCCGCACCGCCGCGTGTCACGGTGCAGGCTGACTCAGACTCGGAGGAACTTCAACTTGAAGTACCGTGACTAGTAGTATATAAAGTAAAAGAAATGGTCTTGTCTCGTAATCGATGGTATGCCCTTTCCTTTTGAGTTTCCATCCTTCCCGTATTCAAGTTGACCTGTCGTATTCACTCCTGTCCTCATAATCTTGTCTCGCAGGCATTCGTAATGTGGCCACGGAGGAGAGAGCGAGTCCGTTCCGAGTTCGCCAGTAATCATCGTAAACTTGAAGTGAGTGAAGTGCTACTACTACTAGTACTACTAGTATCTTCAAGTCATTCGAATATTAATCTGTTGTCTTCATTCCGACTCGGACTCGAAGAGGAACCCCCCCAAAGTCCGCACGAAATTGCGAGGTTTTCTAAGAACCATACAAGCCATCTTCGCGCCAAACACGACTCTAGCTAACGTGTGTCTTGATATCTTACTTTCAAGTTATTTACTGCCCTGCTAATTTCTCATTGTCTCGACTGTAGACGTCCAATGCGCCTCCAGTAGACAGCAAGCAGTTGAAGCCTCCGCGGCGACGGCGGGTGACACAGAAAGATAAGAAACACCATCGTTCCGGTATTGCAACAAGCGATGAAGACTCTACTCCTCGCGAAACGCAATTGCCGAAGATTGATGACAGCGTAAACGTATGTCGTGCTACTTTTGTTTGTTATCATGCATAATGAATTCTCATCGTCTCATCTGAAGACGTCCAATGCGCCTCCAGTAGACAGTAAGCAGAAGTTGCCGCCACGAGTTACACAAGAGACGTCCTCGGGAGTGAAACAACTCAGCCTGAGTTCCGGTATCGCTACAAGCAAGGAAGACGCTTTCGCAACAAACAAGGAAGACTCTACATTTCGCGAAACGCAATTGTCAAAGATTGATGACAGCGTAAACGTATGTCATGCTACTTTTGTTTGTTATCATGCATAATGAATTCTCATCGTCTCATCTAAAGACGTCCAATGCGCCTCCAGTAGACAGTAAGCAGAAGTTGCCGCCACGAGTGACACAAGAGACGTCCTCGGGAGTGAAACAACTCAGCCTGAGTTCCGGTATCGCTACAAGCAAGGAAGACGCTTTCGCAACAAACAAGGAAGACTCTACATTTCGCGAAACGCAATTGTCAAAGATTGATGACAGCGTAAACGTATGTCGTGCTATGTCATTTGCTTTTTCCCCAGCCATGCTGATTTGTTACCGTTTCCCCTTCTGCCTCCATTAGACGTTCAATGGACCCCCAGTACATGGTGTATGGCCGGTACCTCTACCGCCGCCACTGGCAGTGACACAGAAGACAATCCCGGATACGACCCTTCTCACAGACAGTTCTAATATCATATCATTGGAAGCGAAAAAAACCTGTGAAGACTCGGAGGATTTGGGATCTGAAGGATCATCTCAATTATTACTGGGGATGTCCGACCAACGCTGTTCCTGTCGGGCGTAGTGGATTTTTTGTGGGACGCCAGGGGAACATTCCGGGACCGCATAAAGCGCGAGAAAGCGATGAAGCACATAAACGTCCTTGACAACAACTGCCCTCTGATCAGGCAATGGCCCGTTTTGCTACCTATATTTGAAGACGCTTTTGATCGCTTTCACGTCAGGCATACCGTGACATGCATAGATATATGCAAGATTGGATATCATAAAGACGGGAAGGGGGAAGACGGGAGGTCAGATCCTGTTGTCGTGTGGATTGGAGTAATACCGTCCGAGTTGGAGGTGCTTATGCCCTCCGACTACGAGAGGCCTGTTGGTGATTGTTTATTGTGAATGCGCCGACGCGATTAGAAGCTCCATTCGCAAGCGCTGGACATTATCAGGGCGGTTCGAGGTAGAATTTCGCGAGGGCCATTCCTCAGTCCTGTTCCGCAAGTGGGGTGGTACCAACCCCTAATCCCCTGGACGACGGAAAACCTCTCGAACACGAACAACTACCTGGCCCCGTACCAGCACCTGGACAATCACATGTAGTCGATGGCCTTGCCGCTCCCGCGTCTGGGTTCGGAAGTCTCGGCCAAGAAACGGAGGGACCCGACAGAGAATGTTCCCTTACCTCGTTTTCGACCACTGGCATCTGAATCCAAAATTCCGTTCAGCCCGGCTCTCGTCCTTCCGCCCAATAAAAATATTGATTGGAGACCCCAGTAAACCCAGATCTCCTGAATCTATAATTAATTCTCTAGAGGCATACACTTCAACCCTTCGAGGAACAAGCATAGGAGTTAGTGGTCAGGACACTTTCAGTACATGGGGTCCCATCATCAAACTTCAAGGGAGCAACGAACTGTTCAGTTTGATCAGTCGTCATGCTGTCGTTTCCGACTCTAATTGGATTATAATTGATGAACGTGTCGACGCCTTTGGAACCCGCCGAAATGACAACTCGGAGGACCAGGGTTCAGCAGATGATGAGAATCGGATGTCAGTGACGAGGTCGAGACACCAGAACCCGTGGTACCAATCATCGAGGACAAGCAGTATCTAGTCCATATTCCTACCTGATGCCCGCGTCATTAGTATCCGAGAAGCATTGGAGAAAGCGTGGAATACGTTTTCAAAAGAGTATAGCGAACTCAATGCTGTTGAATGCTATCGGGCTCTGGCGTTGATCTCGAAGAATTTAATAGCAGATGATAGCGAACGCATCGCAGTCCCAAATATCCCTAATTATTCTCCTTATGGTGGAATGACAATCAATATTCCGAAGAAAGGAGAAAGGTCCTTCAGCTCTCCGAATCTATCAGTAATGCATTAGAGGGCTGTAACCGAATCCATAAGAAGATTGAAAATTACGTCCTCACCGAACCTACTAATGGGACTCGCGCTGGGACCATTGGCTATGTTGTCTATTCGCATCCAGACGGGGTTACCTGTGCCGAGATTGGGCATGAATTCGGTTTCTATTCTGAGTTTGCCCTCGTGAAGCTGCTCCACAAGAAAGTCAACGAAACGAACTTTCAGTGTAATGTCATTCACTTCGGGCAGCATCCTGAGACCGACATCGAGTATATTCGGTCGGCCTATGGAAAAGCAAAGGTTCCGTACCCTACGAATGAACGTCTCGAGATCAAGTCAGGGTATATCGAAAGGTCGGTTCAATTCAATCAAGAGATTGCGGTGATAAAGGCTGGTGCTGCCACCGGTTTGTAACAGTTGGAGAAGCGAACCCGATAGAGTCTGCGATCTACGCAGTCATTAGTAGGACAACTCGGCGGCAGCCCGACGCCACTGCCAACGTTGAAACAAAGGGATGTACGGTTTTTGTTGGAATATACCTTCAAAATACTACTACAGTTTCGCAAAAAGTGGTGATTCTGGTTCTCTGATTGCTACCTTGGATGGCAAATGGGGCGGAATAATTACCGAAACTTGTGTCAAGGGTCTTCGACGTTGGACGAGGGCTGATCTCGGCGATTTCACCTATGCGCTTCCAGCATTCGCTATTGATGACATGCTTACCTTTGCCAATTTTCCGCGGATTCGTTTGTACCAACCGACACGCAAGGACTGACTCTGAACAATGTATCTTTACTTTGTTAATCTGTCTTTCTTCCGCATTCCTCCACTACTATTCTTACTAGTTTCATGCTTTTCTGCTTTTGTTGTGTGTTGTTGTACGCTAGTAATAATGGAATATACTGTTGCGAACTTGAGCATTGAGCCTGAACGACTCTAGTATAGTGATATTCTTACTACTAGTACTACTAGGTTCAAGTTAGATCACTGCTCTATTTCAAGTTCAAGTTTGCCTAGTACTACGGTCCGATATGGACTCCGAGTCGGAGTCGTCACGCCACATCATCATGATCATCACCAGTACTATACTACTACTAGTAGTATAAGAACGGTGTCCTGTCTTCAAATCTTGCCTCTCCACTCTCAGGTTTCCTATCAGTGGATAAGAATGTCGAAGTCCGACTTCAGTCTGAATTTTAAAGTATGTCCTTCTTTCTTGTATCGCTGTACTGGTATTGACTTGTTATTCCCCCCACTTCACCCCGACACTATTATCTTTATTCTGGAAGGTCATTGTTGCACTAGAGCGCAGTGACACTCGCATAATATTTGATGTATGTCTTGTTGTCTCAGGCTTATGCAATTTTTGTGTAGTGACGGTGGCTTCAAGTTCTTATTAGGTTTTTACTGATATTCTATCTTTCTCTCTTCTCAACTTGAAGGCTGTCCAACATTCCTGCTCAACGGAGAGCCGCTACTACGGAACAATTGTTACGGTTACATTACGATCCTAACAACAAGGCAAAGGTCAAAGTACGATTCACTAATTTATTCTTATCTGTCATGTTGAGTTGACCCCTCTCCATCTGCCTCAACATTGCATCACCAAGATAACGTTTGTTTACGATGGCAAAAAAGTTAACAAACCGAGTATGTCCTGTTCTCATTCTCCCTGTTCCACGCTGATTTGTCTCTTTCCCCCATCTCTATCTCACTGGCAAGCAGGATTCTGCCGATGCTGCGGTTGCCTCGCCAGTTCGCGAAACGCAATTGTCAAAGATTGATGACAGCGTAAACGTATGTCGTGCTACTTTTGTTTGTTATCATGGCATAATGAATTCTCATCGTCTCATCTAAAGACGTCCAATGCGCCTCCAGTAGACAGTAAGCAGAAGTTGCCGCCACGAGTGACACAAGAGACGTCCTCGGGAGTGAAAACAACTCAGCCTGAGTTCCGGTATCGCTACAAGCAAGGAAGACTCTCAGGCTACCGATACTGCGGTGGCCGCGCCAGTTCGCGAAACGCAATTGTCGAAGATTGGTGACATCGTAGATGTATGTCGTGCTATGTCATTTGCTTTTTTCCCCAGCCATGCTGATTTGTTTACCGTTTCCCTTCTGCCTCCATTAGACGTTCAAGTGGACCCCCAGTACCCTGGTGTATGGCCGGTACCTCTACCGCCGCCACTGGCAGTGACACAGACGACAATCCCGGATACGACCCTTCTCACAGACAGTTCTAATATCATATCATTGGAAGCGAAAAAACCTGTGAAGACTCGGAGGATTTGGGATCTGAAGGATCATCTCAATTATTACTGGGGATGTCCGACCAACGCTGTTCCTGTCGGGCGTAGTGGATTTTTTGTGGGACGCCAGGGAACATTCCGGGACCCGCATAAGCGCGAGAAAGCGATGAAGCACATAAACGTCCTTGACAACAACTGCCCTCTGATCAAGGCAATGGCCCGTTTTTGCTACCTATATTTGAAGACGCTTTTTGATCGCTTTCACGTCAGGCATACCGTGACATGCATAGATATATGCAAGATTGGATATCATAAAGACGGGAAGGGGGAAGACGGGAGGTCAGATCCTGTTGTCGTGTGGATTGGAGTAATACCGTCCGAGTTGGAGGTGCTTATGCCCCGATCCGACTACGAGAGGCCTGTTGGTGATGTTTATTGTGAATGCGCCGACGCGATTAGAAGCTCCATTCGCAAGCGCTGGACATTATCAGGGCGGTTCGAGGTAGAATTTCGCGAGGCCATTCCTCAGTCCTGTTCCGCAAGTGGGGTGGTACCAACCCCTAATCCCCTGGACGACGGGAAAACCTCTCGAACACGAACAACTACCTGGGCCCGTACCAGCACCTGGACAATCACATGTAGTCGATGGCCTTGCCGCTCCCGCGTCTGGGTTCGGAAGTCTCGGCCAAAGAAAACCAAGGACCCGACAGAGAACGTTTCCTTACCTTGTTTCGACCACGGCACCTGATACCATAATTCCGGACAGGCACGGCTCTCGTCCTTCCGCCCGATAAAAATATTGATTGGAGACCCCAGTAAACCAGATCTCCTGAATCTATAATTAAGTCTCTAGAGGCATACACTTTTCAACCCTTCGAGGAACAAGCATAGGAGTTATGTGGTCAGGACACTTTCAGTACATGGGGGTCCCATCATCAAATTTCAGGGGTTGGATAAACTGTTCAGGTTTTGATTAACGGACATGCTATATTTCCGCCTCTAGTGAAACTACCATCAACGAACTAGTGGACGCCGTTGAAAACCCAGCTGACGAGGACCAGCGTGTATCAGACGTCGAGGACAAGCGTGAACTATATCTAGTCCATATTCTACCTGATGCCTACCGTTCCTTTATCGAAAACGAATTCTGTCGAGCGTTAAATGAGCTTGGAAGACAAGGCAGAGATGCAAAGACGACTTGACAAACTGGAATTGATCTCGAAGGATTTACAAGCAGATGGTAGCGGAAGCATCGCAGTCCCAAGCGCTAAGTATGCTCCTTCTGTGGAATGACAATCAACATTCCCAAGAAATCGAAATAGCCTCGCGCTCCAAAATCTACCACTAAAGCAATGGGGACTATCGCGAAATCCATCGGAAGGTTACGAAAATTTCAACCTACTCGAACCTAATGTGGACTCGCGCTGGGACCATTGGCTATGTTGGCTATTCGCATTCAGGCTCGCAGACCTGTGCGAGAATTGGGCATGAATTCGGTTTCAATTCTGAGTTTCCCTCGTGCAGCTGTTCGACAAAGAAAGTCAACGAAACGAACTTTCAGTGTATGTCATTCACTTCGGGCAGCATCCTGAGACCAACATCGAGTGTATTCGGTCGGCCTATGAAAAGCAAAGGTCCGTACCCTACGAATGAACGTCTCGAAATCAAGTCAGGTATATCGAAAAGGTCGGATCAATTCAATCATGAGATTGCGGTGTTTTAAAGGCTGGTGCTACCGACTGGTGTAACAGTTGGATATGCGAACCCGATGGAGTCTGCGATCTACGCAGTCATAAATAGGACACTCGGCGGCAACCCGACGAAAATCCGCCACTGGCAAAGTTTGAAAAAAAGGAGCTGCACGCCTTGTCTGGAATATACCTTCAAAATACGACTACGTTTCGCAAAAAAGTGGTGATTCCCCCTGGTCTCATGATTGCTACCTTGGTACGGCAAATGGGGCGGGAAAATTACCGAAACTTGTGTCAAGGGTCTTCAAGTTAGCACAGGTGCTGACAAACGGCGTTTCACCTACGCGCTCCCAGCATTCGCTATGATGAGAATTGCTTACCTATGCCAAATTTCCCGCCGATCCGTTGTACCAACGGACACGCAAGGACTGACTCCTGAACAATGTATCCTTTACTTGTTAATCTGTCTTTCTTCCGCATTCCTCCACTACTATTCTTACTAGTTTTTTCATGCTTTTCTGCTTTTGTTGTGTGTTGTTGTACGCTAGTACTAATGGAAATATCTGTTTGCGAACTTGAGTATTGAGCCTGAACGACTCTTGTAGTAGCATACTATTCTTAGTAGCAGTTTTCAAACTGAGTCACTGGCACGGCCACCACTCAGATAGTAGTAGCCTGCCAGTGAGTACTCTACGTAGTACTACTACTCGCTTCAAGAAGAGGACACTCAGCCTGAGGCTGACACTAGTACTACTACTACTACTAGTAGTAGTGACTACTTTCTAAATCTGCAACTCTGCTGCCTGAAATGTTAAACTCGAACTTCGAACCCTCAGGCTCTCGCCACCGCTGTGACTGGCTCCTTGA
Organism: Trichaptum fuscoviolaceum; assembly: GCA_910574455.1. Lineage (NCBI taxonomy): Eukaryota > Fungi > Basidiomycota > Agaricomycetes > Hymenochaetales > Trichaptaceae > Trichaptum > Trichaptum fuscoviolaceum. The sequence continues at coordinate 1,901,588 of CAJSYZ010000006.1, forward strand.
CGACGCGATCCGAGGAGCCTGAGTCCCACTTGCAGTTGTTTGGGTCATTGTGTCCTGGCGCTGACGGCCTTTAACTACTAACAGTGTCAACCTGTATCGTCGTCTCTGCAGCTGGCACTCAAGCACACCGGTATCAGGAGTTTAGGTCAAGAACTTTGAAGAACAACAAGAAGTCTCGGACGACCCAGGTTGCTCGCACCAGTACCATACTACTCAGACTACACTGGCACAGGACCGAGGTAGACCCACGCGGTTGGACTCCAGATGCGTAATCGCAGCCCGAGACCGTAGCCTGAGGTCTTCCGAGGTTCCAAACAACATCATGCAATTCAGAAACAGCATGATGCCACGCAAATTGTACTGCAGCAGTGTATCTCAAAAGTCGCGAATCAGGGACCAATGCATCGACACCAACCAACATTCGCGGCGAACTTCTTATAGGAAGACTTGACGCCATCCCAATCGGCCCTTCCTCCAAGTAAACGATCTGAACAGCGCCGGGGGAGGGCGAGCTCAGTCCCCCTATGAGTCTCTTAGGACTCGCCGAGGGGTAAGGCGATGGAGGCGC